>OZ024734.1:4783741-5983741 GCA_964016875.1 Fallopia convolvulus
CAAACATCAAGTATAACTCTGAATTGATAAGCTTGAATCAACATAAACTGAATAGATGATGAGAACAATTGATATGAAATTTGAATTGCATGATTGTTCAATATTGTCAAAGTTGAATGAAATTGAATGTTGTTGTGCAAATGTTGTGAAAAAAATTTGTATTGAATTATTTGTTTGTAAGTTGTGTTATTATGAGCGGAGGATCAGCCGACGTGGACGAGTTCCTCGTACGGACGAGCCGAACGATCACTCATCCGAGGAAACCCACACGGACGCACCACATTTGTCCGAGGAGGCGGGCACACAAGTGGAGGAGTCTTGGGCACTACGTCTGCGTCCTCATCGGGATCGATCGAGCGAGGGCTCGATCCCAATCGCATTATGGGATCTTTCTATTGTCGGCGGGTTGTACATACAATTTCTTCTTAGACAACAAATTATTATTTAAAGTCTTTTCTTACTTTTAAATATGTTATAATTTGTGTTTTCAAATCTCGCAGTTTGGAGCCGTCGGGAGTTGTGTCGCGGTGGTCGACAAGCATCATACAAAGTCAACCGACGATAGGGCGTCACAATTCGACTTTGCCTCTGCCAGCGTCGAAGCAACGTTGGTTTGATGCTTGGAAGGTAAATTTTATTTTTTTTGTAATTCTTTTTACAATTTCCGCGTTAATAATTACTATTTTTAATTAATTGTTTGTTTGGTTTTAATTAGACACCCTTTAGATGGATGACTCCCAGCCGGGTATGGACGTCGAGTCCGTCCGGTTGCTGTGGGAGAAGAGAGCGAAGAAGAGATACGATGACTTGATCGGGAAGCATCGAAATTCTGGGAAGAAGCCGAAATTCATCGAATCCACCACTTGGGAGAAGTGGCAGACGACGGATTGGGCCACAGATGAGTTCAAAGCCAAGTGTGCCCGCCAGAAGGCAATCCGGAATGCCAATCCGGCGAACCACAGTAGTGGTTCGAGGTCCCACCTCGACACCATGTGTCGCTTGGTAAGTATTTTATCTTAATTTATTAAAATTAAATTAAGTTAATTTTTTTTAATAGTTCGTAACAGCCTTAATGAATTTCATAGGAACAACACCTGGAACGCCCCATCACGCCTCTCGAGCTTCTCATCGAGACGCACACGCAGGGCGCAGATCGACATTTTATAGACGAGCGGTCGTCCTTAATCGCTGTAAGTTTTGATTATTTTTCCTCATTTTTCTCAATTTGAAAAGGAGTTGGTGTTGTGTTGGTGTTGTTGTTGTTGTTGTTGTTTGATTTGATTGATAAGTTGTTGTTTTGTTGTTTGTTTTTGTTGTTGATGTTGATGTTGATGTTGTTGTTGTTGATGTTGTTGTTTGTTGTTGTTGATGTTGATGTTGTTGTTTGTTGTTGTTGATGTTGATGTTGTTGTTTGTTGTTGTTGTTGTTGATGATGTTGTTGTTGTTTGTTGTTGATGTTGATGTTGATGTTGTTGTTGTTTGATGTTGTTGTTGTTTGTTGTTGTTGTTGTTTGATGTTGTTGTTGTTTGTTGTTGTTGTTGTTTGCTGTTTTTTTTTTTGTTGTTGTTGATTTGTTGTTGATGTTATAAATGATTTAGTTGTTGTTTGTTGTTCTTGTTGTTGATTGATTATGTTTTTGATTTGTTGTTGTTGTTGTTTTATTTTAATTATTTGCGTGATTAGGCTCGGGCCCAGGAGATCCTCACCCAGAGGTCGGCGGAAACGGGCACCCCGCCGTCCTTTGAGGACCAATGTGATGCCTTTCTTACGGCCGCTGGGGGGTGGGCCCGGGAGGTGCCGTCTTCGGCCTTGGCAACGCCGCCCATGAGTTTTACGGACACCGATTGACGGCGCCACGACGTCCACCTCCTCGTGTGGTGGAATTATCGCAGGAAAACATCAGCCTTAGGCAAGATGTGAATGAGCTCAAGAGTAAGTTCTCGATGTTCGAGGGGTGGATGCGCCGGTCCCAAGGGGGTGAGGGATCGTCCCGCCCATCCGGTCCCGACGGCTCCGGCGACGACAACGGCTCCGGCGCAGCCGTATAGATTAGCGTAGTTTTCTTATATTATTGTAAATTATTTGAATTTATGTAAATTAATGAATTTATGTAAATTAATGAATTTATGTATGTAAATTATTGAATTTTATGGAAATTAATATTTCTAGTAATTTCTAATAATTATTGAAATTTATGGAAATTATTTATAATATTTCGTAATTATTTTTTTTTAAATTAAAAACAATTAGCGACCATATGGTCGCTAATTTACAACATGATCGTGCCAGCTTTTGGCCACATTAGCGACGATATGGTCGCTGATTTTAGCGACCATATGGTCGCCGTGGTCGCTAGATTGGTCGCTGCATTGGTGGCGACCAACGACGACCGTGGTCGCTAAACAGCGACCATATGGTCGCTGATTGTAGCGACCATATGGTCGTCAAGTGGTTTGCGACCGGCCTTTTAGCGACCATTTTTAGCAACCACAATATGGTCGCTAAATGCATTTAGCGACCATATTTTGCATTTAGCGACCAAAAATATGGTCGCTAAATTCGCTTTTTTGAAGAAAAGAACCACTTATGATGAATTGAATGAAGAAAAGAATTCAATGCCCACTCATTTGACAACTAGGTCTTCACTTAACGCTTGCAAATCATGTTTGCTAACACAAACAGCAGAGAAGAAGACATAGAAACATTCATACTGCTGATTTAAGAATTAACAATAAGGCAGGGTGGGAGATAATAAATCAGAGAAGAGGTTAGCCATCGCCAGAGAATTCAACTCTCGAGTGACACAGAATAATTACCAACCTTTCAAATTCCACAAAACTCTATTAAATGACTTGCACTCCAATAACAAGATCCAAACAGTAAGCAGAATCATCAAATACGAAACGCTTGTGAATATGTTGCCTTGCGCATATGCAGAATCATCAAAAGACACATCAAACCGAAGACAGATAATCAAAAGAAGGAAACACTTGTCAATCGCTTTAAAGAATCCATCAAAACGAAGCATATCTCTTTATATATCATCATCAAAAGAATACGATTCAAAAATATTGTAGCATTCAACATCGGCCACCAGAATCCTCATCTTCTACTACTTAAAAGCAATCCACTCAAACAAATCTACCACCGCAATCAAATTCTATTGGACTTATATATCATATATTTTGTATTGGGCCTATTATTGTTGTATTAGAAAAAGTCCATTATGTTGCTAGTTATCAGATATAAGAGACTTCCTGTATTTTATTTTGCAATCAATGAATCAATGATACAGTGAAGCTCAGCTTCCTTCTCTCTTCTCCCGCTAAATCATTTCTTCTTTCTCAAGTTTCACTTCCGCATAATGATTTCATGGTATCAAAGCTAGGGATCTACGATCCGAGTTATGTTTTGTTGATTGCCCCTTCTTTTGAGCGATCAATTTGTTTTTGAGCTGTTTTTTCCTCTTTTTCCAAAATCTGAAAAATGCCAGACGCACCGAATAATCAGATAACAATTGGTTCAATTGTGGACACAAACGATCCTCTCCATTTGACATCTAGTGATAATCCAGGACTATCTCTGGTTTCACAAGTGTTTGAAGGAGTAGGTTTCGGAGAATGGAGAATTTCGATGAAATTGGCGCTTTCAGCGAAGAATAAGTCCGGCTTCATCGACGGTACCTTAGAATCACCAAAGTAGACAGATTCGACTTACAATCGTTGGCAAAGGTGCAAAGACATGGTCAAATCGTGGTTGCTGAACGGTTTGTCACCGGAGATTCGACGAAGCGTTTTGTACATAGCGACTGCTCGTGGAGTATGGGACGAATTGATGGCGAGATACAATCAACTCAGTGGAGCACGGTTGTATTCAGTCTGGAAAGAGCTAAATTCTATCACTCAAGGTTCAAATTCTGTCTCTACTTATTTTACAAAATTGAGAACCTTATGGGATGAACTAGATAGTTTCCAAAGTATGCCTCGTTGTACTTGTGGTTCTGTGAAAGAAATGCTGAAAAGGGAAGAGGATCAACGACTTGTAGATTTTTTGATGGGACTGAATGAACGATTTACTGCTGTTCGTGGTGCTATTCTGATGCTGAAGCCTTTGCCAGATATAAGTCATGTTTATTATTTGTTGTTGCAAGAGGAAACACAAAGAGAGATTCAGAATACCTCTCAGATTTTTCATGAATAAGCCTCGATGAATGTGATGGCTAAAACACAGAATTCAGTTAGTTCAGTCAGCTTTAGCAATCAGCAGAAAAAATCTGGTGACAGGAAATCAATGTATTGCACCAATTGTAAGAAGACGAACCATACTATTGATAGGTGCTACTTTATTATTGGTTTTCCACCAGATTATAAAGGGAACAAGACTAAGAAAGGTGATCAAGAAGAAAAGTTTGCAGGATCAGCTCAAAATTCTGGAAAGGCTAGTGAACTGACAACTGAATAGATCACACAACTATTGCAATTGCTGAATACAAAGAATGTCAAGGGCAAAGAAAATGTCAAGGATGATCTTGCTGGCTTCGCAGGTACTCTCTTGACATCTAAACTCTTTGACAAGGCAAATTGGATTGTCGATAGTGGGGCAAGCTGCCATATGTGTAGTGATATAGCCTTGCTTGAGACGACACAATCTTTGACAAAACCTTTTGTGATCTCTTTACCAAATCAGGAAACTGCTACTGTGCAGATCAGTGGGACAGTGCAAGTTTTACCTAATTTGGTCCTTATGGATGTTTTATTGGTGCCAAATTTTAAGTGCAATTTAATATCTGTGGGCAAGCTGATTAAAGATCTACAGTGCAAAATTCTGTTCACAAATTCAAGCTGTTTTTTGCAGGCTCCTTTTATGAGGACCCCTGTGGAGATTGGTAAAGCTGACAGAGATTTGTATTTCCTTGTTCCTGGGGACAAACAGGAACACAATAAAGCTGAGGATGGAGGTATGATGAGTGATTTAGTTGCTTGTCATGTTGATCTTCATACTTGGCATAACAGACTTGGGCACTTACCTTTTTATAAGCTTCAAACCTTACCTTTCTTTCCTTCTCTTAAACCACATAAAACAGAGATTTCACCTTGTGAAATTTGTGCCAAATCTAGACAAACTAAACTTCCTTTTCCTACAAGTTCTATCACCACAAATAGACCCTTCCAACTCATCCATATTGACATATGGGGACCCTTTCACACCCCTACTTATACTGGCCATAAATATTTTCTAACCATTGTTGATGACTTCTCTCGATCAACATGAGTTCATTTACTTGTTGTCAAAAGCAATGCCTTCACAATCTTGAAAAGCTTTAAAGCTATGGTTGAGAGAAAATTTCAAAGGCCTATTGAAACAATAAGGTCTGATAATGCTCTTGAGTTAGGAACCAACATAGAGACTTCTGAATTCCTAGCTTCACATGGCATAGAACACCAAACTTCATGTGTTGCAACCCCACAACAAAATGGGGTTGTAGAGCGTAAGCATAGGCACATTCTTGAAATAGCTCGTACTCTTATGTTTCAATCAAAATTGCCTCTTAAATTCTGGGGTGATAGTGTTCTATGTGCAACTTACTTGATAAATCTCCTTCCTTATAAACTTCTCCACAGCAAAACACCTTATGAAATCCTTTTTCATCAAAAACCTTCTTATTCTCACTTGAGGAATTTTGGATGCTTGTGTTTTGTCTCCACCTTGCAGCAAGGGAGAGATAAATTCCAAGCCCGGGTTGTTCCTTGTGTATTTTTAGGCTACCCTTTGGGAAAAAAGCTTATAAAACTTACAATCTTGAAACCAAACAAGTTGTCATTTCCAGGGACATAGTGTTTCATGAAACTGTGTTTCCCTTCCATACTCAAAATCTTTCTTCATTTTTTACTTCTCCATTTCCTGTTGAATCTTCTCATGATGATGATATTTCTACCTCCATTCTTATCTCCACAAACACTACACCTCTTGTACCTGAATTGAGGAGATCAACTAGAACTCACACTGCTCCTTCCTATTTGGCTGATTATGTATGCTCTTTTGCTGCACATGATGCACATTTTTGTGGCCATACTTTGACTTCTAATGTCCAATTTCTCACTACCAGTCCATCTTCTTCTTATAAACCAAACCATGAGCCATTTACCTATGCCCAAGCCTGTGAACACCAAGTGTGGCAACAAGCTATGACAGATGAATTTGCTGCCTTAGATCTTAATCAGACTTGGGATCTTGTGCCATTACCAAAAGGCAAGAAAGCTATCAGCTGTAAATGGGTCTACAAAGTCAAACGAAATTCAGAAGGAAAGATTGATAGATACAGGGCAAGACTGGTGGTTCAAGGTTTTACTCAACAAGAAGGAGTTGATTTTACCGAGACATTTTCTCCAGCCATCAAGATGACAACTGTTAGAATCTTGGTTTCTGTTGCACTTAAGAGAAATTGGCAAGTGGTTCAGCTGGATGTTAATAATGCTTTTTTGCATGGTGAGTTGGATGAAGAGGTTTATATGAAGACTCATCCTGGTTTGAAAGTAGAAGATTCTCAATTGGTTTGCAAACTCAACAAATCTCTATATGGATTAAAGCAGGCTAGCCGACAGTGGTATGCAAAACTATCTTCTAGTTTAAAGTCAAGAGGATATGCACAATCAATGAATGATTATTCTCTTTTCTTCAAGAAAACAGCTTCTTCCATGGTGTTTGTTGCAGTGTATGTAGATGATATATTATGCACTGGCAATGATTTACAAGAAATTGAAGCTTTAAAAGCCTTCTTACATGGAGAATTCAGAATTAAGGATCTTGGCACATTGCATTTTTTCTTGGGAATTGAGTTCATACCAACTGCTCAAGGTTTGATGATGAGCCAGAGGAAATTTGTGGCAGAACTGTTGCAAGAATTTTTATGTTCTTCTACCACACCAGGTGTGAGTCCTCTTGACTTACGATAGAAGCTTTTACCAGGGGAATGTATTCTTCTACCAGATCCACTCCATTATAGACAGTTAATAGGCAAGCTTAATTTTTTGACTAACACGAGGCCAAATTTGGCTTATTCAGTGCAAGTGTTGAGTCAGTTTAACCAAGCGCCTAGGGAGCCTCATCTTGCAGCAGCTTACATAGTCTTGTCTTTTGTTCAAGGAACTCAGTCCAAAGGTTTGCTTCTCAATAACACTCCAGATTTTCATCTACAAGCTTATTGTGATGCCGACTGGGCTACTTGCCCTTATACCAGAAAATCGGTTAGTGGTTTTGTCATATTTCTTGGAGGTAATTTGGTGTCTTGGAAATCCAAGAAACATCAAAGTGTTTCTTTATCATCAACTGAAGCTGAGTATCGTTCTCTTCGAAGAGTATGTGCTGAATTGTCCTGGTTGAGTCGCTTGCTCAGTGATTTTGCAGTGGAGGGAATCACTCCTATCCTAGTCAAGTGTGATAACCAGGCCGCTATCTACATAGCCAAGAATCCGGTCTTTCACGAGCGGACCAAACATATAGAGCTAGATTGTAATTTTGCTAGAGAAAAACTTCTTGAAGGTCTTATCTCTTTGCACCATTGCTCTTCACATCAACAACTCGCAGATTTTCTTACCAAATTCTTGTCTGGTGTTCAATTGACAGCAAGCTTCTCCAAGATTGGGCTTCTAAATACGCCTCAATCTTGAGGGGGGGGGGGTATTGCACTGATATATCATATATTTTGTATTGGGCCTATTATTGTTGTATTAGAATAATCCCATTATGTTGCTAGTTATCAAATATAAGAGACTTCCTGTATTTTGTTTTGCAATCAATGAATCAATTAAACAGTGAAGCTCAATGTTGATAGGGTTTCTCGGCCAACAAATAAATTTGTAAGTCAAGACCCCGCTGAGTATAGCAAAGTCAGGATCGTTCCACATGAAGCAAGGTTGTTTGTCTATCAATCTAACAAAAATCAAACAAAAACAAATAAAACACTCACGAGCAGCCTCGTTAACGACGTTGTCAGGGTCGTTAACGAACCACCGAACACAAAATGCTAAAACTAACGACCTAATTAAAATCTAATTAAAATTCGGTATCGAGGCAAGTACTCAGCAACGAAAATTCACCAGAAATAATTCAAATAAAACAAAAATCTAGGACAAGGGACACCACAACATAGCCAAGCATAAGAATTCGTAAGAAGAAAAGATCATGCCTTTAAACACATAGAGTCATCAACTTTCGTTGACTTAGCAAGTAAATTAATCTACTTTCGCATCCTAATTCACTTAATTGCTTGTTTTAGATCTAAAGCTTGAAACTTTCGTTTTCAAACAATATCAACCTTCAAGTTAGTAACTTCCTCTTTCAACTCAGTTAAAAACTCAAATTACCTCCACTTTCGTCTCGGTATTAAGCACAACAAACAATTCTCAATCAAAGATAAAAGGCATTCACAACTCAATCTTACTCATCAAACATGCTCAACTATGCCGGGTTTAACCCCGATCCCAGAAAAAGAAACTACTCACTAATCATAACTAAGAAACTAAAAACTTCAATCAAAAGAAACATTGAAACAAAACTCAAAACTCTAATTAATAAAAATATATCGTTTTACAGAGATTCAGAAGAAACCGAAAAACACAAAAATACCGAACCACAATCACGACCAACGACCCCCCGACGACTGTCGTCTACCGAGCCTCGGCGGTCCTCTTCCGATCCGACTTCTCTCTCTCCTCCGGCCCTTCAAAAATCTCCTCCAAAATTAAGCCCCCCTTTCTATGCTAGATAGAAAGGTATTTATACTAAAAAGCTAAAAACTAAAAAGGCTAAAAGATATAAACTTTCCTAAAAAGATAGAAACAATCCCTAAAAGATAGAAATAAAATCTAAAAAGATATTAAGACCTAAAATACATATTCTAACAACCCCAAAAGATTCTAAAAAGATACTCAACCGATACGGAAATAAATTCCCGCTCAGGATCGGTGAATTATAAAATAATACTCCATATCTTCTTTTTCGTGGCCTCGTTAACGAGCCCTCACAGCCTTGTTAACGAGCCTAGGCTTTGTTTTCTTCAACACTTCCTCTTGTACTCTCGAACTTCGACTTCTTCAATCTTGCACTCCTCCGTCTTTCGCTGTAATGCTCCAAATTCAACTCCATTTAGCTCCTTTCCTCGCTAAAACCTACAAAATTCACAAAATAGCGTAGATTCCACTCTTTTCACAGAAATATGCAAAACTATCTAAAAATACTCAAAACTAAACCTAAACTAGACAAAACTAAACCTAATAAGCAAAGAAAACCTACTAAAAACTATACTAAAAATGTGAATATCACTCAACTTCCTTCTCTCTTCTCCCGCTACATCATTTCTTCTTTCTCAAGTTTCACTTCCGCATAATGATTTCAAATTCCGATCCAATAAACTATCTAATGTCAAGACTTATGCTATGTCGAATGATCAAAACCAGCGAACAACGATGTACATGCATGGAGGATGGATATTGAGAACCACAATCAAAGAACAACGAACGAAAGCAGTAGATCAGAAATAGATTGAAAGCACACGGCGAATATCAAAAATCAAAAACCGCAAACTAACAGAAAACAAAAACACGGGAAAAAATTGTGGGATACTCCGTCTGATGAAAACCCTAAAGGAAACACAGAGAAGAAAGAGGAAACACAGAGATAAAGGAAACACAGAGAAGAAAGAGGAAACACAGAGAGGAAAGAGGACGAAAACTTACATATTCAGCCATTGGTCTCGAGAAGTTCAGTAGCTGGAGAACTCGAGAAGTTCAGTAGCTGGAGATGAATGTGAGAAAGCGTGAGAAGAGGCGATGACTACCACACAAGGTGAGAGTATGTTTATCCATTCAATTTCTAGCACTTTCCTTTTTAAATTTTTTTTGGGAAATTCTTTTTGGTGCCCTTAAGTTTTTGTTTTTTCCTTTTGGTGCCCAAGAAAAAAATTTATTCTTTTTGGTACCCCTGAGGTTTTGGCTTTTCCCATTGACGCCCTTCTCCGGTTCAAATTAGTTAAATTCAAACTCACCATTATGTTCCTCACCCTTAAATGAGTAGGATTTGACTATTAAAACATCAAAATTCATAACCAAACTACATCAATTTGAATTTTTTAAACAACCCCTTAAAATAGATGATTGTTTAAAAATTCAAATTGATGTAGTTTGGTTATGAATTTAAGTGTTTTAATAGTTGAATCCTACTAATTTAAGGGTGATGACATAATGGTAAGCTTGAAATTAGCTAATTTGAACCGGAGAGGGGCGTCAACGGGAAAAGCCAAAACCTCATGGGTACCAAGAGGAATAAGTTTTTTTCTTGGGCACGAAAAGGAAAAGACCAAATCTTAAGAGCACCAAAAGGAATTTAAATTTTGCCAAAAAAAATCAAAAAGAAAAAAACACTACACAAATTGGAAGAGAATCTTTGTTGATCTTGAATTCTAGCACCGATGATCTCTTTTCCCCATATACCCTATTATAATACTAATTAAAACTAGCATCGGTGCTATTTTTTGGGACATGTGAAAATGCTATGAGAGAACGCCCTACCCTTAATATCATCCAACGACAAAATACATCAACAAACACTTAAACTTGTAACTTTTTTTCAACCAGCCCTCACCTCACCCCCGTACTATGAAAGCTAAAAAAAAAACATCACGAAATCAAACATTAAAAAATGGAGTGGGCACTGCACTAGTTGGGATCACAAATATACTTCATTATTTTCAAAGCGGACTACGTGTTTGATGTCATTTATGTCCAAGTATGGATAGCAAGAACAAATATTAAACTAATCTTGTGCAAGTCTAACTTTCGAGTCCATCGTTCCTTCCTCGATGAAGAAGACCTAGGGTTGTTTATGAGTTGAACGAATTTGGATCTGGTTCATTGTTCCATCCTGATTCTGGATCTGGTTCTTTCCTCGGGTTGTTTATTAATTGAACGAATTTTTTCTTCGACGAGGTCGAGAAGATATGCTGGCAGAGAAGACTTTGACGAGGCAGTCTAGTTCTGGTTCTTGGTTCCAAAAAATTAATAAAATTGGATGATGTGGTGCTTAGATGGCAATTTTAATGCCACATAAGCGCGCGTCAATCTCACGAAAATGAGATGTGTCTGGTTGAACAAAAATAGTTAAGTTTAGGTGTTTTTTTGAACATTTCATATTATAGTGGGCTTGTTGAAAAAAAGTTACAAGTTCGAGTGTCTGTTGATGTATTTTGCCTATCATCCAACAACAAAGGAAAAATATTTTTTAGGTTATCAACATGTTCAAAGAACCCAATAGGAAAAGAAAAGGAGAGACTAGCTCGGACATTCCAATTCTGAGTAAGGAAGCCTTAGCACTGCGAGACTAGACTGAAAAGGGGGTGAGATGAGCGTAACGATTTCTGAATAAGGCCAATCGCGGGCATAGAATTCGATTCCAAGTGACCCTTTGTCCCAAGTGAGTTTGAGGTCATTGAGGATGCTCTAATTGAAGTACTACGAAATCATGATCGATTTCTCCCAAAAAACTGAACCGAGGACCCTATCAATTTTCTCGGTCTTGTTTTTGGACCGAGCTATTCTTCTGTTAAAAGTTATTATTGTTTTAAATAAAAAGTATATATTAATTATAAGGGATTGAGATTAGGTGATCGAGGAGGGCTCTTACCGTTAAACCTGTCAAATGGGTTGGGTGGGTCGGGTTTGGGTTTGGGTCAAAATGAGTTTCGGGTCGTTAAATTCACGGGTTCATATGGACCGGGTTATTACAGGTTTGGTACGGGTTCAAGTTGATCCAATGAGTCACGATCATGAATTTTTTTAACCTTTATATTTGTGTTTATTAAAATAATTAATATTATATTATATAAAATATTATTTAATAATAATAAATAATAATTTTATACAAAATTTATAATAAAATATTTAATTTTTAATTGAAATAATATTTTATCGGGTTGGTCGGGTCAACCCAACAAGTTGGTGACCCAACTCAGTTTACTTCGGGTCGACCGAGTTCGGGTTACTCTTGACCCATTGATTTCCAGGTCGGGTTTCATCGCAAAAACTTCGAGAAGGGGTCGGGTCGGTTATTTGGGTTGGGTCAAGTTTTGACAAGTCTACGTACTGTAGATAATTAGCAGGATCATCAACCATTAGATTTAAAAAAAGTAATGGATAAGATTTTTTAGAATTAAAAAAAAAAGAAAAATCTATCCAAATCTAATTTTTCTCTCCTCTAATATCACTCGCGTCTATATAAACGTTGATGTTAAACTTTCTCTCTTCTCTAATACCTATTGAACAATTAAAAGATTGCAAATGAATAACTAATATATTTATCTTGAAAAATTATTACTCCCTCTGTTTGAAAATATAGGTTGTCTTAGACTTATTTTCTTGTTTGAAAATATTTGATTTTATATAATTTTTTCCCATCTTGTTCCAACTTTACCTTTTAATAAAACACCCTAATTTTTCAAAATTAATCAGCCATATCTCTCCAATGATCCATATCTTCACCTTCTCCAAAATGTCTCATCCGAATTATTTAATAAAATGGTCTAATTTTGGTTAAATTTAAAGGAGTAATTAATTATACGAAATCTTTTATAGGATTAATTAATCAAGGATAATTAGGTAAATTTATAAGGCTTCTTAATCTATAACTATATATTAAAGTTGTACCTTTTCGATCCACCAGAACAATTCTAGCCCCACCTCATATTCAAAAATAATAATTTCAATTTCTATTATTATAACTTTTTTCTATTAAATTCTTTTTTTTAACTATTTAAATTTATCTCTAACATCAAACAAATATCTATTTAGTATAACAATATCTTTTGAAAGCTTCCTCATACAAGTAATTAAGATTAAAGATAAAACATATTAAAATATTTTAAAATAAATATAAATCTTTTAGCATATATCTTTTGATGAATTTATTTATAGATATATATTGATTTTCTTTTATAATAAAAAATTAATGATAAATATTTATACTGTTTAAAATTAATAAAAATAGATAATGAAATATTTAATAGATATATTGAAATATTTGATAATCTCTAAATTTACGTACATGAAAAATAATAAAATATAAATAATATAATATTTAGTCTTATCTAATCTTTACTTTATCGAACCACAAAATGAGTTTGGTGTCATCTTAAATTAAATTAATTATATTTTATATAATTAAATTATCTTTATCTTTCATACTTTATTATATCTTATTTATTAAGTTAACTATTATTTTTTAAAATTCTTATATCTTCCATATTTGAATATATAAAAAATTAGTCGTATTTTATCTTCTTTTTTTAATTAAATAAATATGAAAGTTCATCAAGGAAAAAAAGAGAAATGTAATCAGTTTATCTTAATAATCTATCTTCATTCTCAACATTAAATTTAATCATTTATATTGATTAACAAATTGTACATTCTACTGGCAATAACTTGCTTATAATAAAATTTATATAGTATTTTTATTTATTAATATCCTATTTATAATGTCTATAAAATACTGAATCGTGGTCGTACATGGTACGACGGGTACAACTAGTTTCGGTTAAATTTACTAGAACATCTTATATTTTCAAACAAAAGGAGTATTATATTCTGGATCGATAAATAATAATTTTGGTGCATTTTTACCCTCTTTTACCTTAAAATTAGTATCGTTCTTATTTTTGTCGAGTTGATTATTTTTAATGCACGAATCTTTAGATCTTCATCCAAGTTGGCTGCTAACGTTCGATCTTGTGTGAGGCATTACACAACTTTAGAGGGTTTTAAAGAAATGTACCAATAGAACTTAAGAAAACGATATTCATCGAGCTAGTAGAGTTTGACAGATTCTTAAAAATTCCGATTGAGGTTAGAACGCGCGGAAAAAAGGGGCGATCTTTGTTGCGACTAGGGTTTACTGTTGTCTTTGAACACTACTGTCATGAGCGCTACGGCGCAAGTGCCGACACCGACTGACGGCAAAACCGGCGCCGACGATGTGATGCAGGAAGAAGTAGGTCATACAGGGAATCAGGCAGTAACTCCAAAAAAAGAAATCCGAAAGTGGAAACAGATGGTTGTCGGAGATAACGGGGATAAGCGAATGATTCTTGATGAAGCTTTCTTAGATGGGAAAATCGCACTTTCGTATCCTGATGGTGAGGAGGGCGATCCAGTCTTTGAAATCGCTGGTGATGTGCTGAAAACACTTGCTGATGTGTGGAGCACTTCGTTAATTGTGAAAACTTTAGGTACCATGGTACCCCATGCTATTATGGAACGAAAACTCCGTCAACTGTGGAAACCGGGAGGAAAGATGATGGTTGCGGACCTTCCTAATGGATATTATGTAGTCAAATTCGATGCCGAAGGAGACTACATGAAGGCCCTGATGGGTGGCCCGTGGATGCTTTTCGGTCATTACTTGATTATCAGACAGTGGTCAGCCGAGTTCAATCCGTTTACTGACGTCATAACGACAACTCCAGCGTGGATTAGAATATCGGGTCTTCCAATGGTCCTATATGAAGAGACTATCCTCTTAAAATTGGCAGCGGGGGTTGGAAAACCAATAAAAGTGGATCAGCATACTATGTTCTCTAACCGTTGTCGTTTTGCTCGAGTTTGTGTCGAGGTTGACATTACGAAATCACTGAAAGGATCAATAACGGTTAATAATTGTCGGTATCATGTGGAATATGAAGGACTACACTTAATATGTACGAAGTGTGGTAGGTATGGCCATGTAATGAATACCTGTCCCTTGTTGAAGACTGATCAACAACCATCTTCAAATCTTGTGGCATTGGAGATTACTACAGTTCCGGAAAAAACTGATTTTGCAGGCCCGGCTGATGGTACCCCGAGGTATGGGGAGTGGACTGTTGTTGCCCGCCGCAGGAACAAAACTCAGGGGAAAGAGAAAAGAGATGCTTCAAAATAGGGCTCGAGTCACAAACAAACCGCTAATCTGCCCTTGAAGGAACATCTCAGGAAGTTGTGGTTGAAGGAAATAGACAGGAACGACTACAAGCTAAAGGAAAACAAGTGGATTCCACTGCTGCTAAACATCAGGAAAAGTCTAAAGTTAACAAAACTGTCTCTTTTACAGCAAAACCGATGGTTTCAACTGAGGCAAATCCATCCTCGTCTAAATATCAAAGGCGTCATAATAAGAGTCAGGGAAAGAAATCAGTCCACGCTGTTAGTTTTTTGCAACAGAATCTTAACAATGCTCTTGTGATCGGAAAACGAGCGAGAGTTGAATCAGGACCAGACTTTGAATTCAATAGTCAGCCGATGAATCAGAGTAATACTACAGAAAATAGTAGCAGAAGAGAAAATCAGAATTCTCATGTTGTTTGTGATTCAGGCCTTGTTTCTGAACAAATAGCACAACAGAATGTTTTGACGCAAGCTCAGGGTGTTCAGAGGCATGGTGAAGGTTGTCTGAAGCCTCAGGATCAAACGGATGTTGAGATGATTGAGAAAGGAGTGGTTTCCATGGCTAATACTAGCCAAGGATCCCAATAGTCTTCATAAGATGAGTCTGATCTTTCCTTCTATGTAGCCTCAGGATCAAACGGATGTTGAGATGATTGAGAAAGGAGTGGTTTCCATGGCTAATACTAGCCAAGGATCCCAATAGGGGTTGTTTATTTCGCCCTTGATCCTCTTTTTTGTTGTTTATGATGAATTGTCTAATATGGAATGTTTACGGAGCCGGTAAGCCTGGCTTTCGTAGAGCTGTTAGGTATCTTGTTCGTAACAACGCTGTTGATATTCTAGTTGTGTTGGAACCTCGGATCTTGGGAGATCATGCCCAAGAAGTTTGTGATCGTCTTAACTTCTCTGATTGCTCTCGTGTGGAGGCTGAAGGTTTGTCTGGTGGTATTTGGCTATTGTGGCAGAGGGATAGGCTGAATTTACAAATCACTAATTCATCAAGGTACTTTATTCATGCCGTTGTAACTCAGGACCAAAACCGGTTTCATTGGGTTTTTGTATATGCTCCACCGACCGTGGGACGTCGTAAGCCTTTTTGGAAGGCGTTGAAAGAAGAGATTGAACCTATTAGAGAACCTTTTGATTCTTGGAGGTGATTTTAATTGTATCCTCACCTCAGATGAGCGTACAGGAGGTTCAGGAATGCTTCATGAAGACTCTGACTCTTTTTGTCAATTTGTGAACCAGTTAGCACTCATTGATATGGGTTTTTCAGGCCAGCCATTTACTTGGACCAAGGGTGATAGACCTGATTCATTTGTGGCCAAACGGTTGGACCGTGTTTTCATGAATATCTCTGCGAGACTCCTATGGGCTAATGCGGTTGTTCGACACCTTCCCTGGTTTTGCTCGGATCATGTACCACTTTTATTAACACTTCAGCCTGGTATGAGCATGGATAGACGTCGTCGGCCTTTTCGATTTGAAGCTGCCTGGCTCACGCATCCCGGTTTCTTAGACTTCGTTCAGACTTCTTGGAAATCTGAGATTTGTACTGTGGGAGCCTTAACGGATTTAAAAACAAAGCTGCTGCATTGGAATCGAACTGTTTTTGGGAATATTCATATGCTTAAGCGTCAAGTTTTGCAGCAACTGGAGGAGGTACAAAATCACATCCAGCTTCACACTAGTTCTCAGCTACTGAAAAGAGAGGGTGAGCTGCAAAATCAGCTAAATGTCATCCTTGAGAGGGAAGAGCTATTATGGCTTCAGAAATCACGAGTTCAATGGTTGAATTCCGGGGATCGTAACACTCGCTTCTTCCATGCTTCTACAGTGGTGAGGAGGAAAAGGAATCGGGTGGAATCTCTTCTAAGTGATAATGGCCAATGGATCATTGAGAAATCGGAGTTGGAAGAACATGCTACTGGTTTTTTTAAACATTTGTATACACTTCCTGACTCAGAGAACAATTTGACGCTCTTACCGAGGGGCTGTTTTCCGAGACTTCCTATCTCTAATTGGGAGGGTTTGAACAAGCCTTTCTTGGATGATGAAATTGTTAAAGCAGTGCACCAAATGGGAGGACTTAAAGCTCCAGGAATTGATGGGTTTCAACCTATCTTTTATCAGAAATGTTGGAGTAGTGTAAGTGTTTCAGTGATCAAGACTGTTAGAGAGTTTTTCTCGTCTTGCAATATGCCGACTGATCTGAACGAAACTCTTATTGCGTTAATTGCTAAGGTTGATGAACCGGAGAAAATAAATCAATTCCGCCATATTAGCCTATGCAATGTGTTATATAAGATCATTACGAAGATCCTTGTCAACCGTATGCAAAGCATTATGCCATCGCTCATTGGTTCAATGCAAGGCAGTTTTATAAGGGGAAGATTGATTACGGATAATATTGTCTTGGCTCAAGAAATTGTCCATTCTATGGAGCAGAAACACGGGACCAAAGGTTGGATGTTCCTAAAGTTGGATCTTGAGAAAGCTTATGATCGATTACGATGGGATTTTATAGTTGATTCTCTTCAAGATGCTGGCTTTTCGATTCTTTGGAGCAATTGGATTAAAGAATGTCTGCATTCTACAGCCTTCTGACTCCTTTGGAATGGAGAAATTACTGAACGCTTTATTCCATCACGGGGAGTCCGTCAGGGGGATCCGCTGTCTCCGTACCTTTTTGTTTTGGCTATTGAGCGGTTGAGTCATTTAATTATGCAGTATGTGGCGGATGGAAAATGGGCTCCCATTCGGATATCCCGAGGAGGCCCTCCGTTATCCCATATGTTCTTTGCTGATGATATCATCCTTTTTGCTGAAGCTTCTGTTGAGCAGATGGGTGTGATCAATGAAGTTCTTACTCGTTTCTGTAATGCCTCAGGCCAAAAAGTTAACCCGGCAAAGTCTAAAAATTTTCTCTCTCCCAATGTTCATTCGAGTTTGGCTGACCAGCTAGCCGCAGTTAGTGGATTTGAAAGAACTACGGATCTTGGGAAATACCTAGGAATGCCATTGTTTCACACTCAAGTGACTAATGCAACTTTTTCCCCTTTGTTGGAAAAGATTTCGAATAAGCCTCAAGGATGGCAAGGTAGATTCCTTAGCATGGCATGGAGAGTGACTTTGGCTAAATCTGTTCTAAGTGCTATCCCGGTTTATACCATGGCCACTGTTATTCTCCCGAAGGAGGTCTCTTTGAAAATCGATCAACTAGTTCGAAATTTCATATGGGGAGGGACAAAGACTCAGCGGAAAATACACTTAGTAAGCTGGCAGGAGATGTCCTAGCCTAAAGTGTGTGGCGGTCTTGGTTTAAAATCTATGAGGGAAATATATTTAGCTCTTGTTGGTAAATTGAGCTGGAGATTATTGACGGAAACGAATAAGTTATGGGTGGAGGTGATTCGAGCTAAATATGTCCGCCCATCGCTTAGAGAGAGGTCGAACTCTTCATATGTATGGAAGAGCATAAAGACTGGCACAAGGAATGTTGTGGTGTCCGGATCTCGTTGGTGTGTGGGAAATGGACGAGTTACGGATTTTTGGACGGATGTTTGGCTTGGTGAGTATAAGCTGATTGAGGAGGCGGTTGGCATTATTCCTGATGAACTCTTGGACAGGAAAGTCTGTGATTTTTGGACCAATGGAGGCTGGAACTGGGCAGAACTTGGGCCACTGATTTCGAACAAGTCCATGCTTCGTTTGGCTTCTGTGGGCCTAAATATTGCTGACGAAAACATTGATGTTTTGAGCTGGGCAAATACAAGCTGTGGTGACTATTCGGTGGCGTCAGCATATGAGTTAGTAGCCAATAATAATGACAGAGGTTGTGTTGATCGACATGTTTACAAGGCTATATGGCGACTCAATGTACCGGAACGTGTTCGGAATTTTTCCTGGCTGGCGATTAAAGGGGTGTTGCTTACTAATCTTGAACGGGTTAGACGGCATATTGCCCATAGCGCTCTTTGCGCGAAGTGTTCAATTGAGGAGGAGTCGTTGATTCACCTTTTGCGTGATTGTAGTGATACAAGACGCTTTTGGGAAGATCTTCACCCTCCTCTTACCAGGGAAGTGTTCTTTGAGTCCGATTTTCCTATTTGGATTCGTAGCAATTTATTATGCACAACTATGCTGAATGGCGAACTCCTTTGGGCTGATATTTTTGCAATGTCGATTTGGTGGATTTGAAAATGGCGTAATGAATTTATATTTCGCCATGAATCTTTTTAGGGTAGTCGACAATTATTCGTGTTGGGGCAGCTTATGGATTATAAGAGTCTAGCAGAGTTTACAGGTGCGACGCAGGGCGCCAAGAAAAGAACAGAAAGCTTTATCAATTGGATTAGGCCAACTGAAGGTTGGGTGAAACTTAATACAGATGGATCTGTCAGAGCAGATGGCTTGGCGGCATCGGCGGGTGTCATCAGAGACAGTGATGGCCAATGGCTAACAGGTTTCGTTCATAATATTGGTTCATGTACTGTGCCTATGGCGGAGCTGTGGGGTGTGTTGCAGGGTCTCCATTTAGCTTGGAGCAGGGGTTACAGGAGGGTTTGTTTGGAAGTGGACTCACAGCTTGTAGTCCTCTTTTTAAATAAATCCATGGATTGTTATCATCCCCTTTTTAGCTTGGTATCCCAATGCCAAAGCTTAATTAGTAGGGATTGGCATGTCCAATTTCGACATATCTTTAGGGAAAGCTAATTTAGTTGCAGATTATTTAGCGTAGTATGCTTTTTCTTTCGAACTTGGTTTTCATGTATTGCTTGACCCTCCTGAGGGTGTTTTACATTTTCTGTCTGATGATGGAAGGGGTCGGGCTATCCCCGCTTGATTACTACTTAGCCCGTTTTTCTCTATTAATAAAAGCCTCCTTGAGGGGGACGGAGAGTACCGGCTCTCCTTCGACCAAAAAAAAAACGATATTCATCTTTGTAACTTACATGAATATAGTACGAATATGAAACTACATACATAGTTCTAGCATCAAAAAAGAAAGGCAAACTAATCTCTACATATCAATTTGCGTCTCAAATTCGATCTAAATTTCAAATTCGGACTCGAACGTATCCCAATCGAACGTTTCTTTGTCAGACGAGATCCTCACCAAAATAGACGGCAACATGGGAACGAGTCCACTTTTCTTCTCCTTCAAGATTCCTTGTACACACTCGAAGATCATGTCGATGGCGCTAACGTCTTGGACGTAGACAGGAACGTTAGCAGAGTCTAGAAGCTTTCGAACGTCGGTGACAGAGAGCTCACCACCGTTCCATGGAATGGTGGCACGATGAAGCGTGTGATCCAAGTCAATCCACTCGTCGTATTCGACTTTGATGGAGTTGGAGTCGTTCTGGTCGAATTGCTTGTGCACCACGCTAACCCCAAAATCGCCACAAGAAGGGTCGAATCCAGCTTGAGGGATGATGCGAGGAGGAGCCATTAATGTTGATTTTGTATACGCAAGATAAAGAAATTTTGCTATGGATGATATTGAATAGTTCAAGGAAGGCGGGTGTTAGTGTTTAAATAGGATGTTATGATTAGATTTTTATGGAATGTGTTTCCTTTTTTATGAAATCAAAGAGAGAATATTTATACCAAAAATATCTTTTGTTTAGGGGTACCAAAGATCTCGTTACAAGAATTTGTGGTATGGAAATTGACATTACGATTTAGGCATCGATTTGTTTGGATAATGGGCTGTCCGGTTCTCAATTATTTGGGTCAGGATGTATGTACGTACGTAGAATTGTTTAAATTGACTAACGAAACGAGTAACGACCCACATGGAAAAAAAACTCTAATTCTAAGAATATAGGATATTGCAATGTTTTTTTTTTGTGAGATCAATCTAAATAAAGCGGTTTAGTTACGGTGAGAGTTTGTCTAATTATCTATTCACGATGATGAATGATGATAACTTTATTTCTGAGGTTTTAGCAAATGAAAAATAATTATTATTTTATTTTCATTTTGATTTGACCTAAACTTTGTTATGAACTTATAAACCTAGTTGATGTTCTAAAGTGACAAAAGAAACTTGGCATGACATGTGTATATTTGATCTTGATGACGCAGGATTTAACATCACGTGTAACATTATGTCATTACCTACTTATTATTACCACAGAGGTACCTATTACTATGTCATTAGCTAGTACCTATTATTACCACAGAGGAGTAAGGTGGTTCAGCTTTTACCAATATCCGCTTACTTCAATTACCAATTTCTACCTTTTTTTTCTTAATATATAGACTAACGTGTAACAGTAGACAATACCCAAGTGAGATCTTTCAATGTACCGCTCTCACTTTTCTTCTACACCTGCATTTTCCCATCAAAGGTCAAAATTTGTGTTACGTTTTAGAAAGAAAACAGCCAAAGAATTGCAAGTGTTAGACAGTTTCATTTCAGATCTGAGCTAGCTCCACTTATTAGCTATCAAGCTTTCTTCTCCTCCTTCAACTTCAAACCTTGTTTATTTCTCACAGGTAAATCCTCCATCCTTTCCTGTTGAAGTGTTGGTTTTGTGTGTAATTGATCGATGGATTTTGCATTCCTCTCTAGCTCTCTCCTTCATTTGGTTCTTGAATATATATATAACCAGCCTTGTAACCAGAAATTACAGCTGTTCCTGCTTCTCATGAATGTTCTTGATAAATAAATGCATGTTTCTTGACTTTCTTCAATGCAAAGTTGAAATGTTATAAAACTTGTGTGCAGCTTTCTTGTGTAACACCCACTTGAGCTAGCATTCCAGAAACAATAGAGTTAGATCTGATTCAAACAAGTATCTAAAAGGCAATGAAAACATGCATCAAGAATTTTAATTAGTAGGAAGCATACATTTCTCATCTCATTATCCATCTCCCTAGCAATCTCAGCTCTATAAATCCATCAAACAAAAAATGAAACGAGGCAATTGCCAAGAAACTTAACACTTTCAGGATACTTTTTATTTTCTTAAATTTTGTAATGTTTATTTACAAACCCGGCCAGTTTAATTTGGAATTTGCTTCTGATACAGCCTAGCTACAGGTAAAATAAAATAAATGGATCCGGGCCAACAGTTCCCCAGCTTGGCGGGAATGTATATGGCGGCCGCCAATTCGCCTCTTAAGGAGGCGGCAGCCAACGTCCACTTTGCCGCCAAAAGCGAGCCCTTGATCCGAAGCAACCTCCCTCTTTCTTCCGAGCGTAGCTCTGCACTCTCCTCGTCCGCTTCTTCATTTGATCCCGTCCATACCTCCTCCACACACAACGGGAGTCCATGGTAAATACTCCGTATGTATTATTAATAAATTCTTCATCTTTTTTCTTTTTTAAATGAAGATAAAACCTTTTGATTTGATTTGCACCATAACAGGATTCGCCATGGTCAGAAGCTTGGAGATTAATGTCTCAGGAATGAAAATGAAAGCTGGGTTCAGTACATACATGACTTCGATCAGTTTATGTCAAGTCGTTTAGTTAGTTAGTTAGTAGGTTGCAAAATTTGTACTGTTAAATTGCTTTTGAGCTCCATCGATGTTGAATATGTACCCAATATGTCGTTGGGGTTTGGGGTTATTCACTGGTTTTATGAATTTTATCATCATGACTAGATTTTACAATTTCTGGATTTTGATTTGTGTAGATCGATGCTCAACTCTGTGAGCTTCAAATTTTGTAATGTTTATTTACTAACCACTGGCTGGACGGATTTCGTAAGAGACATTTACAAGGAGACGTTACAATATTACTAGTAATCAAGTTGTATTCAATGGAGAACCTTCTTCCTCAACTCAAACAATCCAAATTCACACAGTGCAATGCAGAATTATTGCAGATTCATTCATTCATCCATATAGACAGAATAAAAATAAATTTAAAATTCATACTCAAATGCAATTATTATTAATGCAGAGGAATGAATCCAAGCTAAGGGAAAAAGTTGATAGATAGATAGATACTAGCTAGTAGAGCGTAGCAGCATTATTAAGTATAGAAAACGAAGTACATAACTTAGTTAAGTAGAGAGTAGCACGATCGAGTACTATATACGATACTCCTAATTAGAGGGGCTCGAGGGTCTCCATATAAGTAGAAATTCCAGGAGTATTCCAATAGACGTTGGGATCACCATGAAAGTAAAAAATCCTAGGGATTGGATACCCAGAAACATCACAATAGATGGTCTCACCTGCTCGAGGGATTCGAATGACTTGATGCCCAACACTATCACAAGAGACGACGGAATGCTTACCATCACGACGGCCAACTCCACCATCAACACGGCAAACTCTGAGGAAGAGCCTTTTGATATGAGGAATACCACCAGGACGACGACCCTGCTCATCCTCCTCGTAATCTATCCCATCAAGTGAGTAGAAACTACCGTTGTAACCGGGATTTTTGATGGAATAAATGCGAGTCCAGGATTCTTGGACACCATATTCCATCATCATCCAAACACTAACCTCGGTGTTGTGGACGGCCCACCTTGGGCGATCACTTGCAGCAGCCCTCACGTCCTGTGTAATAACAACAAGATGATCATGCAGCACCAAAGCTTTAACCGTTTTCCGGAACTCATCATCACTCACGATCGGATGATGATCATCTGGCGGCCCGCCTAAGAGTTTAAACGATTGAGCAGCGAAATTAAAGGCCAACACGGAAACGGAAAAGGAAACCACCACTTTGTTCTTGGCCTTGGCCTTGGCCTTGTCGTTGTTAACCTTGTCTCTCACAAGGACGGGCCAATGGAAGCAGCCCTTGAAGAAACGTTGATCCCACGCCGCATAACCATCCCAGACGTCTCTAATTCTTTTTCCGTCGAATGCATCGGTGGCCTTAGGCTTGCCAACTTTCCTCTTCCCGGGCACGATATCGACTATTTTCTTCCACGCACCCCTCCGTGCTGGATGAGGGGAACCACTCGATAATCATCATCCACGTTGCCAAACCCCAAGTGGAGATAACAAGGCGGCCGCCCCCGCTCCCATACATTAGAGATCTCGGACAGCATAGGGCGAAACTCGCGATCGAAAGGCTCGGCGAACTTGTATTGACCCGTCCCAGGGTTACACACCACTATTTTGCCCGACAAAACGCACAAGGAACAATGATCTGACCGCATAGCATGGAAGGTTACAAAGTAGATCCCGTTGCTCAAGGGTCCCCACACTTTATCGATGCGCGTCCCAAGTATGACACGACAGCTCAAACTCCTATCCTCATAAGGAGCAACCAATCCCGGAATCATGTTTTTCAGATCATCAAAACTAGTAGTAGTGGTCCTCCGCAACAACTCTTCTGATGATGATGATGGATCGGGATGTTGTTGATGATTATGATTATACATGGCGGTAAAGCCACCCGATTCGATTTGGGAAAGCCACGTCTTGCAAACGGATTTAAACCGAATCAGGGATCTAGCAGGGAGCCGAACCTGCACCTCCTCCAACAAATCCTGCGGAAGCCTCACCTTTCTTACCTCCTCGTTCTCAACGCCCGCCATTCGAACACAATCACATCAATGACATACAATGTAATCGATCTATCAATCCTAAAGCTAGAACCAACAGATTCGTTCGATCTCGAATCTCCAAACGCAAACAGAAAACAAACATGAGCAAGAACACAGAGAATTGGTGACCCGGTTCGAGCACGAAGACTCTACATCCGGGGGATCTCAGAGGAGGAGACCCGGCTCGAATATGCACTAAGGTCAAAGCCCATGGAGTTCAAGTACAAGCGTATACACAAGTAGGCAAAGCAAAAGACCTGAACTAAAGAACAAGAAGATTGGAGAACAGTAGCAAGAACAGAAGGAAGGTCAAGAAACAAAAGGGATTCAGCCCCCTCTCAAGGCAATGAAGCTTAAGCTCGACTCTTCAAAGCTTCCAAGGTCACCGGAGATGAGATGTCGCCGGTGAGCTCTCTTTCTTCTTCCTCTCTTTCTTCTTCTTTCTCTCTTCTCTCTCTCTATTCTGGATCTAGAGTTTGCGCCGCGGAGAATGGAGCTTCTCACAACTGAAGCTCCCTTTTATAAGCTCGAAGGAAGGCTCAAACGACGCGTTTCACATTAGGAGAAATCCGAGCTCTTAGGTTTCGGTTTTGGGCTATTGGGCTCAACAAACAGGCCCAACTTCAAATATTAGATATGGCCCAAGCTTTCCAGATTGAACCAGCTCGAGCTACCTCCAACCGGTTTACCCGGGGTGGATTGTCTCGACCGGTTCACCAAGAAAACAAGACCCATTGTTCAACCTGAACCCGGTTCCTAAATCCTAATCATTTGCTCTACCAATACATTGTGTTACATACTTAGTACAATGAACAATGAGACATATGAGGATTATTACATTATAACAAATGCCCTCCTAATCCACATATGACCCCTACCCATGAGCCCCGACTCTTAAAGTGCATAATTCTTCATTGCCAGGTGCCCTCTCCATCATTGATCCAGTTTCCCCATATCTCAGCCTACTTCATTGATATGGAGAGCATTCCTGCAGAAAAGGAACTTGTTAGTTGGAACAACTTTGGTACCAAAATCTGCAGGATTTATTTCTCCAGCAATTTTCACAACATTAATCTGCTGTTTTTCCACCTCATCTCTGATGAAGTGAAACCTCACATCTATATGCTTTGTCCTCTCATGATACACAGGGTCCTTACACAAGTATAAGGCACTCTGACTATCAGTCGAGAGAATAGGCACATAGACTGTGCCAGTGATTTCTTTCAAAATGCCCTTTAGCCAGGCAGCTTCCTTAGAAGCTTCCACTGCAGCAATATATTCAGCCTCAGTGGATGACAAGGCTACAATGGATTGCTGTTGTGCTTTCCATGATATGCAATTGCCAGCCCAAGTAAAGAAGTAAGAAGTTGTTGACTTCCTATTATCTTTATTGCTGGCATAATCAGAATCTACATAACCCAGTAACTCAATTCTGGGCTTATGCTCAGTTTACTTTAAACCCAACTTTCTAGAGCCAGAGACATATTTTAAGCAGTACTTCATAGCAGTCCAGTGAGTCTCACCAGGATTTGACATATACCTGCTTAAAACACTTACTGCAAAAGAGAGGTCAGGTCGAGTACACAGCATAGCATACATCAAAGAACCAACAGCTACATCATAAGGCACATTCCTCATTTTTTCTATCTCAATGTCAGTGGAAGGACATCCTTTCTTAGACAGTTCTAAGTGCCCTCCTAAGGGTATTGGTGCAGATTTAGAACTTAGCATAGAGAATCTATCTAGAACCTTATGCAAGTAATCAACCTGAGATAACCACATAACCCTCTTCTCTCTGTCTCTAATGATCTTAACTCCTAAAATCCTCTGTGCAGGGCCTAGGTCTTTCATATCAAAATGCCTTTCAAGGTCATATTTTACCCAAGTTATTTCAATCATAGAAGGACTTATTAGGAGAATATCATCTACATATAGAAGCACATACACAGGATTCTTAGGTTTTGTATGCTTATAATACAAACATGTATCGTATCTGCTTCTAGTGAATTTTAGAGACATCATACAGGAATTGAACTTCTTATTCCATTGCCTAGGAGATTGTTTTAAGCCATATATAGATTTTTTAAGGAGACAGCCATGATTAGGCTTGTTTTTGTTTATGAACCCCTTAGGTTGTCTCATATAAATGGTTTCCTCTAAATCTCCATGCAAAAAAGCAGTTTTCACATCCATTTGTTCAATTTCCCAGTTATGTACAGTAGCCATTGCTAGAAGTAAACGCATGGTTTTATACTTAACTACAGGGGCAAATATATCATTGTAGTCTATCCCCTCCTTCTGTGTAAACCCTTTAGCCACAAGCCTAGCCTTATACCTAGGTGGGTCTAAGTCTGTAGTACCCTCCTTAACCTTGTAAATCCATTTACAATCAACTAGCTTAGCTTTCTCAGGTTTAGGTACTAGGGTCCAAGTTTTATTAACAACCATGCTTTGTATTTCTTCATGCATTGCTTTAAGCCATTCATTTGAATTTTTACTTTTCATGGCTTCTTCATAAGTTTCAGGATTCACATAAGCACTAGCAACAAGCAGGGCAAACTCAACAATATTTGTAGTGAATTTCTTATTAGGAATGCTTATCCTAGGTGCTCTATCTCTAACCAATTGATAGTTTGCTAAATCATGCTCAGGTGCATTATTCAAGTCATGCATGGCATCATCATGTCGGTTATTCATCATTGCAGAAGCATTATCAGACATGGCAGGCATAGAATTGAAATCATGCTCATGTATATCATGGTTAGAGATAGGAGATTCACTTACTGCCCCACCTAATTAGTGGGTTTGCAGATTGTTATTGTTGCTAGTGCCTTCTTGATTTGTGTTGCTAGTTTCTTCTTCTTGTGAATGAGCTTGAGCTTCTTCCCCAGTTTTTTCTGCTGAGGAGTTGGTTTGATTTGACAATGCATATCCAATATCAAACTCTTCAAGCTCATTTTCCCCACCTTGATTGCCATCAGGGATGAAAAAATACCCTCTTGTGGGTTCTGTGTTGTTTTCTTGTGATTGTGCTCCTGCATTCTCATAGGTAGAAGTTAGTTTCTCCTTGAAATAGAACTCTTTCTCATTGAATGTGACATCTCTGGACACAATCACCTTGTAACCTTCAGGTTGGATTACAAGTAGTTTGTATCCTTTGGTGCCTTTTGGATAACCAAGCATGACTGCCTTTTGTGCCCTTGGTTGCAGCTTGCCTTCATTTGCATGAAAGTAAGTTGTGCATCCAAATGGTTTAAGGTATGAAATGCTTGGTTTCCTTTTGGTCCACATTTCCTGTGGTGTTTTAAAATTTACCACAGATGAAGGGGACCTATTTATCAGATAGGCTGCAGTAAGCACTGCTTCTCCCCAGAGAGATGATTTCATTCCAGCACTTATTAACATGCATCTAGCCTTTTCTAATAAAGTTCTATTCATTCTTTCAGCTGTCCCATTCTGTTGTGGGGTATATGGGACAGTCAGGTGTCTTTTAATTCCTTTTTCCATGCAATACTCATTAAAGGCCTTATTACAAAACTCTAAGCCATTATCTGTTTTTAAGCACTTCAATTTTAGTCCTATTTCTCTTTCAGTTAGGACTAACCAGTTTTTAAAGGCCTCAAAAGCTTCATCTTTATGCTTGAGTAAGTAAACCTATACCTTTCTCGAGTAGTGGTCAACAAAGGAAATAAATACCTTCTTCCCCCTATTGTTTCTACCTGTGCAGGGCCCCAAAGATCACAATGTACATACTCCAGGGGTTCAGTTGCTGTGTAAGAAGATCTTGTAAAAGGATGCCTTGTCTTCTTACCAAACACACAATTCTCACAAAAACCAATGTCAGTAATATTCTCATGAATTAAACCAGTTTTATGCAGGTGCATTAAACCATTGTTTCCAATGTGACCTAGTCTATCATGCCATATTTTTGATTTATGGTTGCTGTTATTATTTAAACCTTTTGTAGTGACATTAATTTCAGGTGAGTTCCCTATAACATGATACAGGCCACCCTTTTTAATGCTCCTGATTAGGACATAGTTATCCCTAGAGACTTCCCTAATTCCTTGGTGTGTCACTATCCTACAATTCAGGTCATCAAACATTGAGTCAGACAGCAAGTTTCTCCTAAGATTTGGTACCCATCTTACATTCTGGATGGTTCTAATTTTCCCATCATACATGACCAGAGGTACATTTCCTATCCCTTTAATAGAAAGAGTGGTGTGGTCACCTAGCATAACATCACCACCATCATTTTCTGTCAGGGAACTAAAGACATGTTTAAAAGGTGTAGCATGCATGGTACATCCAGAATCAAGAATCCAATCTTTAGAAGCAATAGAGTGTGTCACAACAAGTAATTCATGAGAGTATGTTGGACATTGTTCACAAACAGACACATATTCTTATCTTTCTTTTTATTCTTTTCATCCTTTTTCTTTTTGTTGCAATCCCTCGAGTAATGACCTACCACATCACAGTAGTAGCATTTAACTTTAGACATATCTTTTTCCTGTTTATCCCCACTATTCTTATCACCCTTTTTCTGGAATTTCTTACCCTTTCCCTTGGTGAACATCACTTCATTCTTTGACTCAGTCTTTTGTTCAATTTTAGAACCATTTTTCATTTTAAAGACTTTCAGAGAGTCATTTTTCTGGGTCAAGTATTCCACTATTCTTTCTACTGTCAAGTCATCCCTAGCAAATTGAACTACGTCTTTTAGGACATCAAATTGACTAGGAATGGAGTTCAACAGTATGCCAACTTTGTAACTTTCTTTAACTTTCTCATCACACCTCTCCAGATCTAAAGATAGCCTAAGAAACTTATCAAGATTCTCAGTTAAAGTGAGAGAAGTGTCCATTCTAAAGTTAAAGAACTTACACATGCAAGAAATAAGACTGGGGGTAGATTTGGTCAGATATATAGCATCTAAAGCCTCCCACAGTGGTTTAGGTTCAGTATGACTAACCACTTGTCTTGCTACCTCATCAGCAAGACGCAACATTATTTCTGCGTGTGCCTGATCCTTGATTTCCTGCCTTCTCACAGCAGAGAACTCAACAGGCCAATTTTCTGTCACGGCCACATAACACTTTTCTTTGGTTAAAATAGCCCTCATCTTTAGTTTTCACATGGAGTAGTCCATGTGCCCATCGTAAGGCTTGACTCTGTAACTTTCAGACATTCTTTTAGGTACCTGAGTTCACAGGTAAACTCTGTCAGAAAACAGAGAAAGAAAACTTTTCAAAAAAGATGCAGAATAAGCAAGAAACAATCCTAAACAAACAAGACTCTCTACTGTAGGAACCGACAGTGGGATTGAATCGATACAAATCGACACCCTTCTATCCAGATTCCCCTGCCTTAACCAATACTGGTCAGTACAGTGACAAAGACACCAATCAAACAGCGGAAGCAATCAAAAACAAGAGGAATATCAAAGCAAGGCTCTGATACCACTTTGTAATCGATCTATCAATCCTAAAGCTAGAACCAACAGATTCGTTCGATCTCGAATCTCCAAACGCAAACAGAAAACAAACATGAGCAAGAACACAGAGAATTGGTGACCCGGTTCGAGCACGAAGACTCTACATCCGGGGGATCTCAGAGGAGGAGACCCGGCTCGAATATGCACTAAGGTGAAAGCCCATGGAGTTCAAGTACAAGCGTATACACAAGTAGGCAAAGCAAAAGACCAGAACTAAAGAACAAGAAGATCGGAGAACAATAGCAAGAACAGAAGGAAGGTCAAGAAACAAAAGGGATTCAGCCCCCTCTCAAGGCAATGAAGCTTAAGCTCGACTCTTCAAAGCTTCCAAGGTCACCGGAGATGAGATGTCGCCGGTGAGCTCTCTTTCTTCTTCCTCTCTTTCTTCTTCTTTCTCTCTTCTCTCTCTCTATTCTGGATCTAGGGTTTGCGCCGCGGAGAATGGAGCTTCTCACAACTGAAGCTCCCTTTTATAAGCTCGAAGGAAGGCTCAAACGACGCGTTTCACATTAGGAGAAATCCGAGCTCTTAGGTTTCGGTTTTGGGCTATTGGGCTCAACAAACAGGCCCAACTTCAAATATTAGATATGGCCCAAGCTTTCCAGATTGAACCAGCTCGAGCTACCTCCAACCGGTTTACCCGGGGTGGATTGTCTCGACCGGTTCACCAAGAAAACAAGACCCATTGTTCAACCTGAACCCGGTTCCTAAATCCTAATCATTTGCTCTACCAATACATTGTGTTACATACTTAGTACAATGAACAATGAGACATATGAGGATTATTACATTATAACATACAAGATTTGGGAGATTCTTGTTTTATAGACAGAGTGAATGTAAAATATACGGCCGCCACTGAAGAGGAGAGAACCAACACAGAAGATAGATTCCTTAATTTATGTCGTGCCCTGCACGACTATGATACGATATTTTTTAAAATATATTATAAAAAAGATATTAATAAATAAAAATATAATATAAATAATAATTGTGAATTGATGAGTTATATAAATTGTAAAAAAAAGCATAATTCTAAATCAAAGATTTTGGTAGAAAAAATGAAAATAATGGGACATTTAATATGGATTAGCAATTAAAATTGACTTGACATGTACGTATATTATCAAAACACATTACCGGGAAATTATAATTGAAATTATCATAATTGAAATTTAAAGATTTGGCAACAAAAAGATTCGATCCTATTTAAATATCATAATGGGCAAAAACTATACATTAACAAAAAAAATTGACTTGATTTCTACATAGATTGTAAAATCGTAACTCACTTATTTTATATATCTATTAAGGTTGTTGAAAATATGTTAAGCTCTAGACATATTTATTCTAATTATTTTTTTTAGAAAATATGTTAATGAGAAGGCTGCAAACCTTATTGCTTTTATATATATAGTAGATTTTGCCAAAAATTGGTTTTAATAAAAAGGGTTGGTGTGGTCCAATCTAAAAGTGATATATGTCGTTCAATAATTTTTTTAACCGCCACTTTTGTATATAGTTATGATGATAGATAGATAGATAGTTTGATATATTGTTCTATAGATTACAAAATAAAAAATTTAAGATTTGGTAAAGATAAATGTCTTGATGTATATGTAAATTATCAAAAAAAAATACATAATGTGAAATTATAACAGGATTCATATTTAAATAATAATAAAATATGACGGAACATATAACCAAAAGATCATAATCTTAAACTGGTTTTATATGTATATAAATTGTCAAATAAATCATAAATGAAAATTTCAAGATAAATCATAATTTTGATTGGATACTAACGATTTATTAATAAAAAGATTTGATCATATCTAAAAATTATATTGTGAATGAAAAATATGAACTAACCAAAAAAATATACTTGATTTATACGAAGATTGCAAGAAAATCATAATGAGAAATTACAATTGAAATATCATAATTAAAAATTATAATTATAAATCATAATCTTTTTATGTACGTAGATATTGTCATATCATTGTCATATCATATCATATAGATCAATAATCATATAATATTAATTTTGGAGTATAAGATAAGATTTCCTTAAATATTTATGGGAGTTTTTTTGGGATAGATTATATTGGAGAGTTGTTAGGATCATGAAAATATACTGAAAATATTTTTCCGTTTAAATTTTCTTAAATGTGTAACTAAATTTCCAAAAAAAAAACATAGTTGTTTCTAATTCAAATCCAATATAAAAGATTATATGGGAATTAAAATATTTTTTGACATGTAGATTATGACATGGAATATTTATAATGACGTGTAAATTATAAGAAAATGACATGGAATATTTATAATGACGTGTAAATTATAAGAAAATGACAGGTGTAAAAATATGAGGTGGCTTAATGTAGGATCGCCATGTAGCGTAATCCTAGGTGGCGCAATGAGATGGTTCCAAACCTTATTGCTTTTATATATATAGTAGATTGACACCGAGTTTCTTAGAATTTTTTTATCTTTTACATTCTTTTTTTTTTTACTTTTTAAATCGTATTAAAAATACTAGTTATACCCGTACTACAACTCGGATTTTAAAATTATTTTTAGACTTATTATAAATAAGATATAAATATAGAAAAATTTAATATAACTGGGTATGAACATATTTTTTTAAATATAGTGATAAATAGAAGATAAAAATTTTAGAATAAATTTAGCCCAAAAGTATTTTAGGTCACCCTATTTAGACCCTTATTAAGCTCCTCTATGAAATTAGCTTTTTATCAAGTATAAAGGCCTTTAATTTTTTCTCTCGCCTCCTCACGTTCTTTTCTCCCGAGTCCGTAATATCGTCCTGATTCTCCCTGGTGTTCTGACCTCCCTATCCGCATCCTTCCATTACCTTCAATGGCTGCTTCCCCGCCATCAACAGAGAGGTCATGGCTTAGGAAGGAGTTTGCAACCAAATCCGATGCAGGGGAGAGTTATATCGGGCGACCATTCCTCTCCCACCTCCACCTACACACGAAGGAGGACGACGCCATGACTTCTACAGTTCTGGTCCTCCAATTCCGGCGATTCATGACCACCGAGAAACATACGACGCCGCTGCCGCCGAACTTGACCCCGCCTCGCCTCAACTCCACAATTGCCCATCAGTTTAGTTGTTTAATTGCGAGTACGGTATTTTGCCTTGAGAATTGAATAATTAGGGTTTGTATTGATTTTGGGTGAATTATTTATTTTGCTTGATTGAATGGATATTTTTTAGGATTATTGGTTGATTTGAATTGTATTAATTTTTGGTTGAATCTCGTTAAATCGTGGTTTTCGGTTGATTGGTAATTTCATTGATTAAGATTTTGCTTTCATTCAATCAAGCAAAACTAGATATTTTCTAGAAGGTATGACTATATTCTACTAAGCTTGTACATACGAGTAGATTTCTTACAAAATTTTGAGTTTTCACTGGCAACTGACATTATTTTTTCACTGGCAACTGGCAATTGACATTATAATTTTGAGGCTATATGACTATATTCTACTGAGCTTGTAGTTATGAGTGTTAAAAAAATATTATAAACGAAACTCAAACTGAAAAATCAGTATTTTCAATGGAATTGGTACTTTGAAAAGACAATTGATTAGGATTTTGTCAATGGTTATTGGATATGCAGGGCAACTAGTAGCAATCTAATTGAATAATGTCAATGATTATTGGATATGCAGCGCAACTAGTAGCAATCTAATTGAATTTAGGATTTATTTTATTTGTAAAATGTATTTAGCCTATTAGCTCAAATGGTAGAGCATTTTTATTAAGAAATAATGATGTGGGTTCAAATCCCACATAGGCTATTAATATTTTTTTATGACAACTTAGTTTTTATGTGTTTATTATAGTTGTTTTTATGTGCTTGAATGTCATCAAGGCCGTTTAAAAACATGTGATGACACTTGATGACAATTTTTTTTATGAGACTTGTTTGTCATCAAGACCCTTTTGATGACAAATTGACAATCGAACCGTCATCAAGTAGTGATGACAAGTGATGATAGATTGATAGATGTTTAATGACAACTTTTTTTTTTTATGCGGTGATGACAACTATTTACGTCTAATTCATCTACACTTGGATTAGACTGAGCAACATTGTTTCTGTTATGCAATATTGGTCCTGCAAAATGATATTTTTCCCACCAAGGGAAACAGAAAGACACTCCACCACAATGACCTATGGAGTACACTTTTACGTCTTCCTCTTGCGCAGTGAAGATCACGTACTACAGGATAGAAAATTCTACTAACCACTGGTTGGATGGATTTCGAAAGAGACAAGTATTTCCAAGTAGGAGACATTACATTACTATTTACTAGTAGTTGTATTCAATGGGTTCTTCTTCTTCCTAAAGTATCCAGAATCTACTATACAAACACAGTGCAGATTCATTCATCCATAGACAGAATAATAATAAAACAAATTAATAATTCATACTCAAATGCAACTAATTACATGGATATAAATCCAAGGGAAAAAGTGGATAGATAGATCATAGCACTAGTGCAAAAGGGTAGCAAGCATTATTAATTAGAAAAACAAACAAACTAGTAGCTCCAAATAGACGTTGATATAGCAAAGTAGGGGTAGAATTGAAAGACGGACAGAATTAGAGTTGCTCGAGGGTCTCAATATAAGTTGATATTCCAGGCATATTCCAATAGACTTTGGGATGAGCAGGAAATTCACAAGATGTAATGACTCCAGGAAAATGAAATTCACAAGTTGTAATGACTCCAGGAAAATGACAATAGATGGTTTGACCTGCTTGAGCAATTTGAATGACTTGATGCCCAACACTATCACAAGCGATGACTGCCCGCTTATTATCATCACGTCTACTAACTCCGAGGAAGAGCCTTTTGATACGAATGCCACCGGGAGACTGCTCATCCTCCTCATAATCTATCCCATCAAGTGAGTTGAAATGACCGTTGTAACCGGGATTTTTGATGGAATAAATGCGAGCCCAGGATTCTTGGACGCCGTATTCCATCATCATCCAAACACCAATCTCAGCGTCCTGCATCGCCCACCTCGGGCAATCGGTAGCAGCAGGACGTAACAACCGTGTGATAAAGGCAAGATGATCATGCATCACCAAAGCTTTACCCGGCCCTTTGCAGAAGAGGTCCATATCACTCTTCTTATTTGGCGGCCCTGGCCCGCCTAACAGCTTAAACGATTGCTCAGCGAAATTAAACGCCAACACAGAAAAAGAGTCATCCTTGTGAGAAACGGCCCAATGGAAGCACCCGTTGAAGAAACGTCGACTGCACCTCTCAAAATCATAAGAGATCCCCCTAATTCTTCTTCCGTCGAATGCATCCGTGGCCTTTGGCTTGCCAACTTTCCTCTTCCCGGGCACAATATCGACTATCTTCTTCCACGCGCCCCTCCGAAAGCTGTACACGAAGACCATGAAGGAGCAGGGTATTCTACCGTACTGGATGAGGGCAACGACTCTATAGTCATCATCGACGTTGCCAAAACCCAAGTGGAGAAAGCAAGGTGGCCGCCCCCTTAAAAAACAAGAGATCTCGGACAGCATAGGGCGAAATTTATTCGGGAAAGGCTCGGCAAACTTGTATTGACCCGTCCCCGGGTTACACACGACTATTTTGCCCGACAAAACGTACAGGGAACAATTATCCCTCCGCACATCATGGGAGGTTAAACAGTAGATGCCGTTGCTCAACGGTCCAAACACTTGATATAAGCGCCCCCAATAAACGTCCGCCAGCTTGGTCTTCAACGTCTTACACTCATAAGGAGCATCCAATCCCGGATACATGTTCCTGAGATCATCCAAACTAGTAGTAGTGGTCCTGCGCAACAGCTCTTCTGATGATGGATCGGGATGTTGTTGATGATGATGATTATACATGGCGGTAAAGGCACCCGATTCGATTTGGGAAAGCCATGTCTTGCAAACGGATTTAAACCGAATCAGGGATGTAGCAGGGAGCCGAACCTTCACCTCCTCCAACAAATCCTGTGAGAGCCTCCTACTCACCACCTTTCTTAACTCCTCCTTCTCAACGCCCGCCATTCTCAATCAATCGAACAACTACTGTAAAAACATGAGAGGAGAGAACACAATCATACCAATGACCTAGAAGATTAGGGAGATTCTTGTTTTACAAACAGAGTGAATGTAAAAATATTTTTCCTTATAAATTGTATCATATCCATCCATATAATATCACTTAAATAAAAGCTCCTAAAAATATTTAAATGTGTCCAATCAAAAACCAATTTCTTATCTTTTTTTTTATTATAAATTCAAATAGTCGATTTCACGTGATACGTGGCTCAAAATTTATATATTATCTTTATTATGTATATGTTATAATCAATGTAATTAAAATTATCTTTTAAATGTTTACCAAAATTTTTTTATCTTTTAAATGCTAGGAGTACTAGATAGATTGATAGAATATCTCAAAAAAAAAAAAGATTGATAGAGTGATTCTTCTAATCTGGTTGGGAGTAGAGGATTCTAAACAAAGATAATAAACTTCGTAAGAGTAACCCAACCTTTTGAGAATGGTTGCGTTTAGTAGCCTGATCTTTGAAAATTACAACAAATTACCTAATCTCTAAAGTTGGTTACACTTAGTAGCCTCAATTTTGTTTTATATTTTTACAAAATGTTGAAGGACTTGTGTTAGGTAATAACTCTTGAATTTTTAAGTTTTTTCAAACTCTTGTGTCATATAATAAACTTCTTTTATAATTTAAAAAGTTCTATTCATCTTTCGACTTGTAAAATGGTACTATGTAATAATTTTAAACATTTCTGTTTATTTTCTATTAAATTTAAATATGTTATAAATAAAATATTTTTATTACACATATGACATATCATAAATACTATGCCACCCCTTATTCTTATCCGAATTTCCATTTTAAGAGTGAAAATATTTGCTACAATTTAGCCTATATTTTTTAATCTTCTACATATCTTTCCCTTTTTCAATCTTTTTCAATCGTATTAAAAATATTTTTATCTTAATCAATTCAACCTATTAATTAATTTTTTTTAAAAACATTTTTCAATCGTTTTACATATTGTGAGTGGGTAAAAATTAACCCTCATTATTATTTTCTCTATCTATTATTATTTCTTATTATGCTTTTTATTTTTTTAAGTATATATAACTATATATTAAAGATGTACCTTTTCGAGCCATAAGAACGATTTTGACCGCACCTCATATTTAAAAAATTAATTTTTATTTCTATTATTATAACTTCTTTGATCTTTCTATTAAATTCTTTTTTAACTATTTAAATTTATCTCTAAAATCAAACAAATATCTATTTGGTATAACAATATCTTTTGAAAGCTTCCTTATACAAGTATTTAAAATTAAAGATAAAATATTTTAAATTTTGTAAAATAAATATAAATCTTTTAGCATATATCTTTTGACAAATTTATTTGTAGATATATATTGATTTCCTTTTATAAAAAATTAATGATAAATATTTATAATATTTAAAATTAATAAAAAAATATATAAAAAATATTTAATAGTTATATTGAAATATTTGATAATCGCTAAATTTACATACATGGAAAGTAATAAAATATGAATAATATAATATTTGATTAAACAAATTATACATTCTACGAGTAATAAATTACTTATATTAAAGTTTATATTATATTTTTATTTATTAATATCCTATTTATAATGTTTATGAAATACCGAATCGTAGTCGTACATGGTACGATGGATACAACTAGTTTTTGTATAAAATTAAACTAGCAAGACCCGGTCGTGCCATACACGACTATAATTTGGGATTTTGTATGTAGGAATCACTCGTCAATTAATTTTGCATAAACTTAGTTGATAAAATAAAATATTTTCCTTAGTAAAATTTTCAAGCGAGAATTATTATAATATTTAAGGAATGTGAAAATAATAAATAATAAATTTTCTTTATAATAGCATGGGTGGTTTAATTTTTGAATGAGATAATATTATTATAATATATAGGTAAATAAATACTAAAAAAAACTAAATAATATTTTCATATAATAACATATCTGATTGATTTTTTTACTAAATTTGGTAAGTAATAATTATAAATGTGATAATATTATTATAATATGTAGGGAGTGTAAATTCTAATAAAAATTAAGCGCGACATATAAGAGAGAAGGATTCGACTTTAGTAATAGTATATTGATGATTATATATATATTATTATTTAATTATTGAAAAAATTTTAAAAAAATTATATATGATATTATAAAAAAAGATAAAAATGATAGATATTAAAATTTATACCAATAAAAACAAAATCATAGAGATGTTATGTATGTATAGTTTCATACTTGCCATTGAAATAAAATAATGATACATATTAAAGATGACGATGTACAATTATATAATATTTAAATTTTGTCCATAAAGAAGTACTAGATTATTATATATTAGAGATATTATGTATGAATAGTTTCATACTTGTCATTGAAAAAAAATAACGATACATTTAAAGATGATGATATGCAATTATATAATATTTAAATTTTGTCCATAAAAAAAGTAGTAGATCATTGTATATTAATAGGAATAGTAATATTATTATATTATATATTTTTAAGGATTGTAAATACTAAAAAGAAGAAAGGGTAAATAAGTAAATTTAAAAATTAAGATGTTTATGTGGCATAGTTAGATGGGTGGCAAATAGGATAGAGAGATTCGAGTTTAGTAAGAGTATATAGATAGGGTGGTAATTCGACATAATGGACTATTTCTTCTTAATGAAGAGATAGAACTTTCATTTGAGTGGGGAGCAAGTGAACAAGATCTTGCTTGTTTGTGAAACAAGGCATTGGGTTAGCCATAGGGGGCAAAATTTCAGCACCCTACCCTCTCTCTCTTCCATTATAGCCGTGTATGAAGAGCACACATTGACACATTAAAGAGGCTAATATTCTCTTTAATATTCGCTTAGCTTATACATCCTGATCAATCTGAGAAATACTCATATTCGCTAAGTTCTTTTGCTTTTCTTTTCTTTACCTTGACACTTGATCGACAGCTGTTCTTTTGAATTAGGCATCAGAGATGGATTAGGAGGTCCCTGCCCCCTTTGTCCATTGTTTTGCAGGTTTTATGTTGAAGAACAACCCCTTTTGTCCAATGTTTTGCATGTTTTAGGTTGAAGAACAGCTGGAACGGAAGGTGAAAAAGGAGGCATTGAAGACGATGTTTTTTGCGCTAAAAATTGGCGCCGTTAGTGGGAAACAAGTACTCGATCCACTCAATTATGGTGTTGGAATCGATCCATGAGAATCAAGAAGTAATTTTTAATAACCCTGAGGCATTCGCGCAAAATGAAATCGAGAACAATACCCCGAGCGAAAAAATCCGCGACCGCGTAAACGAGAACCGCACCGCGGAACGGCAATTCGTGACCGCAGGCCCACCCCCACGACCGCGGAACATGGGGCGAAAGATCAAAGTCCGAAGTACGTTTGGAGGATCAAACCCTAGTGCATATTGATCAATATAATCCCGATATTCGCTCGGAAGATCAAACCTTTTCGCAATCCGAGCAAGGCGTCTTGCCCAAATATGACTTGAACCGTGACCTGATCCCTTTCATAGACACGGTTATTCATCGCACAGACCTTGAGGGATCCGAATTAAGCGACGAAGTCGAGGAAGAGAGTTGAGACTGATATTCTCTTTGCTACTCTCAAGCGTGCTCGAGATGGCATCGTTTTTCCCATTGGTTACCAATCCTCTCTCAAGCTTATTCATAACTTTGCATCTTGACTAAATTTTCTGTGGCTTTAGAACGGCCTATAGCTATTACCAGGCATTGATCTTAGTTCATGAATGCAATTTGTAAGCTTGCTTCATGTATTTTCTTGATAATTTTCTGCAATTTAAGTTGTTTTGTGGACATTTTTTAAGCATGAAATCTGATTTGTTGCTTTGGCAAAATTTTACAGCAAGGAGTGCAAAAATAGTGTGCAAGTGGCCCTTATTGATATACACAGTTGCATCCTTGAAGACAAGATCAAGATGAATCTTGGTAAGCTTGTTTTGTGGTCCAATTGCACTGCCTTTTCAAAATGTTACGTTCTCTTCAAACTTGCATATTATTTTTAAAACTACAGACCTACAGTAAAGAAATTGTCTTAGTTTTTTTGCGTATAAATATTTAAAACTTGCGGGATGACCTGGTCTCTCGCAGATTTGACACACCGATCGGTTTGAATAATTATCAAAAGAGCTAGAGCCGTAGTTGTTGTACTAGGATTGGTCAGAATTGTTGTTGTCTCGTCCCCTGCTCAGCCATAACCACGCTCGCGACCACGCCAAGTCGAAGAGCCACAACCACGGCCACGAGAAGACATCAAGCAATCATTGTTGCTTGTGTTGACTGTGTTGGCTGATGGAGTAGAGGTTGATGTTTGGGATGATGGATTGATAGTGGAGGTCGATGCTTTTGTTTCTCCTTCAAGTTTTTCTTCTTCTTGAAGCAATAACCTAGTGAGTTCATCTGGGGACACAGATTCAACACAAATGTTTAAGGATGTCTTGAAAGGATCATAACTCGCGTCCAATCCTTTAAGAATACATGCAAAAATGTCATCATTTTGCACGATCTAGCCACACTTAGCAAGAGAATCCACCTTGGAGTGTTTTTTTTCTTTGATGTAGTCCATCATGGAAAGAGATCTTTTGGAGAGCCTTTGGAGTTGTGCCTTTAACTGCATCAAGAAAGCGCGAGTTTGTGATAGTCCATAAATCATAAGAAGTGGTTGCACGAGCCACATATGTGATAAGCTTGTCGGTGAAAGTGGACCGGAGCCAAACAAGTACCAAGCTATTAGTTTTCTTCCAAGCATTGTAAGCTTTGAAACAACTTTATCGGCGTCAGGTTTGGGGTCACACATGGTTTGGAGGTGATATTGGAGTAAACCTCAAACACTTCCAAAGTAGAAAAGTTAACATTTTTTCCAAGAGAAATACAATAGTTGTTTCGATCTAATTTGATGGAGATGGATGGAAATTGAAGTTGCCCGAATGTACCATTTGTTGGGACGGTGTTGGGAACTCTGGTTGCAAACATCGGAACAACGATTCCAGTCTCCAATTTTGACAATGTCAAACTCCATATGGGAACTAACGTGTTACATCCAAGTATTTCTAAGGAACACGAGGTCTAATGAAGAATCTCTGAGAATGCCAAAGGAACACAAGAATACATGACGAAGAGTTCCTTTCAAACGAACTCTGGAGAAGACAGTTCCCATTACATGGGAACTCACATGTGCAAACAAAGACCACTCAGCAAGATTCACAGGATTTTGTCTCAAGACAAAACAAGCGCTCAGTCTGAGGAACAGACTAAAGCGAGTGATCTAACGGCCTGATTGCTTCTCAAAGTTGACTCAATTCAAATCAAGTCACATGTGAAAGACAAAGACTTGGCATACAAGACAAAGGGCATTTCGGACACAATGAAAGTCAAGATTGTAGCCCAAGCAAGGACAAGTATAAAGCCAAATGACTATTGCTTGGATAAAGCACTTCTCCCAGAACTTACATTCACTCACAAAGAAAGAAAGATGAGAGAAGAGAAGTCCCCGACGGTGAGTGTCTGATCTCGATGACGGTGAAGTCAAGTTCCCAGGAGCAAGAGAACTGCGATAGACAAGTCCAAGTGTAAGGTTTGGCTTACTTGTGATTAGGTGAGTTGTTCGCTTAGGAACTTGGTTGATAAGGCTCATTAGTCTTGCTAGAGTTAGGTAGAACTGCTAGGAACAAAGAAGTTTGAGTCTGACCTATTGTAACTAAGGAACAATCAATAATACGAATAAGTCTTTCAAAATCCTCCAAGCGGTGGTAGAGGTTTACCCGCACAATAGTTGGTTGTTGTGGGGTTCCTCTATAAAGGAACTGTGTCTCTTTACATTCTATTTAAATCCTTTTACTTTACTTCCGCTGCCTTGGGAACAGCCTAACCGCCAGTTCCCAAGCTCTTGCTATCTTGATGTAGTTTGGTTATGAATTTTGATGTTTTAATTGTCAAATCCTACTAATTTAAGGGCCATGAATATAATGGTAAGTTTGAAATTGGCTAATTTGAACCGGAGAGGGGCGTCAACGGGAAATGCCAAAACCTCAGGGGTACTAAGAGGAATAAGTTTTTTTCTAGGGCACCAAAAGGAAAAAGCAAAAACTCAAGAGTACCAAATGGAATTTGATAACCCAAAATTCTTACGTGCTTTGATTTGCAGTTGATCTGATGCGGCGCCATGAGTACCGGCAGCCACTCTCTGAGCACCCGCTGGCGGGCTGCTGCTTCTTGATGAACTCGCCCCATTATCATCCCTATCTGCTACCTGCCGCATTGTCAGCAAACAAGATTACTACCAAATCAAGGAACAACTCTTCACCTCGCGCCTCCGTTCCTACTACTCCTCCACCTCAACGGATCCTGATCCTGATCCTAGGAGGAGGCCCGCCACCAGGGCCTCCGTCATGGAGTTGTTGTTGAAGATCCAACATGAACGACGACGGCTGCCACCAAAGCTGCGGTTGATGCCACCCTTGCCGAGGCCTTCAAGAACCAACGACCCGCTCCCGATACGAGCTCTCCTCACTATTTAATTACATCCCTCTGATCAACACGGGCATCAAAATTCGTCCGGTAACCTTAAAGGGCGATAAATTACCAAGAATGGAAAAAAGCCTTGCGAAGCGTCTTTCGGGCGAGACGCAAACTAGGCTTCATTGATGGAAAGATTACAAACCAGCCGATGATTCTGCTGTATTATCTTTTCTTATTAATCTATTATTATATATCCAAAGTTTTACTAACCACTGGTTGGGTAGATTTCGAATGAGACAAGTATTTCCAAGTAGGAGACATTACATTACTATTTACTAGTAGTTGTATTCAATGGGCTCTTCTTCTTCCTAAAAGATCTAAAATCTACTATACACACAGTGCAGATTAATATTCATTCATACATAGACAGAATAAAAATAAATAAAAAATTCATACTCAAATGCAATCATTATTAATGTAGAAGAATGAATCCAAGCTAAGGGAAAAAGTTGATATATATATATATATATATAATTAGAGAATTAGAGGGGCTGGACGGTCTCTATATAATTGGAAATTCCAGGAATATTCCAATAGATGTTGGTATCAGCATCTAAGTGAACAATCATAACGATTGGATACCCAGGAATCTCATAATGCAAGGTATAGCCTATTGCAATGTTAATGATTCCATCGCCAAAGTTCATGGCATAACTTGCTGGAGCTGCTGGAGCAATTTGAATGACTTGATGGCCAACACTATCACAAGAGATGACGGACCGCTTACCATCAACCTGTTTAACATCGAGGAAGAGCCTTTTGATACGAGGAATACCACCACCACCACCACCACCGGGAGACTGCTCGTAATCTATCCCATTGAGTGAGTAGAAACTACCATTGTAATCGGGATTTTTGATGGAATAAATGCGAGTCCAGGATTCTTGGACACCATATTCCATCATCATCCAAACACCAATCTCTGCGTCCTCGATGGCCCACCTTGGGCGATCACTCGCAGCAGCCCTCACGTCCTGTGTAATAACAGCAAGATGATCATGCATCACCAAAGCTTTAACCGTTTTCCGGAACTCATCATCACTCACGATCGGATGATGATCATCTGGCGGCCCCCCTAAGAGTTTAAACGATTGAGCGGCGAAATTAAAGGCCAACACAGAAAGGGAAAAGGAAAAGGAGGACGACGAGGAGGCTTTGTGCTTGTCCTTGTTGTCGCTGTTAACCTTGTCTCCCACAAGGACGGGCCAATGGAAGCGCCCCTTGAAGAAAACTTGATGGTACCCGGCAAGACCATCCCAGACGCCTCTAATTCTTTTTCCGTCGAATGCATCGGTAGCCTTTGGCTTGCCAACTTTCCTCTTCCCGGGCACAATATCAACTATCTTCTTCCATTCACCCCTCTGAAAGCTGTAGATGAAGACGAGGAAGGAGAAGGGTGCCCTACCGTGCTGGATGAGGGCAACCACTCGATAATCATCATCCACGTTGCCAAACCCCAAGTGGAGATAACAAGGCGGCCGCCCCCTTAACTTAGAGATCTCGCCCAGCATATGGCGAAATTCTTTCGGGAAAGGCTCGGCGAACTTGTATTGACCCGTCCCAGGGTTACACACCGCTATTTTGCCCGACAAAAGACTCCAGCGACAATTATCTATTATATCCGTAATATGGGAGGTTATACAGTAGATGCCGTTGCTCAAGGGTCCCAACACTTTATGGATGCGCGCCCCCAATGCGACACCAGACCTCAGCGCCGGACACCCATACCCAGCATCCAATTCCGGAATCATGTTCCTGAGATCATCCAAACTAGTAGTAGTGGTCCTCCGCAACAGCTCTTCTGATGATGGATCGGGATGTTGTTGATGATGATGATTATACATGGTGGTAAAGGCCCCCGATTCGATTTGGGAAAGCCATGTCTTGCAAACGGATTTAAACCGAATCAGGGATGTAGCAGGGAGCCGAACCTGCACCTCCTCCAACAAATCCTGTGAGAGCCTCCTAGTAACCACGGCCGCCATTGGACTATGGGAGAGGAGAGAACCAACACAATCAATAATTAAATTAATGACCTAGAAGATTGGGGATGATAGATTCCTTTTTTTATAGACAGTGGAATCAAAAATAATAATCGTATTATATATTTTTGAATATCTACATTACTGTTAAATGAATTTTTTTGATTTTGAGTAGGATATAACCCGCGGATAAATAAATTTATATTTTATGGGTTACTAATTTTACCCGTCGTACCATGTACGACTACGATTCGATATTTTATAGACATTATAAATAGGATATTAATAAATTAAAATATAATATAAACTTTAATATAAGTAATTTATTATTCGTAAAATGTACACTTTTTAATCAAATATTATATTCTTCATATTTTATTACTTTTTATGTACGTAAATGAAGTGATTATAAAATATTTCAATATATCTATCAAATATTTTATTATCTATTTTTATTAATTTTAAACATTATAAATATTTATCATTAATTTTTTTATAAAATAAAATCACTATATTATCTATAAATAAATTCGTCAAAAGATTTATGATAAAATATTTATATTTATTTTGAAATATCTTATCTTTAATTTTAAATACTTGTATAAGGAAGCTTTCAGAAGATATTGTTATATTGAATAGATATTTGTTTGATGTTAGAGATAAATTTAAATAGTTAAAAAAGAATTTAATAGAAAGAAGTTATATGATAGAAATAAAATTAATTTTTTAAATTTGAGGTGGGACCAGAATCGTTCTGGTGGCTCAAAGAGGAACAGCTTTAATATATAGTTATAGATAAGCGCGCGGTTAGGTACGTTTCTATTTTGATTTCAATGAATAGTACTAGACCTGTCAATCGGGTCGAGTCGGACGGGTTCGGGTTAAATTGGGTTCCGGTTCGTTATGGGTCACATGTCAATCGGGTCGGGTTATAGCGGGTTTTTGGTCGGGTCGGGTTGACCAGCGGGTCTAAAAATATCATTTTTTTATTATGATTATTAAAATCATTTTTTAATTAAATAATAATATTTAATTATAATATATTATTTTCATTTATTTTAATAATAAAATATATTATATGTTTCAAAATAAATTTAAAAAATTCTATAAATATACTAAATCGATCAACCCAACGGGTTTCAGGTCCGGTTTATTTCGGATTTCGGGTTCAAAATTTTGGGTCTTGACCTTAAAATTATTGTGCGGGTCAGGTTGAGTTAGCGGGTTAGGTCAGTTTTTTACAGCTCTTAGTGGTACCGATCACACCACAAAAAAGCATAACTATAACATAAAGCAGAGGTTAAAAAAAATTATTAAACGACACATGTCACTTCTAGATTGGACCACACCACCCTTTTTTTTATAAAAATAATCTTTTATTTTTGGATATGATAAATTCTTATTCATGTTTTTAAAATATAGGATAGAAAATCTCATTATTAAACAATCTTTTATTTTTGGATATGATAGATAGTACATTAGAATATTTTTTTATGATTTCATACAAATTCTAGAATATTTATTTGATTTTTAGATAGAATCGTTAAAACCCGTACAAGGTACGAGAATACATACTAGTAATCTATCTATAACTATATATTAAAGTTGTCCCTTTTAAAGCTATCAGAACGATTCTGGCCCCACCTCATATTTATAAAATTATTTTTTATTTTTAATATTTTAACTTTTTTCTATTAAATTCTTCTCAAACAAATATTTATTTAGTATACCAATATCTTTTGAAAACTTCCTTATACAAATATTTAAAATTAAAGATAACAAATTTAAAATATTTTAAAATAAGTATAAATATCTTTTATCTTAGCGGGTTAGGTTGAGTTAGCGGATTATGTCAGTTTTTTACAGCTCTAAATAGTACCGATCACACCAAAAAAAAATAATAATAATAATTCACAAGGTTTTTTGAAACTCATATCTTATTATGTTTACTTGTTTCCTATTCTCATCAACAACATGAGAATGTTGAAATGCAACACTATCACATAGTCTATCCCTCCCCTCCGCATTGTATATTTGTATGAGTTTGATTTATATTGGTTGGTTGAATGTCTCCTTTTGTGATTGACTAGGGTAGGGCCCGCGTGCGTAACGCACGCGGGGAGAAATCTATCCGAAAATAAGTGCAAAAGTATACAATAAAGCTTGATTGATAAGAGACAAATGTCTTACAAGCAAAGTATTCCTATTGAACCCAAAATAAAAGGCAACTTGCAAATCTGAAGAGCTTCAATAATCCGTGCGAGTGCTAAAGATAGGGTACTCTTCAAGCTCGACAGTAAGATATATTGTGCACTGAGCAGTAATCTCTGAATGGAGTATGAGCATCCTAGCTGCAAATCGAAGTAAACTTGCTCAAACACTACATAAAATGTAATTGTAATTTCATATAGTGCCTTGCAAAACATGAGTGGCCTAATAAAGTCTTATCAATATCAGTCTGATCGGTTTCCTGAAAAAAAATCATGTGTTAATGGAGCAGCTTCGAAGCTGGCATTAACCTAATGCATTAAAATTGTAATTGGTCTTGTGCAAGAGAAATTATGCAAGTGAAATCTACAATCAATAAAACCATTGTAAATAAGATACACCTTTTATCTTATTTTTCAGGAAATGTAGCCTTGTCATCCTCTGTCTTGCTCACCTACACTTTCTTGTTGTTGGATACAAGGTAGCATCATATCAGCATCTGCAAATGCATAGACTGAGTAACATTAGATTATTAAGTTTATAATTTTATATTTGTGTACGTAAATACATTCAAAGAGATGCCTACTTTAAATGCTAATGACAACAAGAGTTTTCATAATGCACCATTTAGTACCCAAAAGCCTAGGATGAGTAGTTAACATTGCGGCAAATTCTGAACATTACTTGGAAACAGCATAATGATTAGAATCTCGACAACAAACTAAATAGCTTTATCAATCTCCTTTCTTGATCGGTCTGAGTCCGTCCTTGTGTAGATGTAGAACTGGGAAAAAAGTAGAGTTAAAATCAGATAAGTATCACAACATACAGAACAATAATCAGGGTTAAATAAACTTAGTTGTCTTCTTAGTACTTTCTTAAACCGAATCTAGTAGTCTTTTTCAATGTGAGTTTTTGGTCAAAGCTCTGTATAAATAGGAGATATCCTGTGGGAGTTGTCTTAGATACTGATACTTTCCTTATCCAGTAGCATTAGTGAGAAATCAAAACGTGCAATATCTTTATATGATCATGGCTAGGAGATATAACCAGAGGAATTAACTGGTATTTGAAATTGGTTACCTAAGTGATCTAAATCATTACCCAATACATCATCCGGAATAATTAGATTATTTTTTGGGATAAGGCTCATAGGCGGATATATGGTAAAAATAAAGTTTTCTGGTCACTATCTTATAAAGTTTTTACTACACTTTGTTGATTGCAAAGCCATGAAATGAAATTGGCATTCGGGTCTTGACCTGGAGAAAGCTCTAAGGGTCCATTTGGATCGATTTAACGCACCTTAATGCATTAAATTGGCGAGCCAAACAGACCCTAATTACCTCTTCCAAAACTATCCATCTTATGTTTGCTTGTATCTTTCTTCCTGAAAATTAGGCTTGGAATCCGGAAAGAAGACTTGCCTAAATATGAAGAGCAGTTGGAACTTAAGATTGCCAAAGCTCAACTGGATGAGTTGAAGAAAGAGACATTTGAGGCTATGGACACACAAAAGAAGCGGTATGTTGTAGTTTTTTCTTAATTTCATGACCTGTTCATGAGAATCTACTTTGTTAAAACAAAAATCAGCTCATGCATATATTCATTTCTAGCTGATTTACGGTTTTCATTACTGTATTTTTTCAGCTTTGTGGAAGAGATTTCTCTTCAGTTCAAATGAAGTCTGATTTTTTTTTGTAGAAGTCTTCAATACATGCAAGGTTGAATAGTATACAGTAAAAATCCTTGTTTAGTTGCTAAAGTAGTGGATCTTGATAACTGAAAAGGGCGGGAAAAAACTTAGGTTCATGCATGGTTATAGTAAGCAACAATGAATCATGACCATAATCTGCCAAAAAAGACTGGTAGGAGTTCATTCTTCTACTCATTCTTTTTTTATTTGGCAAAAGCACATGTGTACTCTATCTTAGAGAAGATGGAATGTAAGGACATGTAATATATGAGATAGAGGTGGGAATTTTAGATTGGATTAGTAGATTTAAAAATGAATGTTGAAGCAATATAAATCTGAAAATGTGGTATTATAAAGTATGATTTATAATTTAGGATCATAGGATTTTTTTTCAAAAAAGAAAAATGGATGTGTAGAAAGCAGAAGCTTTGAGCTCTTTCTTAAATTTCTTCACCATCTATTTTTGGTCACATGATCTTTGAACTCTTTCTTAAATTTATCTGAAGCTGTCTAAATTACACTGCATTTTTCTTCAGGGAGGAGTTTAAGGATGAAGAAATGACCGATGTCAAGTCCTTGGACATCTGGAACTTCCTATAGAGGATTCAACTTCATCAGTAAAGGCAGATTGACCCGATTTTCGCTTCGTTTTTTTTAGAAACTTCTAAAAATAAGCCATGGCATTCTGAAGCTTAACTGATTGACCTTTTATTTGTTCACCCAAGTTTATGGCTCATAAGATATATGCAGAAGACCAAATTCTGCCATTGGTTTGTCTTTCATGCTTTTAATGGCACTGAATATGAAGGCTTTGTGATTTGTATGCAGGTTTTCTCATGCTTGTTGCAGTAGTACCAGGCCCGGCCCATGGGGCGGGGCAGACTGGGCGCTTGCCCCAGGCCCGTAAATTCAAGGGGCCCATATATTTTTTTTCCCTATACTATACATATGTAATACCAGCCCGTTTAAAAAAAAATGTAATAGGCCCACCAATTTATTGCATGTGTGCTTTTACGTGTTTCACTTTCCTTTCCCAAATTCCCAATTCCCTTCCCAATATCAAATTGATTGCAATCTCATAATCACATTCTCACCTCTTGGAATTCCCTGGATCATAGCCTAGAAAATAGGAAGGATGAGATCTCATTTAATCAATTCAATAGACTTTGTTCTAGTGCATGTGGTTCTCCTACGTATTTCCCACTTCTATCTCTACAGAATATTGCAATTCGATTGATTCAGACAATTTTTTGAAGAGGATTCATCCGTTCATGTCAACAATGGTAATGAATTCTCAAATCTTAATCTTTCTTTGCTTTAATAGTTAAATTTTTTATTTGGTTTGCATTCTGAAATCTCTAAATCTGAGTATCTGAGATTGTTTGTTAATTTCACGCCAACAATTGGCAATTGCTATTTGCTAGTTAATTTTGTAAGTCTCTAAATCCGAGATTCTGAAATCTCCAATCTCTAATAGTAATTCTTTGTGTTTCATGTCTGATGTTGTGTAGGAATTCCAGAAGAAATTCATATTTGGAATTCAGGATTAAGCCCACTTATCGATCAAATCACTTCATGCCTTCCTCTTCTTGGAGATCCCACTAATCAGGTGATGTTTTCTCAATTAGTGATTTTGTGGTGTGATTCTTGTGAATTATTCCTCACAATGTTGCCAAAAAAACAGCCCTCTGGATGTCAGAAGGAAAAAAAAAAAAAAAAAAGCTATTCAACAATTTGTAGATTCACAGAGGGGTGCTATGCGTAAGTTTGTTATAAAAAAGGGAGATTCGAACCAAAATTCTGAGAGATTAGGTGATGTTCATGATGAATCAAATGAAAGTATGCCTATTGAAAGTCAACCAATTGAACAGAACAGACCTGGTGATGTTCACACTTTGTTATGTTCTAGTAGTTTTGTACTATTGCTACTCTAGTTTTTTGCTACTCTAGTGCTGGTTGAGTGTTGTTTTCTATTATTGTTACAACAATGCAGAAATTCAAAACCTTTGTATTTTCATTGATGATGGGATTAAATATATGTTTTAACATTCTAGTGTTAATTATATTAAGGGGCCTTATAAATTTTACTCGACCAGGGCCTTTGATAGGCTAGGACCGGCCCTGAGTAGTACTATAACTATACTATTGTATTATGTTGATGGGAAGTGTACTTGTGAAACAGGCTAAATAATCTGGATAATTTGGCATGTAACATGGTTTGCTTAATAAAAGAATGAGGGCACCGACTCATGAATGTAGAAAGAATTAGTGGCCAGTTTTGTATGTAATGATCAATAGGAATTTCTTGCAACTGCTGTAACATTTAAGGAGAGAATGTGAAATTATGTAATTAAAGTTCTATGAGTACTTTAATCGAATACTTGGTATGCAAGTGACTAACATACATATATCCTAGGAATTATGTAATCCAATTTGGCATGAGAAAGCAACACCAAATATGACAGTAGAGAAGGACTAACAACTAATTTGAGTACTCAACAACAACTCCATTTTACCCCTGAACCATATCCAAGCCTTACTAATCCAATTCCCTAGCCATAAACACGAAATACTGACTCACCCAAATTCCGAAAAATCCAATCCCAACTCTAATTTGTAATTTAAGCAAAAAATGTACAAATCTATAAGAGATGTACAAATCTATAAGAGATAGAGGGTAAGTGGCCCACCTGAAATCTTGAAGCTTGAAGAAGGAGACGGGATGGTTCGGGTGGCGGTGCGATCGGCGGTGGATTTCGCGAACGGGAAGATAGGTAAACGGGAGGGAAGGAGCAGGAGATGGGGAAAAGGTTTAGGTACAGAAAAAGTGAAATAAGGAAAAGGGAAAGAAAAAGTGTGCAGGAGATGGGAGCAGTAGTTTAATTTTGACGGGATCAATTCTCTGATGTTTTACTGTTCACAAGAGGACGCTACTGTTCACAAGCGTTTGTGTTTATTTATAGGTTTTTGATTTGTAATGGGAATTCTACCTGATACGTGCTCGCAAAGGAAGAAACCTCGCAGGATCCCCTCCTCGTATCCCGTGGACCCAAGAAACTTATGGCCTGCGAACTTTGGAGCGAGGTCCCCAGGCCATGGGGTTGTGATGATGTCCAAAACAGTAAAATAAGAAGTGGGCCCGGGGTACTAAGAACAAGTGGGCCCGGAGGGATTCCCAAAGGCAATTTAGGGACCCACATCCATACCCTTCATTTATTTAAAACAAAACTCATACCCTCGCGAGGTCTCCCAACTACCTAGGACGAGGTCTCGACCTCGTCACCGACTCTACTAACGCACCCGCCCACTCAGACCAATCACAAGCGACCTCATTCCCGAACCAATCACAAGCGACCTCATTCCTGAACCAATCACAAGCGGCCTCATCCCCGGACCAATCAAAAAACCCTATTCCGAGCGTCCCACATCGGACCTTGGCCTAAACTCGGCTCCCCAATTCTCTATAAATAGAGGAGAACCTCGTAGGAAGAGGGGGTCGAAAAACCACTTGAACTCAAGAACTCTCTTGCTTGTTGAAGATCGACGTGATAGAAACATCGTCAAAAGACCTCGCTACAGACAGGAGAAGTCCACAAAAAGACTATGTTATACAAAGACCTCGCTCACACTAAAAACCTCGCTACAAAATCTCACAAAACTCTCGACACCACGAACCCAAATCTACCTCACCCTAGAGTCAACCTCGCAACATTTAGGTTTGATCTCGGAACTTCGTAGGAGGTCTAGGTGTAATTCTCAAAGTTATTCATCAGCCTCGTAGGTTTGTAACCTCGCTATTGGGAGAAAATCATAAATAAAGGAGCAAGTGTTTGCACTCAAATATAATAATTTTGTTCCTTGTCTCGTAGCGTAGCTGTTATTTCGGGTTTCATCACTGGCGCCGTCTGTGGGAAGCTTCTTCATCCTAAGCAACCTCCCGTTTAGTGCGAACCTTGACTCCTTAAAAACCCCTCAAAATGGCTTGCCCAAACAATTTCTTCCCCCAACATCCCGACAACATGGCCGAGACCCCTCCGTGGATGACGGCAGGTCCCCCGGGGTACCCTTTTGTGGTTCCGTCGGGTTGGACATACAACGTTCCACAAAACCCATATCTGTTCCAGGGGTATGAACAGGGTGGCGCGCCTCCTAATCCGTATCCCTACCCAGGTTACAGACAGTACCAACAGGGTCAAGCTCCCTCATATGTCCCGATTCCCTCCCAGGGGCAACCTCACTCCGAGTATGTGCCCGCGTATGTCCCGGGATATATGTCGGGGCAGGAGGCGCCCACCAACTGATCTACCACGGAGAGACCTCCCGAGATCCGATGCAGATCTCACGATCTCGTTCGCGACGTGCGGGGAGACGTGACACGGAGTTGTCCGAAACAGCGGCAAGCGCGGCATGCCCTCTGGCAAAGTCAAAATCAAAATCTGCTCGCCCATCCGTCGAGAGTGGATACAAGAATCCCTTTGTGCCTGAGATCCAGGAGGCACACATGCCCAAGGGTTTCCATTGGCCGCAAATGGGACTCTACGACGGCACGGCCGACCCCGAGGACCACATAAAACACTACGTCGTCCAGATGAACATCAACTCCTACAATGACGCCATTTTCTACCGCATCTTTCCGACCACTCTGGACAAGGCAGCAATGACGTGGTTCACCAGCCTTAAGGTCGAGTCAATAGCCTCGTTTTCCTAGTTATGCGAGTCCTTTGTCGGCCACTTCAACGGCTTAAGGAAGCGCAAGAAGAATATGCGCGATCTCCACGACATTGAGCAGGGAGAAAACGAGAAGTTGGGTACCTTTTTTACAAGGTTCACCACCGCGGTCGCAGAGATCGCACAGATCGACGAGACGTCGATGCGAGATATCCTCATGGGCAACCTTCGCCAGGAGGATTTCAAGTTTCGCATTTTTCTTAAGAATCCGACGAGGTATGAGAGTCTGTGTGCTCGGATCACGGCGCAGGTCTACGCCGAGGACGCTTCCAGCCAAAGCTCGCGACCGAGGACCGACAAGGAAATCGTGACCGAGGCTAAGGGGAAGACTAAAGTGGCTGCACCGGCCACGAGGGATGCGTACATGACGCAAACTCATGACCGGCACGCCGATTACAAAAGCAACAACAACAACAACAACAAAAGCAACAACAACAACAACAGAGGCAACAACAACAACAACGATAATAGGAACAACAACCGCTACGACAACCGCGGGAGTGGCGGTGGGGGTTGGAGCTGCTTCGGCGGGAAGCCACGAGGTTACAAGGGCAAAGGTGGCCCCGTCTACAACCCAAATGAAAAAAAACGCGCCAACCCCGCGTCGGGAGCCAACCTCGTGCAGCAGGGACCAACCCAGTCTCGACCAAGCAACGCAGAGCAACACGCTCCGGCGAGGCAGTCGCGCTCCGGACAAGCCCCGGCGCCCGATGGATACATCAACACCATCTCGGGTGGACCCTCGCTGGCAGGTTCGAGCCAGGCGGAAAGAAAGAGATACGCGAGGGCAAGTCACCATGAGCCCTCGGTATACAGCGTGATGCCTCACGGTCCCACTAGGTATGGCTTTCACCTCCGAGGACGCCGAAGGACTCCATATGCCCCACTCCGACCCCCTGGTGATACACGCTCATTTGGGCTCGAAGATAGTAAAGCGGATACTGGTGGACACGGGTTCTTCCGTGGACATTATGTATTTTGGCGCTTTCGAGCAGTTGGGGATCTCCGCGACATCTTTGAAGCCCTACGCTGGGAAGCTCACCTCCTTCTCGGGAAACGAGGTCGATGTCGCTGGTCTCATAGACCTATGGATGACCCTCGGTATTGGCTCGACAACGAGAACCGAGGTGATAGAATTTACGGTGGTGCACCTACCCTCGGCCTACAATGCAATAATCGGGAGAGTCTCCTTGATGAAGTTCCAGGCGGTGGTCTCCATCTACCACCTCAAAATGAAGTTCCCCACCAACGCTGGTGTCGGAGAGGTGAAGGGCAACCAAGAAGAGGGTCGCGTCTGCTACATGACCTCGGCAAAACAAAAGTGCTCCGTGTTCATGGTAGAGGCCTCAGGAGAAGCAGATCTCGAGGTCCGGGATTTCACAATACCCACCCCCGAGGCAGAAAGAAGGGTGATTACCCCCTTCGAAAACAACTCCGAGAAGATCTACCTCGGGGGTTGCCTCACCGGAGATGCAGCGACATCACTAGAAGCCCTGCTTGCTGGATCCCGCGACGTGTTCGCCTGGACTGCAAAAGATCTCCGAGGTGTGCCTCGGACATTGGCCCAGCACTCCCTGAACATCGACGTCGCCATTCGCCCCGTGGTGCAGCATCGAAGAAAAATGAACAAGGAAAGAGCAACCGCCGCGAACAAAGAGGTGGCCAAGCTGCTGGCTGCAGATTTCATCCGTGAGGTCCAATATCCGAAATGGCTGTCCAATGTCGTATTGGTCAAAAAGGCCAGCAGCAAGTGGCGGATGTGTGTAGATTTCAAAGACCTCAACAAAGCATGCCCCAAAGACAGCTACCCTCTGCCCTCGATTGACGCACTCGTAGATTCAACTGCGGGACACGAGGTCTTGAGTTTCCTCGACGCTTATTCGGGATACAACCAGATCTCGATGAATCCTCGTGACGAGGAGGAGACGTCCTTTATCACCCAGCGGGGAACATACTGTTACAAGGTCATGCCATTTGGCCTCAAAAACGCCGGGGCCACATTCCAACGGCTCATTGATCGGGTCTTCAAAGACCACTTGGACATGAATGTATCCGCTTACGTCGATGACATCGTGGTACGAAGCAAGGGCCCCGAGGAGCACCTGGCTGATCTCGCCGAGGTCTTCACTACCCTCAAACACCACCAGCTCAGCCTGAACCCCGAGAAATGCGTTTTCGGCGTATCATCGGGGAAGTTTTTGGGATTCATGATCAGCGAGCGCGGGATCGACGTCAACCCCGCCAAAATAGAATCTATCCTCGCAATGAGGTCTCCCAGATCTCGAACCGAGGTGCAACGACTCAATGGCACTGTAAATTACTTGGGGCGATTTTGCTCCCGTTTAGCGGACAAATCTCTCCCATTCTTTGCCGCCCTCAAACAGAATGACAAGTTCGTCTGGGACGAGAGACTCGAGATTGCCTTCTCCGAGTTAAAGATCTTCCTCACCAAGCTCCCCACCTTGTCACCTCCGCACGCGGGCGAGGACCTGCAACTGTATGTAGCAGTGAGCCCCGAGACAGTCAGCGCGGTGCTCACTAGAGAAGCCATGCACCCGGTGTACTTTGTGAGTCGCGTGCTCCAGCCTGCGGAGCAGCGATACTCCCCAACAGAGAAGATGGCGCTAGCCGTAGTGACCGCCGCAAGGCGTCTACGCCCATACTTCCACGCACATCCCATCCAGGTCCTCTCGGACCTCCCACTCCGTCAAATCCTGCATCAGCCCGCCCTCTCCGGGCATATGACAAAGTGGGTCGTCGAGCTCTCCGAGTTCGACATCAGTTATCTCCCGAGGACCGCAATGAAGGGACAAGTCCTCGCCGACTTTATGGTAGAGGTCACCTTCCCCGAAACCGACACAAGCTCGGACGAATGGAAGGTGTTCGTTGATGGCTCGCGATGTGACGCCGGTGGCGGGGCCGGAGTATTCCTCGTTGGCCCCTCGATCGAGACAGAGTATGCTCTCAACTTCGCCTTTGATGCCACCAACAACGACGCCGAGTACGAAGCCATGATCGCCGGGATCGAGATGGCGCTACTTAGCGGAGCCCGCAAAATCAGGGTCTACACAGATTCCGAATTGGTGGCACGACAACTCAACGGCCAATACGACACCAGGACAGGTTTTCTGCCCGCCTACCGAGCAAAAGTGAAGGCCTTGGTCTCATGCCTGGAGACCTTCGTGGTAGAGTCGATCCCACGAGCCTCAAACACAAAGGTGGATGCTCTCGCCAGGTTAGGCTCCGCACTTCCCCTGGATGTGGGGAACCACGTGATGGTAGAGAGAAAGCTCTCACGAAGTGTTGATAGTGAGGTCCTGTCCATAAGGACCGAGGACTGGAGGTTCCCAGTGACAAGGTATATACAAAGCGGCATCCTCCCAGAGGACCCCGCGCTGGCCAGGAAACTAAAGATGCAAGCTTCCCGCTACTGCTTCATCGGTGACCAGCTTTACCGCCGAGGCTACGCTGAACCCAGCTTGCTATGCATACCGCCCGAGACCACGGACCACGTCCTCTACGAGGCCCACGAGGGAGTTTGTGGAGGACACCCGAGGTGGAGGTCTTTGGCACACAAGATCGTCCACTTGGGGTACTTCTGGCCCACTCTCCGACAAGACGCAAAGGCTTACGTCCAAAGATGCGTCGGGTGCAAGAAACACGGGAACCTCCAGCACACCCCGACGGCCCCCCTCCGCAGCATCCACGCACCGTGCCCATTCGCGATGTGGGGAATGGACATTTTAGGTCCCTTCCCCAAATCAGCTGGCCAGGTGCACAACATTTTGGTCATTGTCGACTACTTCATGAAGTGGATCGAAGCACATGCAATGGCAAAAAATCACCGGGGCGAAGGTCTACGAATTCCTGTGGAAGAACCTCGTCTGCCGTTTTGGTGTCCCCATGACAATCATGACCGATCATGGCCTCCAATTCGATTGCGAAGAGACTCGGGCTTTCTGCTCTGAGCTGGGCATCGACCTCAAATTTTCCTCCGTGGCCCATCCCCAGTCCAATGGCCAAGTAGAGAACGTCAACGCCCGCATCTTGACAGACCTAAAGAAGTGTCTGGGCGTGGCGCAAGGCCGCTGGGCCGAGTTGCTCCCACTCGTCCTCTAGACGTATCGCACGACCTCGCGCCGCGCAACGGGCGAAACACCCTTCGCTCTAACTTACGGGGCGGAGGCCCTCGTTCCCGTAGAAACCCTGATCCCATCGGCAAGGGTGTACAACTTCGACGAAAAAGAAAACGAGGCCAACCTCAAGGTCGAACTGCAATTCCGGGACGAAGTCCGCGAGGTGGCAGACCTACGCTCTAGAGAATACAAGCGACGAGTCGCCGTATATCACGACAAGAAGGTCAGACCTCGCCTCTTGACCACAGGAAACCTCGTTCTGAGACGCACCGAAGGGGGCAAATTGGACCCTAACTGGGAAGGACCCTACCTCCTCGGAGAAGAAGTCGCGTCTGGGGCTTTTAAGCTCAGGGACGGCGAGGGGTGCACACTGAGCAAGACATGGAACGTCGTGCGACTCAAAAAATATTACATGTAAAATCTCGAAACCCCGTTGTTCTTCACAGTTTTGATGAATAAGGGATTGAAGGCTTTTCAAAAAAAAATCTCCCTCGAAAATCCACCCCTCGCTTCCCGCTTGGGGTTGGAGAATCTCGTTAAGGTCCACCCCTCGCTTCCCGCTTGGGGTTGGAGAACCTCGTTTGGTCCACCCCTCGCTTCCCGCTTGGGGTTGGAGAACCTCGTTTGGTCCACCCCTCGCTTCCCGCTTGGGGTTGGAGAACCTCGTTTGGTCCACACCTCGCTTCCCGCTTGGGGTTGGAGAACCTCGTTTGGTCCACCCCTCGCATCCCGCTTGGGGTTGGAGAACCTCGTTTGGTCCACCCCTCGCTTCCCGCTTGGGGTTGGAGAATCTTGTTAAGTCCACCCCTCGCTTCACTCTTGGGGTTGGAGAATCTCGTTTAAAAACTAAGTCCACCCCTCGCTTCACGCTTGGGGTTGCAGAATCTCGTTAAGTCCACCCCTCGCTTCCCGCTTGGGGTTGGAGAATCTCGTTAAGTCCACCCCTCGCTTCCCGCTTGGGGTACGAACGAGGTTCGTGGACCCCCTAAAAAGGCAGGATTCGCCGACAATTATTTTAGGTTGGAACGAACTTCCGGAACAACAAAGCTGAATTTAGTGAGAGGCGAGGTCCGACAGAAGCCCATGACCCCGATGCGGAACTAAAACACCCGATGTGGCCCGAGTTCCACAAAAGATGTGGCACTCGAACCATGGGGTTGGATGGATAAAGATAGACGTATGCAAGAAAGACTAAGGCAAACAAACAAACAAGCATAGGAAAAGGAAGTGACATAAGGCATAAAGATAAAAAGGCCACGAGGACCACGATGTTCGATTACAGACCCCGTAGGGCCATCCAAACAAAAAAAATGTTTTAATTACAGACCTCGTACGGCCACCAAGAAAAAAATGGTTTTCACTTCTTCAGGGTTTCGGCGTCTGGACCGGTAAGGTCAACAGTTTCACTCTTAGAAGCTTCAGCGGGAGTAGCGGAGGGCTGGGACGCAGGCGCATCGGTCGCGGGCTGAGGTCCCGTGGAGATCAACTCCGGGTTCCCTCCAATAAGACCTACCTCGGGGGGCGCGGTGCTGGACACAGTCCCATCCTCGTTGAGTAAGAACTCGCATTCCCCCTCGGGGTCCTCCGATCCCAACTCCGCCATTGTTTCATCGTAGTTGGGGTTGAAGAAGACAATCTGGGGATTGAGGTGCCCGTACTTGGCCACCGCCTGTTTGACGCCCATGCGGACGGCCTGGTGGAACATCTTCCTCACGCTCTCCACCAGCTCCGCCTTGTACTCTTCCGAGTCCACATACCTGGGACCCGCGGCCTTGACCTCCTTATTGAGCTCAACAATATGCCCTTCAAGACGCGTGATTTCCTCCTCGGACCTCAAAACCTCCGCTTCCTTCTCCTTAAAAAACTTGTGTTCAGCGGAGAGCTTACCCCGAAGCTCCTTGTTCTCACTCCTCAAGACCTCGACCTCATCCCTCGCCTTCCCCCCCCCCTCTTTCGCCTCCAGCGACGCCTTTGCCTCCTCCCTCGCCGAGGTCTCCGCGGCCTCGACCCGCTTCTTAGCCGCATCCTCCGCGGCCTTGGACCTCTCCGCAACCTCGGCCAGTTCCTTGGCCTGTCGCTCGCATACCTCGTTGCGAGCTTGAAGCGCCGCCCCCATCTTGTCTATCCGCGAATGAGCAAGGACGATGCGGCTCCGGTTATAATTATCAAAAAAAGGTGTGCTGCAAATGTGCAGGAGGGTGAGAAAAGAAACAAAAAAGAGACATAAATTAAACACACAGAAGCGGAAGCTTACCATGGCCGAGTACCGAGCAGCCTCATCGTCAAGTGCCGCGTCGGTGAGGTTATTGGCCCACGAGATCTCCTCCTTATAATCCCCCCGGGTCCACTCCAACGGGGCCCCCCTAATCGGTCCAGGACAGTGAAACCTGGCGGGATGGGGGCCTGTAACCTCGCGACCTCGCCCCTCGAAGTCAAAAGCGGGGATGAGGTCTAAACCTCGCGAGCCTCGTTGGTGCTCGCCCGTCCGGGATTTCTTCTTTTTTTCCCCAGGGGGAGACTCCGTTTCCTTCCTCTTCCGTCCGGCCTTGTCGTCGGACCCCCGAGGAGGATGGGATGATGCCTTCGGGACGACCCCTTTCAGTGGGACCGCCTCAGACCTTTTGCCCCCTTGGGGCGGCCCCGCGACGTCCCATTGAGACGCTCTCGCGACATTCCCCTTGGGCGGGACCCCCTCGGCCGCGATCGTCGGCGGAACAGGTTTAGGCTGCGCTGTACCCATCCTCGCCTGCGAGCTCGGCTCGTTGATGCTTATCCCCTTGGGTGCCCGGGGAGCCGGGACTTTGGAACTAGAAGTCAGGGGCTGTTTCCCCTTCGACTTCGTGGTAAGAGCGTACAGAAGATCCACTATCAAGAGAAAAAGCATAAAAAAGAAAAAAAAACAAGTTAAGAAGAAGTCAGAAACATATATAACGAGGTTTATAACCTCGTAACCTTACAAAGAAAAGAAGAGCAATCAGAAAGAGAATAAAATACCCTCTCCACCCTCGCGGGGAGGGAAACTGAGGCTCAGCCCGGCCTGCTCAAGCCGGTCCTGAGAAAGGTATATCTCATATGGCGCCTGGTACGCTGTAGCGTATCGAGCCTTGAGTGCTTGGAACTCAGCGACCTTGTACGGGCACACGCACCTCTCGAAGGTACCCGATGCCACAGGGAAATTGAGATATCTCCCGCTGAGATCTCGAACCAAAAACCACTTAGGTTTCCACGTCCCGACGTTCGACTGGGTCGTGGTGATCTTGACGTTCGGCGTGCTGAGATTGACGAGGGAGCACCGAGGTTCCCTCCTCGCTAAAACTAACGTCGACAAATCATTGAGGTTCGATTCGTCCATGAGCTCGCGACTTCGAATCGTGTAGGCACACAGCAACCGCTAGGCATTCGGAAACAGCTGGGCAGGACAGACACCCATAGCCCACAGGAAATCCACGATGTGCTGGGCCAAAGGCAGCCTGAAGCCCGCTTGAAGACTGAAGAGGTGCACGACCGCGCACCCCTCATAGGACGCCAAGGGCCGTCCCTCCTCCTATGGGAGTGCCAACTCGACTCCCTCGGGCCAGGGGAAGTCCTAGGCTATCTTCGCGAGGTCGTCCAGCTCAAGATCGGTGGCCATCCCCTCGGACAGATAAGCCTCGGGGGTGCTCGAGCTCATGGGAATCCGTTCTTCAAGGACAGCAGGAACGCCAGACACGGCGTCAGTAATATAAGCCTCGGGAAAGCTCGGAGGCACGTACGCAGCCGAAGCTGAAGCAATTGTCGCGTCCAACCTCGCCTCAACCTCGGCGGCGATCACATCAGGAGAAGAAGAGGAGGCCATTTCAACACCAGAATAAACGCGAAGACGGGGAAAGAGTGAATTGATCGAAGCAGCGGAGTCGCTAGATGAAGGCTCGCTGAAGACCAACGAAGGGGAACTTGGGTTCTGAGAATCACTAGGCTCTACACTCCCTACAGATTCGGAGACCTCCTGGTAGAAATTCTCTTGAACGTTGAAAACAAAAACGAGCGGTGGGCTCGCAGAAGCTCTCCTAGGCATGAAAAGGCAACGTCCAGGCCGTGAAAAGCTAGCACCTGGAAAAGAAAAGGTCAGTAAGACACTAGGGGGAAGATAACCAAAGAAAAAAGCACGAGGTCATAACCTCGAAAGGAAAGAAGCACGAGATCGTAACCTCGGAAAAAAGCACGAGGTCATAATCTCGGAAGGAAAGAAGTGCAAGATCATGACTTCGGAAGTAAAGAAGTGCGAGATCGTAACCTCGGAAGGAAAAAAGCACGAGGTCATAACCTCGGAAGAAAAGAAGCGCGAGATCGTAACCTCGGAGAAAGAGGCTACGCGAAGTCATAAGGGGGAAAGCCACGTGGCATCCTAAAAGCTACTCTGACAAGATAGGACGGCAAAGAAGAATTTGAAGCGCCAAAAGAAAGGAAAGAGAAAGAAGGCCAACGGTGGAAACCAGCGGTGGAAGCCCAAACGTCCCGTCAATCAGAGATCATGACGTTTGGGCTCCCGAGGGTTTCGAAATTCAAAAAGTGGTGGGCGGAGGAGCAGAAGTTTAACCGCCACCCCAAACGAGCAATAAACCCAAAAAGCACGGCGGTAACCTCACGGCGGTGACTGCCCCTTACCACCGTCCCACCGCCACAGCGCCGACGAGGGACACCCATCAAAACACCATCACCCAAAAAGGAAAGAAAAGAAAGAAAAAGCACAACGAACAAGCGAAGAGCAAAACGGAAAAAACGTCAGACGACACACAGAAACACCCGCCCCCTCACCACCACCGCTCCGCCACCGTGACACCGGCGCGAAACGCCAGACGACACACCGTCGCCCAATCGAAACACGAAACAAAAAAAAACAGGCAAAGAAGAATTTGAAGCAAAAAACACCAGAAAACGAAAGAAAGAGAGTCGGGGACTTACTTGTTTAGAATCGGCGTGGAAGGAACGTTGACACGGCTGGGAAGCAGTGGAGGTTCGTCGCAAACCGTCTCGGGAACCGTTCGCAGAAAATTGAGAAGACGAAGAGAAAGAAAGCGAAAAGGTTGAAGGAGAAGATGAAGAGGAAGCGTGTGAGATACGCCCTTTATAAAGAGCAGGTTGGGGCCTCACCTCACCCGCAAAAGGCTTATTGGGCCTCCCCTACCAAAACGGCCCATTAGTCTAAAGCATGAAGAACAGGCCCGGGAAGATCCGCCCGTGCGAGCGGAAGAAAATCCTAAGTGTGAAGCCTCGAAAAGAAAGAAACCTCGCAAAGGAAGAAACCTCGCAGGATCCCCTCCTCGTACCCCGTGGCCCCAAGGAACTTATGGCCTGCGAACCTCGGAGCGAGGTCCCCAAGCCATGGGGTTGTGATGATGTCCAAAACAGTAAAATAAGAAGTGGGCCCGGGGTACCAAGAACAAGTAGGCCCGGAGGGATTCCCAAAGGCAATTTAGGGACCCACATCCATACCCTTCGTTTATTTAAAACAAAACTCATACCCTCGCGAGGTCTCCCAACTACCCGGGACGAGGTCTCGACCTCGTCACCGACTCTACTAACGCACCCACCCACTCAGACCAATCACAAGCGACCTCATTCCCGAACCAATCACAAGCGGCCTCATCCCCGGACCAATCAAAAACCCCTATTCCGAGCGTCCCACATCGGACCTTGGCCTAAACTCGGCTCCCCAATTCTCTATAAATAGAGGAGAACCTCGTAGGAAGAGGGGGTCGAAAAACCACTTGAACTCAAGAACTCTCTTGCTTGTTGAAGATCGACGTGATAGAAACATCGTCAAAAGACCTCGCTACAGACAGGAGAAGTCCACAAAAAGACTAAGTCATACAAAGACCTCGCTCACACTAAAGACCTCGCTACAAAATCTCACAAAACTCTCGACACCACGAACCCAAATCTACCTCGCCCTAGAGTCAACCTCGCAACACTTAGGTTTGATCTCGGAACTTCGTAGGAGGTCTAGGTATAATTCTCAAAGTTATTTATCAGCCTCGTAGGTTTGTAACCTCGCTATTGGGAGAAAATCATAAATAAAGGAGCAAGTGTTTGCACTCAAATATAATAATTTTGTTCCTTGTCTCGTAGCGTAGCTGTTATTTCGGGTTTCATCAGTTATATCTTCAAATCAGCCCTCCTTCAGCCCCGCCCACGTTAGTTTTTTTGGAACAGATTTAAGCTAACATAAGCTAAACTCTCATAAGTTCCACCATAAAACCACTTTTCTACCAAACACCCAAAATCAAGTGTATATTTTTCATTACCTTCCATATGTGCTCAAAAATGACTACCAGCACCTGAAGAATACCCAACGTTAACTCACCTGATCAGGAAAAACGGGTGAGAACCTAAACAAATAGAGTGATGGATGGGTACAAACGAATAGTCCATTACCGATTGCCCGACCCATATAATTATATAAGATATGTATTAAAATCATCCATACTTAAACCTTACTTTATGGTGTTGTTCTTGTTTAGCATTTAAATGTTACCTATGTATTAAAATACACTTTTTTATTATCTTATATATGCACTAGGGATGATGCCCGTGCTACGCACGGGTTTATTTTGTGTAAATAGAAAAAATTCGATCCCTTTTAATATCTATATATTATCTAAGGGTTTAAAAGTTTGGAAAAAAAATCAACCATAAAAGCATCTATATTTCTCTTTTTTATTGTGTCTATTATGTTGTTGATTGTCTTTTTACATTTATAATATTTTATTTTTGTAATGATCAATTATTTATGGGGAATATAAGTTTAACACTAATTTTATATTTTTATATTTGTTAAATATTTTACGTGATTAGAATTCATAACACATTGTATCTTCGAATATTACAAAATCTTTAGTTATTATATATCTACCCTAAAAATATATTCTTAAGCGCAATCCAATTATAATAGAATTTTAACACAAAATATTTATTTTTTAGTTGTTACTTCTTTCTTCTGAATATTTGTCTTCTTCCATCATCCTAAAAATATCATTTTGATTTCACCTTTGATTAGATAAAAAATATACCAAAAATATAACAATTTTACCATACATAAGAAATGTTTACATCAAATGAACATAATAGCTTTCATGATTTAAATAAAAAATAGTGATGTTTTACCTTAATAATTTAGTTTGATGATCCTTCGATCATTCTTTCTCATGAACATATTCTCTCATTGTCTATGAAATTACACCAAGAAAACATGAGAAATTAAAATTAAATACATAATTGCCTATGAAATTAAGCATGAGAGCCATTTGGAGCGAGAAAATAATTTCTAAATATAGTGGTAAAAGAAATTAATTAATTTCCTTTTCGTTGAATTTAAAAAGCATAAGAAATGGAATGAAAACTTTTAAAAAAACAATCAATTGCCTCATTGCTCTTTTCTTGTATTTTGTAATTACTTTCATTTTGGAAATACAAAAGTCTTGCATCTATTGGTTTACTCCCACTTTTGCGTTCCAAAAAATCCTTCAAATTAGCTAAATTTCATCCACTAACACATAAATAAGGATGACATAATTTTCTTATTGAAAAATTTAATGTAATAAATTTGATCTTATCTAGTTTTTTTAGGGGGTATGGAATGTGAGGGGATAGAAAAAATTAATGTGATAAATTTGATCTTATCTAGTTTTTAGGGGTATGAAATGTGAGGGGATAGACAAAATTAATGTAATAAATTTGATCTTATCTCATTTTTATTAATTTGTTTTTTAAACTATTAATGTACATTTTAACAAAAACCAATTCTTGATCTTTTTTTTCTTTTTTTTGATTCTCATTATTTCATTTGATAGTTTGGTCATTAATTGACCAAATTTTTCTATTTTATAATATATATAGATTATTATTTGTAGTAACAAATAATTAAGAAATGTACATTTCATGTGTAAAATTACACTAAATTCATATTATATGCTATATAAAATTTTATTTTTGAATCATATGTTAATGACCTAACTTGACCCACAGCAGATGAATGCAATCAAATAGATTAATGGACTGGTGATAAAAGTGAACATTGCACACACACAGTAAAATACACAAATCTTATCAATAACTAATTGGTCTAGTGAGATGAGGTGCTAGGCTCCTTAAGCGTTTGTTTAGGAGGTTCGAAGTTCGAATCTTCCTGGCGGTGGTATGGAAAAAAGTTGAATTGGAAGGATTACCCTCAGTAATGAGCCTTTACAGTACCCGATCCGAACGTAGATTGATCTTGCTAATCCAACCGAGCGAGAGATCAAACAAAAAAAAACCCAAATCTTGCTACTGTTTCATTTGTTCAAAAAGCAATAAAAAATTGGCTACGTGTAGCAAGAGATAAAAGCCATAATAATGCGCTGACACTTCATTCTTTCCACATTCATTACCTAGTAACTCTTTAAGTACTCCCTCCGTCCTATTTTGTTTGTCTAATTTCTATTTTAGTTGTCTAAAAAATTTGTCCAACTTTTTTTTTTTCCTTTTATATCAAACTTTTTTTAGAATATTACCCCTTTTCAATCTTACTTTTTACCCACATTATCCAATAAAAAACTTACCCCCAATCTACTTTTTAGTCTTTTCTTTTTTTATTCTCTTTCTTCCCATCAACATCACACACTCTCTTCTCTTCCTATTGGTTCCTTTTACTCTTATCTCATTTTCTTAATTTATGTGTAAATTGTCCTTTTGGACAAACAAAATAGGACGGAGGGAGTATTTATTTAGACACAGAGTTGTTCAGCTTTTATCAATATCCAACAATTTTTATTATGTTTTTGTACTTAAATCCAATAGACAATACCCAAGTGATCTTTCAATGTACTGCTCTCATCTTTCTTCTACAACTGCATTGTCCCATCAAACTCAAATTCTGTTTTTAGAAAGAAAAATTTAATGGCATTTTCATTTCAGATCTGGGGGAGCTCCGCTCATATCACTACTTCATTTCAGATCTGAGGTAACACTCTTGCATAATCTCCCTTCAATTTTGCCTTTTTTTTAGGAACAGACTGTTGAGCTTTTAATTTATCCTCTTGCAAACAGCAAATACTACTCTTTGTTTCTAAAGACTAATGTGTAAGTAAGCTTCTACAGGATCTTCATTTTACTTCTTCCATCTTTCCTCTACAGCTTGGGCTTTTGAATTTCATCAAAGCTGGTAGCTTTTGAATCTCATCAAAGGTAGTATCTTTTTCATTGTTTCCTCTTGTACTTGCAATTCATTGTCTGGGTTTTGCTTCTAATCAAAGATTTTGTCTTTTTGTTGAGTTATATGTGCTCAGCTTTCAAACTTTCTTATCCTCCTTCAACTTCAAACCTTGTTTCTTTCTTACAGGTAAATCCTCCATCCTTTTCTGTTTAAGTGCTGTTTTTTTCTATAATTAATGGCTTTTGGATACTTATCTAGCTCTCTCTTTGATTTGGTTCTTGCAATAGCTCTCTCCTTGTTCCTGCTTCTCATGAATTTCCTTGATAAATTGCACCTTTCTTCAATGCAAAGTGCAAATGATACAAAACTTGTTCAACTTTCTTTTGTAACAGCCACTTGAACTAGCATTCCAGAAACAATAGTCAGATCTGATTAAAACAAGCCTATTTACAATAAATGTCCAAAAGCCAATGAAAACATCCAAGAACTGATGTAATGCAGGAACATTCTGGTTGTAATGCAGGAACATTTGGGACTGAATTACTTTTTTGTTCACTAAAATTTAATTATTATTTTGGTTGTAATGCAGGAACATTCTGGTTTTGCTCTTCACAATTTGATGAGGTGGTTCATTTGAAATCTTTTCATGTGTTGTTGGTGCATGCTTTAAAGGTACGAGCCTGATGGAAAAAGGAGGTTAATTTGACATTATTTTTGTTGTTGGTGCATTGTTTAGAAAAAGGAGGCACTGCATGATTTGGGTGATCATAAGATTCAAGATTTTATGTGTTGTTGTTTAGAAAAAGGAGGTTAATTTTATGTGTTTCTGTTTTAGAGCAAGCTTATTTTTACACAGATTGGAGAGTAAATTTGGAATAAAAAAAAGAACAGCCCATGTTATTTGACATGTCCCATTAGGACAAAGCAAGTTAGCACCATATAAATAAGTAGGAAAAGCCAGTGTTGATTGCATACTAGAATCAAGTAAGTTGTACAATTGCTGATTGCAATATTTTTTATGCATGACACAGTCGATCAACTCCCTAATTTCTCTGTACTATGCAGGAAATCCCAACTGGCAATAATAGGGACTTTCATAAGATTTTTGGTTTTCTCAAGGAGCATTTTAAAGTGGGTTGCTATTGGAATTGTTGTTTTGGAAGTAAGAAGATTTCTTTTGTTTCCTCCTCTTATAGATAGATATGACTATGTGATCATTATTAGTTAGTGAAAAACTAACAAAAAAGAATCTGTCAGGCAAAGAAATACTCCAACATTAGGCCTCAACAGAATCTGTTTCAGCTTCTTACTGCAACATTATGAAATTCTTGTTTAAGTTGACTAGTTCATAGTTTAATATGATTGGTGGAAACATTTACTTCCATTGTTGTTTGATTAAGCAGTCTTGAACACTTGTATTATTTTGAAGGAACAGTGTTTGTGAAAGAATTTATTTATTAATTTTAATGCTAATCAATTGATGTCATGCTCACTAAATTTCTCAGATTTGAACTTCTGCTTGTAGATATCCGGCTTTCAATTGATATCCGGCTTTCACTAAATTCCTCTATTTCCTTATAGTGCACATATTCCTCTGTTTAGTTACTGGTTGTCTTCAGTCTTCACAAACCCAGTTCCAAAGAAGCTCTTATGAGTTTGGAATTTGCTTCTGCTACAGGTAATGAAATTGGGAAAACAACAACAGCAAATGGCGAAGAAACGAAAAACTTATTCCTGGCCCGTAAAATTTTTCAGGGTTATTTTGACTACAATGCTTGATAGTGGAGAACTTGTAAGTTGCCCCCAAGTCCCTAATTCTTTTCATGTGTTATGCATATCTCCAAAATAGACTTTTATAAAAAAACAAGAAGAAAAGCTCAGGAGAGGATACTGATGCTAGTTAAGAAGCCGTTTATCTATGTATTCTTATTCTTTCATTTGTATCTTGTACATTTTGGTCAGGAACTGCCAACACCTTTTCTGAAGACACAAGGAAAGAACTTGTGCACAGATGCTTGTCTCAAAGTATCAACTGGAGATGAGACAAAAATGGAGCTGATGATGTCTGAAGGCAGAGCTTGGCTACACAAAGGCTGGCAAGAATTTGTTGACAAGTACTCAATCCAAAGTGGTTATTTCTTAAACTTCCAATATCATGGCATCGGATCCAACTTCAATGTCATAATATTTGATTTGAGCTGTACTGAGGTTAAGTATCCTGTCATCTCTCCAAGTAGTAGAGCCATACATGCTGAAAAAATCATCTCCATTGAAGATGATAGTGATGATGAGATTTCAGATGAGCCTCCACGAAAGGTTCAAAAAGGCAAAGGAATTATGGGAATTACCAAACAATCTAGTAAGTAGAATTTCATACTTTTTGTTTTTGTTTTTGGATTGATAGTGAATAATAAGTAGTAGTATACTTGCTGTTTTAACTTTTGGGCATGATATTTTCAGGGAAATTGGAAATTGCTAATGCAAGGGAGAAAGCAAATTCCTTTAAGAGCTCATATCCTCATTTCATCATCACCATGAAACCAACATATGTTTCTGCTGTCTCTTATTTGGTATGTCTATTTCATATACACTTTGCATTAGACTGAGCAACATTCTTTCTGATGCATAACAGCATGTATATGTAATATTTCTTCTGCAGTACATCCCAATTGGCCCTGCGAAAATATGTTTTCCCACCAAGGGAAACAGAAAGGCACTCTTCATCCACAATGGAGAACCTTGGCCAATGGAGTACACAATTGTATCTTCTTCTCACGCAGACTACGCAGTGAAGATCACTAAAGGATGGAATGAATTTGCTAAAGGCAATAATCTAAAAGAAGGAGATGTTTGTGAGTTTGAGTTGGTCAAAAGAAAGCCCCTGGAATTTAACATCACTATCTTTCCAAATGTTGATGAAGAAGTTGTAAGGACAAAAACTTCAGCAAAGAAAGAAACAAGGAGACCAGAAGTTTTGAAAAGTGCAGAGTCTTCCAAGAATGACATTCGACATTTTAGCATCACCATAACTACAACTTACACTCGCCGTGCCAGTGTGGTAAGAAAACCAAGTTTTAACAGATGTTTGCTTACAGTTTTTCAAACGAAATTAAATTTTGTACTCAGTATTTGAATTTTGCAGCCTGTTCCTGCAAAACACGCCAAAGTTTACCTCAAGGAAGATGAAAAAGGTGAGAATTTTATAAAACTTCATGGATTAGATGGAAGCTGGAAAGTGGAGTACTGTCATCGCCGTAGCCGTCCATGCTCAGATGCAAAGAAATTCTTACTAAACAATGGCTGGATGAGTTTCTTAAGAGGCAACCATCTCCAAAAAGGAGACATTGTCAACTTTAAGAGGATGAGTGGCAAGGCCAAAGCTTACAAATTCACCATCATCAGATTGGCCGAGCATGCTTGATATAAGAGTGCTACAAAATTACTTTCTTCAGTTGTGGGATTAGGCTAAGATTTCATGCTTCATTACCTAGGACAATGATTTAATTTGGTGCTGTGGTAATTGTATTTTGAAGGATTTTTATGCTTTCTGTTATCACCTTATATGCGAACTATGTTGGCTAGTTTCTGCATTTTCTGCTAGACATTGACAGTATGTAAGTTTGGAATTGATGTTTATATGTTGCTTGTTTTTTTCTGATCAACCTATTGCAGTTTGCACCACAGGTTAATTTTGGGTTCAATCTGCCTGTGCATATAAGGTGGGACTCGTGTTAGATAGTTTCAGCTTATTAACTAGTGTAAGGGCCCGTACCCTATACAGGTTTTATTAAATATAAATAAGTTAAATAAATAGGTAAAAATAGTAGAAAATTTTGTATTATGGATTTTTTTCTTAGAAAAATATGGAGTTAAAACTATATTCATTAAGGTTTATGGTTTAATTGAAAAAGTTTATAACTTTTCAAGAAAAAATTGGTTTTGGAGAGTCACACATAGTTAGATTTAATTTTTTTTAACCTTGGAAATAAAATTATTGACGTACAGAAAAACATTAAAACATGCAAGATGTCATATATATAGATGGACGACGGTCAATTCAATGACTTCACAATTACGAACAAAAAATAAATATATGTGTATATGTATAGATATATGAACACAAATATGAAGTCATATCTTAAATGAATAATTATATTTATAGATATATGGCAAAAAATAAAAGATTGTTTAATAATGAGATTTTCTATCTGTCATAAATTAAATAAAATAAATATTCCATACAAAAAAATATCCTAATCATCTTCCTATATATCATATCAAAAAATAAAATTTTGTTTAGCAATGAAATTTTCTATCCTATATTCTAAAGACATGAATAAGAATTTATGATATCTAAAAATAAAAAATTAGTTTAAGGAAAAATTGGTGGAGTGGTCCAATCTAAATGCGACATATGTCGTTTAATAATTTTTTTAACCTCCGCTTTAGGTTATAGTACGTTATGATTCATTTAAATTGTAAGGTTTATTTTATTTTTTTTGTAGTTGATATAAAAATTTTGAATATAAGATTTTGAAATACATTTAAAATAAGTTGGATTTTTCTATTGTCTCCCATAAATAAGATTCTAAAAATAGAAGGTCAAATATTAAAGATTAGGTTGTTTCTAATTTTATATGGTTGAATCTTTATCAAATCTTGAACTTATGAAATTAAACTGTTGAATATTACATTTTAAACCGTTGAATATTTTTTCTAGGATTTATTTAGAAAAATTAGTGAATAATTTTACTTCTTATAGTATTATCTTCTCCGAGGGGCAGTTTGGAGCTTCCAAAGATGTTTCTGATGATGTCCAAAACAGTAAAATAAGAAGTGGGTCCGGGGTACCAAGAGCAAGTGGGCCCGGAGTGTAATATCCGTATTCGCTTTAGGTCTTGTAAGTCGGGAAACGAGTTTCCTCCGCTTACAAGCATTTGAATTCTTGACCGCAAGTAAACCCCGATTTAAAATCCGTTTGACTTACCTATTTAATTATAGGTTTGAACGTACGCTAACAGTGTTTATACACCAAAAATTATATATATATATTTTTTTTAAACCTTAACTTACAATCTTTCATATTTAACAATTAGTCAATTATGTAGAAAGCTGACTAAATAATCTAAGTAGATAATCTAAGTAAATAATCTAAGTAAATAGTCTCAATTACAATCTTTCATATTTAAAAATTATAGTTTGAATTCTTAACTAAATAATCTAAGTAGAGGTGAACGAATCTATCTTGATCTCGCTATCTTTATCGAACCGATTTTCGATATTGCACCGACTCAATCCATGTTAAAAGCTGACTTGGGACCCCAATTTACGAACTCTCACCTTCGCCAAACACGAGATCAAGCAGGCAAGTCCGCGGAATTCAACTGCTGCCGGTAAGGGGCGCAATTCCGTTCGCCGGTAGAGGGAGGGACGCCCATAGAAATTCGAAGGAGCTCGTCGGAGTTCCGTCGCCGCCGATTGCCGTTGGAGTAAACCACCGGTAAGCTTTTGCCTCCCTGTTTTCTTTCTCGCTTCTTCGGTTAAGTAGTGCAATACCGGTTTGGATAGGACAAGGGGGGGGGGGGGGGGTATATTGATCGGGGGAGATCGACGACACAAATCGGGAGTCGAGCAGGCTGTTGTCGGATCTCGGAAGGGCTGACCAGGGCCGCCGTTATCGTACGCCTGGAGGATCGTGATCGCCACCCCTTACTTGGTTTTAGAGGGCGACTCCGAGGAGGAGGCGGGGTGATCTTAGTAGGGGCGGGAAGTCGTCCGTAGACCGCCGGCGAGAGGCAGGGGAAGGACGCCTTCTCCAGTCGCGAGTTGAAGACGAAGATGGGGAAGTGGGGTCCACGCCTGGTCAAAACTCCTTGCCGGTCAACATGAGGAATGGGAGGGAGACGGGCCTCGTGGATTCAGCCCAAAAAGTGGGTGGGAATTGTTGGCAATTCCTTTGCTGATTTGGGCTGGGAAACTCGGGAGAACGGGCCACAAAATGGGCTGGGTTTGGGGTATAATTTCTCTTGGTGATTGGGCTGGGAGATGGACTTCAAATCCGGACTAGTTCTTGTGGGTTTTGGGTTTTGTTGGTATACTAAGATTTGACATATAAATAGGATAGTAAATTAAGTAGCTTGGCTTAGTTGTTAACTAGCAAAAATCATTATAAAAATTCGGTTGCTAAAAAAATGGTGGCTCTTTAATTGGGTTAGTTGGTTCGGCTTGTATTCTTTTTAATTAATCTTTGCCTTTATAATTCTTTAGGGAATTGTTCCATTTGAGATCGTAGTTCCGTTTTCCTGAGGATCTTTCATTTTGAGGTAAGTCGTTTTTCGACTTGCTCGGTTCTTTTCTCCCTTGTTTGCGTATCGATATTGTAGGACGGGTTTTGGGAACTAGTCCCGAATACCTTTTAAATTGTTTTGAACTCCTTGTGTGTTGTGTGCATTAATGATTTTAAATGTGATTTCTCGGAAAATATTTTGGAACGTTTTCTCTGTGTTGGTACCGTTTCCGACACGGCCCATTGTAGCTGGTGTTGAGAAAGAGTTGGCTACTTTGACCCGTGGGACTGGGAGAATCGTACCCCTTCAAACGAAAATTATTATCTGTTTGTTTTTGGCAAGCGCTCCAGTGGAGGCTTAGCCAGGAGTTAGAAGGGAGATTGGGAAGTGGAGTGGGAGGGCCTGCCTCTGCACTCGGCGCGGTGATGAGCGCCTTGGAAGACGGATTGTGGATAAAGGAAGAATTGCATTGTTGTGTGATTGTGATTGTAAATACGTATGTGACTTGGGTGACTGATATATCTAATTTAGGTATTGGCCTTTAGAGTTATGATTGCGGTTGTGGATTTGTATGCTGACTTTAGATAACTGATTTCAAAATGTTCTACAGTTCCGTATTCTTTCTAGCTTGGTAGATTAGACGCTGACCCTTCGGGGAACATTTTTCAGTTCCACGTATGAACCAGGGAGCCATGCAGGAACCGAGACAAGATGGCGGGCCGGAGCGGTAAAGGGCGCGTGTCATAGTGGGATTGGTTATATTAGTTTATTTATACTAGTTTATTTATATTAGTTAGAATATTGATTTAAATATTTGTTAGACGGAGTTGGTATTTTGTTTCGGGTATTTTTTTTTTCCTATTCAGATAGTTCAATTTCAATAGGCGTAGTGACGTATTTGAATATTTATGATTTTTGGGGATTCATGCATTATTACGTTTTCTATGTTTTATTAAATAAAGGTTGGATGTTTTGTTATGTTTTTCTCGTCGTGCCCGAGTTGTAAGGTCCTACAGTGTAGTTGTCAACCTAAATAATAGTACCTTGGAAGGTCTATTTTCTAGTAGCGTCTCGACGGAAGTCGGGGTGTTACACGGAGGGATTTCCAAGGGCAATTCAGGGACCCACATCCATACCCTTCGTTTATTTAAACAAAGCTCATGCCCCTGCGAGGTCTCCCAAGATCCCCAGAACGAGGTCTAGACCTCGCCACCGACTCTACTAACACACCCTCCCACCCAGACCAATCACAAGAGGCCTCACCCCCGAACCAATCACAAGCAACCTCATCCCCGAACCAATCAAAAACCCCTATTCCGTGCATCCCACATCGGACCTTGGCCTAAACTCGGCTCCCCAATTCTCTATAAGTAGAGGAGAACCTCGTAAGAGAAAGGGGTCGAAAAACCCCTTGAACTCAAGAATTCTCTTGCTTGTTAAAGATCGACGTGATAGAAACATCGTCAAAAGACCTCGCTACAGACAGGAGAAGTCCACAAAAAGACTTCAAGTCATACAAAGACCTCGCCCACACTCAAGACCTCGCTACAAAATCTCACAAAGCTCTCTACACCACGCACCCAAATCTACCTCGCCCTAGAGTCAACCTCGCAACATTTAGGTTTGATCTCGGAACTTCGTAGGAGGTCTAGGTGTAATTCTCAAAGTTGTTCATCAGCCTCGTAGGTTTGTAACCTCGTTATTGGAAGAAAATTATAAATAAATGAGCAAGTATTTGCACTCACGAATATAATAATCTTGTTCCTTGTCTCATAGCGTAGCAGTTATTTCGGATTTTATCAGTTTCCAAACAAATCATTTTATATCATTGAAGCTAAATAACATGTGGTCATAAATCATGTACGAGAATATGAGATAAATATTACATCATTTTATATCATGTAATTTTAAAAATAGGTTATATATTTTTAAAAAAGATATATACTTGAAATTTATGAAGAAATCTATAATGGATAAATGTTTTTTAGAAGAGAAACAAACCACACTATGCGTTAATGTAAATTTATAAATCATACTACAGAGACTTGTCCAATTTTAACGAAATGCAAAACTCAAAAGCTGCTAATTGAGAATATCATTGAAATTTTAGTTAATTTTGATGGATAGTGGGAAAAAATCCAAAATCAATCAAAATATTTCATAATAAATACTCGGGTTTTGAATCTATGTTCTTGACCTTTCTTATTTTAGAAACTAAAACTCTACAAAAAAAAATCCTATTAAAAAATTAAATTGCCTTAAATAATACAAACTAATTATTTTTTTTAAGTTCAAGGGTCTTAACATATGTCCTTGGTTTTTGGGGTAGGTTAGAAAAATCAAAAAATAATTTTAATTAAAGTGTAAAATGGTGTAATTGATTTGATTTTATCATAAATCAAAAGAAATTGTGTAAATTTCCCCATAAATGTAGTTAATTTGAGTTGAAAGATATGATAAAGATTTGTTCATTCAAATTAGAAACAATCTAATTTTAATATTTAAAATATAGATAGGGTATTTAATTTTAAGGGTTCTATTTTATTGTCTCGAGCAATGAATAGTAAAACCCTATTAAGTTTTATCTATATATGCTAAGTAGGAAAAAATGTTTTCCACTATGAAAATTCATGAGTTTCTTTCAAGTTTTTTGACCAAGCAAAAAAATTAAAATAACGAGTTCCACAGTGGGCTAGCGCCTAGCCGATTTCATCATTTGTAGCAGTTTATAATGTTAGAATTGACTAACGAAAGGAGTAACGAGCTAACGACCCACGTAACAAATAAATAGAATCTAATGGAATTAGATCTATTTTGTAGTTTTGTTTATGTGAAATTTCATTATATGATTCTTTTTTTTTTCACGCTGATGAATGATGGAAATCTTGTTTATGAAGTGTTAGCAAATCAAATGTTATTAAATTCATAAACAAGATAACATTTTCTCATTATGATTTGACCTAATATTGTATTTAAATTCGCATAATTGATCGATCAATTTATCTTACCGAGTTACCGTTGATTTTAAGGTATCCTGCAAGCATTATCTATAAACGGTTAACATTTGATTTCAAAACCGAAAATTCATGTCTTTAAAATTTTCTAGTTTTGGAAAATTAAACCTTCTACTTCCAAGGAATACCAGGGATTCTTTCAACTAAAAAAGGAATACCAAGGATTCTCTCAAGGAACACTTTAGACACAAAATAATGTTTTGCTTTACCCAACCTATATATACACATCCCCAAACTTGATTGTTAATTCATAGTCCGAAAATGGGATTCTTGAAGTTACGTCCTCATGTCATTGTGTTTTTCTCATTGGTCATCTTTTTTCTCTCGAGGGAATCAGTTTCTTACAATGAGAATGTAGCTTTTAGGAAGCTTAAGGAATTGGAAACCACGATATCACCATTGAGGGATGCACATAAGGAGAAAGAAGTGCACGCACTGGAGAAGGGTAAGGAAAATGAAGTGCAGAAGGAAGAGAAGAAGAAAGAGAAAGAGAAGATGATGGAAGATACAGCGGAGAATATGAATGCGAAGAAGGGGAAGGAAGGGGAGGAAGAAGAGAAGAAGAAAGAGAAAGAGAAGATGATGGAAGATACAGCGGAGAATATGAATGCGAAGAAGGGGAAGGAAGAGGAGGAAGAGAAGAAGAAAGAGAAAGAGAAGATGATGGAAGATACAACGGAGAATATGAATGCGAAGAAGAAGAAAAAGGGCACAATTAAGGGCAATATGGACAACAGAATGTGAAGGAAATGGAGGTATGAGAGATGGGAATTCTTCATGCATGGTTGATATAGATTGAGACATATACATTAATTTGTATTAGTTTGGTTTGATAAAGTTTGATGTCATATCTTGTAATAATAGAAATAAGTGGGCTTAGAATGTAATGTTATCAAAATTACTCAAAAGCCTTAAATGGCCCGAGCATGTAATGGGTTGACTATTTTTGAACAATTAAGCAAAATACTCTCTCTAATTCTCTATTTCCTGAACTCTAGCTTCTTATTCTTGTTCTTCCTTAATCTCTTCTTCTTAATCTCTCTTTCTTTTCTGAATCTTCTCTTCTCCCTACTCTAACTCTTGGGACATAACATTTAGCTAAATAGATAATTAAGTTCATATAGAAAATAATTGTATGTTTAGGTATTTAGTAATTAAGACATAAGTTGTAATAATTGTATGTTTTATAAACGTATGTATATAATAAGACAAATAGGTGATTGTAAGAAAATATAGTCAGCCCAAGATATATTATAGCTAGGTTAAACATCTTAATTTCTTAATGTATCTGAATATATAATCTAATATTTCTTTATATTTTTTTGGTTGAAAATATTTCCTTATATTTCAACTACGACCTTTTTTTGGTAGAAGGAGAGACAGTGCTCCCCGGCCCCTCAAGGAGGCGTTTTATTAATAATAAAAAAGGGCTAAGTAGTCAGCAAACGAGGGATAGCCCAACCCCTAACATCATCAAGCAACAGAAAATAAATCCCCTCTGGCGGGGCACTCAATACATGCAAACCAATAGGACAGTTAAAAGCAAAAGACGCGAGACGATCCGCAGCCAAAACTTAATAATCTTAAATTAGTAGATACACTCCAACCAAAACTTTTCACTCAAGAGGTTCTTAAAATAATTTTTTTGTGAGAAAAGATACAATTATAATATTATATTTAGAAACTAAAATCATAAAAAAATATATTTTATAAATAATATTATTAATCTTAAATGATACTCCTAATTAAGGTTTCAATCTTTATCTCAAGGCATATGTTAAAAAAAATCAAATCATAAATTTTTGCGTTTTGTTGGCTGGAAACTCTTCTTCCCATAATTCAAGAACACAAATCCAATAATATATCGCAATTTGCAAACACAAAGCGTAAACTACGTATCTTCTTGTATGATTACTAAAAGAAGATCAACTAGCTTACAAACCCTACATTCTTAACTACTCTTCTTCCTCATCGGCCGAGTCCGAGTCCGAGTTAATCGGTTCCGTGTCAGCCACGATCAAGGCCACAATCGACGTCAAGATTCCGGATCCGTTGTTCATCTTGGCTTCCTCTAGGGTTAACCAAATCTTATACCGAATTGTAACCCAAATTAACAAGTGCTCTATAACTTTGAAACAATAGTATATATCCACTAACAACGATGATGGAGAACATTCAATTTACAAATTAGGTCAAACTTTTTCCCAGAAATTCAAAAACACAAATCCAACATCCTTAACTACTACTACTTTGCTCAAAACAAACTACTTGCAAACACAAAAGTACGTGTAACGTGACTAGCTACTCTTCTTAACTAGCTTAATTCCATTGAAAACCCTAGCTACATCCTTAAGGACCTTAGCTACTCTTCTTCCTCGTCGGATGAGTCCGAGTCAATCGGTTCCGTATCAGCCTCGATCAAGGCTGTTATAAAATAAACTTGTTCATAGGATAGAGTCTGTTATTTAAGTTATTTAATTTATTCTACATTCTTTATGTAAGTCTGTTGCAAGTTAGAGTCTTAGGAGATTATTTAGGCTTTGATCGAGTCCTTAGGAAGTGCACAGCAAGCACTAAGATAGTGGAGTAGTTGTTGAATTCTAGCTAGGAAGTTGTTGCATTGTAATCAGATTTTCTTTATGTTTTATATAAACCAGAAAATAGGTGATGGAGCCTCAGAGTGACACACCACACCAAAAAAAAAAAAAAAAAAAAAACTGTCTAGTTCTTCCTCTGGTTCTTGCTGAAATTGTGTGATCAAATTGATCTAAAACACAACATTTGGTATCAGAGCTTGGTGTAATCACACACACTAAAGCCATGTCTCATCTCGATGTAGAGAGTGCGAGACAAAGGGAGTTGAGGGAACAAAGAGAAAGAGAACAGAGAGAAAGAGATTGGAGAGAAAGGGAACAAACTCTCTCACCAGGAATTTCTGAAACACAGAGTCAAGAGGGTGGGATACGAGTGCAGGACAAAGAAGGTTCTGTTACGTTGAAGTATCCCATGCTCACGAGGAGTAACTACTCAGCCTGGGCCATAAAGATGGAGGTCTTTATGACTGCACAGGGAGTCTGGGATGCAGTGGAGTCAGAAGAGCCAGTTGACAACAAAAGAGACAAGATGGCTTTGGCGGCTATCTATCAAGGCATAAGTGAAGATGTCTTGCTTCAACTTGGGGCCAAGAAGACAGCAAAGCAAGCTTGGAACATGTTGAAGAACATGAACCTTGGTGCAGACAAGGTGAAGGAGGTGAGAACTCAGTCACTTTGGCGTGAGTTTGAAGCCTTAAAGATGAGTGATTCAGAGAACATTGATGAATTCTCTGGAAAACTCACAATCATTGTCAACAAGTTAAGGGGCTTAGGCAACACTTTTGAGGAGATTCAAGTGGTGAAAAAGCTGTTGAGATCCACCTCACCAAAATTCCTTCAATTGGCTTCAACAATAGAAGAATTTGGGGATTTGAAGAACAAGACAACTGATGAGATCATAGGATCTCTCAAAGCTCACGAAGAAAGGCTACATGGGTGTGGAAACAAGTCAGATGAGACAGTCCTTCTCACACGTGCTGAATGGAAGGCCAGAGAAGAAGTAAAATTCTCAAAGAAGCCTTCTAGGGACCAGACCAGTGCAAGAGGTGGCAGGGGTCGAGGACGTGGGAGAGGAAGAGGAAAAGGAGGTGGTGATTCGAGTCGAGGCAATGATGGAGAATCACAACAATAGAAAAAGAAATTTGATAAAACAAAAATCAAATGCTACAGCTGTGGCCAGATGGGCCATTTTGCATCTGAATGCCCCAACAAGGAAGAAAAATCACACTTAAGTGAAAAACAAGAAGATGGAGAACCATCCTTGTTGATGCTAGAAACTTGTGAGCTTGTCAGCTCGCAAGTGATTGATCCTGTTGTTGCCATGTTTCATGAAGAGAAGACTGTGGCTCAACAGAGATCAAATGTGTGGTATCTTGACACCGGAGCTAGCAATCATATGACTGGAGACATGACTTACTTTAAGGAGCTTGATAAATCCATCACAGGAAGAGTCAGATTTGGTGATGGCTCTGTTGTAGATATTCTCGGGCAAGGGTCAGTGTTGTTCGAGTGCAAGAATGGTGAACATCTGATCTTGTCGAGGGTTTACTACATTCCAAGGCTTAAAAGCAACATATTGAGCCTTGGACAACTAGATGAGGGAGGAAACACTACTGTCATTGAGAATGGATGGCTAAAACTCTATGACAAGACAAAGAAGTTGATTGTCAAAGTAAGAAGACAGTCAAATAAGTTGTATGTGGCTGAATTTCATCTAGCAAAACAAGTGTGTCTCATGTCCAAGATTAGTGATAAGGCGTGGCTGTGGCATGCACGGTTTGGGCACTTGAACTTTCACTCATTGAGGAAGCTAGCAAGCCAAGAAATGGTTGAAGGGGTGCCTATGATAAACCAAGTGAATCAGGTGTGTGATGGGTGCTTGATTTGCAAACAGCACAGGGCATCATTTCCTCAACAAGCGCAGTTTAGAGCAAAGAAAAGGCTGGAACTCGTGCATGGAGACTTGTGTGGTCCTATCTCACCTACAACACCAGGGGGAAACAGGTACTTCTTGCTTCTTGTTGATGACTTCTCTCGATTTATGTGGATCTGGATGCTGAAAAACAAAGATGAAGTTTTTAGTGTTTTTAAAAGATTTAAAGCTGGTGTTGAAGTTGAAACTGAAACAAAATTGAAAGGGTTTAGAACTGATAGAGGAGGCGAGTTCATGTCCATAGCTTTCAAAGATTTTTGTGAAGCTGAGGGTGTGAAAAGATTCTTCACAGCTCCATACTCTCCACAATAGAATGGAGTTGTGGAGAGGAGGAACCAAACAGTAGTAGAGATGGCCAGGAGTATGATGAAGAGTAAATATGTTCCATCAAACTACTGGGGTGAGGCAGTGAAGACAGCAGTCTATGTTCTGAACAGGGCACCAACTAGAAGTGTGGAAGGCATGACACCTTACCAAGCATGGTATGACAGGGTTCCAAAAGTGCACCATTTGCGAGTCTTTGGAAGCTTGGCACATGTCAAAGAAGTGTTACCACATCTTCCAAAGCTTACGGATAGAAGTACCAAAGCAGTGTTGATTGGCTATGAAGAAGGTTCCAAGGCATACAGGTTGCTTAATCCAAGGAAAACAAAGTGTTAGTGAGTCGAGATGTCATATTTGAAGAAGAGAAGAGCTGGTGTTGGGAAGAGAAAGAAGTGCAAGTGGAAGGTGAAGAAAATACCTTCACTGTGCACTATGAAAACCAGACAAGAAGAGAACCAGTTGAGGATTCAGACTCTGTTGCTGTGCAGTCTGCAGGAAATTCAATTGGGGAATCATCACAGTCAGATATCTCATCACCAAGCTCAAGTCATGACTCAAGCTCGTCCAGTTCAAGCTCTGGGAGCCCAAGAAATTTCAGATCACTTCAGGAAATCTATGATGCTACTAGGGAAGTAAGTGAAGAAGCTGGTCTTTGTTTCCTGTCAATAGAAGAGCCAACTAATTACGATGAAGCATCAAAAGTTGAACACTGGAAGCTAGCTATGATCCAGGAAATGGAATCAATCAAGAAAAATGGAACATGGGAGCTAACCACACTACCAAAGGGCCACAAAGCAATTGGTTTAAAGTGGGTGTTTAAGCTCAAGAAGAATCGTGAGGGAGAGATTGTCAAATACAAAGCAAGACTCGTTGCAAAGGGTTATGTGCAGCAGTTTGGTGTGGACTATAATGAGGTTTTTGCACCAGTGGCAAGGCTAGAAACCATTAGAACACTACTGGCTTATGCAACTTATAGAAATTGGGAGGTGCATCACATGGATGTGAAGACAACCTTCTTAAATGGAGATCTTGAAGAGGTTGTGTATGTAGCTCAGCCTGAAGGGTTCATTGATAAGCAAAATCCACACAAGGTTCTTAGGCTTCACAAGGCCTTGTATGGACTCAAACAGGCGCCTAGGGCCTGGAACTCCAAGCTTGACAAGAGCTTACAGTCACTTGGATTCAACAGATTTCCACAAGAGTATGCTGTGTATAAAAGAAGGAAAGGAGATGATGTCATGATAGTTGGAGTTTATGTAGATGACCTCATCCTGACAGGCTCAAACCAGAAGATCATTAGAGACTTCAAAGTTGAGATGAAAATGAAGTTTGAGATGAGTGATTTAGGTTTGCTCAGCTACTATTTGGGTATGGAAGTGAAACAGAATGAAGATTCAGTATCATTGTGTCAGTCTGGATATGCAAAACAAATTCTTGAGAAAATGGGAATGAAAGAGTGCAATCCTTGTCAGATTCCCATGGAGCCAAGGTGTAAGATGAGTAAAATTGGAAATGGAGAGCCATTTGCTGATGAAACTCTGTATAGAAGTGTGATTGGTAGTTTGAGATATCTAGTTCATACTCGACCTGATATTACATACTCAGTTGGAGTGATGAGCAAATATATGGAAGCTCCCACCAATGCACACATGACAGGAGTGAAACAGATCTTGAGGTATATTCAGGGCACATTGAATTATGGAATTATGTACATAAAGGGGCAACAAAGTGAAGAGCTCACAGGATACAACGACAATGATCTTGCAGGTGATATAGACGGCAGAAAAAGCACGACTGGTGTCATGTATTTTCTAGGTTCAAATCCTATAACTTGGGTGTTTCAAAAGCAAAAGGTTGTAGCTCTTTCATCATGTGAGGCTGAATATATAGCTGCAACATCAGGTGCTTGTCAAGGAGTGTGGCTAGGAAGGGTCCTGACCAGTCTAAAAGAAGAACAAGTGAAAGCTGTACTGAAGATTGATAATAAGTCAGCTATTGCTTTGGCAAGAAACCCAGTCCACCATGATAAAAAGTAAACACATTGACACCCGGTTCCATTTCATCAGAGACTGTGTGCAGCAAGGTGACATTACAGTGGAGTATGTCAAGACTGAAGAACAATTGGCAGACATTCTCACGAAGCCCCTTGGACGCCAGAAATTTATGGAGCTTCGAGAGAAGATAGGCATGAAGAACATCATGCAAGGATAAACAAGTTTAGGGGGTGAATGTTATAAAATAAACTTGTTCATAGGATAGAGTCTGTTATTTAAGTTATTTAATTTATTCTACATTCTTTATGTAAGTCTGTTGCAAGTCAGAGTCTTAGGAGATTATTTAGGCTTTGATCGAGTCCTTAGGAAGTGCACAGCAAGCACTAAGATAGTGGAGTAGTTGCTGAATTCTAGCTAGGAAGTTGTTGCATTGTAATCAGATTTTCTTTATGTTTTATATAAATCAGAAAATAGGTGATGGAGCCTCAGAGCGACACACCCTAAGATTGATAATAAGTCAGCTATTACTAGTTTTACCCGTCGTACCATGTACGATTACGATTCGATATTTTATAAACATTATAAATATGATATTAATAAATAAAAATATAATATAAATTTTAATATAAGTAATTTATTGCTTGTAGGATGTATAATTTTTTTTATCAAATATTATATTTGATGAAATCCGAAATAACAAGGTTCGCTACGAGACAAGAAATAAGATTATTATATTTGAGTGCAAACACTTGCTCTTTTATTTATGATTTTCTCCCAAATAACGAGGTTACACACCTACGAGGTTGATGAACAACTTTAAGAATTACACCTAGACCTCCTACGAGGTTCCGAGATCAAACCTAAATGTTGCGAGGTTGACTCTAAGGCGAGGTAGATTTGGGTACGTGGTGTAGAGAGCTTTGTGAGATTTTGTAGCGAGGTCTTTGGTGTAGGCGAGGTCTTTGTATGACTTGGAGTCTTTTTGTTGATTTCTCTTATCTGTAACGAGGTCTTTTGACGGTATTCCTATCACGTCGATCTTTAACAAACAAGAGAGTTCTTGAGTTCAAGTGGTTTTTCGACCCCCTCTTCCTACGAGGTCCTTCTCTATTTATAGAGAATTGGGGGGCTGAGTTTAGGCCAATGTCCGATGTGGGATACTTGAAATAAGGGTTTTTGATTGGTCCATGAGTGAGGTCACCTGTGATTGGTTCGGGAGTGAGGTCGCTGGTGATTGGTTCGAGTGGGCGGGCGTTTTAGCAGAGTCGGTGACGAGGTCGAGACCTCGCCCCGGGATGTTTGAGAGACCTCGCGCGCGTTGGGAGTTTTTGTTTTTAGATAACCACGTGGATGTGGGTACCCAACTTGCCTATGGGGGTCCTCTTGGGCCCACTTTCTGCTTTTACTTTTTTGGACATCCTCACAACCCCATGGCCTGGGGGCCTCGCCCCGAGGGTCGCAGGGCATAAGTTTCCTGGATTTGCGAGATGTGGGGTGTTTTTTGGTGGTTATGAAGGTCTCGAGGTTGAGAGGGCGCTTTGCGAGGTGTGAGGCTCTATTCTGCGTGGATAAAGATCCTTGGGCCTTTTCGCCGTTCTCTGCTTAGTGGGCCGTCCAGGTAAGAGGCCCAAGAAGCCTTTCGGGAGTGGGGGGAGGCTCAGATCTGCTCTATATAAGGGCGTATCCCACACGCTTCCCTCCCATCTTCTCTCTCCAATATTCTCGCTCCTTCTCTCTCTTTGTCTCTTCGTCTTCTTTTGAGCGGTTTCTCCAAACGGTTTCCGACGAGCTTTTCGCTGTTCGCTAGTTACGCCACCGCTTTCCGTTCGTCAACACTCAAACAAGTAAGTTCTTGATCTTCTTCCTCCTGTCTTTCGGTATTTTTCGCTTTTGATTCTTCCCTTGTTCACTTTTCGCCCCGCGTTTCGTAAGGGCGACGGTGAGTCGCCCGGCGTTTCGCGCCGGCGTCACGGTGGCGAAGCGGCGGTGGCAGGGTTGTTGCGTTTTTTGCGTTTGCCCTTGGTTATTTTTCTTCGTTCTTTCCTCGTTTCGTTTCGCATCTGGGTGGGTGTTTGTGGTTTCTGGGTGTTGCTTCGTTCTTCCTTCGTTCCGTTTCGCACCTGGGTGAGTGCTTACGATTTCTGGGTGTTTCTCCGCTGGTTGCGCGGCGGCGTTGTTGGTGGTTTTTGTTCTGTAGAGCCCTCGTCTTCCCTTGGTTTTCCGTCTCCTCTCCTTTCTTTTCGCCCTTCTTTTCTCCCCTCTTTTTTCTCTGCGTTACGCTCCGGGGGGCGGTGTTGTGGTGGTGAGACGGTGGTGAGATGGTGGTGGGGGGTGGTTGCCGCCGCGAGGGTATCACTGGGTTTTTGGGTTTATCGTTTTTCTCTCTTTCTTTTTTGCTTGGGGCGACGGTTGAACTCCCGTTTCTCCGCTCACCATTTTTCGAATTTCGAAAAACCCTCGGGAGCCCAAACGTCATGATGTCTGATTGACGGGACGTTTGGGCTTCCGCCGCTGGTCTCCACCGTTGGTTGGCCTTTTTTCTCTTTCCTTCCTTTTGGCGCTTCAAATTCTTCTTTGCCGTCCTATCTTGTCAGAGTAGCCCGTAGGGTGCCACGTGGCCTTTCCCTTTATGACCTCGCGTTGCTTTGTCCCTCGAGGTTGCGACCTCGTGCTTATTTTCTCCCGAGGCTATGATCTCGTGCTCTTTCCCTTTTCGAGGTCATGACATCGTGCTCTTTTCTTTTCGAGGTTATGACCTCGTGCTCTTTTCTTTTCGAGGTTATGATCTTCGTGCTTTTCCCTTTTCGAGGTTACCACCTCGTGCTCTTTCCTTTTCGAGGTTTATGATCTTCGTGTTTTGTTCTCGGGCTTGACCTCGTCTTTCCTTCTTTCCCGGGGTCATGATCTCGTGTTTTTCTCCTTGTTTGCCTTGCCTTTAGTGCCTTACTGACCTTTTCTTTTCCAGGTGCTAGCTTTTCGCGGCCTGGACGTTGTCTTTTCATGCCTAGGAGAGCATCTGCGAGCCCATCGCCTGGCTTTGTTTTTAATTTCCAAGAGAATTTCTATCAGGAGGTCTCCGAGTCCGTAGGAAGCGTAGAGCCTAGTGATTCCCAGAACCCGAGTTCCCCTTCGTTGGTCTTCAGCGAGCCCTCATCCAGCGACTCCGCCGTTTCGATCAGTTCGCATTTCCCTCGTCTGCGCATATACTCTGGTGTTGAAATGGCTTCCTCTTCTTCTCCTGATGTGATTGCCGCTGAGGTCGAGGCGAGGTTGGACGCGGCCATTGCCTCAGCTTCGGCCGCGTATGTGCCTTCGAGCTTTCCCGAGGCCTATATTACCGATGCTGTATCCGGTGTTCCCGTCGTCCTCAGAGAACGGATTCCTATGAGTCCGAGTTCCCCTGAGGCCTACTTGTTCGAGGGGGTGGCCTCCGATTTAAAGCTGGGTGACCTCGCGGACATAGCTAGAGATTTCCCCTGGCCCGAGGGAGTCGAGCTGGCACTGCCAGAGGAGGAGGGGCGGCCCCTGGCGTCCTACGAGGGGTGTGCGGTCGTGAACCTCGTCAGTCTTCAAGCGGGCTTTAGGCTGCCCCTGGCCCAGCACATCGTTGATTTCTTGTGGGCCATGGGTGTCTGCCCCGCTCAATTGTTCCCGAACGCCTGGCGGTTGTTGTGTGCTTACACAATTCGAAGTCGCGAGCTTCTGGACGAGCCGAATCTCAACGACTTGTCGGCGTTAGTCTTGGAGAGGAGAGAACCTCGTTGTTCCCTGGTCAACCTCAGCACACCGAACGTCAAAATCATCTCGACCCAGTCGAACTGCGGGACGTGGAAACCTAAATGGTTTTTGATCCGAGACCTCAGCGAGAGATATCTTAATTTCCCTGTGGCACCGGGTAACTACGAGAGATGCGTGTGCCCGTACAAGGTCGCCGAGTTCCAGGCGCTCAAGGCCAAGTACGCCACAGGGTACCAGGCGCCATACGAGCGCTACCTTTCTCAGGACCGGCTGGAGCGGGCCGGGCTGAGCCTCAGTTTCCCTCCTCGCGAGGGCGGAGAGGGTATTTTATTATCGCTATTTTCCCTGATTGTTTTTTTTTATTGTACGTTTGCGGGGTTATACACCTCGTTTCCTTCGTTTCTGACCTCGTCTTAACCTGCTGTTTTCTTTTTACTTCTTTCTTAACAGTGAACTTTCTGCACGCTCTTACCACGGCGTCAAAGGGGAAACAACGTATGACGTCTACTTCCAAGACCCCTGCTCCCCGGGTCCTCAAGGGGATATCAATCAACGAGCCGAGCTCGCAGCCGAGCCCGCAGGCAAAGACAGGCACCACGCAGCCGGGAACTTTCCCGCCAACGGCCGCGACAGGGGGAGCCCTGCCCAAGGGGGGTGTTTCGAGGGCGTCGCAGTGGGACGTCACGGGGCCGCCCCAGGGGGAGAAAAGGCCTGATGTGGTTCCGCCAAATGGGGCCACCACGAAGGGGACCTCTCATCCACCCCGGGCGTCCGACGATAAGACCCTGCGGAAAAGGAAGGAAGCGGGGTCTTCCCCCGAGAAGAGGAAGAAGCCCCGGTCGGGCGACCACCAACGAAGCTCGCGGGAACTGGAACTCATTCCCGCTTTCAACTTCGAAGAGCGAAGCCGCGGGGATACAGGCCCCCATCCTGCCAGGTTTCATTGCCCTGGACCCATCAGAGGGGCCCCGCTGGACTGGGCTCGGGGAGATTACAAGGAGGAGGTCGTGTGGGCCAACAACCTCACCGAGGCAGCGCTTGACGACGAGGCCGCTCGGTATTCGGCCATGGTAAGCCTCTTCTTTCTTTTTTGTTTTCGTGTGTTTGATTCTTGTCTCTTTCTTGTTTCTTTTCTCATCCTTCTGTGAACCTACAGCACACCTTTTTTGACAATTACAACCGAAGTCGCATCGTCCTTCTTCATTCGAGGATGGACAAGATGGAGGACACGCTTCGAGCCCGCAGCGAGGTGTGTGAGCGACAGGCCAAGGAGCTGGCCGAGGTCGCGGAGTCGTCCAAAGCCGCGGAGGCTGCGGCCAAGAAGCGGGTCGAGGTCGCGGAGGCTGCGGCAAGGGAGGAGGTGAAGGCGGCGAGGAAAGGGGAGAAGAGGGCTAGGGGCGAGGCCGAGGTTCTGCGGGGCGAGGTTGCAGGCCTTCGAGGCAAGCTTTCCGCCGAACATGAGTTCTTCAAGGCGAAAGAAGCGGAGTTTCTGAGGGCCGAGGAGGAGATCAGGCGCCTCGAGGGGCGTATTGTTGAGCTCAACAAGGAAGTCGAGGCCGCGGGTCCCAGGTATGTGGACTTGGAGGAGTACAAGGCAGAGCTGGTGGAGAGTGTGAGGACAATGTTCCACCAGGCAGTCCGCATGGGCGTGAAGCAGGCGGTGGCCAAGTATGGGCACCTCAACCCCCAGATCGTCTTCTTCAACCCCAACTACAATGAGACCATGGGGGAGCTGGGGTCGCAAGATCCCGAGGGGGAATGCGAGTTCTTCCTCAACGAGGACGGCACTGTGTCCAGTACCGCGCCCCCCGAGGTAGAGCTTATCGGAGGGAACCCGGAGTTAACCTCCACGGGACCTCAGCCCGCGACCAGTGCGCCCGCGCCTCTTGCCTCCGCTGCCCCTGCTGAGCCTGCTCCTGCTGAAGCCTCGGCTGGATCCGCCGAATCCCCTAAGACCTTTGATCTTACCGGTCCCGAGGTTGAGACCTCGAAGAAATGATAACTTTTTTTCTTATTCTGGTGGCCCTACGGGGTTTGTAATTGAAACATCCTCTTTCTCTTCTCTTTTTTTTGTTTGGGTGACCCTACGGGGTCTGTAATTAAAACATCTGTGTTTGATCTGTGCCCTTCGTCATTTTCTTTTCCTATGCTTGTTTGATTTAGACTTTCTTGCATATTCCTTATCCGTCCAACCCCATGGTTCGAGTGTCACATCTTTTGTGGGGCTCGGACCACACCGGGCGTTGTAGTCTTGTGACGAGGTCGTGAGCCTCCGTTCGGACCTTGTTTTTGTGGAAGTTCGTTCCAACCTAAAAAATAGTCGTCTGCGAACCTCGTTCGTGTCGCAACCTAAAAATAGTCGTTCGCGAACCTCGTCCGCGAACCTCATTCGTGTCACGAGACTCTCCAACCCCAAGCGGGGAGTGAGGGGTGGGACTCTTCAACGAGATTCTCCAACCCCAAGCGGGAAGCGAGAGGTGGGATTTTTTAACGAGATTCTCCAACCCCAAGTGGGAAGCGAGGGGTGGAATTTTTTAACGAGATTCTCCAACCCCAAGCGGGAAGCGAGGGGTGGAATTTTTCAACGAGATTCCCCAACCCCAAGCGGGAAGCGAGGGGTGGAATTTTTTCAACGAGATTCTCCAACCCCAAGCGGGAAGCGAGGGGCGGAATTTTTTCAACGAGATTCTCCAACCCCAAGAGGGAAGCGAGGGGTGGAATTTTTCAACGAGACTTTCCAACCCCAAGCTGGGAGCGAGGGGTGGGATTTTTTAACGAGATTCTCCAACCCCAAGCGGGAAGCGAGGGGTGGAATTTTTCAACGAGATTTCCCAACCCCAAGCGGGAAGCGAGGGGTGGAATTTTTCAACGAGATTCCCCAACCCCAAGCGGGAAGCGAAGGGTGGAATTTTTTCAACGAGATTTTCCAACCCCAAGCTGGGAGCGAGGGGTGGAATTTTTCAACGAGACTTTCCAACCCCAAGATGGGAGCGAGGGGTGGAATTTTTCAACGAGATTCTCCAACCCCAAGCGTGAAGCGAGGGGTGGGGCTCTTCAACGAGATTCTCCAACCCCAAGCGGGAAGCGAGGGGTGGAATTTTTCAACGAGATTCTCCAACCCCAAGCGGGAAGCGAGGGGTGGAATTTTTTTTCAACGAGATTCTCCAACCCCAAGCGTGAAGCGAGGGGTGGGACTCTTCAACGAGATTCTCCAACCCCAAGCGGGAAGCGAGGGGTGGAATTTTTTTTCAACGAGATTCTCCAACCCCAAGCGTGAAGCGAGGGATGGGACTCTTCAACGAGATTCTCCAACTCCAAGCGGGAAGCGAGTGGTGGAACTTTTTCCAAACGAGATTCTCCAACCCCAAGCGTGAAGCGAGGGGTGGAACTTTTCAATGAGGGAGTGTTTTTAGAAAAGCCTGCAATCCTTTATTTACCAACTGTGGTGAACAACGGGGTTTCGAGCGTCTACATGTAGTATTTTTTGAGTCGTGCGACGTTCCACGTTTTGCTCAGCGTGCGCCCCTCGTTGTCCCTGAGTTTGAATGCCCCGGGCGCGACTTCTTCCCCGAGGATGTAGGGTCCTTCCCAGTTAGGGTCCAACTTTCCTCCTTCGGTGCGTCTTAGCACGAGGTTTCCTGTGGCCAGGAGGCGAGGTCTGACCTTCTTGTCGTGGTATACGGCGACACGTTGCTTGTATTCTCTAGAGCGCAGGTCCGCTACCTCGCGGATTTCATCTCGGAACTGCAGTTCGATTTTGAGGTTGACCTCGTTTTCTTTTTCGTCGAAGTTATACACCCTTGCTGATGGAATTAGGGTTTCTACGGGAACGAGGGCTTCCGCCCCGTAGGTAAGAGCAAAGGGGGTCTCGCCCGTTGCGTGGCGCGAGGTCGTGCGATACGTCCAGAGGACGAGGGGAAGTAATTCGGCCCAACGGCCCTGTGCCATGCCCAGGCGCTTCTTGAGGTCTGTCAAGATGCGAGCATTAACGTTTTCTACCTGGCCATTGGATTGGGGGTGAGCCACGGAGGAGAATTTGAGGTTGATGCCCAGCTCAGAGCAAAAAGTCCGAGTTTCTTCGCAGTCGAATTGGGGGCCATGGTCGGTCATGATTGTCATGGGGACACCGAAACGGCAGACGAGGTTCTTCCACAGGAATTCGCAGACCTTTGCCCCGGTGATTTTTGCCATTGCCTGTGCTTCGATCCACTTCGTGAAGTAGTCCACGATGACCAAAATGTATTGCACTTGGCCTGCGGCCTTAGGAAATGGGCCTAGAATGTCCATTCCCCACATTGCGAATGGGCATGGCGCGTGAATGCTATGGAGGGGAGCCGTCGGGGTGTGTTGGACGTTCCCGTGTTTCTGGCATCCGACGCACTTTTGGACGTAAGCTCTTGCGTCCTGTCAGAGAGTGGGCCAGAAGTACCCCAAATGGACAATTTTGTGTGCCAAAGACCTCCACCTCGGGTGTCCCCCACAAACTCCCTCATGGGCCTCGTAGAGGACGTGGTCCGTGGCCTCGGGCGGTATGCACAGCAGGTTGGGCTCAGCGTAGCCCCGGCGATAAAGCTGGTCGCCGACGACGCAGTAGCGGGTGGCTTGCATTTTTAATTTTCTGGCCAGCGCGGGGTCCTCTGGGAGGATGCCGCTTTGTATGTACCTCATCACCGGGAACCTCCAGTCCTCGGTCATTATGGACATGACCTCGCTATCTACGCTTCGTGAGAGCTTTCTCTCCACCATCACGCGGTTTCCCACATCCAAGGGAAGTGCGGAGCCTAACTTGGCGAGGGCATCCGCCTTGGTGTTTGAGGTCCGCGGGATTGATTCCACCGCGAAAGTTTCGAGGCATGAAACCAAGGCTTTGACTTTTTCTCGGTAAGCGGGCAAAAAACCTGTTCTGGTGTCGTATTGGCCGTCGAGTTGTCGCGCCACCAATTCGGAATCTGTGTAGACCCTGATTTTGCGGGCTCCGTTGAGTAGCGCCATCTCGATCCCGGCGATCATGGCCTCATACTCGGCGTCGTTGTTGGTGGAATCAAAGGCGAAGTTGAGAGCATACTCCGTCTCGATTGAGGGTCCAGCGAGGAACACCCCGGCCCCGCCACCGGCGTCACATCGTGAGTCGTCAACGAACACCTTCCATTCGTCCGAGCTTGTGTCTGTCTCGGGGAAGGTGACCTCCACCATAAAGTCGGCGAGGGCTTGTCCCTTCATCGCGGTTCTCGGAAGATAATTGATATCGAAATCGGAGAGCTCGACGGCCCACTTGATCATACGTCCGGAGAGAGCGGGCTGATGCAGAATCTGACGAAGTGGGAGGTCCGAAAGAACCTGGATGGGATGTGCATGGAAGTATGGGCGTAGTCGCCTTGCGGCGGTCACTACAGTCAGCGTCATCTTCTCTGCCGGGGAGTATCTCTGCTCCGCGGGCTGGAGCACGCGGCTCACAAAGTATACCGGGTGCATGGCCTCTCTTGTGAGCACCGCGCTGACGGTCTCGGGACTCACCGCCACATACAGTTGCAAATCTTCGCCCGCACGTGGAGGTGACAAGGTGGGGAGCTTGGTGAGGAAGGTTTTTAACTCAGAGAAAGTTGTCTCGAGTCTTTCGTCCCAGACGAACTTGTCGTTCTTTTTTAGGGCGGCGAAGAATGGGAGGGACTTGTCTGCTAGGCGGGAGCAAAATCTCCCCAAGTAGTTTACAGTGCCGTTGAGTCTTTGTACCTCGGTACGAGATCGGGGAGACCTCATTGCGAGGATTGATTCTATTTTGGCGGGGTTGACGTCGATCCCGCGCTCGCTGATCATGAATCCCAAAAACTTTCCCGAGGACACGCCAAAAACGCACTTCTCGGGGTTCAGGCTGAGCTGGTGGTGTCCGAGGGTGGTGAAAACCTCGGCGAGGTCAACCAGGTGCTCCTCGGGGTCCTTGCTCCGTACCACGATGTCGTCGACGTAGGCGGATACGTTCCTGTCCAGGTGATCTTTAAAAATCCGATCGACGAGGCGTTGGAATGTGGCTCCTGCGTTCTTGAGGCCAAACGGCATGACCTTATAACAGTATGTCCCCCGCTGAGTGATAAAGGATGTCTCTTCCTCGTCGCGGGGATTCATCAAGATGTGGTTGTACCCCGAGTAGGCGTCGAGGAAACTCAAGACCTCATGCCCAACGGTCGAATCTACAAGTGCGTCGATCGAGGGTTGGGGGTAGCTGTCTTTGGGGCATGCCTTGTTGAGGTCTTTGAAGTCTACACACATCCGCCACTTGCCGCTGGCCTTTTTGACCAAGACGACATTGGACAGCCATTTTGGATACTGGACTTCGCGTATGAAATCTGCGGCCAGCAGCTTGGCCACCTCCTCATTTGCGGCGATTGCCCTTTCTTCGTTCATTTTTCTTCGACGCTGCACCACAGGACGAACGGCGACGTTGATGTTCAGGGAGTGCTGGGCCAGGGTCCGAGGCACACCTCGGAGATCTTTTGCAGTCCAGGCGAATACGTCGCGGGACCCAGCAAGCAGGGCTTCTAGTGACGCTGCTGCATTCCCAGAAAGGCAACCCCCGAGGTAGATTTTCTCTGATTTGTTCTCGAAGGGGGTAATCACCCTTCTTTCTGCCTCGGGAGTGGGTATTGTGAAATCCCGGACCTCGAGGTCCGCTTCACCCGAAGTTTCCACCATGAACACAGGGCATTTTTGCTTAACCGAGGTCATGTAGCAGACGCGGCCCTCTTCTTGGTTGCCTTTTACCTCTCCGACACCCACGCCGGTGGGGAACTTCATTTTCAGGTGGTAGATGGAGACCACCGCCTGGAATTTCATCAAGGACACTCTCCCGATGATTGCATTGTAGGCCGAGGGTAGGTGTACCACCGTAAACTCTATTACCTCGGTTCTCGTTGCCGAGCCAGTACCGAGGGTCATCCACCGGTCTATGACACCAGCGACATCGACCTCGTTTCCAGAGAAGGAGGTGAGCTTCCCAGCGTAGGGCTTCAAGGATGTCGCGGAGATCCCGAGTTGCTCGAAAGCGCCAAAGTACACGATGTCCACGGAGGAACCCGTGTCCACCAGTATTTGCTTCACTATCTTCGAGCCCAACTGAGCGTGTATCACCAGGGGGTCGGAGTGGGGCATATGAAGCCCTTCAGCGTCTTTTGTCGTGAAGGCCATACCCACGTGGGACCGTGAGTTTTGTGTCACGCTGTATACCGAGGGCTCGTGGTGACTCGCCCTCGCGTACCTTTTCCTTTCCGCCTGGCTCGAGCCCGCCAGCGAGGGTCCGCCCGAGATGGTATTGATGTACCCATCGGGCGCCGCGGCTTGTTCGGAGCGCGACTGTCTTGCCGGAGCTTGTTGTTCTGCGATGCTTGGTCGGGACCTGGTTGGTTCCTGCTGCACGAGGTTGGCCCCCGACGCGGGGTTGGCGCGCTTTTTCTCGTTTGGGTTGTAGGCGGGGCCACCTTTGCCTCTGTAACCTCGTGGCTTTCCGCCGAAGCAGCTCCAACCCCCACCGCCACGGTTGTCGTAGCGGTTGTTGTTTCTATTGTCGTTGTTGCCTCTCTTATTGTTGTTGCTTTTGTTGTTGTTGTTGCTTTTGTAATCGGCACGCCGGTCGTGAGTTTGCGTCATGTACGCGTCCCTCGCGGCTGGCGCAGCCACTTTAGCCTTTCCCCTAGCCTCGGTCACGATTTTATTTGTCGGTCCTCGGTCGCGAGCTCTGGCTGGCAGCGTCCTCGGCGTAGACCTGTGCCGTGATCCGAGCACACAGGCTCTCATATGTGGTCGGATTTTTGAGAAAAATGCGACATTTGAAATCCCCCTGGCGAAGGTTGCCCATGAGGATGTCGCGTACCGAGGCCTCGTCGATTTGCGCGATCTCAGCGACCGCGGTGGTGAACCTCGTAAAAAAGGTACCCAGCTTCTTGTTTTCCCCCTGCTCGATGCCACGGAGGTCGCGCATGTTCTTCTTGCGCTTTCTCGAGCCGTTGAAGTGCCCGACGAAGGACTCGCATAGCTGGGAAAACGAGGCTATCGACTCGACCTTAAGGCTAGTGAACCACATCATTGCCGCCTTGTCCAGAGTGGTCGGAAAGATCCGACAGAAAATGGCGTCATTGTAAGAGTTGACGTTCATCTGGACGGCGTAGTGTTTTATGTGGTCCTCGGGGTCAGCCGTGCCGTCGTAAAGTCCCATTTGTGGCCAATGGAAGCCTTTGGGCATGTGTGCCTCTTGGATCTCGGGTACGAAGGGGTTCCGGTACCCACTCTCGACGGATGGGCGAGCAGACTTCGACTTTGACCTCGCCAGAGGGCGTGGCGTGCTCGCCGCCGTCTCGGACAGTTCCATGTCGCGCCTTTCTGTACGTCGCGAACGGGATCGCGAGATCTGCATCGGATCTCGGGAGGGCCTCTCCGTGGTAGATCCGTTCGTGGGCGCCTCCTGTCCCGGCGTGTAGAGCGGGACATATGCGGGCACGTACTCGGAGTGAGGCTGCCCCTGGGGAGGAATCGGGACGTATGGGGGAGCTTGGCCCTGTTGGTACTGCCCGTAGCCCTGATAGGGATACTGGTTGAAAGGGGCGCCACCCTGTTCGTACCCCTGGAACGGGTATGGGTTTTGTGGGATGTTGTATGCCCAGCCTGGCGGGACCACAAAAGGGTACCCTGTCGGACCTGCCGTCGCCCATGGAGGGGTCTCGGCCATATTGTCGGGATGTTGGGGGAAGAAATTGTTTGGACAAGCCATTTTGAGGGGGTTTTAGGAATCAAGGTTTGCACTAAAATGGGAAGCTGCTTAGGATGAAGAGGTTCCCACAGACGGCGCCAGTGATGAAATCCGAAATAACAAGGTTCGCTACGAGACAAGAAATAAGATTATTATATTTGAGTGCAAACACTTGCTCCTTTATTTATGATTTTCTCCCAAATAACGAGGTTACACACCTATGAGGTTGATGAACAACTTTAAGAATTACACCTAGACCTCCTACGAGGTTCCGAGATCAAACCTAAATGTTGCGAGGTTGACTCTAAGGCGAGGTAGATTTGGGTACGTGGTGTAGAGAGCTTTGTGAGATTTTGTAGCGAGGTCTTTAGTGTAGGCGAGGTCTTTGTATGACTTGGAGTCTTTTTGTGGATTTCTCTTATCTGTAACGAGGTCTTTTGACGGTATTCCTATCACGTCGATCTTTAACAAACAAGAGAGTTCTTGAGTTCAAGTGGTTTTTCGACCCCCTCTTCCTACGAGGTCCTTCTCTATTTATAGAGAATTGGGGGGCTGAGTTTAGGCCAATGTCCGATGTGGGATACTTGAAATAAGGGTTTTTGATTGGTCCATGAGTGAGGTCACCTGTGATTGGTTCGGGAGTGAGGTCGTTGGTGATTGGTTCGAGTGGGCGGGCGTTTTAGCAGAGTCAGTGACGAGGTCGAGACCTCGTCCCGGGATGTTTGAGAGACCTCGCGCGCGTTGGGAGTTTTTGTTTTTAGATAACCACGTGGATGTGGGTACCCAACTTGCCTATGAGGGTCCTCTTGGGCCCACTTTCTGCTTTTACTTTTTTGGACATCATCAATATTCTTCACATTTTATTACTTTTTATTTATGTAAATTTAGGGCTTATCAAATATTTTAATACATCTATCAAACATTTTATTGTCTATTTTTATAAATTTAAAAATTATAAATATTTATCATTAATTTTATATAATATCTATAAATAAATTCGTCAAAAGATATATGCTACAAGATTTATATTTATTCTAAAATATTTTATCTTTAATCTTAAATCCTTGTATAAGGAAGTTTTCAAAAGATATCGTTATACTAAATAAATATTCTTTTGATGTTAAAGATAGATTTAAATAGTTAAAGAAAAATTTAATAGAAAAAGTTAAAATATTAGAAATAAAAATTAATTTTGTAATTATAAGGTGGGGTCAGAATCGTTCTGGTGGCTCGAAAAAACATAGCTTTAATATATAGTTATAGATTGACGGAATTTAATCCGTAATTATATTTATCTTTCACGAATTCATGTTATTTTTCATAAAAAAAAATACTAGTCTCCTAATAATGTAAATAGGATGTTACTATTTTGGTAGGCATGATAACGGATTTTTGATGGGGCCTATTTTTATTTATGAAATTATTCCTTTCACGAGTTTTTGTATTTAAAAATATGCTCTTTTTGGGTAATGTTAAGATGTACACACCTTACCCCGACAAAAAAATTGAGAGGGTGTATGTGAAAGGCCCAAGCATTATCATCATTGCTCTATAAATCTAAAGAATTAAAGTTAAAATTCAGTTATGTGACAATAATAACAGAAATCAGTTAAATTACACTAATATCTGTGAAATTAATGGAATAGTGAACTTCACACACAGGCCATGAGAGAAAAGCTTCTCTGTATTGATAATGGTGTGAGTTAACCAAAGGGGAAGAAGAGTTAGAGCTTATATACAAAAGGTCTAATCTACGGTGAACTAACTAGAGTTAGCGTACTACACTAGCTAGAGGGGGTTAGTGCTAACAAACTAAAGCTGGCACCAGTAGGGGTGTGGGTGTGCACCAGCAGAGGTGTGCATATTTACAATATTTACAAAGTAAGACCATATAATATGCTCATAGCCCCCCTCAAGTAGGACTTGGTGGTCTAGAAACAAGTCCTAACTTGGAAACTAGAAAGTGATGTTGTTGTTCCCCTAGGGCTTTGGTGAAGAGATCATCCAATTGGTGGCAAGATTGCACATGTTGTGTTTGAATGAACCCTTCCTGCACTTTGTCTCGCACGTAATCGCAATCGATGTTGAGGTGCTTGGTGCGTTCATGGAAGACGGGGTTTTCTGCGATGTGATGTGCAGCCTTATTGTCACAGTGAAGTGTGATAGGTTTAGGCACTGAAACATGCAAATCACTGAGAAGGCCATCAATCCATACAAGTTCACTTGAAGTAGAAGACATAGCTCGATATTCGGATTCGGTTGAGCTCTTAGATACTGTCTTCTGTTTTTTTGTTTTCCAAGAAACCAGAGATGTTCCTAGAAATACGCAATAGCCAGTTAAGGATTTTCCACTGAAACTACAGCTGCCCCAATCTGCATCAGTATAACTATCAAGAACAAGCTTGGCATTTGCTGAGTAAAAAAGTCCCAAATCCAGTGTGCCTCGAAGGTACCGGATGACATGCATTGCAGCCAATAAATGGGGCTCTCGTGGGGCATTCATAAACTGACTCAAGTGTTGAGTGGCATAAGATATGTCTGGTCGTGTCATATTGAGGTATAAGAGTCTTCCAATCAATCTTCTATACACCTCAGGATCGGGTAATAAGGCACCTTCATCAATCGAGAGTTTGGGTATTCTTGAGATAGGAAAAGGAGCAGGTTTACAAGTAAACATACCAGTGTCCTTTAGAAGGTCAATAATATACTTTCTTTGGTTAAGAAGTGTTCCTTGAGGCGATCTTGCAACTTCTATGCCAAGAAAATACCGGATGTTTCCTAAATCCTTGATGGTAAAAGCAGAATGTAATGCTTGTTTAGTGGCTTCAATTTCTACTTCTGAGTCACCAGTCAAGAGAAGATCGTCCACATATACTAGGGCTACTGTTATGGACTTAGTTGATGACTTGATAAATAATGAATAGTCCATTTTTTACTGTGAATATCCTAGTGATAGAAGTAGTTTTGTAAGTTCAACATTCCACTGTCTGGAGGCCTGCTTGAGCCCATAAATAGACTTCCTGAGCTTACAGACTTGTCCAGGTAAAGCTTTAGCATACCCTTGAGGTGGATCCATATAGACTTCCTCTTCAAGGAAGCCATGTAAGAAAGCATTGTTGATATCAAGCTGTTTAATTAGCCATCCTTTTGCAGTTGCAACTGCTAATACTGTTCTGACTGAACCAAACTTTGCCACAGGTGAGAAGGTGTGCTTGAAATCCTTCCCTTTAATCTGATTATACCCTTTAGCAACAAGTCTTGCTTTGAAACGTTCCACTGATCCATCAGGACGAAATTTGATCTTATATACCCATTTGCTTCCTATGGCCTTATGGTTAGGAGGTAATGGTACCAAGTCCCAAGTTCTGTTTTCTTCCAAAGCTTGGATTTCTTTATCCATGGCCATCTGCCAGTGGCTATCTTTAACAGCTTGGGAAAAAGAAACTGGTTCATGTATTTGCATGACATTGGAAAGGGAAGATAAGTAGTTAGAGGAATAGGCCTTTAATTCAGAATTTGTAACGAGAAAGGATAGAGACATAGAGGGGTTGTGATGTAATGTAGGGCATACAAAATCTTGGTATCTAGTGGGTGGAATGATGTGTCTTTTAGGCCTTCCTGTAGGGTTGGAATTATGATTAGAAGAATCAGCATCTGGTGTAGAAATACCAGCAGGTATGAGAGCTGTAGACTCAGAGGATCTAGTACGAGAGGAAGATTCTGGTGTTTGAAAGATGATTTCAGGTGGAGAAGGTGGTGAAAATTGAGGGAGAATGGTGGATGATGAATCATTTTGATCAAAAGCAGGATTGACCAAAGGAAGATTGGGTTGTACAACAGTAGTGGAAGGAGTATGTTTTGTAGCAAAGGGAAAAATGTGTTCCTTAAAAAGAACATCTCTACTGACGAAAAGTTGATGACTATCAAGGTCATATAGCTTGTATGCCTTTTGAGCATATGGATAACCAACTATGATGCATCTCTTAGATTTAGGACCAAACTTGTGTGTGTTTCTTGTATAAGCATAGTACAGACTTCCTATAACTCTCAACCTACTGTAGTCTGGAGATTTTTTCATTAAAATCTCATATGGAGATTTGTTGTGCAAAACATCTGAAGGCATAAGATTGATTTGATAAGTGGCTGAAAGAATACACTCTCCCCAGAACTTTGAAGGTAGACAAGCATGAATCATTAGAGATCTGGCTGTCTCAACTAAATGACGATGTTTCCTTTCTACACGCCCATTTTGTTGAGGATTACCAGCTACAGATTTTTGATGAATGATTCCTTTGGAAGCAAAGAACTCTTGACAGTTTCTGTTAACAAATTCTGTTCCATTGTCACTCCTTATGCTCTTGACTGAAGCATTAAACTGATTCTGAACTAGATGGACAAAATTGACAATGATCTGATGCACCAAATCCTTTGAGGCCAACAGATAAGTCCAAGTGGCTCTACTATGGTCATCCACTATAGTTAAGAAATATTTAGCACCCCCTATGCTAGGGTGTTTATAGGGACCCCAAAGGTCCATGTGAACCAATTCAAACAAATGGGATGCACGAGACGAACTTCTATTATAAGGCAGCTTATGGTGTTTGGATAACACACAAGATTCACAATGAAAATATTTCTGATCATTCATAGAGATAGTGCTCAAGGAGCTAAGTTTTGACAAGGATATATGTCCTAGTCTTGCATGCAAAATAGACAAATCTGGAACATTAATTGAGTTTGCTGGTACTAAACAACTCTTCTTATTTGCATCAAAAACATCAGTAATCTGATTGACAAGACTGAAACCTGAATCACTCTTATGTGCATCTATTCCTCGAAGTCTGTATAAGCCTCCTACTTTCTCTCCACGAACTGCAGTTTGCTTAGTTGAAGGGTCCTGAAACAGACAACCTTCTTTAGTGAACAAAGCCATGAAATCTGTATTTTCCATGAGCTTAGAAACTGACAAGATATTGTGTCTAAATTCAGGTATGTAAAGGACACTATGCAACACAATGCCATGTCCAATATCAATATCTCCTATAGTATCAACCTGTTTTATACTCCCATCAGGCAGACCAACCATCATTGGCTTAGACAAGTGTTGAAAATTATGAAATAAAGTAGGATTATAACTCATGTGATCGGTAGCTCCTGTATCTACAACCCAATCATGAGGTTCAAATGCAGATTTAGCATTTAGTGCAGGTGAAACTGAATATATACCTGCAAAGTTCACACCTAAATCAACCTTGTCCTTGCCTTTCATTGCACGAAGCAGCTCTTGAAATATAGCTTGAACCGTAGCAGAATCAAATTGGCTAGAAGAAGCATTGTTGACCACCTTAGGTTTATCATCGCCCTGAAACTCAAGAGGATTATCCATGACTGAATTAGCAACAGCTGTCTTGTTCTCAGCCCCTTGTCTTTCCTTGTACTCCTTGTACCAATCCGGATAGCCATGAAGCTTGAAACAAGCATCCATGGTGTGTCCTTTCTCCTTACAGTAATCACACTTCCTCTCAAGCTTCTGTCGCTTGTAATCAATATAAGTCTTCTTGCCAAAAGTAGAAGACCCTCCAGATCTCTTATCAGAACTGCCATTTGCCCCTGATTTCGGGTTCCCGATCTGGAAACGGTTAGCTGCCAAGGCACTTGGTTCCTGTCCACCAGAGACTTCCCCAGAAACAGTCTTATGTGTCTCTTGTGTTTGAGCCAGATAGAAAGCCCTGTTAAGTTTCGGTAATGGATCCTGGCTTAACAAGTGAGTACGAAGACCATCAAAGCTATCATTTAGACCCATAAGAGATTGCATAAGTTTGTTACAATCCTCAACATCATTCATACGCTTAAGCAAGAGACAGGTACAATTAGCAGTAACACCACACTCACAATGTGGAATAGTCTCAATAGTAGATAACTCATCCCAGATCCGCTTCAACTTAGCATAGTATTCAGTGACAGATAAGTTCTCCTGCTTCTGATTTGCCAAATTGCGCTTAAGCTGATAAATAAGAGGTGCATTAGTTTGAGCATACCTCTCTTGGAGTTCATCCCACAGCTGCTTAGCAGAATTAACGAACATGAAACCCTCAGCAATGGTACTAGAGATAGAATTGAGAATCCAACAACAAACCATGTAGTCAGCCTTGATCCAACACTCATAATCCACGGTACCATAAGGAGGTCGCTCAACCGAGCCAGAGATAAAGCCTTGCTTAGATTTTGCGCCAAGAGCGAATTTCACAGAACGACTCCAACTCGTGAAATTAGCACCGGTGAAGTGAACAACAGTCAGTTGAGCTCCTGGGTAATCAGAGTTTGCTAAGAAAAGCGGATCGTTGTTAGACATCATACTCGATCGTTCCCGATGAAAGGGATTGTGAGCTCTAGGCGAGTCACCAACAGCAGAATGGGCCGAATCAGACATTGAGAATTCGACAAAAAAAGGAATGAAAGAGGAAATCGGTAAAGAGGAACAATAAAAGGAACGATCGAACAAAATTAGGGTAAGAATATGCGGAATTCGGTCACAGAATCGAGCCCTGAAGCTCTGATACCATGTGAAATTAATGGAATAGTGAACTTCACACACAGGCCATGAGAGTAAAGCTTCTCTGTATTGATAATGGTGTGAGTTAACCAAAGGGGAAGAAGAGTTAGAGCTTATATACAAAAGGTCTAATCTACGGTGAACTAACTAGAGTTAGCGTACTCTACTAGCTAGAGGGGGTTAGTGCTAACAAACTAAAGCTGGCACCAGTAGGGGTGTGGGTGTGCACCAGCAGAGGTGTGCATATTTACAATATTTACAAAGTAAGACCATATAATATGCTCATAATATCAATATAGGAGTTATATCTATCTCAAAGATACTATATAAAAGCATAAGTCCGAGGATATGCGCCATAATTTGATATATTTTTATTATCAATATTTTTAAATAGCTGTTTCAAAAAGGTTGACGTATTGTACGTAATATGGTGAAGTTATTAATAATAGAAAATATTTGTGGTAACTAAATTCTACTCCTTCCGATCCAAAATAATTGTCGTTTTAACTTTCAACACAAGAATTAAGAAAAGCATTAACTAAACTCAAAAAGGTAATTTTTTTATAAATTTTACCACTCATCACCTTTTTTCAACCAATGAATGAATAACATTAATTAATTAAAACACATTCCAATAACAATTCTCATAACTCACTCCTAATAAATTGCCTAGAAAACCTAAAACGACATATAAAATGAATTAAATTTAAAGTGCTAAAACGACAATTAATTTGAATCGGAGGGAGTAATAGATGCATTTATCTATGGCGTCTATGAATGTAGTTTCTAATTTAGGAAGAAATAAGTTAAAACAAATTAAGGTTAAGCATCTAAATGTATCTGAGTTTCTAATTTAATATTTCTCTATATTTTAACTATTTTTTAATAATAGAAATTATGTTTTTAAGAATTAAATACAAAAAAGAAATGAACTAATTATATGAAATAACTTATATTCTTTTTTTTTCGTCCATAAAATACCCTAAGCCATTTCAACAAAAAAAGAAGAAGAAAAGGCCACTTCACGATAAAACATATTTTGTCGCGGGATTCAAACTTATAACTTCGTTATAGATTGTCGTCCTACTTAATTTTGCACCAATATTGCAATACACCATATAAAACTGCTCTCATAATTTCGAACCTGTTTGCATATATAAGACATATATCTGGCTGCCCAAGCATTCACCTTGCTTTTAATTTTCCTCGCCAAACCACTATAGTCCTTGCTCATGGCTTTTGCACTGCATAGAGGCACCCAAGGCAGGTGACTAGGAGTTCAACAACCTCCATTTTCACCAAGTTAGCAAAACTCCTCCTTGTTAATTTCATCACATAAAATTTTTATTTTTTGGTCGAAGGAGAGGTGACACTTTCCGCATTTTCAACCCTTATTATTAAAAAGAAAAGGGGCTAAGTAGTAATCAAACGGGGGATAGCCCGACCCCTAACATCAGCAGACAACAAAGGTCGTAAAACACCCTCAAGCGGGTACGATCAAGCAAAACATGCAAACCTAAACTAAAGAAAAAAGCAAGAGAAGCAAAAAAAAAATCAACAACAGTATACGCTTCTCTGTAAATATGACAGAACTGAACAACCCAGTCCCTTCTAATCAATCGTTGGCATTGAGCAACCAGGCTAAATAAGAGGTGATAACGATCCACAGGTTTACCTAGAAAATGAACCACAAGCTGGGAATCAATCTCTAGCCAAACCCTCATGTATCCCGCATAGGAGGGTGATTGTGATGGCCAAGTTGGGAATCAATCTCTAGCCAAACCCTCCCGTAATAAGTTTATTCGTGATTGTGATGGCCAACAGTTTAAGCATAGGAACAGTACACATGCCAATATAGTGAACAAACCCGCCTAACTCTCCCGTAATAAGTTTATTCGTGATTGTGATGACCAACAGTTTAAGCATATGAACAGTACACATGCCAATATAGTGATTAAACCCGCCTAACCATTGGCCATCACAATCACGAATAACACCTCCCATTGTAGCTAAACCATCATGTCTTACCGCTCCATCAGTATTCACCTTAACCCATCCAACCGCAGGCCGTTCCCACATAATAAACCTCTCCACCCTAGTATGAGTTTCGAGGTTATTAAACTGAGACTCTTGAGCAGCAGAGTACTCCTCAATCTGTTGGAGAATAAAAGTAACCCGATTTCCTGAAAAATGGGTATGATAAAAAAATAAACTTATTACGCCACTTCCATATCCACCATATTGACATGGCAAAAATGCTAGACCACTCGAATCCGCTATCATGCTTTAAAATACAAGAAATATTAACTCGAATCCAAAAAGCAAAATCAGAATCGAAAAAGACTTCCCTGACAAGAGGAGGGTGAAGATCTTCCCAAAAACGTGTCGTAATAGTACAATCACGTAAAAGGTGAATCAACGACTCCTCTCCGGTTGTGCACATCGAGCAAATGGTACTGGCCGTAAGTTGCCCCGAACCCGCTCTACATTAGTAAGCAAGACTCCCTTAATGACAATCCAAAGAAATACTCGAGCCCGCTCAGTAACTCGAATCTTCCAAATAGCATTATAGATAACTCGATCTCCAAACTGAAATCCACGATCCGGTCTAATCAGCTCATACGTTGACGATACTGTATAATCGCCCGAAGCAGACGTTGACCAGCTAAGTACATCTAGCATATCCATTTCATCCGAAATAGCCACAGTTGCCAAATTTAGAATAGTTGCAGTCGGTAGAATGTTGGCAATTAAATGCCATTTCCATCCAGCACCAACCTCCCAATAAGATCGAATCGGCAGATTAAGGTACTCCTGCTGAATAGGAGCAATAGCCAACTCAAGCAGTCGACTGTCTCCGACCCACCGATCAAGCCAAAAGCGGGTGCTAACACCATTACCAACACATCAGCGTGCACCAGGGACCACAGCGCTATCAATTCCCTTTTTCAAGCTCTTCCAGACATAAGACGAGTTAGTTCTATCTCGAAGAGAGGGGCGAATATACTTAGCATTATGAAAATCAACCCACAATTTACCATGCTCCGTAAGAAACCTCCAGCCCATTTTTCCCCACAAGTGCAAGATTTAAATCCGTCATAGTTCGTAAGCCCAAACCACCACAACTTTTAGGCTTACAACATCTTCCCGGGTTACAAGATGGGTCCGACGTCTAGACTCCGTTCCACCCCATATAAAATACCTAGTCAATGCATCAATCTTCAAACACACCTCTGTCGGAAGAGTCACAATTGCCATAGAATACACATCACATAAAATCTTTTGACTTGCTCTGTTTGATTTCTAGCTTTGACATGGCACAAAATTCATCTAACATGCCTTTTATAGCTTCAATGGAGTTCAGACTTCCATGGGAGAAGATGAAGAGTTCATATGGGAGACACAGATTAGATACTCCACCTCTTGCACAACTAGGGTGAAATTGGAAATTTCTAGTTATACTCATTCTGCTTAGAGCTCTGCTCAAGTACTCCATGCATGATGAACATAAACAGATAAAGTGACAGAGAATTTCCTTGCCCTAAACCTATCATTAAAAAAAATATTTCAAAGTGGTTTTTCTCACTAATTTTGACTAATTGGAGAACGGTGCCCAAACTCAAGGACGATAAAATATATTTTATGGGGATTCAAACTTGTGTCCTCGTCGAAGCCGGCCTAACTAATTGGATCCTTTTGTATCTAGCTGCCTCTATCCTCTGGGCAAACTCAGTCAATTGGCTCTTCTTGAGCCATGCATTTTTTATGCTTAATATATACTTAGCTTTCTTAAATAAAAAAAAAAAAAACTTGTGTCCTCGTCACAGATTATCATGCTTAATTTTAAATAATACTCGAATCATAAAATTTTGTGTGTTGTTTTGATCTTGAAGTAGTTTTTGAGGACGTTGTTTGATTTGAAGTCTTTACAGAACATTCAAATTTGTTAAGACAACAAATTTGAATGCTCCGTAGAGACTTCCAAACCTAGCTACTTGTAATATAAGGAAGCTAATAAAAAGGAAGTTTGATACTACAAATTAATTACTGTGAACTAAATTAAAGCATCGTATCTAACACCGGCATCTTAATTCCTACCTCCGTAATCTCAATGACTAAATTTGGGAACCTGAATTTTACATGTAAGCCCCATATCGATCGATACCATTAACATGCTTACTAGGCATGTAGTAGTAGTATATTACACCGAATTGTAACCCAAATTAACAAGTACTCCGTAACATTGAAACAATACTCCCTCCGTTCTATTCTACTTGACACTTTAGAGCTAAAACTTTGTTCATTAAAACTTGTCATTGTTTAGCCTTTATTTAATTAATGTATTGAAAAGTGTTTATATTGACTTTTTTCTCTCCATCTATTGGTTTTGAGGATGTATTAGTAATTAATTTTTTATTACATTTAGAAAATTTTGGAATTTCAATAATATTTCTTATATTTTCAATGAATTTTTTAATATGTGTGAATTTTTTTAAAGTGTCAAGTAGAATAGAACGGAGGAGGGAGTAGTAATATATATTTCACTAACAACGATGATATATGGAGAACATTAAATTTACAAATTAGGTCAAACTTTTTTCCCGAAATTCGAAAAAACAAATCCAACATCCTTAACTACTACGTAATTAATTTGCACAAAACAAACTACTTGCAAACACAAAAGTACGTGTAACGTGACTAGCTACTCTTCTTAACTAGCTTAATTCCATTGAAAACCCTAGCTACATCCTTAAGGACCTTAACTACTCTTCTTCCTCGTCGGATGAGTCCAAGTCCTCCGAGTCGATCGGTTCCGTGTCAGCCACGATCAAGGCCACAATCGAAGGCAAGACTCCGGATCCACTGTAGTTCATCTTGTCTTCCTCTAGGGTTTGGTTGACACGTTCGAAAATCATCTCAATAGCGCTTGCGAATTGGATGAAAACAGGAACTTGGGCGGAGCATAGCAATTGCTCGATTTGATCAACTCCGATCTCGCCTCCGTTGTTCAAAGGGATGGAGGCCCAATGGAAGCTATAAGCCTCGTCGATCCACTGGTTGTATTGCACTTCGATGGTGGGGAGTTTGTTGATTCTAGATGATCGTTTCTTTTGAAACACCTTCACCTTGAAATCGTGAAAGTATTGTGGGAAGATCATGGAAGAAGCCATTGATGATGGGTGCTCGAGAAAGAAAGAAACGTTATGCTTTGAGAATTCGGTCGTTTGTGATGGAGAGTAAGAATGAGCTAGATAATATTGTAAGAAGAAATATGGAGGGCTAGGGTTTATATATATAGGGCTATCTGAGTTTTGATGGCGGTGGTATAAGGAATTGCGTGAGGATCAAGCTGTGTAATGATATAATGTTTGCTTACACTCTAAGTTTAGATAGATTTTATCAAGTTAAAATTTGTACAAAAACGGTGTGAAAAAAGGTAAGTTTTGTTTTGGCAAGGGATCAATCTAGGGTTTGAATCGATGACGTTGCTAAAATGTTTTTTTCAATACTCTTTGTTTATTTATGGATTTTTTTATATACGGTGTAAAAAAGGAAGTTTTAGTTTGGGAGGGAATCGATCTTTGATTCGGATTTATGACTTTGACTATGTTGCTAAAATAACTTTTTTAAATGGAGTTTCACGTTTATTGAGGGAAATTAATCCGTTATCAATGCATAGTTGTCTAACAAACAAAATAGCAACATCTTATATTTTCTAGAAATGTGTTACCAAACAATAGATACGGAAAAAAACTCTCTTCTGAAAAACCTCTCTTCGATGCAACCTTTCCCTAGTCCGGTAGTATTACCGGAAAATAATGCCTCTCCCAAAGAAGTCACCATGGAAGATGCTAATGGAAGACCACCCGGGGAACCGCCGGATCGGAATAATTCCTGTAAGGATGTGGTTGTGGTGGGTAGTACCTATCAACAAAAGACTATCGTTGATGACAAGTTCTTAGAAGGGAAAGTCCAAATTCATTTTCCTAATGGTGATGAGGGTGACCCTGCAATCACTATTGCTGAAGACGTAATGGATGCGTTGGCATCTGTTTGGAAGTGGACTGTTGTAGTCAAACTCTTGGGTCATCCTATTGCTTTCCAACTGATGGAAAAGAAGATTAGGGAGTTGTGGAGATCGAATTCACGGTACCAGATTTTGGACCTCTCCAATGGTTGCTATCTTGTCCGCTTTGGCAGGGAAGAGGAGTATATGTCTGCTCTAACGGATGGCCCTTGGACTATTTTTGGTCGTTGTTTAATTGTTCGTAGTTGGTCGCCGAGCTTTCGTACCACGACACCGATCAAGACTGTTCCAACTTGGATCAGGATCATGGATCTCCCAGTTACCCTGTATGAAGAAAAAATCCTTATGAAACTGGGTGAAGCAATAGGGCGACCTATAAGGGTTGATCCGAAGACTTTATTCACTGATCGGGGACGGTTTGCTCGAATTTGTGTGGAGTTGGATCTGGAAAAACCGTTAAGGGAGCTTTGACAGTTAATGGTGACAGATTCTTAATAGAATATGAGGGTCTTCCTACAATCTATTTTACTTGTGGACGTTTTAAAACAAGTTGTCCTTTCCGTGGTGAGTATATCAGTCAATCAAATCCTGTTAGGCCAAATATTGCTACTGCTCCGACAGGCGTTTATGCGGAGTCTACTAGTGCTGATACAAGTACTAATCCTCCGAGCACTCACACAAGTGGTAACCGACAGGGTCAACATCCCGTCAATGGCTTTGTTCCGGTGGATGGAGGAAGCTCACATGGTTCGTGGATGAAAGTTGAAAAGAGAAAAGTGAGCAAAAAAGGAAACTCTCAGAATACACGATCGAGCAATATTAGGAAAGGTGAAACTAAGACCAGTCAACAAGGTCAGGAAAAAGGGAAGTCAAAAGATAGCACAGGGAAAAATTTCTCTTTCCCCAGACGAATAAGTTTGACGCGTTGGGATCTCTAGATGAGCAAACTTGCAGGGCTATTGATAATGTTGTGAGTCAAGTTTCTAAAACACAAAATTTCCCTTCGTTTAATTATGGGAAAGATAAAACTCCGGTGGAGCCTACGACTGATACGATTATGGCAGCACAGTCTCATCCTTTGTAAAGTGGGGATTCGTTTGCTACTCTTGCGCAAACAAATAAAAGTATAGTCCCGGTTTCTACGGTACATGATAGGGGCACAAAATCTTTAAAGATATTAAAGGAAAAATCTTCTGCTGCTAATAAATTTAGGCCTTTTCCAAAAAAATCGGTTAACACTAATGACACTGAGTCTCTTTCGGCCGACGTGTTACACAAACTAGCCCCTATTGATCTTTCGAAACCGCCGCCTTTGGAAGACCAGCTTGAACACACAAAGTCAACAAGCCTAAAGAAACAACTACGCATAGTTGTCCAAAAATTGGCGGGGGAGAAACAAAAGTTAATTGTCAACCCCTTGTTCGAGGAGGTAATCTCCACGGTCCCGTTGAATGAAAACCTCAAACATGGTTCCACCAGTGACAATCAATCAAGTAACAAGTTCCCGAAATTTGATGGTGTCGCTCCACCAGCAGGAACCATTCAAAATCACCTCTCCCCGCCTGGTGCAACGATTGAGGGTCGAGTTACTCTCACTGATAACGGACTCGAACCCACTCCTATGCAGGGTCTCAGTGCCCCAGATACTTCAGGTAGCAATGGCCCACCTGTCTAGATCGCGTTTCGATTCGCGTCTGTCACACGCTATGTTGCCTTTATTTGGCTTTCTTAATTCAACGCTAGTTGCTATGATTGATCTTAATATTCTTATTTGGAATGTTCGCGGGGCAGCAAGTGCCCACTTTCTTTCTACAATTCGGGAACTCATTCGTTTGCATGATCCTCGTGTACTAATCTTAGTAGAACCGCACATCAGCGGTACTCAGGCTGACTTGGTGTGTGAGCGAATTGGCTTTGATGGAATCATTCGTGTTGAGGCCGAAGGTTTCTCAGGAGGCATTTGGATTCTATGGCGAACAACTGAGGTTCGGGTTGATCCTATCTCTCTAAATTCTCAGCATATTACAGTTGATATCTCAAGACATGGGGAAGAAGCTTGGTTTCTCTCAGGCGTTTATGCTTCGCCTGATTCTACCACTCGGTCGGCTCTTTGGACTAAACTGGAAGCTTTTGCTCATTCTCACAATCGTCCTTGGGTGTTGGCAGGTGATTTTAACGCCACACTCCACTCGCATGAGCGTATGCCATCGTCAGTCAGCTCAAACAACAATTCCAGGCAATTTCGTAGGGCTGTTGACGAAATGCAACTCATTGATCTTGGTTACTCAGGCTCTCCGTTTACTTGGCACACCGGAAACTCTGTGAGAACTAGGAAAGCTGCACGTCTTGATCGGGCCATTTGTAATGAGAACTGGAGACTTAAATTTCAGGATGCTTGGGTGGAACATGGGACGGCGCCACACTCAGACCATTCTCCTATTATTCTTCATTTACAATCTTCCAATAACGGAAACAGGCCTCTACGTCCATTCCGCTTTCAAGCGGCATGGATTCTTCATGATCACTTTCCGGGGTTTATTTCTGCTGAATGGAACGGCTCTAGGGAATGTATGCAGGCCTTGGCAGATATGTCTAATAAGTTTCAAATCTGGAACAGGGAAGTCTTTGGCAATATTTTTCACAAAAAGAGACGACTTTGGGCTCGGCTTGCTGGGGTTCGATGTAGGCTTGCTTTATATGTCACTGATCGCCTCATTCAGCTGGAGCGCCATCTGATCCGGGACCTTGAGCATATCCTTGAGCAAGAACAGATTCTTTGGTATCAAAAATCTCGGGTCTCTTTTCTTCTTGACGGCAATCGTAATACTCGTTATTATCATCTTTCCACGGTTATTCGACGTCGGGCTAATAAGGTGGTTCGCTTGCAAGACGCTGAGGGGAATTGGGTGTGTGATCGGGCTGTTGTACAATCCCTTGCTTTGAATTTCTTTGCGACTCTCTACACAGAGGATAACACTACCCAGGTGCTAGAACCGCTCCCGTTTTCTATGAGCTGTTCTTTTCCTGATCTTTCAACCAGCTGCCAGGAAGAGCTCGCTTCTCCTTTCCAGGGGTTTGAAGTGTGGAATGCTGTTAGGGAGATTGGTCCATTCAAAGCTCCAGGCCCTGATGGTTTTCCCGCCGTGTTCTATCATAAAAGTTGGGGAACCGTGGGGCCGAGAGTTACAGAAACGGTGCTGAACTTTCTGAATTTGCAGATCATGGAGTCGGGGTTCTCTGATGCTTTCTTGGTTCCCATTCCTAAGATCGACAGCCCATCGCTCCCCTCGCACCTCCGGCCTATTTCACTGCTTAACGTGATCTTTAAAATCGGAACAAAAATGATTGTTAATAGATTGAAGCCTCACATCGCTGATATGGTGTCACCCATGCAATCTAGCTTCATCCCGGGTAGACAGATTGTTGATAACATTGTGATTGTTCAAGAAATAATTCATTCAATGGAAAGTCGCCAAGCAAAAGTGCGTTGGATGGCTCTTAAAATTGATCTTGCTAAGGCTCACGATCGAGTTCGATGGGAGTTCCTTAATGAGATTTTGATGAATGCTGGCTTTCCGGATCATTTGCGTAAAGTGATAATGTTAGGGCAGTCGACGGGTAAAACTAATTTGCTTTGGAATGGTGAAGTGGCAGGTGCATTTTCTCCGTCTAGAGGAATCAGGAAGGGTGATTCTTTGTCTCCGTACCTTTTTGTTCTTTGTATGGAACGGTTATCCCATATCATCCAATCCGCTGTCTCTGCGGGTTTATGGATGCCTATTAATGTGGGCGGGGTGCATATTTCCCACCTTTTCTTTGCTGATGATCTTTTACTTTTTTGCGGAGGCCTCTTCCTCTCAGGCTGCCATTATTCAGGCATGTCTTGATCAGTTTTGTGCTCAATCTGGGGAGAAAGTGAATTTTGATAAAAGCTCGGTTTTTTTCTCTAAAGCAGTCCTTCAATCGTCTGTTGTGCTGATTAGCAACCAGCTTCATATTCCCTTGACTTCGGATATGGGTAGATATTTGGGTGTTCCAGCTTTGCATGGACGTGTGGTGAAGGAGAATTACCAGTATATACTTGATAATATTGCTTCAAAATTAAGTGGGTGGCAGGCCCGATCACTATCGCTGGCAGGTCGGATTACTTTAGCCAATTCGGTTCTTACAAGCCTTTCGATTTACGCCATGCAGTCGACCCTCCTTCCACAGTCGATATGTGACTCTATTGATAAAGAAGTTCGTGGTTTTATCTGGGGCTCTAATAATGAATCACGGAAAGTTCATCTGGTGTCTTGGGATAAAATTACCCAGCCACGGTCTCAAGGGGGCCTCGGCGTCCGTCAGATGCGTGACTCGAATACGGCTCTCCTTGCAAAGCTTGGTTGGCGGGCTCTTAAGGAACCTTCTAGCCTTTGGAGTCGTATCATAAGAGGGAAGTATTGTAATCACCGAGCTGATATTGATATGTGATGTCCTGTGCAGCAGAGGGTGCGACAATTCCTTTACATTGTGTGTCAGGATGCTCTGCTTTGTAATGAAAACCGGGTCAGAAGGCACTTATCTCACTCGCCTGATTGCCCTCGTTGTCTGTTGCCGGAATCGTGTCTACATCTACTTAGAGATTGCTCCGACGTCAAAGCAATTTGGCGCCAAGCCAATCTTCCTTTTGTGAATAATGATTTCTTTGCTGAGATTTCTACCCAACAGTGGATTTTTAAAAACATCAGTTTGAACGAGGAAGCGTTTTCTATCTTTGCAAATATGGCATGGCAAATTTGGAAGGCTAGGAACAAATTAGTGTTTGAGGGAATTGATAAACTAAATCAAATTCTTCCTTTGGTCCAACAGGTGGTACGCCACTACAAAGATGTTGTTTTTGGGCGTGCTAAAATTACAGGGCCTCTCGTGGACGATCAAAGGTCGAGCAAAACCGTGTGGAAGGCACCTTTGACTGGAAGAGTGAAGCTGAATACTGATGCGGTATCTAAAGGGAATCCCGGGACAGCTGGTGGTGGAGGTGTGTTTAGAGATGCACATGGAAATTTCATTCATGCTTTCACCTTTCTTTGTGGTGTGTGTGGGGCGAGAACTGCTGAGCTATGGGCGATTTTCCATGGTCTCCAGGTGGCGATGCGCCTTGGATACACTAAGCTCGATATTGAAACAGATTCAGCTGAGATTTGCAAAGTGCTTAATGGTCCGATGCCTTTGGCGGACGCTGACTATCATCTCCTGGGCCAATGCTACCGCCTCCTTCATATGAACTCGTGGGAGATTTCTGTTCGGTACATTCCTCGGTTGATTAATAAAGTGGCAGATCGCCTGGCGAATTTTGCCCTCTCTTATGGCTGTCCTTTTGCTGATTTTTTTTCTCAACCTAGCTGTATTACTTCGGCCTTAGCCGCTGATGTCTCCCTTCTGGGAATGAACTCCTAGTTTGCTCAATAAAATTTAAGGCGTAGCCTCCTTCAGATAAAAAAAAAAATCTTATATTTTCTAACGGATTTTTGATGCAGAATATTTTTATTTATGGAAATTATTCCTTTCACGAATTTTTTATTTAAAATATATATGCTCTCGTTTAGTAATGTACGTTAATACGATTTTTCTATAATAATAATTTTCGGTTCGGCTAATGTGTGCCCATGGGCACACAATAAAGATGTTAATTTGGGAAATTATTTCAAAACTATTCCCTAAATTGGAATTAATGAACCCTTTTAAAAAAATCAAAATTAACAAACAATATACAGATTTACCAAGATTAGAATTCTAATTGTGTGCCCATGGGCACACATTAGAAAAATCCAATAATTTTTTATTGGGCAAGATTTGTTTATATTTGATTTTTGGAGATTATTTATGAATTTTTTATAGGGTTTATTTTCCTAGGGTTTAGTTTCCAAATTCAATAGTCTTATTATTTGTCCTTAGATCACATTATAGAAAAACCAATGTTAATATATGATATGTGCAAGTAAATAACTGATTAAGATTTCTATTATTAAGTAAAACTCTAAAAAATTGATATTTTCCCTATAAAAAGACATAAGTTATAAAAATCAAATTATTAATTCCAACTATTACATGAATTAATGATAATTTTTAATTTAATAATTTAAATTTTTTGGGATTAATCAATTCTAATTTAGGAAATATTTTCCTTACTTTTACTTATTAGCATGTATTCATGGTAGAGCTGTCAATAAGGGTGTTTAACTGGTCCAGACCGAACCGGAATATACGGTCCCGGTTTGGACTGATGGACCATATATAATATTTGCAACCTTTGGATCGTAAACCGGACCGGACCGAATTAATACGATCTGATCTAATTATGGTTCGGTCCGATTTTGGACCGTAATTACTCAACCCAAACCCAAAATGACATGATTTGAACTCGTTCTAAACCCGGCCCAATCCAAGCCGGCCGACTGACAGGTCCAATTCATGGACAAGATTGTAGCTAGAGTAATGAATCTATCCCGAGATCCCTCTTGTTCGTCACTACAAGGATAGGCACACATCATTCAGGCGTCGCGAGAGGACTCTTTGGGCCAAAGATGGTTACTAGAAGGTGTAATCCGAGGGGCAAGCATCGGCTTTGGGCCAACAACGCCTATTAAGAGAAGCAGATATCAAGGATAGAAAAAGTTTAAGGGATAGAATTTTCATGCCAAGCACAATTAAGGAAAAACTCAACTCTAAATTATGGCGACGTACTCTGAAATGAGTCTTACATGAGTATTTATTTGAAAAGGGAAAAATAACAAGGCAAATGAGCCGACCCATAACATGTAAGCTAGGTCCCACACACATACATCATAAAAATAACAACTAACGTCATAAAATAAATAGCAACAAGTGTCACTAAAATAAATAATAATAAATAACATAAGATAGACACCAATGAGGCTCGGGGGAGACCAAGGAGGCCGGTCACGGATCTCGGACCAATGTGGATGCCACGGTCTTGGGCGCCTTTGACCCGGGGCTGGATCCCATCATTCTCCCCTTAGATTTATGTCCTCACTTCGAGCTCGGATAGTGCAGGGATTGCGAACTGCTCAGACGTCAAGTCTTGGGGTTGCTCGATCATGATTGCCATTACCACCATCATTGTGTCCACCTAGCAATTCTATGGACGACATTTGAAAATTAACTAGCCCTTGCAAAGGTATGCAATACACAATCAAAGCACTAGAGCTCAAGTATACGCAATAGGTGGGCTCGGATATATTTGGCGAGAGGGTGACTTAAGTCAAAGGGATAAAATGTGGCATTATGGGATGAAACACAAACTACAATTTAAGGACACTCCTACAAATAACACACAATGATGATAAGTTGATAACAATAATGAACCAACACAAGCCACGAAATCAAAATGCGACTAGCTAAGAACCACAAAGAAAATATGAACTAGCTAGTTCGAGTAAAATGCAAAGAACAATATTACCTTATTTTGGCTATTTCCGTTCAAATTTTTTTAATGCTACTTGGCTCGGCTCTTCAGGATTAAATTTATAAGTACCGATATTTAATACGTACAAGAATCAACATGGCTCTTGTTTTTGGTTTGGTTTGTGAAATGCTTAAATGCATATAGCGACTTAGAACTTAGAAGGGTTCATTAATTACGTATATATGCACATGCAAGTATCAATTTAACGAAGGCAAAGGGTTCATTAATTTGCTTTATCTCTGAAGTAGGCACATGCAAGTATTTAACCCTTCTATTGTACTACTACAGTATGTATCATCATCTGGTACGAGCAATCCATGGGGTACGTGTAAGACCGAATTACGTCGGCAAAGTGGATACTCATTAGATTTTTTTTTTCGAAAACATGAATCTAGCTAAATTAGGATCGCGTATGATTCTCCTTCTTTCATGGTGATAATAGAATCAAAATCTATATATGTTGATCGATCAATATATCACCGTTGAATATATTAAGAATAATCCAAAATGAATCTGCCTTAAATTTTCAATTGGTTGCTTTTATTAAATCACCTATTTCAAGGTTGTACTAAGGATTCAATCAAGACTTTGGGGCCAAACATTTTGCTTTACCCGAAAGCTATATATACATCCCCAAACTTCAACGTTAATTCATAAGACAAAAAGAAAAACAAAGAAAAACAATAATGGCGTTTTTGCAATTTAGTCCCCGTGTCATTGTATTTTTCTCACTAGCCGTTTTCCTTCTCTTGGGGCAATCAGTTTCTTATGGTGACTGTATATCTTCTAGAAAGCTCAAGGAAACAGAACCCTCATTGTCTGTATTGAATAATGTGGAGGGGAAGAAACCACAAGTAGGGGTTCCATTGTTCAATGGGTTGAGAGAGAAGGAAAATGGGGCAAAGTATGTGCTCAATGGAGTTCAAAATCAACAGAATATAAAGGAGAAGGAAGCGGCGAAGGAAGGTAAAAAGAAGGTTGAGGATAAGGAGAAGACATTTAAGAAGGATGTTGAAGAGAAGGAAAAGAAGTTTGTAGAGAAGGAGAAGGAAGAGACAAAGAAAAATGAGGTGAAGGATGATGAAGACAAGAAGAAGGCTGAGGAGCAGGATAAGAAGGATGAAGACATTGATAAGAAACTGACAAAGAAGTATTCGGGGAAGGTTGATGAAGAGAAGAAGAAGGTTGAGCAGAATGATAAGAAGAATGTAGAGAAGGAGAAGGAAGAGACAAAGAAGATTGTGGAGAAGGCTGAGGGAGAGAAGAAGAAGGCTGATGAGAAGGATAAGGAGGATGCGAAGAAGGAGAAGGATGATACAAAGAAGAATGAGAATAAGGATGACCAAGAGAAGAAGAAGGTTGAGGAGAAGGAAAAGACGGAAAAGAAAGATATTGAAGAGAAGGCAGAGAAGAATGCAGAAAAGGGGAAAGAAAAGGTCAAAGAGGATGAGCAGAAGGATGAAAAGGACAAGGAAAAGTTTGAGGATAAGGAGAAGGAAGAGATTAAAGGTGTTGAAGAGAAGGAAAAGGACGACAAGAAGGACATTGTAGATAAGGAAAAGAAGGACATTGAGAAGGCAAATAAATTGAAGAAACAACAAACAGAGAAAGAGGGTTTAGAGAAGCAACAAGAGAACAAGAAGATGGAGAAAGAGAAGGAAGAGAAGCAACGTGAGGAAGACGAGAAGAACAAGGAGAAGGAGAAGGAGAAGGAGAAGGAGCAAGAGAAGGAGAAGGAAAAAGAGAAGGAGAAGGAGAAGGAAAATGAGAAGGAAAAGGAGGATAAGGAGCAAGAGAAGGGGAAGGAGGAGAAGGTGCAAGAGAAGGGAAAGGAGAAAGAGAAGGGGAAGGAGGAGAAGGAGAAGGAGCACGAGAAGGAGCAAGAGAAAGGGAAGGAGCAAGAGAAGGGGAAAGAAGAGAAGGTGCAAGAGAAGGAGAAGGAGCAGGAGAAGGGGAAGGAGCAAGAAAAGGGGAAGGAGGAGAAGGTGCAAGAGAAGGAGAAGGAGCAGGAGAAGGGGAAGGAGGATAAGGAGAAGGAGCACGAGAAGGAGCACGAGAAAGGGAAGGAGCAAGAGAAGGGGAAGGAAGAGAAGGTGCAAGAGAATGAGAAGGAGCAGGAGAAGGGAAAGGAGCAAGAAAAGGGGAAGGAGGAGAAGGTCCAAGAGAAGGAGAAGGAGCAGGAGAAGGAGAAGGTGCACGAGAAGGTGCAGGAGAAAGGAAAGGAGCAAGAGAAGGGGAAGGAAGAGAAGGTGCAAGAGAAGGAGAAGGAGCATGAGAAGGGAAAGGAGCAAGAAAAGGGGAAGAAGGAGAAGGTGCAAGAGAACGAGAAGGAGCAAGAGAAGGGGAAGGAGGAGAAGGAGAAGGTGCACGAGAAGGAGCAAGAGAAGGGAAAGGAGCAGGAGAAGGGGAAGGAGGAGAAGGAGAAGGTGCACGAGAAGGAACAAGAGAAAGGGAAGGAGCAAGAGAAGGGGAAGGAGGAGAAGGTGCAAGAGAAGGAGAAGGAGCAAGAGAAGGGGAACGGAGGGAAGAAAGTGACAAATTAAATAAGTTTATATAAAAGAAGATCGTCCCTATAAATGTTTAGGTCATTAGTAAAAACATAAGTTGAAATAAAAGGGGATTTTATGTTTTATAATTAAATATAAACAATCCCACCAAATATTTACATTTAAGAATTATTAAATAATTTCATTTTGTTTGTGAGAAGAGTAGAAGTGATGTAATCATAAGCTTTGCACTTCGTTTCTATCTCCAAGTAGTATTTTAAGGATGTTGTTTGATGTTCATATTATAGTAGGTAACCATTTGTAAGACGTCAAGTTTGAATTCTCTGCAGAAACATCCAATTCTGCTTGTAATATATGAATCTAAAAAAGTTTTATACTCCCTCCTCTTTGAAATATTTTTATCTTTTTGATTATTTCTTACAGACAAAATTGGAAAAAAAAAACTTAACAAAACATGTGTATTGACAAAAATAACAAGCATTTGTGAATGAAGAACTATAAAGTACCATATCTAACTCCAGTATCTTAAATCCAACCTCAGAATCTCAATGACTCAATTTGGCAATCTGGATTTTACATGTAAGCCCCATGTTAGGGGGAGAAACCCAGAATAGGTCCAGCTACCAAGCCCAACATATAAGTCCAACGGAGTTCCATCCTAAAACCAATTGGCAATAGGAGGATTAGCCCATCTACTTATATGCTAGGCTTGGATCCTTTGAATTCCCGATGTAGGATTCACAATTGACCCAACAAATCTCCACCTTCACTTGTGAATTCCTCACAAGCCCGGACCCACCAAGAACCGCCCGGACCCACCAAGAACCGCCTTTGACTTGCACGATCACCGCGTGCTCACTTTTGGAAGAAAGACCACCACGCAACGGATCAAAGGCTAACCCGTTAGAAGATAACATGGAATTATGTCTCAACCTAATGCAACCAGAATCGACCCCATGTCGAACCGTCGGCTCTGATACCACTTGTTAGGGGGAGAAACCCAGAATGGGTCCAGCTACCAAGCCCAACACATAAGTCCAACGGAGTTCCATCCTAAAACCAATTGGCAATAGGAGGAGGAGTCCATCTACTTATATGCTAGGCTTGGATCGATGTAGGATTCACAATTGACCCAACAAATCTTCACCTTCACTTGTGAATTCCTCACAAGCCCGGACCCACCAAGAATCGCCCGGACCCACCAAGAACCGCCTTTGACTTGCACGATCACCGCGTGCTCACTTTTGGAAGAAAGATCACCACACAATGGGTCAAAGGCTAACCCGTTGGAAGACACCATGGAATTATGTCTCAACCTAATGCAACCAGAATCGGCCCCATGCCGAACCGTCAGCTCTGATACCACTTGTTAGGGGGAGAAACCCAGATTGGGTCCAGCTACCAAGCCCAACACATAAGTCCAACAGGGTTCCATCCTAAGACCACTTGGCAATAGGAGGAGTAGCACATCTACTTATATGCTAGGCTTGGTTCATATGAATTCCCGATGTGGGATTCACAATTGACCCAACACCCCAACAAGACCATATAACATGTTTACCAAGCATATATTCTATGAGTGTGTTTCTAGTGAGGAGAAGGCTTATAATATAAAATGAGGAGTAAAGAGAGGTGTTGGATCAAGAGAATAGAGAGGGAAGATTGAAAAATTGAGTTTCTCATAAGAAAGGTTTAAAAACAAACATGGTGACATTGACTGTAAATAACCTCAAATTAGTACCTCTGATATGAGACACAAAGGTTCCCTTCTTTCCATATTTCAGATCTAAACGACAGCTTCGAGCAGTATCTCCGATCGGTACTTGAAGGCAGTTTCGAAGTGACGGAATCTGAGCTCTCAAGAATCTGCGTTCTCCACCGACGAAGGCATGTTCTCAAGCTCTATGGGTTTTGTGTTGTTAAAATTAGTAAAAGTTCATTCTTAATAATTAAAAGTGCATATTAATTAAAATGTCTTTATGTTTAGTAAAGTGCATTCCAAGTTAGTCAAAGTGCATTCCAAATCAGTAATAGTGTATTCCAAATTATCTATTGTGCATTATAAAATTCGTAAAAGTGTGTGATCCATGATTAGTAAAAGTGCATTTCAAATCAGTAAAAATGCATTCTAAATTAGTTAGAGTGCATTATAACATTGATAAAAAAGAGTGTGTGATTAGTAAAAGCACATTCCAAATTTGATAGAGTACGTGCATTTCAAATTACTATCCCCACATACATGATGCGTGAACTTATGACTTGACTAGGAAGATTATGAAACATGATTAATTGGGTTATTTTAATATTTATAGTGGGTTATGAAAATGTTTATTTTAGGAGTTTTAGCTAAGGACTTGACAAAGATGCGTGAACTTATGACTTGACTAAGAAGATTGGCCATTTTATTGACCATGTTCTAGTGATTGACTTGGATGGAGTGAGTTTGAAATCTATTTCTTTTCTTCTTCTTTTTTCAAATCATAAGTTCATGCATGGATTATGGGTTTGTTGTTGTTGCCTTAGACTAGTCGTTCGTCATTTAGATAGCTCAAAGGAATATTTAGCATAGTTTTAAGTGATTCTTCATTCAGGACATCAATAATAATAGTATTAGTAGGCAAAGTAGAATCAAGGACTGGAGAAGAGCTTGATATACCTACTACAATATAAAGAAAAATCAAAGATGTTAATTCAAATCAGTAAAGTGCATTATAAATATATAAAATTGCATTATATTTGATTAGTGAAAGTGCATGCATATATGATTACTATTAGTGCAATTTTTTATATGTCACACTAATTAATTATGTCTTCAATTCTTCTATTCAATGATCTTCAATCTCTTCCTTTAATCCCGAGACCTTCCTCCAAGGCCTACAAAACAATGGAAAAAGGAAGTGGGACCCCTAATCCACCTTCGTTGCCTTGACTTGGTTTTTGGTCATATCTTTTTTTTTTTTGTCATATCTTTGTTATTTTAGCATTTCTACTATTATGAGACATCTTATTATTATTATTTATGCTATTTTCAACATTATGGGTGTTGGGCTTTGGTTGCATCCAAGCCCTAGACTGTCGCCACCTAGTCTAAGGTTTCCAAGAGAGGTTCTTTATTTAAAGGGCTATCGGCCTCTTGTACTAGGTTACCCATATTATTGATTCATAATTCAAGTAGAGAATTGTTCCTCCTTATTGTGAGTTCGTGCGTCACCCCCATCGATTCAACGGAAACTATCAAACACAATTCGATCTTCCATAACGTTGGTCGATTCCTTTTGAGTCTCAAAACGTTGAGTCTCTTCTAATTGGTCCATAACGTTGGATCAAACATCCATTGAGTTCCATAACGCTGGATCTCACCAATTCAAGTCTTCCTCTAACACACGGTCCAAGTCAAGATCCGGGCGTTCTCGAATCCTTTCGGTGACGAGGTCGCATCAACTAGTATCCAGAGCTTAGGTCTTGTAGGTTGCTCGATCTCTTTGTTTACTATTGAGTGAACAAAAATCATGATCTAGCCTAGTCCTTGAGCGGTCAGGCAAGCCTTGGTCGTTCCAATTTTTTTCCGCCCCTTCTTTGCATGGTTGTGATATGATTGGCTAACATATCTTGCATAATTGAATGTTTCAATCCATGTGTGCGTACTCATGAATTAATCGGATTGCTAACCCTGTTCTTACGTGATTTGCCTACTATATATATCTTTGTGTTGCTACATACGTGTACACACAAATCGTGATCCCATTTCCGTTGATTTCTTGCGAGCGATTTCTGATTTGTATCCCTACATATCACATGCATATCTTGCTCATAAAAGATCTTTTTTGTTCCATCATTCAATTCATGCACAGTAAGAAAGTTTAACCAAATTAAATATAAATTATACTTGCCAATAATCATATCTTGCCCATGTACAATGATCGGGATATCCCCATAATTATTGCCTAACTATATCCTTTTTATATTGTCTATTTTTCAGTGGCGTAGCCAGAAATATTTGTCACACGGGGCTAAATTTCTTTGGCTAAAGAAAAATTCTTGGCAAAGTGAGGAAATCTTTTTTTGTATTTTTTTTATAAAATATAGAAAAAAAATTACAACGGAAGTTATATTTTGTGGGATCGGGACTAAAACTAAAACCTATATGAATTTTGTGAATCCGGTAGAAAAAATCTCTCCATTTCCTGAACAAATAAAAAACTTGAACATCAAATTCTAAATTCATAAATCATAATGAAAGTTCCTCCATCAACATATTTGATAAATTGAACACACGTAAATAATTTAAAATCATCAATCACACACAATACATAAATAATTTGAAATCATCAAGCACACACAATGATTCCAGAGCAAACTTTAATTTCATTAGCCATTAGCCACATTCTCCTGCAACTTATCAAAATATCAAATTCATCTAAATGATTCAACTTATCAAATCTAATATTGTTTCATGTGGACAAGGACAACTCATCAAAATGATTCATCAAAATGTACCTACTGCAACTTATCAAAACACTAGTCCATGATTTTCCTGCCCATCGTGCTCCAATTTCTTCCAAATATGCAAATAGTTTCAATTAAATGAAGATGGATAAAATTAAAGTATATATTATAAACAGAACTCCTTTAAAATTTGCAACTCAACATTTCTACCAAGTCCAAATATTATAGGGTAGAGATAACACATCATAAAATTTTATGAACCCAAGCAAAAGTAAGCATCAATGTTCATACAATCAGAAAACCAACAGAACTTCAAGAGTAAATAGGTGCCTCTACCCTAACACAAATCAATGTGAAATTGGGGCATTGAAAACCAACAGAACTTCAAGAGCAAATCAGGTTTGTATTGGATTTCCTGATTTTGTATTCTCAATTCAGGTCAAACTAGTTGCCAGTTCCTAACACAAATCAATGTAAAATTGGGGCTAAAACTCACGAGATGGCCGAGCAGGCGGTGAGCAGGCGAGCGGCCGAGCAGGCGGTGAGCAGGCGAGCGACCGAGCAGGCAAGCAGCCCCCACTTGTGTCGTTTGAGGAAATCATGACTCATTCTTTTCAGGAGAGGAGGCGATTTTCACGAGCCGCAAGAGGTGTTCTTTTTACTTCTATAGGTGTGGCTGAGTGACTCCAAACCTAAATAAAGAGTGTTTTTTATATTTAAGTTTTTTTTTAAATTCCAGTGGGGGCTACAGTCCCCACTGAGCACTACACAAATTCGCCCTTGATCTCGACCAACATTGTAATTGTTGATATGTAGTTTTTATTAACTCTTTTCAGTTTTACAATGTTACGATATGATCTTCTAGAATAAATATGCTTTGTTGATTCGATTTTACAATATTATATATATTGGATTGCAAAAAATTATCTCATTGACCTTTTAGGTATAAATTATAGAGACTGATTCATATGAAAATCCAGCTTATCCTAAAACTGAAAAATGTTTTTCATCCGTATGATTTTGTAATATCAACTGATGAAACACACTTTATATTCTGGTTTTTATTTTTCAAGGGAAAAAGCGTCATTTTACATGTTCTAATTTTCTTCTCAACAATCTAGTAACATGTTGATGTTTCTATCGCTCGACCCAAAGGAAATACGTCTCTTCATCAGGTGTATGGGCATGTTTTGAGGAGAAAAACAACGATTTGAACTTAGATCTATGCGGATCTGGCGACATCAATGGAGGAAGTTTGGCTTGGTAACTAGATCTCGTCAAGAGATTTTGATGGAGGGTTTGGCGAGTTTTGGGGTTTCAATTACACCTTGGATATATCTTGCTTTTCTCTCCCTCAATCACTTTTTGAACCAAAGTAGTGAAAAATTTTCGAAACATGTTGATGTTTCGAACTAGAACAATCTTAAACCGAATCCTTTATTTTCTCTTGGGCGAGAAGCCCCTGTCTAATCTGAGCGAGAAGCTCTTTTTTTTAGAAAATACATATTGAAAAAGAAATATAAAACTCCTTAGTCCTAAAGCCATCACTGTATTAAGTTGAAGGCACCACCAATCACACTAATCGAAGGTGTTTCTTTTGATGGCATTCTCACAGGATTTTTCCTTCCCATCTCCCCCTTCTCCACCACCGGAATAGTGAGTCAAGAAAAAAAAAGTAAAAGAAAAAGAAAATAGAAGTAAAGCCTTCCTGCAGTCATAAAGAAAAAAGAAATAAAAAATAAGTACTTGCCTTGCAAGGCATTTGAAAAGAGAAAAAAAAAATAATAACAATGCTTGTACCACAAGGTTGGAAATTTGGCCTTAAATCGCTTGCGTCGCAAGCTTCAACTTCTTCTTTCTTTTTTCTTGTTTTTCTTTGCTTTTTTGCTTCAAGTTCCGACAGGTAAGTCGGGTTTTGGTTCGTGGTTCGAGAATATGTTTCGATTGTGGTCCAGGTGGTGTGTTTCCTATGGTTTAGGCGTCTCGTCACAACTTCTCAAGACGGCTTCTTGTTGTCTTGCTCTTCGATGGCTCTACACGCTCGTGTTTGTTTCTCTTCCAACACGCGGAATTGTCTTTCTCCTACCGTGTCGTAAGCCTTGTCAACTTCTCTGTTTGGGTTTGTTGCTTTTCGTTGTTGTTGTTTTCTTTTTGTTTTTTCTGTTTTCATGCCGGTTTGTACGGTTACCGAGCTTCGTCTCGGTCTCTCGATTTACTAGGCATGTCTAGTATTTTGAATCCTTACCTTTTCAAAACAAAAAAAGAGCTTCTTAAAATTGTAGATAAAGCATTGAAATACATTAGGCTTGATGCACATAGTCATGATTTGCAAGCATTTAACGTTATAATCATCTTAATGTCTTTGAGTCTTCATTGGGTTTGCAAGAAGCAAAGTCTCAAAACAATCAATCTTCATCTAATTCTAGCTTCCTAGAGTAGAAAACTACTACTGTTATGCATGGTTAAGTTGGAACTGAATTTTATATTATATGAACATCGTATATTTTTGTGTGAACCTTAGAGTAGCATATTGTAAACCTATTATGCTTTCATTGATTATTCTCATGTTATTCCTTTATTGTAGGTTGTTTATCAACCTAAGTCGGAGAGGTGAATTGTCTCATGGTTGTAGTGTGGATAGTGTCCATGGAATTGGTATTGAGTAGTCAGATTTAAGTTTCATTATGAAGTTTAGCTTTCTTAAGGCGGATCGATATATTTTATTCTCGGTTGCCTGGTTGATATCAAATCTATAAATGTGATTTAGCGCATTAAAGGAAGGCATTCATTTTCAAACCAAGGCTTGAATGAAATCCAATGATGAGAAATTGCAACTTAAGTCTTGAATACTAGAACTTGAATTCGCATAACATAAGGATCTTGTTTGAAAATATGTGAACTTACACAATCAATATGTGAACATTAAAGTAATATATACGAACATGCATGAATGAAACGTCTTGTAAAGATCTTTACCTTAGTTGAAAATAAATGAACATACACATTCAATATGTGAATGTAAGGTAATAATATATTTATGAACATAGAAAAATGGTTGTGCAACATCATGAATTTGACACGAAATCCACCAATTTAAACATGAACAGAGTTCTTAAATTATATATCAAAGGAGGAAACAAAGAATCTAAGAGACATTCTCAATGAAACATTAAACGAGGTTAATGTATCAAGGGAGACTATTGTGAAAGTCAAGGCTAAGAAAGTGCAGAGTAAAAGTTGAATACTAATAAATGACTCTGTTAAATATAAGGACCTTGTTCAAAAATATGTGAACATATGTAGCCAATATATGAATATACAAAGTCAATATGTGATTTGTCATGTAAGGAATGCACAAGCGAGGAGTGCTCTAGAATTGTGATTTGTCATGTAAGAAATTGTATTAAGGCTAGATGGAAGAAGATGAATAGAGGGTCGAGGAGATGGTGTGCTAGGGTTGGCCTAGACGAGCCATGTAACAACTAGGTCCGCCTAGTTCTTTTTGTAATTTGTTTTTTCCCTTATGAATGATTCACCTTCATTCAAAAAAAAGTCAATATGTGAATATACAAAGTCAATTTGTGAACATTAAAATAATATATATGAAATTGAAAATGATACAAGAGAACTTAACTTTGAATTGAAACACCACGTATAATATGTAGCCTATGAGGAATTCGAACCCACATCGATGTGTGGTGTGTATTAACACATTTCTCTACTATTTAATCACTCATTGCAGTTAATATGTCATATGTTCTATTAGCATCTTCCAAAACTCAAGCAACTTGCTTCACTAATGTTGGCAAGTTGTGCTTGTATCTAAGAAAAGTATCCAATGGTTCTAGAAAAAAGAAGAAAAACATACAATGGTGATGCATATATGGATATTAGATTGGGAATTGACAATGGTAAGATCGACTTGAAGAAGAAGAAATACTCACTAACGTCACTCATGAAGGTGTGCTAACACTCAACGCTCTTTGTGCATTATCACGACTACAAACAGATTCTTGCTAAAATTGAGAAAAGGAATTAAGGTCAATAAAGATTACACTCGATGCAAAAAAATAGAGCACATGAGATTGAATTGGGGTGTCTTAGAAACTCAAGTGTTAGCACAACATCGAACAAACTAAAGATGAATTTAGACAAGTAAATTGTATAGCCGGGACATTAGTGGTCAATCAAAGCGGTAATTTGGTACAAGCGAGTGTGAGATGCTCATTGCCAAATTATATAGCGCTTCGTTCTATCCAAGATAAAAAAAATACAAATATTAAACAATCAAATGGATCAAATATTAACAAATATTAACAATATATATTAACATATGGACATTGTCCAAGACCAAAAAAAATCTTGATTTAAAAGTTACTGATGAGATACCCGACTCTGCCACGTCAGCAAAACCGACTTAGGAGGAGCGTGTAACAGAATTAAGAGCGGGAAATTTTATCTTGAGCATTCATTGCATCTAGATGCATTCTCGCATAAACAGAGTTGTATATAAAGCCTTGTACTCGTACACTGTTAATCAATAACACATTCTTAATTTCTTCTCTTCCTTTCTCTCGTTTCCTTTCACCACAATGTAACATGGTATCAGAGCACACGGTGCTTTTCGATCACTTTTTCTGATCAAATTTCCTTCAAATTCAATATGTTTTTCGTCTTCAAATTCAATATGTTTTTCGTCTTCAAATTCAATCTGTTCTTCGTCTTCACCAAAGAAAGATGATTGTTACAGAAGTTCAGACTTAGGTAGATACACGTCCATGAAAGAATTTCACGGATCCGCTTTATCTACATCTTGGAGATGCACCTAGTTTGATTCTAGTTCAACAACAATTTGATGGTAGAGGATTCGGAGAATGGAAGCGATCCATGCACATCGCATTATCATCAAAGAACAAGTGGTGTTTCGTGAATGGCGTTTTCAAGAAACCAGATCCAGATTTTCCAAGCTTTGCCGTATGGGAACGAGTGAATGACATTATCATGACATGGTTACTCAACGGTTTAAGCGCAGAAATCAGAAGCTCGGTCATTTACAATGACACAGCCGAGGCAATCTGGAGAGAGCTTGATGCGCGCTATGGCCAAGTCAGTGGTGCACAGTTTTATTCCATCCAAAAGGAACTGATGTCTTTATCGCAAGGATCTTTGTCAATTTCAAGCTATTATACCAAAATGAAGGCCTTATGGGATGAAATAAACGGTCAACGATGTTTTCCAAGTTGTTCTTGTGGAGCAATCACGACTATTCTCAAGTATGAAGAAGAACAGAAATTAATCCAGTTCCTCATGGGACTGAATGAGAGCGATAATGTCACTAGAGGGAATCTTCTTATGATTCAACCTCTTCCAGATGTTACTCAAGCGTATAATACACTTTTGCACGAGGAGAAGCAGCGGGAGATAAAGAATCAATCCACAATTCTGACTGAATTGGCCTCATTTCATGTTGAATCCAAGAAGGGATCACATTCCTCCACTGATCAACAGTCTCAAAGCAAGAAGACAGGCTTGTACTGTACTAATTGCAAGAAGAACCATAATGTGGATAAATGTTACCACATTATAGGTTTCCCTAAAGACAGAAACAAGAAAGCTTCCACCAATGCAGCAGAATCACATGGAGGTAATGACGCAGGATCAAGCTCACACAGAGGTGTTCAGGATCTGAGAGTAGAGCAATACTCTCAACTCATGAAGCTCCTTCAAAGCAAAGATCACAAAATCTCAGACTTGGGAAGTGATTTTGCAGGGTTTGCAGGTAACACCTTTGAACATATAAGTTCTTCTCATGCTTGGATACTAGATACCGGAGCTAGCTACCATATGTTTCATGATAGAAGTTTATTTTCCTTCCTCACCAAACTTAAACGACCTTTAATCCATTAAACTACCCAATGGAGAGTACTTGTTGGTTGATTTCAGTGGATTTGTTGCAATTTCTGGTCATTTAGAACTTAAAGATGTTCTTTATGTGCCTGGTTTTCGATGCAACTTACTGTCTATTGGGAAACTGGTTGGAGATCAACAGTGTAATGTGGTTTTTACACCTCAATTATGCATAATGTAGGATGGAAGGATGAAGAGGCCTATGATCCTTGGTAGTTGCTTGCGAGATCTGTATTTTTCTAAAAAGGAAGGTTGTGAAAATGCTCAAAGTTGCAAGAAGATAGAGAGTAACAAGTTACTGCATAATACATGTATAGATAATTCCATGACCTGTCATATAGATGCTTATACTTGGCATCATAGATTAGGTCACTTGCCTTTCCCTAGAATAAAAGCCTTGTCAATTTCTGATATGATTGACAATGGAACAGAAAGTGTTTGTGAAGTTTGTGCAAGAACCACACAACACAGATTACCTTTTCCACATAGTGCTATCAACACTACTAAACCCTTTCAAATGTTACATGTTGATGTATGGGGTCCATTTAAGACCACTACATATAATGGATTTCGATATTTTGTTACAATTGTTGATGATTACAATCGTTCAACATAAGTACATTTGCTTTCTTGTAAGGGTGTTGAAGGGTCTCTTGAACTAATAAATTTATATTCAAGACCCCGCTGAGTACAGCGAAGTCAGGTTCGTCCACGGGAATGAGAATAGTGATGAAAGATTAGTTGATAAACTACAAAAAGCAAAGAAATAACGCGCAAAACACGTTAGGACCGAATTGAAGGGGGTCGTGCACGACCCTATGAGGGTCGGTCCTGAGCTCACACAAACACACACACGAACACAAACAAGAGCAAAGGATTGAGTAAAACTTTGTGGGTCGAGATCGAAGTAAAGACACGAGTTTTAACCAATATAAAAGACGAATCCTAGAGCTAGGGATACCACAACAACAATCACGCATGCTTTCAACAAGAATTCACAACTATCATGCAATTATGATCATAGAAAAGTCAACTGTCGCAAACAATTCAAGTTATTCAATCAACTTTCGCAAATTAAACAACTTTCTATCTATCCTTCAACCTAGGAATATCAACTTTCGCAAATAATCCTATTAGAACTAGTCAAAGCAATCAACTTTACACTTTCGCTTTTAAGTTAATTGCAAGACATGCCTCAACTGCCGCAAAGCAATTAAGCACAAAATAGATAGATATGATCTTCAAGCATTCAAGTCATGAATTCAAGTTTTAAACATGCATGATTGTGTTGGGTTTTCACCCAACCTTAGAATCTAAGAAAAACTACTCACACATGGCAAAGAAGAACGAAGACATGATCATAGTAGACAAACCGAAAATTCAAATTAAAACTAAGAAGTCTTACAAATTTCTCCAACTTGTTTTCCAAGTCTTCCTCCAATGCCAAACGAATGTAAAATAAAAAGCAGAACAAAAGTCAAACCCCCAAAAGGGTTTTGCCTCTTCAAGGTTCAGAAGATTATCTTCATCCATGTTAAATGACGTAGCAGATTTGAGAAAAAGGTATCATCTTTTTAGTTTGAAAAAAGTGAAGACTTGCAGTAAAAGGGTTGAGCCAAAAACATATATATGTAAGAAATACGTGAAGTTCCGGAGGAGAGCTGAAAAAAAGCGGAGGGGAGACTGGGAGAGGTGTGGATTTGATGTGTGCGCTAAAAGAAGTACCCAAGATTTGACAACTCTACAAGATTGTAAGGGGTAATATCATTGTCCTTTGCAAAATGTGTCTGGAGCTTTTGCTACAAGATTCACTTCGGTTCTTAAAGTTTTTTTATATGGTTTATATTTTTTTAATAAGGTTTTGATACTATAATCCTTAATTTAGTGATCGTTTTTCACATTGACGGAACAATGTTCTGCTTTGGATGGTAAATGTAACAATGTTGTGCCTATTTTGGATGGTAAATGTAACATCACGTACATGCTTGATTATTGATTTAACTTTATTCTCTTAATTGATATAATGGATATGCTTCACTCAAGCCCCGTAGTTGTTGATTATTGAATTCCTGCTTGTTTGACAAAACCATACCATATATATACATAAATGAATGAGCTATTGCTAAGTATTCTAGAATTTGATTTAAAAACGTGTACAAGCTCTTGACAAAAATGGAACAAGATTATCTTGGATGCTTTAATCCATCTCCAGTTCCACAAGTGCTCGACCAGGGAAACACAGACCTTTGTATAGCGTACGCTATCCATATGGTTATGACGAGTCAAGCAAACGTAGTCGCAATGCTATATGATCAAGACCCACCGCCTCGTTTCTCAATCAATCAATTAATCCATATGCTTGTCGGTCTTCCAAGGAGAGAAAGAACTATGGCAAATATGTTGCGTCTCATAAATAATCGTGGAATAGTCAACGAGGAACATTTTAACAACAACACACGCCGTGCGATGCCGATGGTAAAAGTTGCAATGATTATTTTTTTCTCATAAATGATCAATATTAGACATTTAACATTTACAATTTTTTATTTGTACCTCTAAATTTACTTATGTAGGTTCAGCGTTACTACATGGATAATATACATGGTTATACTAATCTTGCAGCAGTTCTTCTTGATGAAGAAGTTGAAATTGAACTGGAAACGTACCCTCTCTTGGCTGAGTTCTTGATTGATGATAGATTTGTCACCGATGCAATTCTATACCACCCACCTCCTCTCCTTGCCAATTATAACCCTAGAAGACGTCGAGTTCGGGGGCACGCCATATTTCTGGCCGGATTAGGAAGGAGTACAGTCAGTGACGGATCCAAGTAGGGGCCGGCGGGGGCCAGTGCCCCCACTTCCGTCCGAGTTACAATTGAGTTATCCGTGTTGCTAAATTCTTTCCGGATTGCAATTGAGTTACAACTATCTAGGAAATAATTTTTTGCTACATATTATTAATTATGTACACGATACACCATAGTCTTATTAGAGGAAAGTTTATTCAAAGGTTGATTATATTGGGTTCTCTTACTTTTACATTTTGTCCAGTCCACCATTTTACATGGCTTTTAAATTTTATTTCTGAAATTTAAACTAGTTAATTTTGTGTTTCTTTTTTCCAAGGATCAAAATTTCTTTGTAGTTCAACTAGCTTCTTTCTAAGGCTTTTTCATTTGAGAGCCTTTGGTTGTTTGCGTTTTGCTTCAACCTTGAAACAAGGGCGGCATAAATTTCAGGCAAGAGCTTTCCCTTGTGTGTTCTTAGGATATCCATTCGGGAAAAAGGCCTACAAAGTTCTTAATCATGATACCGATACAGTTCAATACTCTCGTGATATTGTTTTTCATGAACACATCTTTCCCTACCAACAAACCACTCCTAAAACCATTTTCTCTTCATCACCAAATTCTTATTTTGATGATGAAGATGTTCATTCTGTACCACAAAATATACCTTCACAAAATATATCCTTGTCTTCTTTATCTTCTTTTCCTAATTCTCCACAAAATCCACCACCACATATTCCACCTCCTCATAACCAACCTATTCCAAACAATTTACGTAGAACTACCAGAATAAGCCATCCTCCTTCTCATCTTCAAGATTATGTCTGTCATGCTACATCTTCTGATCATTTTTGTTGTCATACTCTTACCTCCACAATCAAATTTCCCCATATCACCACATTCAGTATTCTTGCTCCTACAACTGAACCATCCTCTTATCATGATGCTTGCAAGTTCTCTGAGTGGCAAAAGGCCATGACACAAGAGTTCTTAGCACTTGAAGCTAATCAAACATGGGACATTGTAGCTCTACCAAAAAGGAAAAAACCCATAAGTTGCAAATGGGTGTACAAGGTGAAGCACAAGTCAAACGACAACATTGAGAGGTATAAGGCTAGGCTTGTAGTCAGGGGATTTACACAAAAGAAGGCATTGACTACACGGAAACATTCTCTCCAGTAGTCAAGATGACTACAATTAGAGTTTTGGTCACTGTGGCCATGAAGAATGGTTGGGAAATTGCTCAGTTAGAAGTGAACAATGCTTTTCTTCATGGTGATCTTCATGAAGAAGTATACATGGCTATTCCACCTGATCTAGAAGTAGAAAAAGGGAAAGTTTGCAAACTTAAGAAGTCACTTTATGGGCTTAAACAAGCCAGTCGTCAGTGGTATTCTAAGCTTTCTCAGGCTCTTCGAACCAGAGGTTATAAGCAATCATTAAATGATTACTCCTTGTTTTCTAAACAAGATGGTGACTCATGTACTTATGTGGCAGTTTATGCTGATGATGTGCTCCTTACAGGGAATAATTCATGGGAAATTCGTGATCTAAAGTCATTCTTGGGTCATGAATTCAAAATAAAAGATCTGGGGCAACTTCATTTCTTCTTAGGCATTGAGTTTACAAGAACTCCTAAAGGCATTATGATGCACCAACAGAAGTTTATTATTGAGACTGTTCGAGAGTTTGGTTCTCAACACAGCAACTCTGTGGTTGGTCCCTTGGAATTACATTCAAAAGCATTGTTTGAGGAAGAAATTCCACTTGCTAATCCAACAGAATACAGAAAACTTGTGGGCAAACTCAACTTTGTTGTGCACACCAGACCTGATATTGCTTTTTCTGTTCAATTCCTCAGTTAGTTTATGCAGTCCCCAACAAATCTACACCTGAAAGCAGCCCTTCACACTCTTCAATATCTCAAGAGTACCATACATAAAGCTTTATTCATCAATGCTGATCCATCTTTCTCCATGACAGCTTTCTGTGATGCAGATTGGACATCATGTTCACTCACTAGACGCTCAGTATGTGGGTTTGTTATATTCTTGGGAGGTAGTCAGATTTCATGGAAGTTGAAGAAGCAGACCACAATTTCCCTCTCCTCTGCTGAATCTGAATACAGATCTCTTCGAAGAGTCTGCACAGAGTTAGCTTGGCTCAGTCGGTTGCTTGTTGAACTTCATGTCACTATATTACTCCTATACCTGTTCAATGTGATAATCAAGTGTTAGTTTTAGTTAGTGTTGTTAGTTGAAGGTTAGATTCGGCACTTGTAGACCCCGAAGGGTAATCAAGATGATTGAGTGGACCCCGAAGGGTAATCTCGTGAGTAGACCCGAAGGTAATCTCGTTGGGTGTAGACCACAAGGGTATCACCGTCGAATAGTGTTAGTTTATGTTAAAACACAAGTTAAATTTTGAAAACATAAACAAACATGACTTGACTAGATAAGGCAACGAATCACTGGATGAGATCCCACTTTCCTTCAACGTTTATTGCCCCTATTAATATGCCAAGGGTTTAACGACAATAACGTTGCGAGATAAAACGTTGTTATACAATGAACATGTGGCAAGCATGTGTCATCATTGCATATATATGCACCTCGTTCTTCAATAAGTGTCTTGTAATTTGATGTGGAACACTCAAACACAATTCTCGTGATTTTGTTAGAACTCACGAAACCTCTCTAGAGAACAAATTCTCGAACTCCCTCAAGAGAGATGTCCAACCTCTATTTATAGGCAAGAGGACGGGCGGTTATAGAAAGAGAAATTGGAAGTTATTTTGTTGAGAAATTTAACGAGAAAATCAAGGACGATTAATAGGAAGTTTGTTGTAACTAACTTGGTAACTTCCCTCAACAAACTTTCAAATTTCAAATCCATCCTTATCCGAAACTCAAGGCAAAAGGCCCAAAATGGCCCATGAAGCGCGCGGCCCATTATGGTGGGGAGCTAGCTTTGAGCTAGCTTGTCATGTCCACACTCTCGAGACATGAATCTACGAACTTGGTGATGCTTTCGCGAAGCCAAAAGGTCAACGCCCTAGCTCAAACCAAGCTAAAACCAAAGCCAGCTCATAACTTGAGCTAGCTTAAAACCGATGTTCCAAGCTTTGGTTAGCTCTCAAATTTTGCCACATAGTCCTTGAGCTTCATTTCTCAATCTAGGAATCATAAGATAGCCAATCAATTGAATGAATATGTCCATACACGCAAGTCAAGAGAAATCAGCCTCGTAGGCGCACCCCGGTTTGCCGCGGTTGTCGTGTACGTGCGTCGCTGCATCGGCGCGCCTGTGTTGGTGCCTCGACACTTGGCGCGCACCTGCTAGTGCATCTCAGTGTGCCACGTCGACGCTTGTGCTCGACGAACTCGAGGTTCAAGTCAGTCCCGTACCGTGGCCAGCCCTAGGCCAAGAACCTCAAAACCGGTTCTATCGATCAAGGCGCGCCTCTAGCGTCCTTGCATCGATGCCACCTATGATTCCTCCAACTCTTTCAACCCTTGGAAATACTATTGGGCCGATCACTAGGCCGTGCCTCCCGCACACCCCAAGCCTAAGCAATACCCTTAGTAATTCCCACACTTATCCATTCATGACTCACACCAAATGGATTGATGACTTTCACAAATCACCAACATCAAGCAGCTCTTCACATTGCTCGAAACCCAGTTTTTCATGAGCGTACGAAGCATATTGACCTTGATTGTCATTATGTTCATGAACGATTGATTGATGGGATGATTTCTCTTCATCATGTTCCAACACAACATCAACTAGCTGACGTCTTCACCAAGTCTTTGCCAGGATATCATATGCCTTCTCTTCTTAACAAACTCGGTGTCATTCAACATGCCTCCAGTTTGAGGGGGGTGATGAGATACCCGACTCTGCCACGTCAGCAAAACCGACTTAGGAGGAGCATGCAAGAGGAGCGTGTAACAGAATTATTTGAGGGAAATTTTATCTTGAACATTCATTGTATCTAGATGCATTCTCGCATAAACAAAGTTGTATATAAAGCCTTGTACTTGTACACGGTTAATCAATAACACATTCTCAATTTCTTCTCTTCCTTTCTCTCGTTTCCTTTCACCACAATGTAACAGTTACTGAGCTAGGACTTGTCGATCGGGTTAGATTTCTTGGGTTTGATTTGCGCGCACATGTCATAAATTAAGTTAATTAATTATGATTTCATTTTACAGTAGATGAAAGATGAATTTTCACAACTATGAACGAATTCGATACACTAGGGATCAAATATGACAATTCTAATCCTGGCAGATTGATCATTGATGATTACAATGCCTTGAATAACCATTCTCTTGAACAATATACTTCATCACGTTGATATTTTCTAATATGTTTGGTGTTATCAACTTTGCTTCAAGACGCACCATGTTTGCACTTAGTTGAATAATTTTTACAAATTTCGTGTCCTAGTAGATTGATCATGGATGATACCATATATATGGAGAATTGTAATATGTGAAAAGCTGTATTTTATTGATGAATAAGTGAAAGGTTTTATAAGGAGAAGATAAGGAAAAATGAATGCGAGAATTTTAGAGTGAGTGTTGAAGTGAAGTGGTTGTTGATTATTAGTTTCACATTTTTCATGCGGGTAGCTGTATTTCGAATCTTTACTTCTCTATAAAGTTGTTTTTTTTTTTTTTTTTGTAGAATATAAAGTTGTTATTTGCTCCAATAACGAATCATATAAAACAGGAAAAACATATATTCTACATTCAAACTGATATGATCGGTTTAGGAGATTCAGTTTATTTGCACATGTAATTCAACTAGCAAGACCCGGTCGTGTCACGTACGACGATGATTTGAAAAATTTTTTATGTAGGAATCGTACTTGTCGATTGAATTTTACATAAACTTATTTGATAAAATCAAATAATTTCCTCAATAAAACTTTCAAGCGAGTATATTATAATACGCAGGGAATGCAAAAAATAATAATATTTCTTTATTTATAATAGGATATGTGATTTAATTTTTGAATGAGATAATATAATTATAATATATAAGTAAATAAATACTAAAAAACTGAATAATATTTCCATACTCATTAATTGAATATGGTAAGTATTTCATACTCATTAGTTAAATATGGTAAGTAATAGTAATGAATGAGGTAATATTATTACAATAGGTATAGAATGTTTATTAATAACATAGCTAATTGAATTTTTTTAATTGAGTATGATAAGTAATAATGATAAATGAGATAAAATTAGTATAATATTTAAGGAGTGTAAATTCTAAAAAATATTAAGTACAAAGAAGTAAATGAACATTTAAATATATCTACGTGGCATAGTTAATTAGAGGGACGACGCATAAAAGATAAGGATTCGACTTTAGTAATAGTATATTGAATATTATTGATTATATTTTAAAAAGTTATTTCATAATAAAGATTATGTTTCTATCATTTTCCAAATTTTAAGATATCTAAATAAAATTATATATTAGGAATATTTGTAATATTTGTAACATTATTGTACATAATAAAAAATTTCCATAATGGATTACACTCCTAATCCAACTTGCCAAAATTTAAGATATCTAATATAATTGCGTATTTGTAATATAAGGAATGTTATTATTATACAATAAGGATTTTAAATACTTAAATTAACAAAGGGAAAAGAGGTGAATGGAAAAATTAAAACGTCTACGTGGCATAGTTAAGACGACGACACGTAGGATAGAAGGATTCGACTTTAGTTATAGTATATAGATATAGATTAGTTGTTTTGGAAGGATTGTATGTGTGTTTGGTTTTGCACTTGTTGAATTTAATTTGTGTAACACATGGTTAATTATTTTAATTTGCAATTGTTCCCTATTAATTAGATTCAAGAGTTCTTTTTTTAAAGGAGTGAGGTAGATTTTACACGGAACCGACTAAAACCAAAACCAAAACCAAATCAAACCATAAAAATTGGTTCGGTTTTCAATTCACCGAAATATTAGTTAGAGTTAAGTTCAAATGAAACAAACTCTTATCCTGAAACGAATGCACTTTTTCTAATTCGTAGTGCACTTTTCCTATTTCATAGTGCATTTTTTTAGATTTGCATTTTTCGTACATTGCAATGAACTTTTTGTACTTTTTGTAGTGTGTTTTTTCAGATTACACTTTTTGTATTTTGCAATGCACTTTTGTATGAAAAGTGCACTACGAACTAAGAAAAGTGAATTCATTTCACGTTTTAGAATAAGAATTTGGTTCATTCATATTAGCTAATAATGTTATTTTAAAAAAAATGTTGAACAAAAAACAAATTTGAACCATGCCCTTGTCAGCCGATTATTACCCTAGCCTACTTACTATGACAATAGTTTTCCTTCCAAAATTCTCTAGCTTCATCATTGTTTATGGGCCTCTTTTGAGATTTTAAAAAGACGGTCTTTCTTTAAAGTATTATTTTAAAAAAAAAACCTATAAATTAATACAAAATCATAATCATCCATCGTCACACCTATTATATTACTTACAACGCATGTTTTTAATATTGCAATGTTAAATATCAGGCCTCTTCTATAAGCCTCCCTTGAGAATATTCCATAAATCTTTCATTTGCATGATTGTAATGAAGGTGTACATAATAATTGATACGTAATTTAAATGTCTCTCCTTCAACCAAAAAAAATTAATAGACCATTCAATATTTTCTCTATTCAGGTAGATACCCGTCTGTTTATTCGGTTAATGGGCCAATTGGTTGGCCTAGTGGGCTGAGTGAACCGGGTTTATTATTTTGTTCACAATATAAATCATGTATGGTTCTCCTTCTTTCATGGTGACAATTGTGTTTAGAATTTACATATTTTGATCGTTCAATATTTGACTTTTGATTTAAAAATGTACCTTAGAATTCACACACCGCCTTTGTTCAAGGAATACCAATTATTCATTCTTGATTTAAGAGACATTTTGGAGCCTTACGTTTTGCATTCTTTAAGACGTATATAAACACATCTTCAAACATCATTACCAATTCATGAGGCAAAAATAAAAAGTACTACAAGATACAAAACTACAAAATGGCGTTCTTGAAGTTTAATCCCCGCGTAATTGTTTTTTTCTCACTCGTCATCTTCCTCCTCTTGAGGCAATCGGTTTCTTACAATGACAATGTATCAACTAGAAAGCTCAAGGAAATCGAAACCCAAGGAGGGGAGAAGTCCTCCTCTCCTCCATTGGATAAGCCGGAGAAAGAGAAGGAGACGGAAGCTAAATATCAACAGAAGATAAAAGAGAGGGAGGAGAAGGAGAAAAAGAAGGAACTTGAACATCAAAAGAAGATAAAGGAGAGGGAAGAGAAGGAGAAAAAGAAGGAAATGGAGCATCAACAGAAGTTGAAGGAGGAGGAGAAAGAGGAGAAAGCAAAGGAAGAAAAGAAGGCCGAGAAGGAGAAGGAGAAGGAACAAAAGAAACAAAAAAAGGAAGGGGGTGAGAAGGAGGAGAAGAAAGAGAAGGAGGAGAAAGACAAGGAGGGGGACCAGAAGAAGGAGAAGGAAGAGAAGAAGGAGGATGAGAGTAAGGAGGAGAAAGACAAGGAGAAGGACGAGGAGAAGGAGAAGGAAGAGAAGAAGAAGGAGGACAGTAAGGAGGATAAAGACAAGGAGAAGGACAAGGAGAAGGAGAAGGAAGAGAAGAAGAAGGGGGAGAGTAAGGAGGAGAAAGACAAGGAGAAGGACCAGGAGAAGGAGAAGGAAGAGAAGAAGAAGGATGAGAGTAAGGAGGAGAAAGATAAGAAGAAGGATGAGGATAAAGAGAAGAAAGAGAAGGACATAGATGGAGAGGAGGAGAAGGAAGAGAACAAGGCAGACGGAGACGAGGAGAAAAAGGAAGGTGATCAAGACAAGAAAAATAACAAACAACAAAAGGAGAAAGAGAGCAAAGAGCAGCAGCAAGACAAAAACAAGGAGGAGAAACAGAAGGAAGAGGATCAGAAGGAAGACAAAGACGATGCAGAGAATGACAAGACACAAGACAAGGCAGAGGAACAAACTGCATGAGTGATGGATGAATCATCTTCATGATTGAATAATGCGAGAGATTTACATTCAATTTGTTTAGTTACAATGGTAACCCAATTTTTTTTAGTTATCTATACATATAATTAGGTAGCTTATAAGTGAAATAAGTTAATATATATTACGGAAGACATATAATTAGGTGTATTTTAATTGCACCACATAATGCGTCGTTACCTAGCATTATGCAATATGTTAGTTTGTTGCATCAGAAAGCATGTAATTCAAACTCTAGTATGAAAAGTTTCTTCTGAAGCTGCATTTCATTTTTCTTGCTTTTCATGACGAGTGTTTACTCTGTTATGCATGCTCTCTTGTAACCCTTTCTTTACATACATCAATGAATACACCACTTTGAAGATTCAAACTTGTTTCGATTACAACTTCTCTATCATGCATTCTTAGGAATCTTAGCTTCTTGATATCATCATCAAGTGAAGTGGGAAAATTAAAAAAAAACATTAATACAGCACTTTGCCACTGTAATAGTGTAATGTAGCCCAAGGCTGCTGCTTCTCATCTATATTACATTCAGTAGAAAACATTGCTAATTTGCAACCTGGGTTATGTTACAATGTAAAAGAATGAGTCAGCTAAGTCAGTTTTTTCACAAGCTACCTGGAAAATGAATTGGTTTCTTCCTCTGACAGCAGATGGTAATACAGCAGCTCGTTCCACGCGTCAGGAACACCAGGGAGGCACCAGTGGCTGCAATCTTGAACTCTCCTTCTAGATTTGCTTCCATAGAGAGACGGATGCCCGTCTATCCTGTAACCCGATAGACTCGTTACATTCAAGAATGTGACACGCGTCTTCATTTTCCCAATCACTTCGGTTGCAATGCGGTCCTTCTCAGGCTCGGCTATGTTGGATACACTTAAGGGTTTCTTAGCTTCTCTGCAGTGTCCTCCAGTGTTCCACCCTCCTCCCCTGATCAATACAACATGATAAGAATCTAGATAAAGAGGAGATTCTATAGATTTATTATTTTTATATTTTATATGTTTTTATCTTTTCTAATTTGGAGTAATAGTTTCTAAATTTGGCTAGGGCCATATCAAGTTCTGAGGATGGGCAAAAATATCAGTAACCGAAAAACATACCGAATGAGCTAAAAGCAATCATTTTTTTTTGGGTAACCACATTGGTATATGAAAACATGGTTGATGGATAATTTTTGGTATAAGACTCATTGGTGTGGTCAATAATAATGATATTTTCTAACCATACTAGGGATCAGCTTACAACAGTCTCAATTAACTTTATAGCTAGGCACTTGAAACAATTTGGAGTCTTGGAGAATCAAACCAAACCTAGTAAAAAGAAATTGATACCTTATGCTTCCAAAGAATTTATGTAAAAACAAAGAGCTAACCTGAAATGGGAAGGAGCTGCACTTCGAAAGAAGACTCGTGTTCTGCGTCGATTGACGTGTCTGTCAACCCAAGTCGCCCATGTTGTCAAAGCTCGTTGAAAAGCCGTTAGAACATCCATTCTTGGATGAACTAGCTTGCCTTCTTGATAGTAGTTAGAACTGTTATATGATCCTAAGTTAGAAGTGTAATGTAGAATGTGCAAATTTTCAGAGCAACAACTAAAAAACTTAGCTTTAATTACCCTGCTTTGGTCTTAGTGTGGGACCACCAATTAGCCGTGTTGAAGATCAGTATATCGGCTCCTCGCCATCTCGACGAGCCTCGGTCAATGCTGTCGATTCGCAACGTCGGAAATCTCTTTTGCCCTACTCTTGCCTTGCTCTCATGAACCAAGTAATGAGTAACATAGAATTCAACAGTGCATTGGTAATCCTGTGCATGAACAAATTGATCAGACAAGGACAGCAATATACGCACAAATTAAGTCAGGAAGAGTTTGAATTATGTACCACAAATCTGAAGCTGTAGCTCCCTTTTGCCTTTGTGATTCTCCTCCCATGTGTCTCATAAACTTTCCTTGGGTCCTTGATAGCTCCCATCAACAAACACAACATTGATTCCCATTGGTTTCTGTTGATTGAATCCCCAACAAACACCAGCCTTTTTCCACGAATCATTTCCAGCATTTTTGTTGCATTAAACCTATCAATCATGCCCATAATTTATCATTCATTGCATTAAACATTTAAACCTATCAATTAAGCCCACATTCAAATCTGCATTGTTTGAGTTTGAACACATGGCACTAATTCTATCCGGAGATATCCATAATCAAGCCACATTGGTCAAGTTTCAACATATGATTCTTCACATTAGACCTAACAAGCAAGCCTCTTATCAATTCCACATTGTTCAAGTTTTAGAATATTATTCTTCACATTAAACCTATGAACCACACCCTTAATCAAATCCACATAATTCAGGCTTCAGCATATAGTTACTTGCACGAATTTCATCATTACTTCTAAGAAATATACTACTTGAATGACCAAAACAAGTACCTTGGAATGTCACAATCTTGTGGTTGCCACCTCCACTTCATGTAGTCACTATCCAATCTCCCATTTCCTTTGCAGTTGAAGCCTTCATCAATGAAAGGGCAAGAGGCATTTGTGTACAAAGGGTAGCTCTCATCAAAAACCCACCTACCTCTTGAGACATCACAAAACCTCATGCTTTTCACAACAATCTTCTCAACACTTGGCATCTCAGCTTCAACAGATGAAGAACTGAAATTCCCATTATGCCCATCACCCTTATCACCCTCAGACACATTTTCAGCTCCCTCAATTTCCACATGCTCATCTCCAATCTCCTCACTATCTAAAGCTTCAACTTCACCACCATCTTCAAGATCCACTGATTTTTCCTCATCCATGGCTTTTTCTTCTTCAGGCTCGCCTTTTTCCATCTGGGTCTCCTGTAAATCCAAATCCCCAGCAAACCCAGAAGAATTTTGAGGCTTTCTGAAAAGGGTTTGCATCAAATTGGAGCTTCTCACATCATAGCCTGAGAAATTCGCACTCAAACCAACCAAAGGCTTGAGATTTACACTCTCAAGATTGACCAATTCATCAGAGGGCTTCTTCTCAATCTTGAGGTAGGTTTCCACTTGGACAGAAGTAGCAGTTCCAGTGGCATCTTTCATCACCGAAAAGAACAGGAAAGAAAGGAGGAAGAGAGAGAAAGACAAGGTGAGTGAAAAAACCATACATTTTGTGGATTTGAAAGAGAAGCTCCTCTGCTTCTCCATGTTCTTCTGCTGCTGCTCAAGGTTTGCTCAGAAGAGCAAAAATCATGTATTCTGTAATTAGGGAAAATAATACGGAGTAATGAATAAAGAATACAGAGTACCGAAATGTTTGCGATTGCAGGAATTGTGGGAGATTGGTGATGGCGATGTGCGGAGTTGGGCGATTTTTTCTTACAATTTTATAGATTAATTGTAGTAATTAATTGATTTTCTGATAGAGGAAATCAATTTTCATTTTTTGATGTCAGTATTTTCCCCTCTGCTTATTACCTGATATTGTTTCTTAAATTTTTATCCATTTACCATTCTTAATGATTAATTACTGGAGAGTCTGGATTTCTTGATAAAATATTATAAAGTTAGCTTTTTTTAATGATTAAAATACAGCTACAGAATGGTGTCAAATGGGTTGAACTTGCAAACATGTGGAATTGGACTAGTATAAGAGACATTTACTTTTACACTGGAGCATTTTCTCTCCATTTTCGGTATATTTAGGAATAATTGGGCTTGTATTTCAATTTCTTATAGCTCGTAGCTGTACAATCATGTTGGGGAAGAAACATTCCTTCTCATACTATTATGTCCACTTTTATTTCATTTACTTTAAAAAATTGAAAGTCAACAAATGATTTTAAAGCGCTCAAAATCACAGAGAGGATAAGAGAGCTGCATTATTCAATAATCATGATTTTTTGTACCATAATCTTAAATCAGGCTGCTATTGTGTGGCCTACAATAATGATGCCGGTATACTAGCTCTCTTCGAATAAAAAATAAATGGAAAACAACATTAAAAATCTACCCTAGTATAAATATAAAGTAAAAACCTAAGTCTTTTTAAAAATTTGAGCCACATGACAAATTGAAATAATTTTTGATTTTTAATTTCTCATTTTTAATTCACCTTTACCTAACTACTTCCCCACTATCTCAAAAACTATCATCCACTCTTTTCTTCTAAACAAATTAAAATTTTATAATTATTATTACTAAAGAAAATAAGATTCAATCGTCAAAATTTATTCCGAATAAATATTTAAATAATAAGTTAGAAATAAAATTATTTTGAAATATACCCGTATAAAATACGGGAATAACACTAGTTATTAAATTAGCTTTGCTAAGTTGTTTTCAAACAATGAAAAGAAAAAATAAAAAAAAAACTCAGAATGGAAAAGATAGTGCTAATAAAACTTTTAAAAAAATATGATAAAAAAAAGGAGAGAGATTGAAGAAATTTTAGGTTCATATTTTTTTTGGGTCGAATTTTAGGTTCATATTTATGTATCTGGTAATAGAAGTTTGATAGTCATTAATTGAAAAAGTAATGAATGTATGTCATTTTTATACCTCCAAACTATTTTTTCAAGACTTAATCTTATACATTATTCTACAATTGATGTATAATCTATTCTTTTTATAGTGTTCTGCCCAATTTTTTTTTAAATAGGTAAAAATCGATTTATCAGGTCCGGAGCAACCAAGAGATCGTCTAAATGATAGTCGGAAAACCAGCACAAACGACAAAACATACAAAAACCACACATATCCTTTAGCCGACACAAACGTAATTTAAGTATAGCCAACGAAACTAGGAACTAGAAGTAGACGGATAGTGGGGATAGTGAAGCGCTAAAGAGAACGAATCCTTTAGCATTCGGGTAAAAAAACGGACAAAACAGGTAATAGAAGGACTACTGACATTACATCCACCTGGATGAAGGATCTTCAGTAGCCACAAAACATCCAAACAACCTCACCAATCACAAATAAATTACACCTAATTCCATAACCAAATCTTATAGTAGTACCGAACGTGCTCGAGAATAAACCAAACAACAAGCTCCACAAAAACCAACTAAATGAATGACAAAAAGGAAAAAAGATTGCATTGAGGTTAAAGGTTTAAATTTGTAGACTTTCAAGGTGTTGACCTTTCATGATTTAAAAAATTTAATTTATAAATTTAACTTTTATTTTATAGTTTTTATTGAAATTTAAACTGAATTATATGATATTTTTAAAAATAATTGCTTTTGAATATTTAAAATCTTGGGAGGATCACTAGTATATAGGGTTGGACATTATGCGCAGGTGATCAATCCACCCGCTTCATTCGATTCATATATACGGGTGAAAAAATTGAACAAATGTTAGTGATAGGTGGGTCGGGTTACGGGTAAAACGAGTGACTAATCGGATATGGGTGAGATTTTACACTCGATTCATCTGACCCACCACCCATCACCCGAGTCACCCGTTTACCATCCGCATATTTTAACCTAATATATATTATATTCTAATACCTCGGAAAATATTTCAACACTTCCAACAAACCTACCCGCCTAACATTGCCGCCTCCAAATTCTGCTAATCTTGTAGTCATTTGTCGTATTTTGATTTGCCACTTCCACTTTATCAATTGTCTTATTTGTATCTCCATTATCGTCTTCTCAACATCATCGTCAATAACTCTCCTTTACTACTTTGCCGCTAATCATCCTTACTCTGGCCCGACACAAATCCTATATTCTGCCTCCATGTTCCACTTCTATATTCCACTTAAAATTTTAAAAAAGTGAAACTAATATTAAAAAAAATTAAAAATTATACTTATATTGTAAGCAATAATATTTATATGCATGTAAATTTGTATCATAAAATTTATTTTATAAATTTTTTTAAAATTAAATTGACGATTTTCGTACAAAATATTACTTTTCTATTTCTTAAAAATTTCACAACATGATTTTTCTGATGAAAATTTGCACACATATATCTATAGTTGTTTATAATTAATATAAATATATTTTATAAATTTTTTATTAATTTGATATTTAAAGTTTAAGTGGAACATGAAAGTGAAGCATAAAAGTTGAAATAGAGGCTTTGGACTGGACACCCCTTTTCAACGTTATCACAAATCAATGCTTTTTTTTATTAACTCTAGAATATAATAAATTAATTTTATAATTTAACAATGTGTGGGTGACAGGTCGATCACCAATATGAACCTAAAGAGCAAGTCAAATATGGGTGAAAAGTTTTATAAATGGGTCAAGTGAGCTATTTTTATTCACAGATCGGGTGGTGAAAGTGCTCCACCCACCCATAATCCGACCCATGACCAACCCTAGTATAAATATCCATCTTCTAACCTTTTTCTAATTTATATTTAATTTTTTATTTAAATATTTGAAAGTTTGAGAATTTTATTACTATAAATGCTCTTATATAATTATATTTTTTTGACACAAAAAACCATATAGCTATAGATTTTTTAAGGGTAATGCGGATCGAGTACTCACTCTAGTACGGAGTACCATAACCCCTCAATTTTATTATCGGACCGGTCCGATTCATTTGAAGATCTGAACCGGAGTGCTCCCAACATCCTCTCTAGTCTCTCTACTTCTTCAAGCTTCACGAACGATTGAACGGAGCTTCCGTCCCGCGGCCGACCGCCATCACCGCTCTTAATTTCGCGTCGAACCTACCCCGCCAAGGCGACACCAACACATTCGCCTGACGCTGTACCAATTTGTAAGCATTTTCTTCCCTTTGTTGATAGTTGAATTTTTAGGGTGTGAATTGATTTTGTATTGAAATAGTTTTGTTGAATTAATTTGATTTTGTTTATGTTTATTCATTGATTTGAATGAAATTGGTTATTGGCTGAACTGATTTTGATTGAATGATTGAATTGAATTATTTTTATGTAGGCATGGATTGAGTTTACTGTTTGAACAGTTGAGTTTTCTTACATTTTTGGAATAATTGATTTGAGCTGAAGAGTCACCTAGTTTGCAAATTGAAAGGATGCCTTGGAACTAGATCGATGATCAAAATTGGAGGAAGAAACATTGCTAGGGTTTAATTCAAGGCTGATGCTTTTGATGAGTCCAATCAGTATAATTGTAGACATAAATCTCTGTAGTGTATTGTAATCCCCATATCTGATACGAACCAGTATATAAGTATATTTCCTTCTTAAGAAATGTTCGAACTGCACTTTTTATTAACGTTGTTTTCTTTTCACTCTCCCAAATCAAGCACCCCCACTACACCCAATAACAATAAATAAAGACCGACATATACTTCATCATAAAATTTCAACAGAAAAGTTGAAGTATGTAATTTGCACACTATATTATGTGAAGTCCTGAGGATTTTGTGTTTCTTCATGCTGCTTCGAAATTGAAGGTAATACATGCCAATCTACTAAGGTCAAATACGATCTCCAGTTCTTGTGGTCTCTCTTTCTCTTCGTGAAACTTGATCTGCTTGCTTGCTGTGGGTTTGAAATTGTTTTCTCTTGTTGGCTTCAATCTTACTGAAATTGGGGTCGGGGATTCTGAAGAACCAATGACGATTATAAGCATGCAGAGTTCTGCTTCCTGTGTTTGTCGGCTATAAGTACTCTTGTTGTGTTTTTCTTGTGATAGCTGATAAGGGTGATGGTGCTGATTGCTGAATTTATCTCTGTTGTTTGCGAGGGATTGAATTTTTTTTAATTCATTTAAGATTTAGATTTGGGGGTTTCCTGAAATTGGGATTTGGCAGAATTAGCATTGGTGGAACTGGGATATAATTTATCATTCTAGTTCTAGAAGTCCAACCTAACGCCCCCAAGCCCCAAGCTGCACTCTTTATTGCATTGTGGGGTAAGAATATCCTCCAAGGCTGTATTCCCCCTCATCACAAGCTCAGTCTCAAAGCTGCTCTTCAATCTTATTATGTTTAAGAATATGAGATGTAATGCTTATTATGCTGGAATCCTGTTAAAATTGTTGCTTCTGATATTTGTGGATGCTCAACATTATTGTTGATCCCTTATATGTATAACTGTTAAATAAATTGATATGATGCTTGATTTCAGGGGATTATCTATAATGCAGAAGTTAGGTGATTTCAAGCTTCCCACCTTCTTCAACTACCCACCATACTTTACGTAATATACTTATCTTTACTTCATCCCTCGTTTTTTTTTTCTTGATTGTATCAATTTACTTGATAACCCAGTTTCTGTACATGGAACCACCTTTTTCTTAAAAATTAAAATTTTCTTAATGAGCATGCACTATGACTTTAGTTAAAAATCTCATTTCCTCAAGTCATATTGCAAGCTTTATGCTTTTACTTTGTAATCAGTAAGCAAACATCGTCTTCTTTAGATGCATTTTAAAACTAAAGGCCAAATACTACAGCTTTAGGCTCTCTGCATCACTGCATGTGTTAATAATTTGGAGGCTCAGGGCAATTCAACAAGTTTATTTGCATCTTGCATATGAATGTGCATGTCATATTTTTGGGGAACTTAAATCTGAAGCGCAAATTTTGTTTGTAAGAAGCAGTTATGACTAAGATGCTTTCCAGTGACAATTTTTCCGCCATGTTGTGCTGGGCCTGTGGATGCTTTTTTCATTCGTGGTTGCGGCAAAAATGGTTTTTATTGATTTAAGGTTATGTTTTTGTTGATTAGCTTGCAACCTGTTAGGGAGACTAGAGATAAGCAGATACAGCTGTGGAAGGAGCTGATACTTGATTATTGTAAGACGCAGAAAATCTTTGTGATCAGTCTAGAGGAAGATTTCCCTTTGTTTTCAAATCCTGTGATTGAGAGTAAGCCTTATCATTTCTAATTCTCTATACTGTTTTGCTGTTGTATTGTCTCTGCTATATTTTCTTCTTCCACTATGATGATGAACATATTTTATTTCATCTGGTGTTTTGCATTTGATTTAATTTGTCTAATATTCTTTGCTTTTTATGTACTCTTTTCTTTTGTATGTTTGTGCAGGATCTCTCAGCCATGAAGCTAGGGAGGTATTTCTGTCCGCCGTAGTAGGAGAAGGTTTGCTGCATATTTTACATAAAACTTTTCCTTTTTCATCTTTAATCATTTTATCTTGTTCGAAACCTACTATTTTTTCCTATTAAAATTATGTCAATAGGGCGTGCAGAGTGGATGGATAAAGGCCATCGGAAGTGCCTAATTCTTTGGCACCGTATTCAAGATTGGACAGACATCATTGTGCAATTTGTATGTGTTTCTGTCCAACATTCACTCCTTTCTTAAACTATGAAACAATATGCTAAGGCATCTGAAGAGGATTTTTGACAACTTCTAAATAGGGCGTTTTCGAACGAGAAATTGTATGCTGGGAATAAAATACCCTTGTGTCCCTTCAAAGTTTAGCCTTGTTTATGAGCCTGTGTCAACCTCAACAGAACATGATGCTTAAAGACCGTTACTGGTTTGCTTACTTCAGGTGAAGGATAATGGATTGGAAGATAGTGTTATGACAATTGAGGAGCTTCGTACTGGGGTCGAATCTCAGGGGACTGGTAAGACTCTGATCCTTATTTACATTTGAAGAAGAAAATTAAAAAAAAAAAAAGGTGATAAAGATACCTGTAGTGGATGATTTTTGTGTGAACGCTATTTCCAATCTATTTGAACACTCATAATTGATTTCTAGTCAATAAATGTATTACTTCTTATTGTCATTTTCTAACATAATGTTTTTGCCTCCTTACTCAGAGCTTCAAGGCATGGACCGAACAATTCTAATGCGAGCACTTAAACTACTGGAGAACAAGGGGAAACTCGCAATCTTCAAAGGGACTTCCACAGATGATGAAGGTGTCAAATTCTCCATTTAGCACTTGACTTGTTCAGGTGCTTTACTGTTGTCATCAAGAATTGATGAGCTGTTTATTGTAAAGAGTAGTTTATGGGCTACATGTTTCTTAGAAATTTCCCTTTTGTCGGCAATCAAATCCTGCCTGCTATAAAATAGATGCTTAAACTAAGGCATGTGACCTTATATTATTCCATTACAACTGGGGTTTTGTTGCTTGTATGATTTATACAGCTATACTTTTTTCTAACATAAAGAATTTGAGCTTCCCCCACCATGTGATGACGAAATAGAGTATAAGCCAAAATTGCTGGCTTGTTACTCATTGATTGATGAGAAGTGGTTTTCTTGGTGCAAGTGGATAGAGACTTGAAAATAGCAGCAGCCCTGTTTTCTAATGTTTGGTTATTTATCTTGTGATGGATAAGAACTATGGGGTGTGAGAATTTTCAAAGGATGTTATCATGAAATTGAAAGACTCAAAAAATATTCTTGGGTAGAAAGGAGGGTAATCACTTTTATTCAAGTATGAACGAACTTAAAAATGTTGCTGAAAAGGGGTATATTCAGAGGATATTATCTTATGATGGATGTGTTGTGATATTAAAGATTGATTCTTTAATTTTAGAAAATATTCAGCTCATAATAAGGGATAGTGGGTGTGTTCTGTCTTGATCCAATTAATCTGATTAATTTAATTTGTATGTGAACATTGGCTGGGGACAAGGAGGGGCTGTACAAGCGTGTAATACAACTGGATTTGTTTGGTAAAGTTGAATGGTTCATGAATTACAGCGTATGATTTTTCTAATCAGTTTTGGTCATCATTTTAGCTGTTAGGTAACCCTAAACATCATCACCATTCCAAAGACAAATTACAAATCACCTACCATCCTGAATCAAGAACAAATTACACTGCAAAATTAAAGAAACAAACTTTTATTGACACCAAACAACTGGTTCTTCATAATGCCATTCATAATAAACATGAACACAAAATAGAGACCCTGACAAAGACCAAGTGCACACCACACTTGCAAGACCCACAAGTACCTTATTAGCCTAAGAAGCCAACACAAACCCTAGAAACAAAACCACACAATAATCATCGATAACCAGTGACAAGAACACACACCATCTAATCATTCTAAGCCCCATCCAAATTGAACAATAGGAACCAATTTTTTCTGAAACCTTATCCAAGACTCAAAACTGGAAGACATCAGAGGTGGCCATGATTGGTAGCGAGGGGCAAGGAAGCTGCCATGGCTCCATTAAAGCATCAGGAATCTCTGGAATGTCCATTGCAATCCCGCTAGCATCTTCAACTATCTGAAGCACGGAGTTCAGAGACCTCAATCGATCAGCTAACTCCATCATCTGAGCTCTCAGCACATTGTTCTCCGACTCAACAGACACAAAAAGCTGCGATGCAGAATTGATCTTCTGCACAATCTGAGAATTCTCGGATTGCAGCTTAGTCACCTGGCCCAAGAGCTCATCCAGATGCTGTTGCTTCTTCATCCTGGACCGCCTAGCAGATTCGCGGTTGGAGATCATCCGCTTCCTCTTCCTGTCGTCCATTTTCGCGTACTTCAGATCCTCGTCAGATCCCGAACTCACCTGTTGCGGATTCATCATCTGGATCTCTCTGCGGAATTTCTATAGGGAATCTCTCTTTTCCCCCCCTTAAATCGATGACTAATAGTTTGAATTATCTATCTAGGACAAAATGAAAATCAAGAGCGCAATTTACAAAGGAATTAACAATAATTCAAATCTAACTTCTAAATTCCAACGATTTTTCAGCAAGAGCGGGTTAAGGAGAAGACGTAGAACCAGTACAGGAAAACAACCGAGAAAGAGTGGAGAATTCTAATTCGAAACATCGAGTTGGATCAATTCATACAACCTCTACAAATCATTGATCTTTGGAACTGGAAATCAAATCCCAATCGATCGCTCAACAAAGGAGGGGGAATGAATCAAGAGATTGAAGGAAAGACGGAGGAAGAACTTTATCCGGAAGAGAAAAGGAAAGGAGGCGAATATACCGAGGAGATGCTAAACGGAAGGAAAGAAGGTTAACCAAAGAGATGAGCTAGGGTTTTATAGGCGGAAATGGGGCTGTATACAGGGGTGTAAAGGCTGTAATAAAATGGGCAGGAAAGGGTCAAAATTGGAAATTGGCGTTTGGTGGTTTGATTAGGGTAGATTTTTTTATGATATCTTTACTGTTAGTGCATGTAATGGGGGCATGAATGGTGACGTGAGCTATGACGTAAGTCGCCGCCGGAGCACAAGGAACGAAACCGCCGAAGATGTCTTGGCTTTGACTTTGACCCGCCGGCTACCGTAAATTGAAATAAATATTACTTTTTTTACAATATGTCACGTGTTTTAATACTTTTCGAAATGTTTTGATGCGTATCACGTTGAAATATCAATTGTAGAGCGTGTAAGAAGATAAAAATGTATAAAGAAGATTTGAGTGAGAATGTTTTAGAGCATATCCAAAATTAGACGGCTACCTTTCGTCTTCATTAATCATTACATAAAAAAAAAAATCACTCCAGAAGGTTATGTTTTTGAAAAAGGCACGTATCTTAGATTCTTAAATCATTTTAGTTTTACCTATCATCAAGGATCAATGGATCATGCTTATTTAGTCATGATTGACCCAAATATAGCAATTTCTAACCGTAGTTGTACGTACACTCTTTATATTGACTTGGGAGAATATGATTCAATTGATTAATAGGTTTAGCAATTTACAAGGACATAAAAATTTATTTTAACATTAATCCCTGTAATATCTTATGTACAAAAAGTTGCTTAAAATCAAAATAGACTTATGAAGTCCTTCATAAGTTTTGGGTCAAAGTATCAAAAGTTTAGCAAAAAAAGACCCGCAGACTATATATACAAACCATTAAAATTGCAATCTACCCACCCACTGGAAATTTTTATATATAGTTTTTGTCAAGGAGGAGGCTCAATGGCAAATGAGGATTGCATTATTGACTTTTTCATAAAATGTCACCTTTTGGCAAAACTTGACAATTTTAAACAATTGGAGAAATGGTTATTGCAATATTCTTGCACACATTTGTCCAGTAATTAAGTGTGCTATGAGCAGCGAATCAACTTCAGGCATGATTAGAGTGAATCCACCTTAATTAATTGCCTTTTTATTATCTTTAAACCCTTTCCATCTGCTATGAGCTCAGCTCTAGCTAAGTGATGTACAACGCTCACATTTCATGGCAAATTAATGCAGTATGCAGAGATGAAGTCACCAAACCAAATTTACGATATCTCATCCACCACTTGCAAGAACTGGAATTTTCTTTTGAGGCATTATCATGTGTTGATCGCGATCCAGCAATTTTTCAATCTCTTTCTTTTTCTGATTACCATTCCATTCAAATCTTCCTTTATGACATCAGACAAGAAATTGAGTTTAATTCTAAGACGTTTTCCAGCGGCACATCCACCCGCACTAGCTAAAAAGGAGTTCCACTACTATTTAAAAATATCATTAGACCTAAAGTAAAGTATACAGTATTTCTAGTAATAAACTAACTTACCAAATAATATCTAATTTATTTGAAACATTTATAACAACATAGTGGCTGTAGTTTAGTGGTAAGAATTCCACGTTGTGGCCGTGGAGACCTGGGCTCGAATCCCAGCAGCCACATTTTTTTTTGCGTTTTTTTTATTTCTCTAATATGCGTGCACTAGGGTTTGATAATCTCACATGGGTGTAGTATCACAGACAGCAACAAGCATCATCCTGACCGTCCATCTAGTCATCTAACACTGTCACACTTCGACTGCTCACAGTCACTAGCCAGGGCCAATTTCCCGCCAAAAAGCCATCATTTATAGGCTTATACTCTTGTTACCTCCCGTTTTACCGCCAAAATCCCAAGCGCAGCTCTCTAGCCTCTCGTCTCTACCCTCTCACTCTGTCTCTCGCAAGCGCACGAATCTACAGAGAAAATGCAATCTACGAAGGATCTCGATTTCGAACGGGACAAAGGTAATTTCTCGCTTTCAATCTCTTTCATTCTCTCTGCCTCCTCTTTCTCTGAACAGTATCTACTGTTTTTTGCAGCTCTCGCGAAGGAATTTTTTTTGAATTTCGCTGATATCCATGGAGAAGCCAAATACATGGACGTCCTTGTAATTTCTCTTCATATCTCTTCATGTTTGAATTTTATTTTTTTAGCAAAATTTTGACCTATTTTTTTTTTCCTGTTAATTCTTCCCAGCAAGACGTTGCCAATCGAAAGATCCGTGCGATTCAGATAGAGCTTGAAGATCTCTTCAATGTAAACACACTACGACCTGACAATTATTGGAAGTTTTGCTTTCAATATTGAGTTCGTATTCGTAACCCTAATTTTTCTAATTTTTTTTTTCTGGTGGCGTAATCACAGTATAAGGACTCGGATGATGAATTTCTGAGAAGAGTTACCGAGAATACGAAACGGTATATTGGGATTTTCGCGGATGCTATCGACGAGATTTTGCCGGAGCCGACTGAGCCTTTTCCTGATGACGAGCATGATATTCTGATGACTCAGAGGACTGTCGACGGGACTGAGAACAATGATGGCTCTGATCCTCGCCAGCAAATGCCACCGGAGATTAAGAGATTCTAGTAAGCCTTCCTTCTCTTTTTTTTTTTTTGCTAGCTTTTACATGTGGTTCCTTCCAATACTTGGAACTTGTTAAATTGTCATATGATGCTTGGAAGAGCAGCTTCTGGATGTTGTTCTTAATGTGAATTGAGCAAAATAATATGTGGTTGATGTTGCCTTATATAAACAGATTTCTACGATTGCTCAGAAGCATATAGCTTGGCTCTTAGATCTCCATTAGTCTTAAAACAATTTTATGTTCGATGGTGTAAGTGTAACTGAACAAATTTGGCCTTTTTCATGTGAAATACAGTGAAGTTTACATAAGAGCCTCTTCAAAAGAAAGACCTTTCACTATCAGGGAGGTCAGAGCCTCCCACATTGGCCAACTTGTGCGGATAGCTGGTATTGTCACTCGCTGCTCAGATGTTAAGCCGTTGATGCAAGTAGCTGTGTACACATGTGAAGACTGTGGCTTTGAAATCTACCAGGTAATGATCCAATATATTTCAGAACTTACAGGTCTGTCAATCTATTTTAGTATAATCATTGCGCCATCATCTATAGCTCTACTAAATTTGATATTGTTAACAGGAGGTAACTGCTAGAATCTTCATGCCCCTATTTGAGTGTCCATCCAGACGCTGCAAAACAAACAACAGCAAGGGAAATCTAATCCTTCAACTAAGAGCTTCAAAGTTTCTAAAGTATCAAGAGGTCCTCCATATGTTTTGTCTTTCTGCCACTGTTGCATTTTTTTTATAAGAGTTATAGTGATGTGGATCTTTCTATTGCTGAAACATTTTCCGTTTGCTCCCATTTTTTCTAGGCTAAGATGCAAGAATTAGCTGAACATGTCCCAAAAGGTCATATACCAAGGAGTATGACTGTTCATTTCAGGGGAGAACTTACAAGAAAGGTTTGTAGTATGTGTATCTGGCACAGCTTTCGGTAATGGCATTAGCTCTTAGATACACTTTCACTGAATAATCTTTTGTTGAAAATTTTCAGGTATCTCCAGGTGACGTTGTAGAACTATCAGGGATCTTTCTTCCTATTCCCTATACTGGATTCAGAGCAATGCGTGCTGGCTTAGTTGCTGATACATATTTGGAAGCAATGTCTGTCACTCACTTCAAAAGAAAATATGAGGAGTAAGTTACCTTATCAAAAAAATCAGCATGATAGGTCATCTTCTTTGGGAAGAACATAAACATCATTCTACTATCATGTCTGCCTATTTTTTGTATTTTTCCTGCTATGGAATATAACAAAATTTGCACCTCTACGAATTGAGGGAATTTGTGCTATTATTCTTTTTAGGCAATCACCTTAGTGCTATTAACTGTATCTGATAATAAAAAATTCTATGCAGGTATGAGTTGGTAGATGATGAGGAAGAAAAAATTGCACAATTAGCACAGGATGGTGACATCTATAATAAATTGTCACGGTCACTTGCTCCTGAAATTTTCGGTCATGAGGATGTTAAGAAAGCTTTACTTCTCCTTCTTGTGGGAGCTCCTCATCGGAAATTAAAAGATGGAATGCAGGTATGAAGCTCTGACCTTTAGTAGGATATAGTAATCGAGCCTCCTTATTCACTGTTACCTGCACCTAAATAAATTTGAAGCACCTAAAAACGATCTAAGAAGACGTCACTAATATCTGTATATTTAAAACATTTTCTTAAATGTCCCCCTTATGTGGTTAAGGAACTGATTAAGAAGACGTAACTAATTTCTGTATATTTTAAACTGTTTCTTAAATGTCCCCCCTATGTGGTTAAAAGACAGATTCAACAATTGTGGGGCAACTGTCTTTATTAGAAATTATAGATAATGATTGTTAGTTAATTGCTAATATTTGCCAATGGAAGTCTTATGTTGGGCATGGTTGTCTGTTAGCAATTCCTTAATTTGTGAAGTTCTCCTATCTTCAGGCTTTTTGCATATTTTGATCATAGTTTTCTGGGACTGCAGATTAGAGGGGATCTCCATATATGTTTAATGGGTGATCCTGGTGTTGCAAAAAGTCAGCTTCTTAAACATATAATCAATGTGGCGCCTAGAGGGATTTATACTACCGGTAAAGGGAGCAGTGGAGTTGGTTTAACTGCTGCTGTGCAGAAAGATCCTGTTACAAATGAGATGGTTCTAGAAGGGGGAGCACTGGTAATGATACTACATCTTATCATTGAGAATTTTGTGTTAATCAACATCTTTTATTATGGCATACAAGCTTTGTTAGCGCAGTAGTCCCCCTCTCTCTTATCAATAACCTAGATACTCTTACTCGTATAATGCTACTTCTCATGGATCTTGTTACATAAAGGCAGTGGTAGAAGCTATCCATATATTTCTTAATTCTTATGGCATGAAAATCTTTAAATAGCTGTCTATTGGTATTTGGTTAGCATATGGCAATGCACAATTTCTATGGTCTTTTGGTTTACAGTTTATTTCTATCCTCTATTGTTCTTATATTGTAATCCCTAAAGCATGCTGCCTTGTTGCTTTTAGTAACATTATTATGGAGCTATTTACAACAATAAATTTGTAGTTGAGTGTCTAAAATTAAAATCTCAAGTGTTTTTTCATTTAGGTTTTAGCAGATATGGGTATATGTGCCATTGATGAGTTTGACAAGATGGATGAATCAGATCGTACATCAATACATGAAGTAATGGAGCAGCAGACTGTCAGTATTGCTAAGGCTGGAATCACTACATCTCTGAATGCAAGAACTGCTGTTCTGGCTGCTGCTAATCCTGCATGGTAATACAATCCTCCTTTTGGTCATATATTTTGGAAGAACCTCCTCCTTTTCAATAATATCCTTATAATGTCCTCATAAACGTCTTATAATGACTTGTGCTTTCTTGCCAATTAAGCTCTTAGTTAATCTTATGTGGATATGCCTGCTTTAGTTTTATCTTTGACATTTGGAACATTTAGCTTGTAATAAAATCATTTGATACTTAAAGGTGCATCTTTTGATGAATTATTTATGTTCATTTTTACAGGGGAAGATATGATCTTCGAAGAACCCCTGCAGAAAATATCAATCTCCCTCCAGCACTTCTATCTAGATTTGACCTTCTATGGTTAATTTTAGACAAAGCGGATATGGATACTGATCTTGAGTTGGCTAGGCATGTTGTTTATGTTCACCAAAATCAGGAATCACCTGCACTTGGATTCACTCCTCTAGAGCCATCTATTCTTAGGTAAGTCCATGTCTCTTCATTTGACATTTTTTTTTATCACAGTTTGACATGACGAAAGTACAGTATGAAGAAGGATATCTTTGCATTAATGTAATTGTTCCTCATTTAGTTGCTTGCTTAAATAGCTGCTCTTTGAGAAAGGAAAACTTGTGCTTAAGAATAGCTGCTACTGAAACAAACTGATACTAAGCTTTTCATGATGGACTTTTATTTGACACTTTTGCTATTTTCTTCCTTACGTATCTTACCTGTTTCTGCCTCTCATATTCTATGTTGGGAATTTCAATTCATTAATGTGTGCTTGTGAGACTTGGCTATCATATACTTCTCATGGTTCCTCAGTTCTATAAAAAAACACTGCTTCTTTTGAGTGAGTCAAGTTTTTTATGTTGTACTTTCTCATCTAATTATTGAACATTGACATCTAATATGGGCAGTTCAAAGAACGAAAAGGTTACGTTGAATAACATAGTCTTATCTAATTTCTTCTTCTTAACAGGGCATACATTTCAGCTGCAAGAAAAGTTTCCCCTACTGTCCCCAGAGAGCTAGAGGAGTATATTGCTAGTGCATACTCCAGCATAAGGCAAGAAGAAGCTAGATCAGATTCACCACATTCTTATACAACCATTAGAACACTCCTCAGTATTCTCCGAATTTCTGCTGTAAGTCAAATCATTCACGCCGTTTTCATTCTTCATGAAATGTATCATCAAGAAATTACATGTCCTCAATTATGGATAGGTGATTGTTCATGCAAAGATTATGGACATCAGAAAATAATCATACTACAAGTACATGACTAGTTTAGCAGTGTAATTTTTATCGGCTCTAATGTACTAAGAGTTGAAACTACAATCTCAGGCACTGGCAAGGCTTCGATTTTCACACACTGTGGCTCAGAGCGACATTGATGAAGCGCTCAGACTGATGCAAATGTCAAAGTTCTCGTTGTACTCAGAAGACCGTCACAAATCGGGACTTGATGCAATCTCAGATATCTATTCAATCCTGAGAGATGAAGCTGCAAGGGCTAACAAGCTTGATATCAACTATGCTCACGCTCTCAATTGGATTTCAAGAAAGGTCAGTACCCAAATGATAAGCTGCAACTGCAATACCAACCTATCTATTTCCTTAACTCTGAAAATTTGTTGATCTTCTTCGAGTTCTCATGATGCTTCTTACACTTATGCTAAACAGGGATACAGCGAGGCTCAGTTGAAGGAATGCTTGGAAGAATACGCAGCCCTTAATGTGTGGCAGATCCATCCCAACACTTTCGACATTCGATTCATTGATGCCTGATCATGAGAGTTTGCTGGCCAAATGTTTCAACTTATTGACATTGTAGCTCTGGTTCTGAATACTGAAATGTACTCACTGTTAGGCCTATGCACAATGTAGAATTGGATGGTCTGCTGAATTAAACCTGTGTACTCAGTACTCCGTAGAATTGTCTTTCTTTTTTCCGAAGTCGTTATATGTTTGTTTAATCTAAATTTTAGACAATTCAAAATGCCCAATGTTATTATTTACTAGTTCTGTCAAAGGCAGCCATCATATCGAAGTTGGGAAAACTACAAACAGATAGCAACGAAGGTTTCGAATTTCGAATTTAAAATGCATTATCGATGTTACAGAAATAGAAAGAAATTGACCGATGAACGAATACAGGGGTAAAATGGTCATACTGTCGTCTACAAAGGTTTCAATAAATCCCCACTACTCCACTACCAATTTTACAGAATCCAAAATCCTAATCAGATAACCACTACACTACAACAATCCTCCTCTCCCTCTCTTCCTCAAATCAATTTTTGCAGGAAGTGTCCGATGATGGATCCAGCCGGCGTCTTCGTTCCACCGCCGCTATCTCCCACCATCTCCTCCGTCTCATCCTCCTCCGATCTTGAAAGCGCGGTAAACGAACAAATCTCTCTTCAGTTCTCCATTTTTTGTTTCAATGTTGAGAAATCGATTTCGATTTTTCGATCGATTGAATATCGGTTCCAATTTCGAGCGCAGTCGACGGGATCATTCTTCCACGATCGGAGCACCACGCTGGGGACGCTCATGGGAGTCACCTTCCCGCCTTCCTTCACCTTCAACGCGCTCACGCCGTCTCAGCGGCGGCGAGAGAGGGCGCCGACGCCGAACAACGCCGCCGAATACGCGGCGGCGGAGGACGCGGAGGACGAGCATGACGACGACGAGTTTCGCCGGAGGAGGCTCCCGAAGCGGCGGAGGCGGTGGTGGTGGGGGCTCTGCGGCGACGATATCTGCTGCGGGAGCGGCGGCGGCGGCGGCGTCGACAGCTCCAGGCGGCGGAGCTCGGCCTCGCTGGCGGAGTTTCTGGAGGTGGAGAGGCGGTTGGGGGAGGCGCTGTACGGGGGCGGTGATCAGCTCGAAGGACTCGTGACCGACACGCGCGATGGAGAGCGCGTGTTGTTTGAGGACGGGCGGGTGCTGCCTCCGTCGGAGAGCCGTCCGATCCACGACGGGAGCATATCCAACGGTGTCGGTGCGTTCAGATTTCCTGTTTCCATGGGTGGGCTTTGTAACCGCGGAGTAGGGTAAAATAATTGTTGATTATCCTATCCCGCGCCTTTTTTCCCCTTTTAATAATTTCATCCGCTTTATTGTTCGCCAATGAATGATCATTGCATGGCCAACCATGTTCTCGTGTTTGATTGAACATATAAAAATTCATATGTAAAGATTTAAATTTGTAGATCTTTGGTGGCCCAATTTTCTTATGTTAATGAGTGGTATTCGAAATAGTTAATTAATTATTAGAAGTGCAATTTCAATGTACTCCATAAGTTTGGTTCAATTTGTGCCAAACTAAGCAAACCGGATCCTTCAATGTAGCTCTTTATTGATAAAGTAACATACATGTATTAAATTGTCCCGTGCAATTACATGAACAACACATTATTCGTATGAAGGGGCAAACCAAACTTATCACATTGTGTCAACTTTTTAGTGGAAAGGAATACAATGTTCTTATAATAATTTAAGAGATATTTTCAGAAAGTTTGCCAAACTAAAGATGAATTATGGCAAAAAAAACACTCTTTTTAGTTAGGCTAACTTTTTGAAATTTCTAAGCGAACCAAAAGTCAAAATAGATTAATAATACAACAAATTTTTGATCCATGTTAAAAGAAAAAGTGTAGTTTGTAGATTTTGACTATTCAAATGACTCTCTCAAAACGTCGCCGTTATGGACAACAACAAAACAGTACGGGGCGTTTTCCCCGTCTCTACAGGCAACAGGCTGACGCCGCCAAGCTCGGAGGTTTTTGCACAATAATTCCACCTGCTCCGCAATTCGAACTCACAGAGACGGCTAGGGTTTGAAGACAGCAGCGCTGGATCCTTGTTCATAGGTAACTTATTCCCATAAATTTAGATTCAATCTGTTAATTGTTTTACATGCTCCATTGATGTTACCGAAATCTCGACTGTTCGCCGTTGGTAACCCTAACTATCCTGGTTATACAAGTAACCAATGATCGCCATTGGCATAGTTTTCCATCAATTAGGGAGGTAAAGTCGATTAGAAGTTTTTTATTAGCTCATGCGATCTTCTTTTGGTAGCCTAATTGAGGAAACAAGCTACTGGATCAGTAACAAGGGCATGAAAGTTTTCATCTTTTATGTGAACCAATAGAAATTGCGTATTAAACAGTTAAAATTGGATTCGAATTGGTGGTGATAAGAGTGATTTGAACTGCCAGTTGCTTTCCCATAAAAAGCATAGAGATCCTTTCAGCTGAAAAAAGGTTATTTTAGGAATCATTAGGTTCACTGAACCGAGCACGATGGACCATTCGTCCTGATCCTGCATGTTCAGTGTTCTAATGTGGTGTAATGTAGTATTTTTTGTTTCCTTTCTGTTGCTTTTTTCTATTAGTGATCATTGATTCATGGTGTGACTTTTGATGTGGTCACACAGATGAGACTATATTTAGCTTCATTCTCAAAATCCTAGTTTGAGAATGAAAGAACTATTAACTGATAAGTTGATTATCCTATTCATTCAATGAGTAATCTGTAATCTATTGTGTTGCTACTTGCTACAAAATCTAATGTGTTTACTGTGCACCCTTTTTTTTTAATTATCAAGGATTGCTAAGTGTTGGAAAAAGCAGAATTTTCAAAGTGGGAGTTTTGAACTTTCCCGCATTGGAGGAGACAGTTGTATTTTGACACCTTTTATATAGCCTTTACTAGTTGTATTTGTATAGATGGGTAGAAAAGGAGACTCTCCCACGCAAGCCACTGTACGGGTGTCTTGGTCTTTGTTGCATGTCTGCGGGGCCTCATTTTATTAACTGAATTAGTTTTTGGGCTTATTAAGTTCTGGGTTATGTAAGGGTTTTAAATAAAATTGACTTCTATATTTCTGCTTTATATATCAATTCTGGAAGCGCGTTCTGATTTGTGGCCTGTGGAGCAGTTTGGATTGGTTTTTCTCCATAAATTGGCTTGAGCTCCAGCCTCCAGAAAACAGAAAAAACATTCTTCTCTTCAAAACACTCTCTTCCAATGGTTTCGTTCTGACCATCTTTGTGATTCTACGCTTTCTTCCGTGAGTGCATGCGATTGGAGGTTGCTTGTGTGATCCTTGGAGGGGCGGCTGCTTGCTTATCTGACTAGAATAAATAACGCTTGATTTAGTTTATTAGGAGTATAACAGCTTTGCCTATGCCAAGTATTATTGAGTCAGAAACAGGTTATGCAAGTTTTGGATCAGTCTTTTTTTTATCTTGTGTTGTTTTTACATTGCAGTATTTGTAATGGAGAATCAAGGCCAGGTTGCAGTTTTAATTCAAGCGCAAGTGAAAGCCATATTACGCCTTGGTTCAGAGACATTTACCATCAGTTCAAAGGAAGGCATTCTCTCTGAGCAGCTGGCTTCCATGAAAGAGGAAAGCATGAGTGTTCTAAAGGACTTCATCACTCGACATAACGTTGCTAATGACATTCCTGATGAACCTCTTGAGGGAACATCTGAAGAAGATGAATAAACTGTAGAGAATCCTCCGAAATCAAACAAGCAAAAATGATCAGTAGACTATCTTATGATTGTTTTGGTGATTCTATTGTCTTCTCAGCAGATTATTGTATCTCAGCTATAATTGTTAGATGTTGAAGAGCAAAATTTTCTTTGAGCACTCAAACATTATTATACCAAAGATAGGCCTCAAAGCCTTGTAATGGATGTAAATTCAATTTGTTTCAGCCCATTGGGCATTCAAACATTATGCATTGCTTTGGCTGTATATGAAATTCAAAGCAAGGCCAATTTGCCTCAAATTTGCTTCTTTCCCTTGTCATATTGTATGCCGACCTGATTGTCATTTTTCCTTAGTAATCCACTGGATATATTGTAAGATCTTCACTTTCTGTCAAGTCAGAGTTTGTTTTGAAGGCTGTATTTTTACTTGTGCGAGTAGACAAGAGTTTATTTTAAAAGTAGTCCAAACAACAATGACGAAGTAAAGGTACATCCAAAACACTAGCTTTTGGCACAAATGTAGGTGCCAATATCTTGTTACTAAGTTTGGTTATGAGTTTTTCTTATGCTTTGTTTCCAAGTTCTTCCCATATTTGGTATTCTAACCAACTGATAAATTGCTTTTAAAGCAAGGGAAAAAAACACTATTGGTATGAACAAACACACAAAAGTTCTATACACTAATAAAAACAACAATTGAATAAATTTTCATGGATCATAGGGATTGAATATCAATTGTGACGCGCAATGTCTGCTCGGATTCATTGCTTCTGCTGTATCTAATTAGTTGAAGATGCTGAAGGCGACGATGATGGTACGCTTGTAGCCTGGCTTGAATCCGAGCAATCATCTCGATAATTAAGTACATTGGGGCGATTATTCCACACGTCTTAAGAGCAAGTACCTGACAAATTTGTTTGGAAAAAGTGAGTGACAAAAATATAAAGTTGATTGTTTTTCTGGATTGACAAGTAACAACCAAAATTTTGGCAGATTTTTCAAAAAAAGATTCTTACTGTTAGGAGTGAAAAAGGGTAGTTTCCTGCTTCACCAGAAAGAACAGAAAAGAGATGTCTCAACAGCAAGAAGGCTGTCAACTGCCAAAAAAGAAGCCAATCAAACAATGTCAAAAATTGTAAATAAAATTCATCCAAAATGCCCAACTTGTGAGTAAGAAAATGGGCTAATCATATGGATTTTGTGGGAAGTTTGGTGGGTTTTTGCAAATTTTAGTGAGGATTGGATTTTTTTGGCAACAGTTCTTGGTAAGTAGTTGTGCCTAACTTATATAAAAAGCCTAAATTCAGGGTGATCAAAACATTCTATTGCGTTGATTTGAAGAAAGACTTAAGATGATAAAGTGGCCAAGTTTCATGTTCAATTTAGATTTGTGTTCAATCCTATCAAATCAGATCAATACCAGCTTACAGTTTGAGCTTAGTAGTTTCGACGAATGTAATAACAAACGTTAAACCTAAACCCGGATTATTTCGTGGGATCAAATCATACTTTAATAGTCTTAACTATGATTAAAATTTGTAAGTTATGGCTTATGAAATGATGTGATTGAGACCTATAAAAATGCTGAAACCTACAAAGGTCATGATCAAGTAATGTGACATGAGAGCAACAATTTGGTCTACCTTTCTATTAGTTAAATTGAAGTCTTGTTCTTGTGCGCTCATGCAAATAAAGGGTTTTTTGTTTTGTAAATTATATAAAATAAAAAGATAAGATTTCCCACCTAACGAATTAATTTAGTTTAAATTCAGATTTGAAAGATACTTGTGAAGAATTCAGTGAATTTAATATAGTAGGAGTTTGTTGGGTAGAATTTAATTTAACTTACAATTAGAGCCACTGTTTTGCAACAAGAAGCACTTTTGAAGGTGCATTCTGTAAATTCAGTGTCAAGCAATGCTTCTTCAGCTTCACCTTCTCTGTCTTCTTGTGTTGGAATACTATAATGTAATGCATGAAATCAATTCATCAAATAAAAGGATTTTTAAGCTAATTATAGTAAAATTAACCTTAATGTAAATGTTAATATAATACCTGATGGTCACCACTTCCTCTACTTTGGCCTTCTTTGGAGGTGCAATATATCCAGGTTCATATTTCTAAAAAAAAAAAAACAATAACATAATAATAAATATAAGATTTTTTTTTTATTAATTATTGCACCAAATGGACCACTGAAAATCATTTGTCCTAAACTTTAATAGAGTAATTTTTATTTTTAATAACGATTCAAATGAAAAGCACAAGTTGAAAAGGACATGCCCCGCAAGAAACGGATAGAATGTTGAAGACAGATAGATGATCAAAATTTAGATGGAAGACAGACTAAGAGCTACATAAAAATGGACAAATTAAACCTGTAAGCATATTATGAAGATAATTAATGAGATTATGAATTAAACGAGAAAATTAGAACAAACAAATTAAAAAACACCGATTTGAAAATTTTCAGAAACAAAAAAGAAAAGAAAAAGAAACCTGTAAGCAGATTTCACAAGTTGTGTTGCCCTTCTCATTACACCATCTCTGAATACACTCTCTATGAGCAAACTTGGAAGTACCAGAGCAAGCACAGGGAGATTCTAATGAATTGGAGCTGATCTCAGGCTTTTCTTCTTCTTCTTCTTCATGGCAAATTCTACAGCATGGAATTGAATTCAAAAGAAGAGTATTTTCCTCCATTTAAATTCACACAAGAACAAAGACAAATGATTTTGTTTTTTTTGTTTTTGTTTTCCCTGTTGAGAAGAATTCAATCTTGTACGCAAAAAATGGCTTTGTTTAATTCTCTCCACAACTCCAGCCCGGGGATCTTTACATAGGAGCAGCGTAAAAGAGTGATATTCCAAAAATACCCTTTTGTTCCAGGCGTCTTACATGGTGTTTATTTATTTTTAATAATAATGAGGAATGTTCTATCTGTTAGCAGCTCAACATGCCTGAATAAGTGATTTATATTCTTAAGAATTCAAATAATCTCCAATTTTAGAAAATTAGAAAAATACGGCATAAAGTGCATCAAATTTTAATTACTACTAATTATGTGGTTAATTTCAGTAAGTACTAGTTACTTTATTACAATTTCACTCATCGTTGCTACCGGACATGAAAATTAATACATTTCACTCATCGTTGTCATTTTAATATTGACCACATTTTTTATCAAAAAGTATCGACCACATTTTTTAAGGAATATAAAAATTAGACTAAATTACCCTTGTGTTTTATGGAGATATGTTGTTTTCACATATATTAATAAATTCATTTCTTTGAATTGAATAAGGATATAATTGGAAAAAGTTGAACAAAATTGCTTAAATGACATTTTGTAACAAAAAAGGCTAAAATGATGGATAAACATTATGAAACGGCGAGAGTATTAAGGTTATCAAAATTTCAGTAAGGACAATAACTCGTTATTGATTAAAAGAGAAAATCGAGCTAGAAATGTGGTTAAATAATCCGATTAACTAAAATTAATGGGTCGAAATCACAGTTAACCAGTACACCCTAGTTGCTACCAAGCACGAAAATTAGTACCAAGGTTATCAAAATTTCGTGTTAAACCCCGCAATTGCTTGAGACATTGTAATTTATAGAAATTTGTTATATTTGTGAAAAGATGGGCAAATACAAAAGACTAAGATATTTTTTTTTGGATATCATTGGTTGTCTCATACTCTCATAGCTGTGTGCTGCTTTTGAAGCAAATTTGAAAATAGAAAAATATATAAAATATCACTTCTACTTTATTAAATCTACTAGGTTTCACTTTTTTATGTGACCAAAAGTTTCTTGGAAGGTTCAAAAACAAGGACGCGTTTGGGAAAAAAGAATAAAAATAAATATAGCTCATCAGTTTGGCCTGTAATTTGTAATTTGCAAATATGGCTGTATTATATGGAAGGGGGCGTTCAAGTCAAAAAACAACTAAAAAGTCTACGTTATACATTTATAGCACATCAATTACTCGTATTTGTTTGGTCATATGTAAAATATATATAAATCGAATAACATTTTAATTGAGATAAAAAAAATAACATTTTAATTGATTTGTTCTGGTCTAATAACAATTAATGTAATTAAAATAACAAGTCGTATTTTGCCCTACACAAGTTTTTTTTGTTGTAATTTGTCAATGGTATTTCTTATTGTTATATATATTTGGATGTTAGATCCAATGTTGTACGTTGTCGTTATATTGTCAAAGAAAATCAAATTATAATTAATTCTTGTTTTAATGAAAATTATAGAGGAAGTTAGGTGTAATTAATCAGATAATTCACGCAAAATGCTATGTGCTCAATTATTGTTAATCTAACTTGTTAATGTAATTGATAATCGTTTAAAATAGACATTCTTATTATAAGAGTGGCCACTTTGAAAATTTCTAAAATATAATTCAGAATGATCAAGACGTCGATAAATTTTAGAAAATCATGCATTTTGTCTGTTCTTATCCGTTTCATAATTTAGCGATTGGTGGTCACATCATGCCCAATTATTTTCCTTAATTAATAGTTTTTATGATCTCACATTATCTGTGAGTTGGTTTTTCTTAGTAATCCATCCAATTCTTACAAATAATTCTCAGCAATGATCAATCATACAAGCACAAAATATATACATGTATGTGATAATAAGAGCGGCGAACAATCAATTTAATATACACAGATTGATTATTGTATAACATATGATATTGATTAAATGAGAGTAAATTAGTAAACTGACTTTTAAATTAGCAATGGGACCCAGCTAACGGTGTTTGACTATGATGATCGGTGATTAACGGCTAGGAGGGAAGTACCAGAAGTTCGAAATTGTGGGCCCTCCAAACGCGGATGTGGACCCCTTTGTAATTGTGTGATTCACTAACAGTTGTGATTTGTGAACATAAGATACATCAAATTTTTATGTAATACGCAGCAATACAAACATGATATGAAACATGAGAGTTATTAGAAAATATCATGTTCGATCATTGTTTCCGCTTCTTTATTTGGGGTGAAGAATCAAGTCTCACTATCCCTCTTATATATCATTAAATTTAGTTGGTCACATCGGTTAATTTAAAAACTCAGGATTTATCCCAATGATAAAAAGCATGGGACAAGGTCCAAGAGAAGTGCCCAATAAATGGGACCAAAACCGATTTGAACCATAGTTGCTGCTAATTGGCTTGGGTCCAATTTGAGAAAACCTTGCCAAAATATGTTCGAATTCTCTAATGTAGATGTCGCACCAGAGAAATCTTATTGGAATGTGGTTCTTCTTGCCCTTGGTGGAATAATTGGGACAAGTATATTATCTTGGAAGATGATCATGGAATTTAATTATTAAAGCAAATTGAAACTCTTATTGCACGTGTTTCTAAAGGCCAGGAAAATGGAGTTTGGATAATCAAGTGTGCTTCAGTGGAAGAAAAAGATTGGGTAATTGAAAATGGCCCATGGATAATCGGATGCCTGAAACGAGTAGCTTTGAAAACATGGGAGTCGGGAATGAAAATGGAATGGTATTACTTTGAAATATATAGTGTCAATTTGGACAATCCTACCTGACCTTGATCCCATCTTCTACTTGCATCATATGCTTAGTTGTGGATAGGAAAAGCAAGCCAAAATCTTCTCATGTTTTGAGGCAAAGATTTACTCATAATATATAAGAGCATCCCATCAGTGGCAGGGCCAAATAGATTCTCTCGTATAAGAGGTTGTAGTAGCCTTGAAGGAAGCTCTAATGGAAGAAATTAAAGGCACGGCTTGGAATGTTAGAGGATGTAATAAATCCTCTAAAGATTCAAATTGTGAATAAATCCACCAATACAAACGATATGAGTGTAATGGCTATTTTGGAATCGAAGATTGCTACCGATAAAGAACGGTTCGAATTCAGTATAGCTGATTAAAAACTCTACGGGTGAAGTACTAAAACCCTATAGTAATTCAGTAAACCCTAGGGAAAATAATTAAAAAGAAAAAAATCAGAATTAGATTTGGTGAGAGGCAAATCTAATCTCAACCATCTATATTTTATTTAACGATTGAGATTTCTCCAACTCTACCCATAGAGTTTTTTTGTAACTCTACTGGAGCCCATTCCGATAACGAAATGGATGTTGTTGCTAGTCTCTTGATGGTCCTTGGATTATGAATGGTGATTTTAATTGCATAATTGATGCTATAGAAAAGTTATGATGTGATGATTTCCTACGCTCTCACAAGAATACGAATTTCATTGTAGGAGTAGATCAAGATCGAATTACGGAGATTATGTTTGTTATAGTTAATTTTAGAGACTAATTCCTAAGCCAAAATAGTATGATTGTGGTGCAGTTCTAATTAATTAAAGTAAGAAAAACAAGTAAAAGATGATGTAATAATATATGAGAGTGCAAAGTTTCAAGGCTAGGAATCCCTCACAACTTTGATCCATGAAATTTGAATAACACTTCTACCTAAGTTGGATATTTTGTTATGAAGGTTATTGGCTCAAGTCATAAATTAACTTCTATTAAAGATTAACTTAATGTATTTCTACCAATTAAGAACTCACTTTTGTGATGAAATGAAACCAATAAAGCCCTTTAAGCACTTAGACATCTGGATGGTAAACCAAACTTGCTCTACTTTCGTGATGCTTCAAACTTGACTAAAACACCTAGAAGTTCTATGACAATTAACCACATGAGAAACTAATCTTATGTTTAACAATCCTAGTTTTTTCAAATGAAACAACCACCTTTCAATGTGCTCTCTCCATTTTAATTGCTCACTTAGACCACCACCTCTTGATGCGCAACCTACACAAGATCATAATGTAATAACCACTATTTTTATAAATAATATTATGATAATAGAGAATCTCTTTTAATATCACTTAAATTTTATTTTCGTCTTTGAAGAAGATAAATAAAAAATCAACAAAAGCGGACTCCGATGAAGAGGCCACGAGATGGAAGACAATCAACAATCGACAAAAATCAACAAAAGCGTTCGACGAAAATGGACGAGAAAAACAGAGGTAAAAAAACCAGTCATCCATAACATTCGAGAATCCATATATAAGGTTGGAGGGAACAATGAGATGGAAGACAATCGGGGCAAACGACCAAGGCCATCACCAACCCGGCACGCAGTGGGCTTAATCAATAAAAGGCGGTCAAGATTCAAGATGAGATCTAGAAAAATAGGAATTTTAGATGCGATCTAGAGAAATCCGAAATTTGGGAAAAAAAAAACAAATTGAAACCACACAGATCAGATAATTAAACTGTTGTTATGTGTGAAACTATGTTTGATAAGGATTGTAGCCATGTGAAATGGAGAACTCCAAGGATGTATGTTATGTATAAGAAACCTCAATTGATAGTAGTTTATCTTAGCATAAAAATTGTTGTTGTGATAAGTTACCACCTTTTAGTTTTGCATGGTGTTGTGGAAGCTTAAAGTAAGAAAGCTTGATGGTCTTCTCATGACTAAGACTAAAATATGTAAGATTGTAGTTTGCAATCAATACAAGTTATATGCAGGTGTTCATGATACTTGGATTGTGTGCTTTCAAACATCTTGCAAGTTTATACTAGTGTAAAACCGCTATTGTTTTGTGGTTCACTAAGCTTATACTCCTTCCGTTTCTTAAAACATGTCCTTTGCCTCAGCCCCTCCTTAAACCATATAGATAAGCCATGATTAGTCTCTGTTAGTAAAACAAAACTCAATGTTATGTAAACAAATTTAAAATTAAAATCATCTTTAGTAACCTCCTAGAATTTTCCCCTCCTGAAACCATATGAATAAGCCATGATTAGCCTCTGCTAGTAAAACAAAACTCAATGCTACTTAAACAAACTTGAAATTAAACAAACTTGAAATCATATATACCTTTTAACATCTTTAGCATCCTTGTTCACAACCAATTCACAACACCTTCCAAACCTCTCAACGTTTCTAGAAATCATGTCAAGAGAATCATATATATATCATAGACTTCTTCCTCATAAAAATCATAGAGGACTTCACCTCCGAGTTTCGAGCCAAAAAAATCATGGGAAATTAAACTCAAAATTTAAGGTCGGAGCCAAAATTTTAAGGTTAAATAGCGTAAAACAAACATTGACTTTTGTTTTACCTGTTTTTGCACAAACAAACGAACATCTAGTAAAAAGTTACCATTGTCTCAACTATCTTAGAATAAGCAGATTCTTGGTTATACTTGTTTTTATCGATCTTCTCAGCACAATCCCTACCATACTTCTCACACCTCTCCGCATTTCGTGCATCAACGTCCACAATCTTTATAAGCGCATGAACATTAGGAGCCTCAGAACGAGTACTTGCATTGTCAAGGATGACCTTTGCACGACAGACAACACCCTTGGTAGCATTAGACACCAGGATAGCTTTTTCTCCAAAAATCTTCAAATCAGGGTTGTTTTGGAACACAAGCCAACTCATAAACCCGGAGTCGGCTTTGATAACATTTGTAAGGCTCGAGACCTTAGAAACGCTATCCCTTGCCAACCCGAGGACTCCAAGGATGTATGTTATGTATAAGAAACCTTAATTGATAGTAGTTTATCTTAGCATAAAAATTGTTGATGTGATAAGTTACCATCTTTTATTTTTGCATGGTGTTGTGGAAGCATAAAGTAAGAAAGCTTAGTGGTCTTCTCATGACTAAGACTAGAATATGCAAGATTGTAGTTTGCAATCATGATACTTGGATTGTGTGCTTTGAAATCTGTCATGATTGTAACTGGATGCAATTTATTAATTTTGGCCTTGCTTACTTAGGTTAGAATAGACAAAATAGTACAGATATAGAGGAAAGTTTTGCTTATGCTAGCAACTAGCATTCTGAATATGCAATTTAGTAATGTGACTAAAAAAATAGGGAAGCAAGATAAGATCGTCCTAGGAGAGTGGTACTTATATGAGAGGAATAACTGGAAATCAAGATAGAATTAGGATCTACTTGCTTCTTGAGGTACTTGTCACATTCTTTGCCGAATCTCTTAGCGTTCCTGGAAGCTGTTAGCGAAATGGAACGAGATTCTACAATCTCAGTTACATACATATCCGGGTCAGCTCCAAAAGCAATATGCTGTCTGACTTGAGCAACCAGCATCTTCGTGTTGTAACCAGCATTCTTCGACTCCCCCGCTGAAGCTTTTGCAGAATCTCCCAACCTAATAACCTTGGCCTTCTTCTCTGCATCTGCTGAGACATAGCCTAATTACAAGATCTTATTGGCCAAGTAAAAGGTCCTTGTTCCGGAATCAACAACCGTTTTGGAAACGATATCAAGAACAAGGAAACAATCTTATACATTGAGTCCACAACTACTCCGAAAATATAAGATTCAATACTCCGGAAAATATAAGATTTACTTTTTTTTAATAATCAATTTACAAATTTGAAGAAAAAAAACATCAAAAAGTTCACCCGGTACTATGAAGTTATGCCAAATTCATATGGTACCCAATTTTTTTTAAAATTTGGTGTGGTAACTCTCACTTCTTAGGATTTTTTGTCTAATACGTTAACTACTAACTTCACCTAAAATGTTAAATTTTCGTTAAAAATAAAAGAAATACCCATTGCTTTTTTAGGTAAAAAATATCAATTGCAATTTATGGTACCAATTAAATAAGCTTTTCAAACGTCTTGCAAGTTTATACTTGTGTAAAACCGCTATTGTTTTGTGGTGTATAAGTTGATTAACATCTAATATGTCAGAACTTGTTAGTATAGTTCTCTTAAAATATCCCATATGGTCCATAATTTCCTCTAAACTATCCCACATCGGGCAAATATCAACAAACAAGTAACTCTAAAATAGATATGCACCAACGTGAAGTGGTTTTCTTTAAAGTGAAGAAGTAATATTTTTTCGCTCTCTAGAGAAGCTCTCCCGTCACCGGCGATTTGCTTTGTTTTCCGGCTCTTGCCCTGACTTGGTCACTAGATGGCCAAGTCGCCTGGTCACCAATCTGCGGTGACACTTCCTCCCTCGGGGATGGACGTGGACGTCGGCCAAGGCCCGTCTAACTCGCTTGTGACGCCAAACCTAAATGGCAATCACTTCCCAACTCTAGACTCTGCAGCGAAGTCGTTCCGAGACACAGTGGCACGAAGTACCCATCAAGCGTCTTCTGATTTTTCGGTTTCTTTGGAAGAAGAGCGGCCGGATCTATATGACACGGATGATGATGTGGCTCCGGAGGAAGAAGACCCTGATTGCCCTACAGTGACGCTCACAGCCCAGGAAAAAAGAAGACTTAGGGCACCATGGGCACGTGCTTTGATTGTGCGAATGTTTGACAAAGGCCCGGGCTACAAGCTGCTTCGGCGAAGCTTAGAACTAAAATGGGCGCTCAAGGGTTCATTCTCTCTGATTGATGTTGGGAATGATCGATATGTGGTTCGATTCACCAATGGCGATGACTACAATCATGTACTCACTCAAGGTCCTTGGATGATAGGTGATAACTATCTTATGATTCGCCGTTGGACCCCGGATTTCTGCCCCAACAGTGATTTGGTATCTGTGCTTACTGTTTGGGTTCGCATCTCTGGGTTAGGACTGGAATACTTTGACGAACAATGTCTCCGTCATCTAGGCGAGAAAATTGGGAAGGTGGTACGAGTTGACAGGACTACAAAAGATGTTGAGAGAGGTCAATTTGTTCGCTTCGGAGTTGAGATAGATTTAAACAAGAAACTCCGTTCAAAACTCTACTTTCGAGGTCGTAAATGGAAGATTCAATATGAAGGTCTACGTATGGTTTGTTATTCGTGTGGTAAAGTCGGTCATACTTTGGATAGTTGCCTTTCAAAACCCGCAACTGAGATTGATCCCTCGAGTACTCAACCTGCTGTTGGGGATCAACAAATGACAAATGTATCTCCTGCCCCAAATGATCTACTTAACCAATCGGGGACACTAATAGAGGAAGCAAATTTAGGCCCATGGATGCAAGTTAAGAAGCCAGTCCGTCGGCGTAACAATGTGGGGGCAGCGCAACGTACATCCACTACAAGCACGTCGTTTGCTGCTACTCCACCAACAAGCACTGGTCTACCATCGGCCAAGCAGAACAAGACCTCACAAATGAAAGTTCAAACCAAGCCGGCAGAGGCAGCTGGGTCATCGGAAAAGTCCGGTTCGAGATTTGCGGCCCTTAGTATCTCGGATGAGATTTCCTGCCCGAAAAAGCCGAAGCATGTGGGACTGGAGATGCCAAATTCGGAAGGTAATCCAAGCACAAAATCACGCAAAATCAGCGAGAGGGGACTCCCAAATCAGTTGCGCTTCCTAGCAATACGGCAAATCGAAAGATACGATCTTCTGCCGCAAGGAAAGATAAAGATTTGGCGGGTTCTCGTTTCCATCCTTTCTACAAGAGTGGGCCCCCAGAATTAATTCAAAAAGATATTGTTGTGTTACCACAGTCCGAATTTCTATCCATTAACTGGAATCAGCAAATATCCGCCAAACACCAAGTAAACCCTAACGTGATCGCTACGCCACCAATTTCGGTTAATAATACCAATTGCCTGGCGGCGGCCAACAAGCAACCCTCGTCTTTAAAGAAACAACTCAGAGATGCTACTCGCAAACTTGCTGAGTCTAAGCAAAACCTCGCAACAGACAACACCAACCCTGTTGATCCTAGCCAGACACAGATACCAATAGTTCATGATGGATAATCCCAACGTGCGGGTGCAACAGGTTTGGACCAGGCAAAGTTTGTTGGTCTCAAACCACCGGACGGGGCCTTTCAAGTTTCTCGCCCCCCGTTTGGCAAACAAGATGGTGATCGAGTTGTTGCCTTTGGTGACGGAAACGAATCCGATCCTATGCAGGGTGTCAATACCACAACAAATTCAAGCAGCAACTCAGAGGCTCATTGACTCTGTTTATGCCTTTGCTTCAAATATGACTATGAATCTTTTGCCGATCTTTGGTTACATCAACTACTCTATGTTTTCCATGATTAGACTCCAATTTCTTATCTGGAATGTCCGTGGTGCTGGTAGTGCACACTTTCTTTCAACAATTCGTGAGCTCATTCGTCAACATCGGCCGCATGTTATGGCTCTTGTTGAACCTCACATCAGTGGTGATCAAGCGGATTTGGTTTGTCAACGTATTGGTTTCAATGGTATTCTCCGGGTTGAAGCTGAAGGTTTTGTTGGCGGTATATGGTTGCTTTGGAACACGGCTAAAGTGAGAGTTGACCCGATTTCTCTCAACCCTCAACACATCACAGTTGAGGTCACCAGAATCAATGAAGACCCTTGGTTATTCTCGGCGGTCTATGCTTCTCCTAATTCTATTACACGCATGGCTCTTTGGCGGGAACTCAGTGAATTTGCCCGTTCTCATAATAAACCCTGGGTCCTTGCCGGGGATTTCAATGCAACTTTGAGAGCTAATGAGCGTACAACATCGTCAGTTGGTTCCACTAATAACTCTCGTCAGTTCAGTGAGTTTGTCGACGAACTTCAATTGATCGATCTTGGCTTCTCGGGTGCGCCTTATACTTAGCACACGTGGAACTCGACTCAAACGTATAAGGCGGCAAGATTGGAGAGAGTACTCTGCAATGAACATTGGCGTCTTAACTTCCCTGATGCTTGGGTCTTTCATTCGAGCGCTCCGCATTCTGATCACTGTCCTCTTATTCTTCATCTACAAAACTTGCACGAGTCGGTGGTTGTTAAACGGCCTTTTCGATTCCAAGCAGCATGGGCGTCTCACGATCAGTACTCGGATTTTCTTACTTCCTGTTGGGATAATACTTTGCCAAGCATGGACTCACTATCCCTTCTATCATCAAAACTGCAGGAGTGGAACAAAGAGGTCTTTGGTAATATTTTCCATAGAAAGAAACGTCTATGGTCGCGTTTAGCTGGCATTCAGAAAGCAAAGGCGAGATATATTTCTCAGCATCTGATTGATCTCAAAGCTCAACTCATCAAAGAATTAGAGATCGTTCTCGAGCAGGAACAAATCTTGTGGTTTCAAAAATCTAGAGCCTCCTTTCTCATCGACGGGGATCGAAATACAAGATATTATCATCTTTCAACCATCATCCGTCGTCGAGCGAACCGGATCGAACGACTTCAGGATTCTAATGGTGATTGGATCGTTGAGAAACAAGCTCTTCACAGCCTTGTCATTCGGTATTTTGCCGAGCTTTACACGGAAGAAGCGTCACATTTGCCTGAACCGAATTTGCCCTTTCTGGTTAATCACAGCTTCCCTCGTGTTCCCGGGTTTGCCGACTCTTTTAGCACACCTTTTCAGCGATCTGATGTTTGGGAAGCATTACGTGGCATGGGACCGTTTAAATCTCCTGGACTTGACGGCTTTCCAGCGATCTTCTACCAAAAGAGTTGGGCTATAGTCAGCGACAAAGTCATTTCGACGGTTCTGAATTTTCTCAATCATAATGTCCTGGAGCAGAATTTTTGTGATGCTTTACTTGTCCTACTGCCTAAAGTGGAGAATCCAATCAGCCCATCCCAGCTTCGGCCTATTTCGCTACTGAATGTTATATTCAAAATCAGTACGAAGATGATTGTGAGGCGCTTGAAACCGTTTATTGATGATCTTATTTCTCCTATGCAATCGAGCTTCATCCCGGGCCGATAGATTGTCGACAATGTTGTTGTGGTTCAGGAAGTTCTTCATACTTTCCATGATCGAGCTAATAATGGCAAGTGGATGGTTATCAAGGTGGATTTGGCTAAAGCATATGATCGCGTTCGCTGGTCGTTTTTGAAGGACATTCTTACAGAGGCGGGGTTCCCTTTGAAACTCGTCGACTCTATTATGGCATGCCAAACAAATGGGAAAACTAATGTTCTATGGAATGGGGAATCGGTAGGCTCCTTTACTCCAACACGGGGTGTCCGACAGGGTGATCCGCTTTCTCCTTACTTATTTGTCTTATGCATGGAGCGTTTATCTCATATTATTCAGTCTGCTGTCGAGGCAGGTTTATGGTCTCCGATTTCGATTGGGGGTGTTCCGCTCTCCCACCTATTCTTTGCTGATGATTTGTTGTTATTCGCTGAAGCCTCTTCTTCTCAAGCAGCAATAATTCAAGCTTGTCTTGAGAAATTCTGTTGGCAGTCGGGGGAGAGGGTCAACAATGATAAAAGCTCCATTCTTTTTTCTCGTGCTGTTCTGCACTCTTCGGCAGTGAGTATAAGCAATCAATTGCACATTCCGATGACTTCGGATTTGGGGACTTATTTGGGTGTGCCAACGCTTCAAGGCCGTATTACTAATATGCGGTTCCAATCTCTGCTCGATAAAGTCACCTCTAGGCTCCGGGGATGGCAGGCGAGATCATTATCCTTTGTTGGCCGTGTCACCCTTGCTAATTCAGTTTTGTCTAGCTTGCCGATCTACATGATGCAATCGACCATGATCCCACGTTCCATTTGTGACTCTATAGACAAGACGGTCCGTGGTTTTATTTGGGGTTCCCAAAATGAGCAGCGTAAGATTCACCTTCTTTCTTGGGAAAAAATCACATGCCCAAAGAAACATGGAGGACTTGGAGTCCGCTCTATGCGTGATTCCAATGCGGCTTCTTTGGCTAAGCTAGGATGGAGGATGATTCAGGAACCGGAAAGACTCTGGAGCCGTGTGATCCGAGGGAAATATTGTAACAACCGCGTTGATATTGATGTTTTCCATCGCTGGCCACGTCAATCATATATTTGGAAAGGGCTGGTCCATGGCGGTCAACTTCTGTCACGGGGTGTTCGATCAGCGGTCGGCGATGGCAATCGCACGTTTTTCTGGACTCACCGCTGGTTAAAAATGCAGCCACTTGCTGATTTTGCTCTACTCCCTTTATCTGATGCAGAATTGAGTTGCATTGTCGCTGATTACTGGACAGAGCACACGTGGGATTGGAGTCGAATTAATCATCTTCTCCCTAGTCAAATTCGTGCTGAACTGATGTCAGTGGTGCTTTGCTCCGAGGATAACGCCCAAGATCGTTACTTTTGGGGACCGTCACCGTCGGGTCTATTCTCCTCTGGCACTGCGCGGGCTCTGTTGCAAGAACCTGCTCAATTTCAGGAACACAAAGTCTGGTCTGCAATCTGGCATTGTCCGACTCAGCAACGGGTTCGCCATTTTCTCCATTTAGCTTGCCATGAAGCGTTTCTCTGCAACGTACCAGGCAACGCCGAGGCCTCACACTTGTGGCTACTTGTCCTCGATGCCCTGATTTGGAAACGTCCCTCCATGTCTTGCGTGACTGCCCTGAAGTTAAAAAATTCCGGGAAGCTTTTCTTCCGGCTTCGATTAATCGAGCTGATTTCTTTGATAGTTCGGACATCAAGGCGTGGATTTGGACTAACATTCGTTCTCGTAATCATCAGAGCTCTTTGTTTGCTAATGCTATCTGGCACATTTGGAAGGCTCGTAATCAACTAGTGTTCAGGTACTTAGATCAGCTCTCGAGTGTATCGCTCGTTGCTACTCGTTCGGCTGAAAATTACATGTGCTGCTTGGCTGACCGGAATAGAGTAGGAGGGCCATTCGAGCACTCTGTTAATGACACCACTGCTTGGATTCCGCCAGACGAGGGGTGGATCAAAGTGAATGTTGATGGAGCGTCCAAAGGCAATCTGGGCCCGGCCGGCGGTGGTGGTGTGTTTCGTGATCAGTTGGGTGGTTTCAAAGGTGCCTTCGCTTTCCGTTGGGGCTCGTCAGGAGCCCTAACCTCCGAGTTGTGGTCAATCTTCCACGCTCTCCGTAAGGGTTTGGAGTTACAGCTGGGACAGTTGATCATTGAAACTGACTCAGCCGTAGCGTGCAAATTAATGCAGGAGACTATGGTGTCAACCCATCCCGATTTTCATCTCATTTCTCGGTGTCGTACGCTGATCACTCGGCATGATTGGCAAGTCCGGATTCAATTTATCCCCAGGCGTTTTAATTCCATGGCCGACACCATGGCTAATTATGCTTTTACTTTAGATTCTACTTATGTTTTCTTTACAACCCCCTCGGATTGTATTTTGCCATTTTTTTGCACTTTAAACTCTGTTCCGGCTCCTCTTTAAGTCAACAAAAGCTTAAGGGCTTTGCCCTCCTTTTCAACAAAAAAAAAAACAAACAAGTAACTCTCATTTACTATATATAAGGAACAATACAGAAGAAAGAAGTGGTCGAAAAACATCTCTAACTCAAGAACTATTTTGCTTGTCAAAGTTCGACGTGTTTAATCTCCAAGTGAGATCGCGTAAGCTTTATTTGTAAAAAGTACAAAAATAATCAGTTGAAGAGTGGGGAGGAGGAAAACGTATCCTACTATGCAGTTGATTATACTACTGGTAATTTGTGAAATCATGTGACAAATATAGGCAGAAGCTTTTACCATCTACTTAAAGATGAGACATAAGCATAGGTAAATGCACAACTTTTAGGTTCACTAAGTCTAAGAGAGACCTACTGGTTTTTTGGGCTGGAATGAAAGACGGTAAAATAGGTTTTTTGGCTTACACCATACATATTACAGGAGGCGTTACACATTCATCAAAGTCAACATCTAAATAATAAGCCTAACTTTGTAAGATCTCAATCTTACCTTTTAGGATCCTTCTTAAAAACCTCCTTTCAATGTTTCTTGATATTATGTCCAGATCAGCATACAAAGTATTGACCTCTTCATCAAAAACAGGCATGACTTCAACTACAAGTAGATGCATGTTGATGCTAGTAAGTCGTCCTTGTGCACGAGCAACTTTGAGCTTCGCCTTATTTGCAGCATCGCGTACCTTCTTGGCAGTCTCTATCAAATCCATATCATTCTGGCCAAATCCAGCAGTAAGCGCCTTTATGGCCAAAATATCCGCTTCCCAGATCTTAGAGCCCTCTCAATCGAGGGGGCGGGAAGCAAGAATTCTCGTCCAATTCTCTGTCACATAACAGGCAGTAACATGCAATTCAATTCTTCTGGTTCATACAAGTATGCCAAATTTAGTCACAAGCATTCTTGAATTTAGTCACAAACAACCCTAGAGGAACAAACATGCAAGAAAACAGGACGAAAACAGATCGGGATCAAGAAAAGAAAGATGTAGAGAGAAAGATGAAACGCGAATCTAAGAAAACATATCCTCAGTGCAGATCATCCAGGATGAAACGTAACCAAGGAAGAAACACACAACAAAACAGGAGGAAAACATACCGGGATCATACAAATTCAGCCATGGCTGCAATGGTGCAAACGCGAACTCTTTCGTGCAGATGCAGTGATCGGCGAACTATTTCGTGTAGACGCAGACGCGAACTCCTCCATGCAGATCCTCGACCCTGGAGCAAATGTGCAGATGAAAGTGAAACTAGGGTTTGGTTTAGTAATATTTATATGGCCAGTTTCAGCCCAAACGTAAGCCGAGCCCAAAATGTGAGGCCCGGGCCAGATCGGTGAGACCTGAGCGCGAGTCTGGTCGGGGCCACGGGTCGGTGGGTCGGAGAGGGTTCAGCGGGCCAAAGAGGGTTCGTGGGGGCTAGGGGCACCCATTCTTCAGGCTTAGGCTGATTTGATTCGAGCAAGGCGTTACTCGAGTCATTCGGCCTTGCTTGGAGCAAATCGGCCCGGCTAAGCGCAAATCATTGGTGAAATATTAGAGGATTGTTTGTGAATTATATTTCTTCAATCAAGTAACTTCAAACGAAAATTAAAAGTTTGACATAAAACAAAACTTTAAGATCCTATAGGTACTAATAGATGTAGAGATTTGACTAAATTAAAAGAGAAATTGAAGAAAAAAAATTGAGATCTATATATAAACATAAACAATATAAATTTCGTGAATTTGAAATGACGGTTGCTAGGCGCCCCGGTCAGAAGTTCTAGGCGGCCCCGTTTTTAAATTTCGGTCGGATCGGCCGAAGTAAAAAAAAAAAGAAAATTTTAAATGTCACATCAACTTATTTAAATTTTGTTTGATAACCCTCACTTTTTAGAATTTTTTGTTTAATACCTTAACTGCTAACTTCACCTAAAACGTAATAATTTCTTTAAAAATAAAAGAAATACCTATTTCTTTGTTTTGGTTAAAAATATCCATTGCAATTTACGATACTAATTTAAGTTTTTCAAACATATTGCAAGTTTATACATAATTGTGTAAAACGCTATTGTCTTGTGGTGTGTGGTTGATCAACATCCAATATGCTACAACTTGTTATTATAGTTCTCTTAATTATGCATTCACTATTGTGTGCATGGTACATAATTAACTTTAACTAAGTATATGATATGATAATTGACAAAAATATGTAATGTATCCCACATGCAACTTGAAATTGATATTATCCTTTAACATATATCTTAGTTGTTAATTTGTTATTAACAATAAATGCTAATGATTACATATTAAGCAGACGAGCCTCTAAGTAAAGCAAACAAGCCAATAATCACAGGATTGTATCAACAATTACAACACAGAAAAGGGTTATCCACACAACCTCCAACTTCCCAAATTACAACACACACTCAATACTTATTTAGATTAACACCTTACATCCACATATGTATAGCTATGTATATGACACTTTCCCTAGCAAGCTAGAAATGTCGACTTTGGATCGCTATGGCAGCTCAAGAACGAACCATTGATGCAAAAACTAGGCGAAAAGGCACAAAAATTGTTAGCTAGGAGAATAGATGATGGAGATTGATTATAGATACACATATATCTATTATGTTAAATGGGACAGATTGCTAATCAGATCGATCTAAGTGTTCTTATTTTCGATCGATCAAATGGTCTCAAGTGTTTTGAAGTTCATTGCTTGTGTGTGAGTGGAGATAGTGCATTGCTAGCCACTGAAGATGAAAGTTTTGTGTTATCTATAATTTTGATGGTGGCTTCTTCACTAATTTAGGCTTCGATCCTTGTTGTTGTGTTCGAACCTTTACTCCCTTTTACTCCTCCGATAATCTTCAAAGACGTACAATTCAATGTCGTACTACTTGTAGACGTTTAAATATTCCAAGCACAAAGTGTAGTTTAGCAATTTTCTTAGACAAATTTAGTATCCATCTAATGAATTCATGAAAAACACAAGGCAATTACATGCTTGGAAACAGTTGAAATGTGTAGAGTATGTCATATGCAAGGCTTATTGTTAGGTTCTAAATGGAACAAGCTATATGGAATCCAAAGCTTATTGTTTTCCCATAGATACAACCCCCAACTTACCCAATACATTAACCGGTTTATGGTATCAAACTTGAACTTCATCATCAACACCTAATTCATTGCTTATGCTAATTCATCATAGTAACATTAAGCTTAAGCCACCAAATTCATGATCAACACTCCTATTCATCTAATTCATTTCATCATAGTAACATTAAGCTTAAGCCACCAAATTCATGATCAACACTCCTATTCATCTAATTCATCGCTCATGGCGGATAACCGCCATGAATCGCGAATTTGAAGCTATTCCGACTCTGATTTCACTCCTCCGTTGTAGAATTTCGTGGACGCAAGAGCACACTATCACGACATTGCTCAATTGTCTCTCCATCAAGACAATAAGATGCTAATCGATGGCGCCGATGTCGTGAAATCTGTAATTACTTTTGGAAGAGAACGAGAAGGGAAACATCGAAGCAAACGTGGTGACGGTATCGCCGATGGAGGATCCGCCCTTGATTTTCTATGTTCTTCTTTGGGAATATCATTTTAATGATTTTATGCATGAGAATATGTAGAGTTTTTTATGTATAAGAATAAGGATATTTTTTTCATTTTGTTATAACGATATAATTTTTTATAAGAAAAATAAGATTTAATCAGATCATTATTTTCATTAAAAATAACTTAATTCATTATTTTGATTTTAAAGAAAATGAAAAATATGAAATTTTAATTAAAAAATGTCCAAAAAACACCCTTTCTATTTAACCTAACTAAGGCTATTTTTTAAATTACTAACTTTTTTTGGGGCATACTTGCTAATCGACCTATTATAAATTGGGTTAATAAGTTCCAATCCAATTTGTTTGTAATTAGCACCCAAAAACACTGTAATAAAAAAAGAGTATGTTTTTTCAAAATTAATTTTAAAGAGGGTTAATTTAATTAAAAATGGGTTTCGTTAACATTTTTTGAGAAAAAAAGTTGTTAACACCAGAGCAATAATCTTTATTATATTTTAATGGAAAAATGGCAATGAAAATATAAGATCTACTTTTTTAATAAAAAATATAAGATTTTTGTGTTTATACTAGTTGAAATTTTGGAAAAAAAGAATAATGGTATGTTCGGGAACGATGTACTTATATGAGTTAATTCTGATGTAGTTGATGTTAATGTATGTAGTTGATGTTGAAATTAGTAGTTGAAATGAGATGTTTATTTTTTATATAATCTGCATAGTGTTTTGAAAAATTGTAGTTTACGAGAGTTAAAGAAGAAAGTAAGAGGTTGAATAAAATTTCAACTAGTTAAAATAAATATATTATTAGTACAAATATAACATAGCATGCATGGAAAATAGTAGAAAAAGATGACACATTAAAAATAATTGGTGCCAAGGAACACAATGTTTTTTTGTTGATAAAGGTAAAATTTCAATAACCAGACAAGCTTGGTAAACCGAGAGGCCGCATAAGGCGACAGCTGAGACTGTCTAAGGAAAGACACGACCCAAACGAACGAGCAAAGAGTACCAAAAACCAATGAACATAATGGTTTTTTTGTAGGAAATGATTCTATTTACTAGATAAGCTCAGTAAAATCGAGAGGCCATGAACGACAGCCGAAAACCAGCTAATAAGATTGAAACAAGCAAACAACACACGTAAAGAAAGTACAACTAACGAAAAAAGGCACTAGAACTAGTTGGATAATGGTTAAAGTGAGGGGCTGAAGAGAATGACGCATTCAACATTGGAGTCAAATCGAACAAAATAGGTAAGAGGTATGGACTCTTGACGTTGCCTCCACCTGAATGAAGGATCTTCAACAATCACAAAACGTCCTTGGCGACCTCGCCAATGACAAACACACCACATCCAATCCCAAGACCAAATCTCAAGATGTACCAACCCCGTGCTCGAACCTAGACCAAGGGAAAACCAACAAGCTCGAAACCACCTGCCAAGAAAACACAAACAACAAAAAAAAGCCTACAAGAATGGGCCAAGCCCAACAAAGAAACACTAAGATTCGCACTAAAACGGGCTCTTGTTATGCTATACTCAACACACTGATATTTGGTTTCAACACATTGAAATTTGGTTTTCCCATAACACATTTCTAACAAGTTCAATTAGCAAGTAACAACGCAAATATCACGTATTCCACAATAATCTAGGCAGATCCTATAAGCCCCTAACTACAGGACAAGACTGAGGCAGTTGCACTAGACCAATGATGCATAAAATTGTGATATTATCAAAATATATATAAGTGAAAAATCAAGAAAAAGAGAGGCTTACAGCCATTGTTGCGATTGATTTCGAGCAATTAGAACGTCGGACTGTTGAGAAGTGAGGAAGGAAAAACCTTAGCAATGATTTCGAGCAAGTAGAACGTCGGACTGTTGAGTAGCAATAACCGACGATTCATTTGCATACTCTCAATTTTATGTTTCACACTCTAATATCGGTGGGTTTCAAACCCGCACAAGAAAATGGCACAAAATATGGACGCGTTTCAAACCCGCACAAGAAAAGCACCCAATATCATGGGCGGATTTCAAACCAGCACAAAAAACAACCAAAATCATGGGCGGATCTAGGATCCGCACAAACCGGAGTGCACATCCAAAAAACCGGAGTGCGCAAAATCTTACCGCAATAACCATTTCTTTTTTTACTTTATATATTGCTAGGGTTTTAATTTGGGTTTTCCCTTGGAGAAAAGGGAGAAGCCCATTGAGCCAAAACGAAGCCCAAACGAGGCCCAACCGAGGGGAGATTCGAGAGATTCGGTCCGGACCACCCCGACCGGGTCCGGATCACCCGACCGGTTTGAACTTTGAAGGTACAGTTTGAACGTACATCTGGCGCCTATCGGTGTTACATAACACACGTGCAAGGTTAATCAGTTACGAATTTTTTTTGGTCGAACTAAACTTTATATATTACATATTCTTTTTTTTTTTGCTTGATTCTTTCATGACTTTTACATAGTGTATACTATTCTTATTATTATGTTTATTCAACAATATTTATCATTCTATATATTTTATCAAGTCTTTTTCAATTTTATTTAAAAAAAAAACTAAAACGACAAACATTTCTCTTTCTCTAAAAATCAAAACTAATTTTAAAAAACAAACCAATTATAAAAAATATTTATATAAAATTAAATAGTTTTTTTGACAAATATTTTTTAATGAAGAGAGTAATGTATTAAAAAAATATGATGAAGGGTCTGTTTGGCTACATGCATTATAATGAGTTTATGCATTATAATTTATTTTATACAAAGGTGTGTTTGGTAGAATTTTTAAAACACATTTTTTATTATAATAAACAATATTATATTATGTCAACTTTTTCATATTTTCAATAGAGTATAATTAAGTACAATCAAGTACAATAGTTGATTTGAAATTTTTTCCATGTTTCAAAATTTCAAAACAATCCAAACAAATTTCAAAATTTTAAATTAAAAAATTATATTATACTTCGTATTAAACATTATACATTATAATACATAAATTCTAGTCATCCAAACACACCCGAAATATATTTAAGGGATTATTTTAGCCAAGTGTAAAATATTGGCCGGATGCATTGGGTCACCCATATCATATATGTAAAAAAAATTATATTTTCACCCAATTTGGGTGAAAATATAATTTTAAATTGTATACATTGAGACATTTAGTTTAGCATGTGTTTTGGTCTGTATTTTTTGTTTGTTTTGATATTTTGTCATTTTTGTGCTCTGTGTGTTGTTTTGAATCGTCGGTCAATTTTCTTCGGTTGTTTAGTGGCCGGTTAGTTTTCTTTTAATCATTTGAGCACACTCTTTCTATGTTAGGTTAAGGACTTAGGGGTGCTCCCATCTGGAAGCCCAAATTTTACTATAGTGAAATTACACTAGATCAATGATGTTATTGTTGCCTATATTCTCTTCAATACACATCTCTAACACATTCTCGCATTGGTGAATGTATGCCCAAATCATATTTTCCCCTTCTTCTTCAATATAAAAAATACATGTCCACTTACTTGCATTCATATAATACCTCACCAAAACGTTATTCGATCTATACATATATAAAACGCTCTGACTAATAAACTTATCACTCTGTCACTTGATTAATTAAGATTTGGAGGTCAATATTTGCACGTCTTTACCCTATTTGTATGCTTATTTATTTTATCTAAAGGTTGTTGATTTTATTTTAATTAAATAGAAAAGTTATGGCTATCAAGGCCTACAATATCAGCGGTTTTGTTGGCATCACGCCGTACACGACGAAGACAGATTTCTCATCCATCTTGAAGGATTAAGTCCCAACATTTCTTAAGAACATAAAAATCTAGTTGTGGTATAATAGATCTTGTTTGCAGAAGTTTGCTGACCATTCCCGAGTCGGACTCGAGAATCAAACGATTGGTGTGAGAAGTTGTTGCTTGTTGTAGTCCATTTGGAATAACGAGGAGCTCAGCCAGCAGTAAGCGCCAAGCTAGATCCACACGAGATAGTAATGACCATAACATAAGTCCCATTATCTGTCCGAAGAATACCTCCACCCCCTGCCCTGCCATGATTTCCTTTAAACGCACCATCGACATTGAGTTTCATCCAAATAGCAGGCGGAGGGCTCTACTTGACAATTTGTTGTTGTTTGTGAACTGTAGGCGGAGCCACTCGTTAAAGCTTAGAAAAATTAGACTAGTAGGCCTCAACCTGGTGCATAACATCGGTACTAAGAGTGGTAATAGAGTCCTTGCCTTCAAAAACCAACCCATCTGGCATTTCCATGTAAGCCATATCATATATGTAAAAATGGATGCTCATGGATCACACCTCAAGACATTTAAAGATACCCATTCAATGGTATCTTGTATGGTGAAGAAATCACAAGGCATGGCATTTCCAACCAATGCCTCCCATATTAGATGAATCTTTTGGCAATCACGAAGAGTGTGTGGCACATTTTCCGGTTGATCTCATCTTGGACACTTTGAGTTGGTGGCCAACCGTCTTCACATCCTATTATCATTGCATAAATTATGCGCTCGTTGTTGTACATAATTCTCCAAATTGCTTTATAGAGATTGCGAGGAGGAGTCACATGAACATCACGACACAACGACGCCGCTGAATTGGAAATAAACACGACATTTGGAGTTTGATGCCAATAAATTTGTCACGTGCATCCGGTTCATTAAGAACAAAGACTGATTGAAGTTTTAAGCAAATATTAGCAAGGATGACGGGTTTAATAGCTGGCCAATTCCAATCCCCATTGACCCATAATTTCGCAATTTTCGCTCCTAGAGTATCATCAGAAATCTCCCTTGTAACAAAGTTAATCAAAGGTACATTTACAAGCCAATTGTGAAGCCAAGAAAAGGTCGACCGACCATTCCCGATTGACTTACGTAAGCCTTCACCAGAAAGTGCGAAACTTCAGCAATACCCTTCCATGTTTGGATGAACGTGATGGATGAACAAACATATCAACATCCAATCAATTACTGCAGTATTTGATTCGCAAAACGCGAGCCCAAAGAGCATCAGGATTTTGAAGCAACCTCCAACTAAGTTTTGACAATGTAACCATATTATTCCACACATTTCACGAATCCCCAATCCACCCTCACTTTTTTTTGGCTTCTCCCAGGACTAAAGGTGGACAATCTTTTTATCACTCGTAGATCCCCATATAAAGCCTCGGACCATCTTATCAATTTCATCACAAATGCCTTTCAGAATTTGGGAGAATTTGGCTGGATTGCATTGTGTAAAGCGGAATGCTAGAGAGTACTAATTGAGTCAAAGTGACACGACAACCATTGAGAGGGAACGACTTTGCCAACCACGAAGTCTAACGTTTATCTTTCCTAAGAGGAAAGCATAGTTGTCATTGGTCATGCGGCCACAAGCCATAAATAAGGGTATATCATTGAACAAATAAGGATATATCAATGAACAAATGCGAGTATATTAATGAAAAAATTGAGGTATATTGAAGCTACTTATATGTGCATAAAAAACTAGATAATATTTTATTTATGCACATAAATAAGGTTAAAAATAAAATTAAAAAGTTCCAAATCGATGAACAATGTTATCAAACACTTGATGCACAATTAGGTAGTATTGATACACAATTGGTTAGTATTGATGAACAATTAACTATTTTTGATGAACAAATTTTGCACATCTCATAAAAAACGTATTTTCGAAAAATACGTGAATAATACGGGAAAAAATCGTTTGTGTCGTTGTTTATCTTTTTAAATGAATGTCTAATCAAGGACGTCGATTTATTGGAAGGGACGGCTAAGATTTATTCTTATTTCTCATCTGGTTGCCCATTCTCACGCGACTCTTTCTCTTATTATTATTATTATTATTACTATTATTATTATTATTATTATTATTATTATTATTATTATTATATCTCCAATCAATGTCAAACTAATTACATAAAATTAGTGGGAAGCCGAGATACAATCTGGGCCCCCACTCCTCTAGCTATAGCAAAGCCTATTCTAGTGAAGATATGAACAACAACACTAGCGTTTATTATTATTATTATTATTATTATTATTATTATTATTATTATTATTATTGGAAGTGAAGGCTAAAATATTATTTCCATTTAAAATTAAACAGGATGACAAATAGACCTGTCAAAAACTAACCTAACCCGCTAATCCGACCCGACCCGCCCGATAATTTTAGGGTTAAGACCCGAAAATTTGAACCCGAAACCCGAAATAAACCGAACCCGCTATAACCCGAACCCGTTGGGTTGAAACCCGAACCCGTTGGGTTGAAACCCGAAACCCCTTGGGTTGACCGATTTAGCTTATTTATAGAATTTTTTAAATTTATTTTGAAACTTATAATATATTTTATTATTAAAATAAATGAAAACAATATATTATAATTAAATATTATTATTTAATTAAAAATTAATTTTAATAATCATAAGAAAAAAGGATATTTTAGACCCACTGGTCAACCCGACCCGACCGAAAACCCGCTGCAACCCGACCCGATTGACCCGTGACCCATAACGACCCGGAACCCGATTTAACCCGAACCCGAAATGACCGAACCCGAACCCGCCCAACCCGACCCGATTGACAGGTCTAATGACAAATCTGGTTCATTCATTTGAATCAATGGTTAATATTAGGCCAATACTATAGAAGTAGAGATGTCAAAAGTTGACCGAACCGGCTAACCCGACCCGAACCGCCCGATAATTTTAGGGTCAAGACCCGAAAATTTAAACCCGAAACCCGAAATCAACCGAACCCGATAGAACCCGAACCCGTTGGGTTGAAACCCGAAACCCGTTGGTTGACCGATTTAGTATATTTATAGAATTTTAAAATTTATTTTGAAAATTATAATATATTTTATTATTAAAATAAATAAAATAATATATTATAATAAAATAATATTATTTAATCAAAAATTGATTTTAATAATCATAAAAAAGGATATTTTAGACCCGCTGGTCAACCCGACCCGACCGAAAACCCGCTACAACCCGACCCGATTGACCCGTGACCCATAATGAAACCGAACCCGATTTAACCCGAACCCGAAATGACTGAACCCGAACCCGCCCGACCCGACCCGATTGACAGGTCTATATAGAAGAGAAAGATATAACTAACCTAGTTTCATTAATTTATTCAAACAACATACCTTTCTGTTATAATTTGGCCAATAATAACTTTTTGTATAAATTTAGACACATTAGCTCCTACAACCTATACAAATTATGTTACACATATTTTGTGTGGTTAAATTTAGTTACTTAAATTTGTGTAGTTTATTTTTTTACATGCAACCGAGTTTCATGTAGCCCTAATAAAAATCCTAACCGATTTTTATGTATTTTTTCATGTAATTGATTTTATCTAATCCTAATTGAAATCCTAACCAACCAATTTTTATGTATCCCTAAATGAAATCATAACAGATTTTCATATAATATATTTTTATGTAACAGATTTACATGTAACCGATTTTTATGTAGCCCTAATTGAAATCCTAATCGATTTTATGTAACCTATTTTCATGTAACATATTTTCATGCAACTAATTTTTATGTAGCCTTTTGAAATCCTAACCGATTTCAATTTAATCGTTTTTCATGTAATATTTTTTTATGTAATCGATTTTTTTGTAACATATTTTCATGTAATCGATTTTTATGTAACATATTTTCATGTAACCGATTTTTATGTAGCCCTAATTGAAATCCTAACCTATTTTAATGTAACCTATTTTTATGTAGTCCTAATTGAAATCCTAACCAATTTTAATATAAACGATTTTCATGTAATATATGTTTATGTGACCGATTTTTATGTAATCGATTTTCATGTAGCCGAATTTTATGTACCCCTAATTGATATCTTAACCAATTTTAATGTACGTAATATATTTTTTTTGTGAATGATTTTCATGTAACCGATTTTTATGTAACCAATTTTCACTAATTTTATTTTACACAATGTAACTGATTTTTATGTAACGCTATAGTACCTTCAATTTACAAAAGTGATCGAGGACAACTTAAATTTTTGATCGACATTAAGAGCGGCGCCGAAAGGTCAACAAGGATAAAAGGTGGTGATGACAAATAATTAACAATAATTGGAGTTTGAATTAAATAAGATAGAAAGTTTGAAACCGTTGATCTAAATAATCATATTTAATGAATTATTGTTTATGATGTAGAGATAATTTGATATTTTAAATATAAAAGTATAGTTTTGGAAAAGGAAATAGGGTGGGCCGGTGGGGTATACTTTTAGAATTGATTAATTATCTATTGTGGTATTTTTTTTTTCATACTAGCCGAACCGAAATTTGAGCAGGTTGATTTTGTTAGTCTTACTCGCTGCGTTCCGGTTCTCTTTTCCGGGAAAAGAGTTGAATCCAGTAGAAGACTGAGAATCTCAATCGCATGCGAGATCTGATTGTCGGATTGTCTGGTTTTCCGCGGGATCGAAGTCCCATCCTTTTTCTTGAGAGGTCGGAGAGGGTAATTGAAAGAGAAGAAGGATGTTTCTTTGGGATTGGTTCTACGGGATTCTCGCCTCGCTTGGCTTATGGCAGAAGGAGGCCAAGATCTTGTTTTTGGGCCTCGACAATGCCGGCAAAACCACGCTTCTTCACATGCTTAAGGATGAGGTGATCTCTCGCTCTACTTTGTCTATTGATCCATCAGTTCTCTTGTAATCATATCTTCTGTTATCGAATTTGTTGGATCTCGTGATTTCATGATCAATCGTGACATGTAATTGAGGGTTTTAGATTCTTGTTTTCGTGGTTGGTGTGTTTGGATCTTGGAAAATTTATCAGATTCGTGATTCCATTTTATTTGGTGAAATTTGAGCAGTTTGATTTTGTTAGTCTTACTCTCATTGTCATAGTACAAATTCTGAGTGGGTGTTGCATCGTATTTTCTCTAAATTGTGTGAACGGACAGTGAAATTGTATGGGTGCTTATTAGACAATTTTTCAGAGCGAATGTATAATCTTTGTTTTGATGGATTGGTAGCTGATGGTATGATTCAATGATTGTCTTGGTTGCAGAGATTGGTTCAACACCAGCCAACACAGCATCCTACTTCGGAAGAGTTGAGCATTGGGAAGATCAAGTTCAAGGCTTTTGATTTGGGAGGTCATCAGATTGCACGCCGTGTTTGGAAGGATTACTATGCCAAGGTAATATCATGCTTCTGGAATTCAGTTATTTGGAATCATAATGAATATGAGATCTTGATTAGTAGAATACAGGTATAATGGACTTGTTGCCGCATTTCCGTTGTCCCATTTAGTTTTGTATCCCTGCTTCTGATTTTAAGATCATTGATGTTTTTGTAGGAAGGTTTTGTGTTACAATTTCCTTACTTTTAGCAGTTTTGGGGATGATGGTGTTTAGTAAAGTTTTCTCTCTTGTTCTTGTGATGAGGAGTTAGATAATCATTGCTAATTTGCTTGCAGTTCTCATTTGTTCGATTCCAATCCCCTTTCCATAACCTTGAAATGGGCTAAATGCAACATCGCACCGTCTAATTTATGGAGCTTTCTTTTATCCTCATATAGGGGTTTCAAGCAATTCGCAGATTGCATTCTTACTACATGATCCAACATACTGTGATCTGATTCCCAGACATATATAACCCATCTTTTCCAAAGTGACCCAAGACGAATGTGATTCAAATAAGTTAGTGCTCAGTCAGATATTAACAAGTGTTATCTGCACTCTTATTGTAATAGGTTGATGCTGTTGTGTACTTGGTGGATGCCTATGACAAGGAGAGATTTGCTGAGTCAAAGAAGGAACTTGATGCCCTTCTCTCAGATGAAGCTCTGGCCAATGTCCCTTTCCTCATCCTTGGAAACAAGATCGACATCGCGTATGCCGCTTCTGAAGAGGAGCTTCGCTACCATCTGGGTCTTTCAAACTGCACTTCTGGGAAGGCCAAAGTAAACCTGGCAGACTCAAATGTCAGGCCTGTTGAAATCTTCATGTGCAGCATTGTGCGTAAGATGGGTTATGGAGACGGGTTCAAGTGGATGTCTCAGTACATCAATTAGCTGAGTGAAAGAATGCTTTTTTCTTTCACTGCTATTCTTCTACTCCATCCAGCACCTCAGATCCATCTGAGGAGAGAAATGAAGAAACACAGGCAAGAAGAAGGGTTTGCTATATATGATTTTTCATAGCTTAAAAGATCTGCCCTTTTATAAGTCCTTGTTTTTGCTGCCTGGATTTTAGATGTTCTTTCTTGTGACATCAGATTAGATGTGTGACAAACTCATTAAGCCATTCTTGTAATGCATGGCCAAGACATTATCCTTCATTGCTCTCCGAAGACCTAGTTTTGGTTCATTTTGCTACCCAATTGAGGATGAAAGCATGTTGTTTTCACTGCCCTTTATATGCAAATGTTTCTATATGTATACTTTAGAACTTTCCTTGAAACAGCTGGAGTATATGTATGGCGGGCAAAAGCAGTAAAACAGTTAACTTAATTGGACTTTGAAAGTTCTAAAACAGACTCCTGAGGTTAGAGAACTCTTCGTTTGCAAGTCCTTATCCTCCCTTGAATTTAGATGTTCTTTCTTGTGACATTAGATCAATAGGCAATTTGTTCTTGTAATGCATTGATTGCATGCAACCCCTTCATTGTTCTCTTAAGACTTGTTTTGATTCGTTTTGCTGCCAGTTGTTCAGCGTAGCCAGGTAGAAATATGTAACCCTTGAATTAAACATAACTTACTTTGAAACCTATGGTCATGGTCAACTCTTATATATAATGGAGGACAAAAGCTTGCCTTTGAAGTTTGAAAGCTCCGAATCCTCCGATTCGAAAGATCATACCAAGTTTCTGCTCCTTATAGTTGTTCATCTTCCTACATATGGTAACTTCTTGCTGTCCATTTACTGTTAAACTTGTATTGGCTCAAAGAGGAACTCCGCAGTTCTTGAAGGCTTTTGGTAGCTTGAATGCCAATTGGAACAGCATTCAAGCCAGGGCAGTCTAATAATGTTAGCTTAAATTAACAAATGCACTGCTCCAAGCACTCTGGCAATGCTATCAAATTACGACAACGTTTGATGATCAAATGCCGTAGACACGCACTAAGCTGTTGGATTCCACCAGGCAAATGTACTAGAAGAGAAAGTTGTTGCATGTCCAAAAGCCGAAGGCTCTTAAGCCCTTGCAATCCTTCCCACCCCATCAAAGCATTAGCCAACCTTTCACAATCATCAAGTTGGCACAGAAGGCAAAACAAGGACCTAGTGACGTAATCCCAGCCTTGAGATTGAGCTTTCATCAAGACATTATCTTTCAATGCAAATTTAATGATCTTGTAATGCATGGCCAAGACATTATCATTAATTATTCTCTTAAGACCTAGTTTTGATTCATTTTGCAACCCAATTGAGGATGAAAGCGTGTTGTTTCTATCTGTGTACTTGAGAACTACTTACTTTGAAACGTCTGGAGTATATGGCGGGCAAAAATAGTAAACACAGTTGCCTTAATTGGACTTAGAAAGTTCTTCAACAGACCCATGTGGTTAGAGAACTTTGTAGAGCCCTCTTTTGTGTTGAAACTTATACCAACCTCTTTTTGAATAAGTAGTTAAAAACTGTCACTGTTTCGTATACACTACATGTTGTGAAACGATTCTAACCCAAAGAACACTCAAGAACGAAGAAGAACAAACAAGAATAGTGGAAAAACTGCAAAGAACACCAGATCTGTTTATGCGGTTCGAGCTATGCTCTACATCCGCGGAGCCTCAGTGAGGAGACTCGTCTCAAATCCACTATCAATGATCAAGTTCAAGAGTGGTTACAATCACACACACAGCAAGGCAAACAATAAACTCGGGATCTAAGAAACAACAACGAAAACTAGAGAAGAAGAAAGATCTAGGGTTTCGGCCCCCTGGAAGGCTACACAAGCTTCAAGATGAAGCTTTAGAGGAACGCCACTGCAGATCTCGACGAGAAGCCTTCAACTCCGATCTTAAAACTCCATTGCCTGGCTTCACCGGCGAATCTCTCGCTCCGACTTCTCTTTCTCTCTCTCTATTTCTCTCTCTCTTTCTTAGAACTCTCTCGAAGCGCCACTGAGGATTAGGGTTCGGAATGAGCTCGCAAGGCGAGCTCGCAAGCTTTTATATAGAAGCTCATACTCGAAACGACGCGTTTCACTAAAGCGGAGAAGAGCTCTCTCGAATTTGGGCCACCAACATCTTGGGCCGTTTCAATGTCCGGGAAGGAGTCCAGGTCCAAAGGAGATAAGCCCAAGTCCGAGCTCGATCCTGATCTACCGCCTAAACCGGTCTAAACCGAGGTGGATTGATCAGTCTGGTTCGGCCTTAAGAAACCCTTGAAACTATGAACTAAACCCGGTTCCGATTTGATTTATTATCTACCATTTAACTATATATGTATTGCTATACCAATCTCTATGTCACTTATACTTATATATGTGACTTACATATTTCCTAACATGTTGATTAGCCAAAAGGACTAGCTGGTAAAACCGAACCGGAAACATCCCCTGCCAAATGGTCCAATGTGTGTAAATCAGCTTCCCTTTGAGAGTTATTGGTGGCAATTTCAATTTGAAGGGAGTGTATGACATGGTTAGCTAATATATAGCTAGGCATCCATGAGGACCATGACAACAACATCAATGAAAAATATTGTTAAGGCGATCATTTGTTGTTCAAGTGCAAATAATCATCCTAGGTGCTTGGCTTAGTATGCAAATGGCTCCACATTCAATAGAACAAACGCTCATTGGGAAATTGCTAATACTCACAAATTCTAGGCAAAATAAGAACCGATGTTTTACTATGTCGGTTGCTACATTGAATGTTATTCTTTACTTGGTTTGGACCTCAATAAATGAGTGCTTTTGACCATTCTTTTAAGAATCCTCCTACGTACATGAATGACTAGGTTACCCCATTCATTAAAAATCCCATACATTCGATGTCTTATAACTCACGAATCAATCCATTTTCGAGTTACTTAATAGGACATAAAGTGTTTTTGAGAAGGATATAGCCCTATATTAATATTGATTCATTTTAACTAAATTCAACTATTATTATTTTCACATAATTAAGTTTCATCTTTTCGGATGATGATGCTAATTCTTAGGTCTTCTACATATATACACCCTCTCGATTTTATGTCGAGGTAAGGGTGTGTAAATTTTGACTCCCAAATCATTCCTAAACGGGTTAATGCTAGTTTGGTGGTGGTGTGGACTTGTGGTTGTTGTTAAGAGACATCTAAGTAACTGACAACCACGTCCACGAGTATGAAACGACTCCAATTTCAGTTGAAAAAATTCAACTTCCCCAACATACCACAAAAAAATAATATGAGTCGACTACGCGCAAACTATAAAGCACGTCACTTTCAACGACTTCAAATCTCTAATGTTTACTCGTATTTACCACTCTTCTCTATAGAGTATAGTCAAAAGCCAAACCCACAAACACACGATTAGACTCCACTCCCTTGATTACGACATCCGCATCATCTTGTCTCGTTCCCTCACACGTTTCTTCCTCCCCTTTATAAATATCTCTAAATTCCCAATGTTTCACCCAAATTAACAATCGCCCACCACTCGAATCATCAAACAAAGCTAATCCACATCGATTCCCCTTAATTTTAATCCATAAAGATTCAATCTTGAAAATGGGCAACTGCTGTGGAAGAATCTCCGGCGAGAAGCCCGTGAAGATCCTTACTTCCCAGGGCGATCTGAAGCTGATTCCGGCGCCGGTGACGGCGGCGGAGCTGATGTTAGACAGCCCTGGATACGCCGTCGCGCCGGTGGAGGCTCTCCGGGTCACGCGCCGGGTCTCGGCGGCGAAGGCTGACGAGGTGTTGACTTCCGGCGAAGCTTACTTGCTCGTGCCGGTGGAGAGGATCGGGAGCTGGGTCTCCGATATGCAGTTGGCGGCGGTTGAAAGGTCGGTTTTTGGTGGCGGGAAGAAGAGGATGGCGGCGGGTCGGCGGCGTATGGGTGGTTCTAAGGTGTTGCCGGAGATGGTGAGTGATGAGAAGGGTTTTGAGGGGGTGGAAGGGTTTGGAGGGGAGAAGGCCGCCGCCGGATGCGGCGGAGTTGGCGGTGGTTGCCGGCGGTGGAATGGGCGGCCGTGGACTCCTGTTCTGGAGCCGATCTTGGAAGGTTGCTGATCTGATTGTTAGCTTGTTTAGGTTAGCTGAATTAGGATTGTGTAGCCAAATTCAATTCATACTTGCAAATTGTAATGAATTTAGAAATGGAAATAAATATACTACTCCATTGTTTATCATTGTTGATTTGTTGCTATGTTGAAGTATACACTAATGGAACAAAATACTTGAACTTTTACTCTGTTAGGGAGAATAACACCTTCGAACTTTTATTTAATTATATGCGTAAATCACCTCCTAATTCAAACAAAATAGTGAATGTAAGCCGATAATGTGAAGTGTTGATATATAGGGTATGGGGACTTGCATTTCGTTCAATTTTAAGCCCAACATGTATCATCGTCACGATTCACGAATCCAAACATACACATTAATGCATAATGTACAAATTTGGTGTGCATTGTAGACATCCAAATTTGTTTTTAAGTTTTCGTGGAACCAAAACAAGAGGAAAAGAGAGAGGATATTTTGAGAATCAAATCAGGATAAGATGTGGGGTTATAATAATCCTAGCCCTAAACCAAAAAAATAGAACCAAATCTTGCTACTTGCTCGACCCTTTTTTTTTTATTTGCAAATCTTGCTACCATTACCATCAATCATTAATTTATGTAATGTGTATTGGAATATTAATATTTACATCGATTTAATTAAATGATAGAATTAGATAAGCCTAACATGTAAAATCGGTTCTTATCTTAACGTTAATAATTTTTATAATAATTATACTTATGCCCATCTTACATGTCCAAAACAAAAAGGTATATTGACCCCTAAAATTTAACATCATATTATAGCCATCCATTCTATCCTAGATCCGTTCGACTATGTAGGTTGAGTTTGGCTGTAAATAATTTGAGACACCACCTCAATTTTTTTTGTTTTTGATAAACACCACCTCAAATTTTTGGTTAGCTATAAAGAATAGAAATGTTAAAACAGTTGTCGAAGTAGTTAGTACTATTAATTGGGTTTAGTCAATTGCATTTGCGAGGTTGGAGGCAACTTTTCGCCCACCTCCAAGTCTAATAGCCTATATATCCAAGAAATATTCACAATTAGCTTTTAGAATCTACTCGTAGTATATAATATAGGGTCTGTGGACGCTAATTATCTTCTTAATTTAATACTCTATGGTTTTTAGGCAACTGGGAAAACACAAGTGGGGGCCGTGGGTCATACAGGCGCTTCGAAACACCTACTACCTCCAAACACTTTGCTACTTGCTACTTACTACTCCATTAATTTATACAGTATATAGCACCAAGTGGTATGTTTACATAATAAACTATTTAGATTTAAAAAACAGAATATGAAAAACATATATTCAATGTATTATCTATTATGTGATGAGAAGAAGAGAAAAATCTCAAAATTTGCAGCTAGATTCGGTACAGGGACTAAATCTCACTTCAGACAGATAGATCACAGAACTAGTGTTTGGCTAGTGGAATTTGGAGATGTGTACTGTATATAAAGAAAATTGAAGCCCAAATTGTTGGGGACTTTTATACCATTATACACAAGTTGCTTTGTTTTTTGTTTTTCGGAAGTTGGGGACAAGTTGCTTCTTGGGACTTCGTGGATAGAATGAATTGGTAATGCAAAGATCGCTTTTTAATACACCACATTTATCTATGTTGGTAAGAAAAAGTAAATAAAAACTCGTGCTTGAATACAACTCCAAATATTACTCGTGAAATTTACCCCTAAATGTTTGAGAAACCTAATTGTTAAAGGTATCTCCTGAAAATAAAATTTTGTTTCACGAAAAAATTACCTTTAATTACTTTGTATATGCCCTAACAAGCCATATATAAGATTGTTTTGCACTTACGTGACAAGTAAATTTGTCAATTACAGAGGACAAATCATACATTGAGCGCCATTTAGAGAACTTAATTCAAAATTTGCAATTACAGCCAAACTCTTAACACAAAACAAAATTCAACAAATCTCTCACAACTTGGTTGTGACTGAGTGAGAAAGGAGAACATAAGTCCTAAGTTCGGGCGGATTACCATGATAGCAAAAACTTTATATCAACCTTTAAGTGTTAGGTCAATCAAATCGTCTTCAAGTACATAACTAGTTGGATTAAATTTATGGATACTTGATTAGTAGAATTATTTTTGTTCCTTGTAAATAAAGTGTAAGTCTTCATTCTTGTAAATGTGCATATAACTGTAGAGTTTAAATTTGAGAAGTTGTTCATACCATTTACGGCTCGTTTGGTATAAATTTGGAATTAGATTGGGATAACGTATGAGGTTTAGAATGGAGATAGGATAGAGAAGGGGTTTGATGAATTTAAGTATGGCTCATATATTGATTTAGAAGAGAGTATGAGATTGTGTGTAGAATGGTAGAATGGGTCATTTATGAAATGGTTGATTTTAAAAAGAAAATCTAACCAAACATAATAGTCGAATTGAGTGATTTCAGAGATGGACTCAATGGTGGTGAGCCTACCCAGCCCACCTTTAAAAAAAATTAAAAATTAAAAATAAAGTAAATTTAATAATAAAAAAGTATAAATTAAGATAAATTTAATAATAAATTAGTTAAATTGATGACAATTAACTCACCCTAATTTTAAATTCTGGTCCGTTCTTGAGTAATTCCTAACCCGATTTCTAATTATAATATCCAAATTATAGTATCAAACATGGCCCTAATCTTTTTATTACGTGAGGTATATTAACATTTTCGTAAGGATGATTTTTTGAGGGGAAAAAAAAAAGAAATACCTAGAATTTGATGGATCGAAATTACTCCTTATCTTAGGTCATGTACAATAATCCAACAACCTTTATTTCCCTTTTTCTTTTCAGAAAACCACCCCTTAAATTGATTCCGTTTACATTAAACCACCTGTCTCATTTTCTGACAATTATTCCGTTAAAAAACTATGAGGGGTATGCAACTTTGTTTTTCAATAGCTCAACTACATCGTTTCTCATCAAGCCATGCCAATACGCCCCCCTTCGCCCTCGATTTCGTTTCATCTTCACCAACACACCCTCAAGACAAATTCAATCGAAAAAATTAGTAAAAGAATGGCGACAATCCTCTCTCTCTCTCTCTCTCTCTCTCTCTCTCTCTCTCTCTCTCTCTCTCTCTCTCTCTCTCTCTCTCTCTCTCCTTTCCTTAGGTTTTCTCTTCATATCTCTTTACACGTCGTCGGTGGAGCCTCTCCACTAGATCACCGCCCCACGAGGAGCTCAACAAATCCCCACCGGACTCCTCCCTAAAGAAGTCCGAGACTATTCTCTCAATCGCACATCTAGCAACTTTGTTGTAAACTTCGGGGACCTCTACAAGATTACTCTCCCCTCCTGATCATTACCTCACCATGTTTTCCAAGGCAATCCGAGGCAAGACTGTCGAGAACCGAATTGCCAATCTCGGCGGGATTAAGGTTTGGGTGTTCTTTAAGCAGTGGTCCATCACCAAGATTCAGATGAACGATCATGACTTGGTCTTCAAGATCTCCATCACCGAGATTTGGATGAATGGTGACAACTTCAAATCTCGATTTATGACATAGACACATGGATGGAATTAAAAGCAAATGCGGCGACGGTACTTTAGAGCGAGGTCAAAAAAGAGCTAAGCTTACAACTCTTATTTTCACAAAACCACCTGCTTTCATGTTTTTTTGACGGAATAATTGACACAAAATGAGGCGGGTGGTTTAATGCGAATGGAATCGATTTAAAAGGTGATTTTCTACAAAAAAAGCAAAATAAAGGATGATTTTTAACAAATGACCTAAAATAAGGGGTGATTTTGTGTAATTTAGCTTTTCTGAGCAAAATTTCCCATTTGATTCTGACATGCATTCTCTCGTGCCTTTGTATACCAATTTGCAAAAACAACTACAGAATTAAAAGAGCAAAAAAACAACCTTTTTTCAAGCATAAATTCAGCTCATTCTTATTACCACTCACTCTCACATTCTCAAACTCTCTCTTTAACCCCCCAAAAATGCTCCGGCGTACCACCACCACCCTCCTCCTCCTCCTCCTCCTCGCCGGAGTCGCCCTTTTCCCCACCACCGGAAACGCGCGTGCGCCATTCGCCTGCGACCCGAAGCACGTGGCAACGGCGGCGTTCCCCTTCTGCCGGGCGGACCTTCCGGCGGCGGAGAGGGTGGCGGACCTGGTGGGGCGGCTGAGCCTGCCGGAAAAGGCGAAGCTGCTTGTGAACGGCGCTGCGGGCGTGCCGAGGCTCGGAATCCGGCCGTACGAGTGGTGGTCGGAGGCGCTCCACGGCGTTTCCAATGTGGGGCCCGGCACCACTTTTGGCGGGAAATTCCCCGCCGCCACTAGCTTCCCGCAGGTCATCTCAACCGCCGCTTCTTTCAATGCTTCCCTGTGGGAAGAGATCGGACGGGTGAGGATTCTTCTCAATAATTTAATTAACTTAAATTTAATTTGTGTAAAATACAGTTTCTTATGCAAGTTTATCCACTAATTCTAGTGTTAAGCTTAATGTAGAATAATATAGAATCATTTCTATCATGTCTTTATCAAAATTCATTATATGGTCTGTTGCAAGCTGTAACAGATTTGCACTTTTAGGTCTTTTACGCCACTCATATATACGTGTTAATCCTACTACAGTTACTTTTGTACCAGTGGAGTGTCCCTCATAATAGTGTCCAAATTGTTCAAAATATCTAATACTATAACCAATTTGAAATACATTAAACAAATTATTAGAATATTTCCCAAAGATATGTTATAGAAAAATCAAATTATATAGTATCTATTAAAATGAAATTAATGTTGATCAGGTGGTGTCGGATGAGGCGAGGGCGATGTACAACGGAGGGAGGGCGGGGCTGACTTATTGGAGCCCGAACGTGAACATATTGCGGGACCCGCGGTGGGGGCGGGGCCAGGAGACGCCCGGGGAGGACCCGGTGGTGGCCGCCAAGTACGCGGCCAGTTACGTGAGAGGGCTGCAGGGGAACGACGCCGGGGGTAGGCTGAAGGTGGCGGCGTGTTGCAAGCACTACACAGCCTATGACCTTGATAATTGGGGCGGCTTTGATCGCTTCCATTTCAATGCTAAGGTATCAAATCTATTTTTGTAACATTATTTGTCACTTAGCCTTGTCTAGTTCACGTGTTCATGTTTTTGTCGAGCCTTGAAATGCTAAACCAAATAAGTGTTAAAATATAAAAATAGGCTAAGTAGTCAGCAAACGGGGGATAGCCCGACCCCTAACATCATTAAGCAACAATAAATTAATCCCCTCAGGCGGGGCAAGCAATACATGAAAACCTATAGGAAAATTAAAAGCATAGTCAGCAAGACGATCAGCAACACTATTCGCCTCGCGATAGATATGACGGAACTGGATACTCCAATTCCTACGCATAAAGCCTTGGCATTGCGAAACCAGGCTGAAGAGGGGATGATTCTTGCGAACACCTGCATTAATCATATTAACAACAAGGAGGCATTTTATTAATAAAATGCTTCCTTGAGAGGCCGGAGAGTACCGCCTCTCCTTCTACCAAAAAAAAAAAAGTGTTAAAAAGTGCATTATTATTTTTGCATATATTTTTTTCGGCGGGTTATTCATTGGCGTCCGAGCAATGTAGCACACAAATATAGTCCAACACTGTATATATCAGTTTTAACAAGTACGTTCAAACTAATGCTGATTTTTCCGGGTACAATTCCGGTCAAGCCAGTTCTGATAGATTAATGTACTGAATATCGTAAAGTATTCGGTTCAAATTGGCGCCAATAAAATGAAATTTTAAGTGTAAGTAATATCTAAGGGTAACAAAACAACAAGGAGCAGTGAAGCCCTTTGTTTAGAAGCTCTGTGTCACGGACTCACGGGCACATCATGACGTTTTTCTCTGTCAAAATATATATATGTTGATCAAGAATTCAGAAGCATTTATAGCTTTGTTGTTTTCTTCACGCAGTAAAGATTCATTGCCGACCCACTATCTTCTTTTCCAACTAAATATTATATTTATATACATTATCCATAACAATCACTACTTACATTTCATTCATTTTATTAATCCCAAGTTGCACCAAAAGGCTGCCATTTGGTCAGCCCAATAATTTTTCAATTTTACTCTATTAATCCTAAAACATAGAGGTCTCGTGTTCGAATCTTATCTAAAGTTTTCTTACGACAATGAACATAGGTGACGAGACAAGACATGGTAGACACATTCGATGTGCCTTTTAAGGCGTGCGTGATGGAAGGCAAGGTGGCAAGTGTTATGTGCTCGTACAACCAAGTCAATGGGATCCCGACCTGTGCTGACCCGAACCTCCTAAAAAGCACCATTCGAGACGAATGGCGTCTCAATGGGTAAGTTAGTACCTTAACCAAGTACAACATTGATATATTTTTCTTAGACAAAACACATCATTAAGCTCGAAAACCTTCTTTGGCCTAAACCCTAATGTAGATACATTGTCTCCGACTGTGACTCGGTGAAGGTGTTCTACGATAGCCAGCATTACGCGTCAACTCCAGAGGAAGCAGCCGCCGATGCCATTAAAGCAGGTTTAATGTCAATTTCAAGACTTTGATCAACTATACTTTTACACTACATCCATTAGTTCTTATGCTTAACATGTATGTATTGAATTGGGCCAATGTAGGCTTGGATTTGGATTGTGGGCCGTTTCTTGGGGATAATACAGAGAGTGCAATAAAAAAGGGTCTGTTGAAAGAAGAGGATGTCAACAATGCTTTGAGAAATACATTGACAGTCCAGATGAGATTGGGTATGTTTGATGGTAGCCCTTCGGCCCATCCACATGGCCATCTAGGCCCAAATGATGTTTGCAGCCCGGCCCACCAGGAATTGGCCCTTCAAGCAGCCAGGCAAGGCATAGTTCTCCTAAAAAACCATGGGCCCACACTCCCGCTGTCCCACCTCAGGCACCGGACTGTTGCCGTTATTGGGCCTAACTCAGATGTCACCACTACCATGATTGGAAACTATGCTGGTGAGAAAAGTTGCTAGGAACAATCACACAAAACCATTATGTTTACCACTCTTAATTTAACCCACTTTATAAAAAATCATCCTTTATAATTTTGTTTAAGGTTTAACTATGTTTCTTCTAGCTTTGATAATTCAAAATTCATCTCTATTCTATTCTGTAAAATTGTTTATAAAATCTATAAAAATATCTAATTATCCCTTTTTATATAATGACCTTATATTTTTTTTCTTGCCTTTGGCTCGCCCGGTTTGGTCTGTCAACACCATTCTACATCAATTGCTTCATACATGTTGTCGAGAGGATTTGAACTCGAATCTCCTGAACAACACTTAAGAAGTACTAGTTTAGCACCTCTTTACCACTATACCACTTAAATAATCTCCATACAATATGTCTCTTCAATTATACATTAGACATAGGTGTTGAATTGGTATTAGAGTTGGATAAGGGATGGTTGCACGTAATTTAGATTGTAATCTATGCAATACTAAGTTTTTTTTTGGTTGAATGCAATAGTAGATAGTTTGAGTGATAAAGGGATGGTTGAATGTAAATTTGATTATAATCTATGCAAGTTGATTTGATTTGATGCCCATACGTTACTTTATGTGTCTTTACTCGTTGGACAATACATTTTTGTAATTAGGGATTGCATGTGGCTACACAACTCCGCTCCAGGGGATATCAAAGTACGCCAAGACCATCCACCAACAGGGCTGTCCAGACGTGGGCTGCAACACGGCCCATATGTTCGGCCCAGCGGTGGAAGCAGCCCGTCAAGCGGATGCGACGATACTTGTAATGGGCCTAGACCAGTCTGTCGAGGCGGAGTTCAGGGACCGGGCCGGGCTTCTATTGCCGGGCCACCAGCAAGAGCTGATAAGCAAGGTCGCCTCGGCCTCAAAGGGGCCCATCGTGCTTGTGCTACTTAGCGGCGGGCCCATTGACATCACCTTTGCAAAGAATGATCCAAGAATTGGTGCCATTTTGTGGGCCGGGTACCCGGGCCAGGCTGGTGGTATGGCTATTGCAGATGTCCTCTTTGGGACTACCAATCCAGGTCAGTTTCTCATATAAACACTCTTTTAGATAAATTTGTCCCACCAACTTTACTAGTTAGGTAATGACATGAATTTCATAAAATAAAAAAAAATGATACCAACTTTGAGAATATAAACATCCACTAGCATACAACTTATCTTAGATAGTGTTGTTGTGATTGGTAACTTCAAATTTTTAAAAATCTACCCTCATTGTACGTAGTTGAATTACTAACATATCTTGATTTGGATTTCCATTTTGTCCTTTTCTTAATGTCCACTAATCCTCTAAAAAGTATTGAAAAGTTGATTAACTATCCAATGCCTAGTAGTGCCTAAACCGTCAAAACGATTACCTAGGTAACCGTCTAAAAGAGCTGGACAAACAGGCTGGGACCTTTTTGAGCGCATAGGCGGAATCTAGACCGAACTTAGAACAATGATAACATGTCATGCCCTAACGGCCTAACTTATGTGCCATATGCTTTTATGTTTTTTTATCAGGTGGGAAGCTACCAATGACATGGTACCCACAAGAGTACCTCAACAACCTCCCCATGACAACCATGGCAATGCGCCCATCCAAACACTACCCCGGAAGAACCTACCGGTTCTACACCGGGCCCGTTGTCTACCCGTTCGGGCACGGGCTCAGTTACACCACATTTCGCCACGTCATCTCTAAGGCCCCTGCGGTCGTCTCCGTACCCCTCCACGGCCGCCGCCACCAAGGCCAAACCAATACCACGACTGCGGGCTCGGCCAACCGGAAGTCGGTCCGGGTCACCCACGCGAGGTGCGGGCGGCTCGTCGTCGGGATCCACGTCGACGTCGAGAACGCCGGGAGCCGGGACGGGGCCCACACGCTCCTCGTATTCTCGACTCCTCCCCCGGCGGGTGGGTGGGCCCCGCACCGCCAGCTCGTGGCGTTCGAGGCGGTCCGGGTGCCCGCGGGCGGGTCGCGTAGGGTTAGGGTTAAGATCCACGTGTGCAAGTACATGAGTGTTGTGGATAGGAATGGGATAAGGAGGATTCCGTTGGGTGTGCATGGGCTTCATATTGGTGGGTTGAAGCATTCGGTTTCACTCCATGTTGCAAGTGTTGGGGTGGAGGATTAAGCTTGAGTTTAATTAAGCTATGGATTTGGGGTTATGAAAGTTAAATTGGGGCTATTAATGAGGGTTTTTAGTTGGCAATTTTAATTAAACCGGGACCCATTCTTTATGTAATTTGCAAATATCAATGAAATGGAAACAATTTGGGAATGGAAAAAGAATGCCAACATATAGAATTATTTGGGGTTTATTGGCATGAATTCGTTCACGCGTAATTACTAATTCCAAATCAATAATTGGTTAATCAGTTACGAATGCAATCAATTTACTTTGATGATGTATCACTTATTCACATGTGAACACTCTCTAAGAATGGCAGGGTGGCATATTCGACATAATAGTGGCATTCTATATTTGGAAACTAAATTCTAAAAAAGGAAATATAAATAAAAAAGTTAAATAATCATAAAAAATTAAACACTATCATTAAATTCTAATCAAGGGTAAAAACTTTTAGCCTTTTCCCTAAGGGTATAATAAGTAAAAAAAAACTCACTAAAAAAATATTCATGAAAATAAATATTAATAAGAGTTTTTTTTTAATATTTAAAATCTCATCTTAAATGTTTAAATAAGGATACAATAAGTATAGTTATGGATAAAGTGTAGTTAAATGTATTCTTCAAGATAATGGGGCATTTTTTGCAAGATATCTAAATAAGTGGTGGATTTGTGAGTTTACAATTATTATTTTCTTAAAAAGTATAGAATTACTCTATAAAACTGAGGAAATTGCTTATCTCAAAATTTACTTTCTTGAACTAACTTGAGGTGGGTGACACTATAATAAAAGACGTGCAAAATTACGTACTGAAGTGTTTTGGATTTATTTTCTTGAATCCAGTTGGATTAGGCAATATTTTTTTTTTTTGATAAGGTAAGAATTCGAAATACCAAACAGGCTTGGTAATCCGAGAGGCCGTAATAATACGACAGCCGAGAAACGGCTAAGAGAGTAAAAAACAAACAGGAATAGCCATGAAATGTACAAAAACTCCGAAAAAAAAGAACTAAGACGAGTTTGAGATCAGGGTGAGTAAAGCACTATAAGAATAGCGCCGCAGGCAGCAGGCCGACCCCTCTTGGGCGTGCGAAACGGACTACTGACGTTCCCTCCACCGAGATGAAGGATCTTCAGAAGCCTCAAAGCACCAAACGACCTGGCCTAATACAACTCGGTCTAATGTCAAACTCAGCTCTAACTCCTCGGAAGAATAGTACATTAAATAAGTCTCGAGCTAACCTGCAAGAAAAGAAGTCAAACTTGACGCACAAGTAAAACATTTTGTTTTACTTGAAACGCAAGTTGACAAAAACTTGCTCCGCAAGAAAAACTTGCCTCGCAAGTAAGGGAAAAAAACTAGTCAAACAAGAAAATAAAACTTGACACGCAAGAAAAGAAGCCGAAACTTGTTACACAAGAATCCACAAACATGTCTTGGAGGACAAGTACTTAAGAGCAAAAAGACTTATCTCTACCAATTTTAAAATAATTATTAAGCTAACAAAAATAAAAATTTGTTCTTGATAAGGAAAAGAATCCAAAGCTTGCAAATTTTGGACTAAAAAAATTCAACCAAATACACTTAACTTGTTTTTCTGTAGAAATTAGCTTTTCATTAAAGCAAAACACTAGAAATTTAAACGGATTTCTTTACTACCTTTTCTTTACTTTAATTCAATGCTTGCACAACAAGATGCACACATTTCCTTTTCTATTTCTTTTTTCTATTATTTTAATTCATTCAAGCTTGCTCAGCAAGCTGCTCAAACTTGTGGCCTGTGAGTGGAAGACTCCATTGGAAGAGGCAAAAGCAGAGGCCAACGATAGAGGTCGAAACCGCTAGCCAGCTTTCCGATCGACAAACCCGACGGAGATCAACTGAAAAAAGGGACACCAAAACCCCATGAAAGATCAAATCCGATTACCCCATGAGAAATCACTAGCTTTTCTTGAACACAATCGGTCCATGAAACAAACCGAGGAGATCAATTTCAATCAGTAAGTATGGGGTTTTGCCTCCTAAACCAAGAAGGAAAATAAAGCCCCAATCAATTTTAGCAACCAGTTACACATATAAGATCCAACTTTATGTTAGGGTTTAAACTCATAAGGTTAGACAAACTTCTAAATGGTCAAAAAAGATCAATCGTGCCTTTTCGGCATAAGAATTTTGCCTTCTCTGCATAAGTTTTTGTCTTCTCGGCCTAGCCTTCACGGCTAATTACATATCACATCTTCTAGATAACATCGAACAAAAAACAAGAAAATCTCTTGAAAAGGCGAAAGAAGGATTTGGGTGCCTCTGTATGATAAAAGAAGATTTAATAAGGGAGGGGTGATAGAAGATTTGAGCATGTTGCTGTAATTTTAGGTTTTTGCATTTGATTTGAGTTCATTATATTTCTCACACTAGAAATTTTAGAGAGAGGTGAGAGTTTCTAGTTGGATTAGGCAATATTTGAAAATGTAGGAGCAATGTGCAAAAAATGAGAAAAGTGATGAAACTTTACAAGCAAAGAGGGAGGGAGAGCATGTGCAAAAGGGAAAGATAGTGATGATAATATTATAAGGTATGGCAAAACTTGAGTTGCCAACCAACAAATGTTTCTTCGATACCCAATCAACTTCAATTCGATCTGCTTTTTTGCTTCATCTTCAAAGCTTTTGCATTTATTCCATCAATTTTATAATACTCCATGAGAAAGAGAAAGCTTATGGTTTAAAAATAGGAGGAGAATAAAGGGAATTTTAGCTCATGTCTTCTCTTTTTCTTTTTATGTACTCCTTATCTTGGTTTTTTTTTTTGGGTTGCTTTTGAAAAATTGAAGTGGAGAGTACAAGCAAGGAATAGTAACGTTAGTAGTGTACACCTTGTGGATTCGGGGATGGTGAATTGATAATCGACTTTTCTTTTTGCACTTTCGTAAAATGTGTTATATAATCTTTGAATGTATCTCGGTTTTTAATTGCGTTTTTTTTGGTGAAGAGCGATTGTTCCAGGTTGTGGATCGATAATAGAGATATTTAGATTATCGCAATGAAAGAGGATGGATTTGAACTCGCAACTTAATAATTATAGATATTATCTCCTGCCATCAGCTTGAATGGTTAGATTTGACAAGACAAATTGTTAGATGTCCACAAACCATAAGGCTTACAAAATCGTAACATTATGTTAATCAATAAAAAATAAATGAATCATATTGGAAAATATATTAGATTTTTCTTGTGTGCATTAATATGAACATACAATAACAATAATTAATAATTCCATTATTATAAATTATTAATTGTATATTAATTATTTTTTAAAAGATTTACTATCTATTTTAATTTTGAAATAGTTTAATAGTGATTTTTTAATTTTAACTTAAAGAAGTTAAAATTCTAGATATTTGAAGTTACCTACGAAAAGTTAGAACTTAATTACATTAAAGGACAACTAGGTTCATTCAACAAGCAGATGCTAAACAATTTTATTGTTCTTAAAGAAGTACTGGTATTAACTACTCTCATTTGTTAACACATAAATTAATGTATAAGGTGTATATTAGTTGGAATTTAATTAGGGTTTTTCTTTAGGCAATAATCGCTGAGTGGACTGGTATCAATAAATTGCCGCCAAATCTAGAATGTGTAGAGGCTTTGTTTGATTTCCCATCTATAAAGTCCAAATGACCGAGTGTTTGACCAATCCAAGCAATAATACACCGAAAAGTCAAAATGCACAGAACAAGAATTATCTTTGCGTGTTGGTATATATTTGACCACCAATTTAGTTTCTTTTCTGGGTTAAGAGATCCAACTACTACTAATTTCCGTATTTATCAGCGCAAGAGAAGATTTTAATTCTTTTTAATTATTTGCAAGCTAAAATTGGCTTTTCTTTTTCCGAGGGTACATTTTTAATTAGGCTAATTGATTATTATATGAATTGCTATACAAACCAGCTGATGATAGGGTACATTGTTATATTCACATATTATGTGCAATGTCAGTTATGCTTTGGACAGACAAAAGCTTCACTAATATGTGCATATAGTTTTCATGTTTGATAAGAAGGTTACCAAAAGTTTTAGTAATTTTTTTACCATAAGACTAAAAAATATAAAATCTGAATAACTTGTATGGAAACAAAAACCAAAATAAATTTTTTTGTTGATATGGAAACAATCAATTATCTTCTTACAACACAATGGATACAAATTTGCAAGTAAAAATTATATAGGAGTATAACCCATTAAATATGAACATATTTATTAACCAGTCTAGACATCAGATGTATATATGTACTAGTTGTCCCCGTCGTGCCATGCACGACAATGACTCGATATTTTTTAGATATACTACAAAAAAGATATTAATAAAAAAAATAATATAAAATTTGATGTAAGTAATTGTTGATCATAATATGTATAAAAATTATTTTGTATTTTAAAATTAAATAAAACAAATTAAATGTAGATTATTAAGTTTAATTAATGAGAATAATATATACAATGCTTTTAAATACTTGTATAAGGAAGCTTTCAAAAGATATTGTTATATTGAATAGATATTTGTTTGATGTTAGAGATAAATTTAAATAGTTAAAAAAAATTAATAGAAAGAAGTTATAATAATAGAAATAAAATTAATCTTTTAAATTTGAAATGGGGCCAGAATTGTTCTGGTGGCTCGAAAAGGGTCAGCTTTAATATATAGTTATAGATGGATTTGAATATTATGTGAAATATTGTCCCATAAAATAATTATTCAAAATATTATGTGAAATATATTACGGTTATCATAAAATAATTAATTAATGTGATCGAATATTCTATGAAATATTGTCCCATTCTACGTATAATATTTTTTTGGTTGATTCTCATATTTCATAGAAAGATAAAGTGGTTACGAATTTTGATATATATGGTAATCATAAATTTTTTTGTGCTTATTAGGGTAAAGATATCTTGCATATATGGATTCGAATATTATGTGAAATATTGTCCCATAAAATAATTATTAATTAACAATTTTTTAATAGTTTTTTTATTTATAATTGTAGTTAAATATGAAATGTAAATGACATGGCTGATGATGCCCAAAACAGCAAAAGCAAACAGTGGGCCCGGGAGGGCCCCCCATAGGCAAATTGGGTACCCACATCCACGTGGTTATCTAATAAACGAAAAGTCCCAACGCGCGCGAGGTCTATCAAACATCCCGGGACGAGGTCTCGAGCTCGTCGCCGACTCTGCTAAACACGCCCGCCCACTCGAACCAATCACCAGCGACCTCACCCCTGAACCAATCACCGGCGACCTCACTCCCAAACCAATCACAGGTGACCTCACTCATGGACCAATCAAAAACCCCTATTTCAAGTATCACACATTGGACATTAGCCTAAACTCAGCCCCCCAGTTCTCTATAAATAGAGAACTGCCTCGCAGGGAGAGGGGGTCGAAAAACAGCTTGAACTCAAGAACTCTCTTGTTTGTTAAAGATCGACGTGATAGGAATGCCGTCAAACAGACCTCGCTACAAATAAGAGAAACCCACAAAAAGACTCCAAGTCACACAAAGACCTCGCCTATATTAAAGACCTCGCTACAAAATCTCACAAAGCTCTCTACACCACGTATCCAAATCTACCTCGCTTTAGCGTCGACCTCGCAACATTTAGGTTTGATCTCGGGACCTCTTAGGAGGTTTAGGTGTAATCCTCAAAATTGTTCATCAATCTCATAGGTGTGTAACCTCGTTACTTGGGAGAAAAGTCATAAATAAAGGAGCAAGTGTTTGCACTCAAATATAATAATCTTACTTCTTGTCTCGTAGCCAACATCGTTATTTCGGGTTTCATCACTGGCGCCGTCTGTGGGAACCTCTTCATCCTAAGCAGCTCCCCATTTTGTAGTGCAAACCTTGATTCCTAAAATCCCCTCAAAATGGCTTGTCCAAACAATTTCTTCCCTCAACATCCCGACAATATGGCCGAGACCCCTCCATGGGCGACGGCGGGTCCGTTAGGGTACCCTTTTGTGGTCCCGCCAGGATGGACATACAACGTCCCACAAAACCCATACCCGTTCCAGGGATACGAACAGGGTGGCGCCCCTTTCAACCAGTATCCCTATCCGGGGTACGAGCAGTATCAGCCGGGCCAAGCTCCCCCATACGTCCCGATTCCTCCCCAGGGGCAGCCTCACTCCGAGTACGTGCCCGCATATGTCCCGGGCTACACCCCGGGAGAGGAGGCGCCCACGAACGGATCTACCACGGAGAGGCCCTCCCGAGATCCAATGCAGATCTCGCGATCCCGTTCGCGGCGAACAGAAAGGCGAGACATGGAGCTGTCCGAGACGGCGGCAAGCGCGCCACGCCCTCTGGCGAGGTCAAAGTCAAAATCTGCTCGCCCATCCGTCGAGAGTGGGTACAGGAATCCCTTCGTACCCGAAATCCAAGTGGCACACGTGCCCAAAGGCTTCCATTGGCCACAAATGGGGCTTTACGACGGCACGACCGACCCCGAGGACCACATAAAACACTACGCCGTCCAGATGAACGTCAACTCTTACAATGACGCCATTTTCTGCCGGATCTTTCCGACCACTCTGGACAAGGCGGCAATGACGTGGTTCACCAGCCTAAAAGTCGAGTCGATAGCCTCGTTTTCCCAGCTATGCGAGTCCTTCGTCGGGCACTTCAACGGCTCAAGGAAGCGCAAGAAGAACATGCGCGATCTCCGTGGCATCGAGCAGGGGGAAAACGAGAAGTTGGGTACCTTTTTTACGAGGTTCACCACCGCGGTCGCTGAGATCGCGCAAATCGACGAGGCCTCGGTCCGCGACATCCTCATGGGCAACCTTCGCCAGGGGGATTTCAAATGTCGCATTTTCCTCAAAAATCCGACCACGTATGAGAGCCTGTGTGCTCGGATCACGGCACAGGTCTACGCCGAGGACGCTGCCAGCCAGAGCTCGCGACCGAGGTCCGACAAGGAAATCGTAACCGAGGCTAAGGGAAAGGCTAAAGTGGCTGCGCCGGCCGCAAGGAACGCGTACATGACGCAAACTCACGACCGGCGTGCCGATTACAAAAGCAACAACAATAACAGAGGCAACAACGACAATAGAAACAACAACCGCTACGACAACCGTGGCGGTGGGGGTTGGAGCTGCTTCGGCGGGAAGCCACGAGGTTACAAAGGCAAAGGTGGCCCCGCCTACAACCCAAACGAGAAAAAGCGCGCCAACCCCGCGTCGGGGGCCAACCTCGTGCAGCTGGAACCAACCAGGCCCCGACCGAGCAGCACAGAACAAAAAGCTCCGGCAAGACATTCGCCATCCGGACAAGCCGCGGCGCCCGATGGGTACATCAATACCATCTCGGGCGGACCCTCGCTGGCGGGGTCGAGCCAGACGGAGAGGAAAAGATACGCAAGGGCGAGTCACCATGAGCCCTCGGTATACAGCGTGACACAAACCTCGCGGTCCCACGTGGGTATGGCCTTCACGACAGAAGACGCCGAAGGGCTTCATATGCCCCACTCCGACCCCCTGGTGATACACGCTCAGTTGGGCTCGAAGATAGTGAAGCGAATACTGGTGGACACGGGTTCCTCCGTGGACATCATGTACTTCGGCGCTTTCGAGCAGCTCGGGATCTCCGCGACATCCTTGAGGCCCTACGCTGGGAAGCTCACCTCTTTCTCAGGCAACGAGGTCGATGTCGCTGGTCTCATAGACCTTTGGATGACCCTCGGTACTGGCCCGACAACAAGAACCGAGGTAGTAGAGTTTACGGTGGTGCACCTCCCCTCGGCCTACAACGCAATCATCGAGAGAGTCTCCTTGATGAAATTCCAGGCGGTGGTCTCCATCTACCACCTGAAATGAAGTTCCCCACCAACATGGGTGTCGGAAAGGTGAAGGGCAACCAAGAAGAGGGCCGCGTCTGCTACATGACCTCGGTTAAGCAAAAATGCCCTGTGTTCATGGTGGAGACTTCGGGAAGCGGACCTCGAGGTCCGGGACTTCACAATACCCACTCCCGAGGCAGAAAGAAGGGTGATTACCCCCTTCAAGAACAAATCAGAGAAGATCTACCTCGGGGGTTGCCTTACTGGGAGCGCGGTAGCGTCGCTAGAAGCCCTGCTTGCTGGGTCCCGCGACGTATTCGCCTGGACTGCAAAAGATCTTCGAGGTGTGCCTCGGACCTTGGCCCAGCACTCCCTGAACATCGACGTCGTCGTTCGTCCTGTGGTGCAGCGTCGGAGGAAAATGAACGAAGAAAGGGCAACCGCCGCAAATGAAGAGGTGGCCAAGCTGCTGGCCGCGGATTTCATACGCGAAGTCCAATATCCGAAATGGCTGTCCAATGTCGTTTTGGTCAAAAAGGCCAGCGGAAAGTGGCGAATGTGTGTAGACTTCAAAGACCTCAACAAGGCATGCCCCAAAGACAGCTACCCCCTGCCCTCGATCGACGCACTTGTAGATTCGACCGTTGGGCACGAAGTCCTGAGCTTCCTCGACGCCTACTCGGGGTACAACCAGATCTCGATGAATCCCCGTGACGAGGAAAAAACATCCTTTATCACCCAGCGGGGGACATACTGCTATAAGGTCATGCCGTTTGGCCTCAAGAACGCGGGAGCCACATTCCAACGCCTCGTCGATCGAATTTTTAAAGATCACCTGGACATGAACGTATCCGCCTACGTCGACGACATCGTGGTACGGAGCAAGGGCCCGGAGGAGCACCTGGCTGATCTCGCCGAGGTTTTCTCTACCCTCGGACACCACCAGCTCAGCCTGAATCCCGAGAAGTGCGTTTTTGGCGTGTCCTCGGGAAAGTTCTTGGGATTCATGATCAGCGAGCGCGGGATCGACGTCAACCCCGCCAAGATAGAATCGATCCTCGCAATGAGATCTCCCCGATATCGGACCGAGGTACAAAGGCTCAACGGCGCTGTAAACTACTTGGGGAGGTTTTGCTCCCGCCTAGCAGACAGGTCCCTCCCATTCTTCGCCGCCCTAAAAAACAACGACAAGTTCGTCTGGGACGAAAGACTCGAGACATCCTTCTCTGAGTTAAAAACCTTCCTCACCAAGCTCCCCACCTTGTCACCTCCACGTGCGGGTGAAGATTTGCAACTGTATGTGGCGGTGAGTCCCGAGACCGTCAGCGCGATGCTCACAAGAGAGGCCATGCACCCGGTATACTTTGTGAGCCGCGTGCTCCAACCCGCGGAGCAGAGATACTCCCCAGCAGAAAAGATGGCGCTGGCTGTGGTGACCGCCGCGAGGCGACTACGCCCATACTTCCACGCACATCCCATCCAGGTTCTCTCGGACCTCCCGCTCCGCCAAATTCTGCATCAGCCCGCTCTCTCCGGACGTATGACCAAGTGGGCCGTCGAGCTCTCCGAGTTCGATATCAATTATCTTCCGAGAACCGCGATGAAGGGGCAAGCCCTCGCCGACTTTATGGTGGAGGTCACCTTCCCCGAAACAGACACAAGCTCGGACGAATGGAAAGTATTCGTTGACGGCTCACGATGTGACGCCGGTGGCGGGGCCGGGGTGTTCCTCGCTGGACCCTCAATCGAGACGGAGTATGCTCTCAACTTCGCCTTTGACGCCACCAACAACGACGCCGAGTATGAGGCCATGATCGTCGGGATCGAGATGGCGCTACTCAACGGGGCCCGCAAAATCAGGGTCTACATAGATTCCGAATTGGTGGCGCGACAACTCAACGGCCAATACGACACCAGAACAGGTTTTCTGCCCGCTTACCGGGCAAAAGTCAAAGCCTTGGTTTCATGCCTCGAAACTTTCGCGGTGGAATCAATCCCGCGGACCTCAAACACCAAGGCAGATGCCCTCGCCAGGTTAGGCTCCGCACTTCCCTTGGATGTGGGAAACCGCGTCATGGTGGAGAGAAAGCTCTCACGAAGCGTAGATAGCGAGGTCATGTCCATAATGACCGAGGACTGGGGGTTCCTGGTGACGAGGTACATACAAAGCGGCATCCTCCCAGAAGACCCCGCGCTGGCCAGAAAGCTAAAAATGCAAGCCGCACGCTACTGCGTTGTCGGCAACCAGCTTTATCGTCGGGGCTACGCTGAGCCCAACCTGCTGTGCATACCGCCCGAAGCCACGGACCACATCCTCTACGAGGCCCACGAGGGAGTTTGTGGGGGACACCCGGGGTGGAGGTCTTTGGCACACAAAATTGTCCACTTGGGGTACTTCTGGCCCACTCTCCGACAAGACGCAAGAGCCTACGTCCAAAAGTGCGTCGGATGCCAGAAACACGGGAACATCCAACACACCCCGACGGCTCCCCTCCGCAGCATTCACGCGCCATGCCCATTCGCAATGTGGGGAATGGACATTCTAGGCCCATTTCCTAAGGCCGCGGGCCAAGTGCAATACATTTTGGTCATCGTGGACTACTTCACGAAGTGGATCGAAGCACAGACAATGGCAAAAATCATCGGAGCAAAGGTCTGCGAATTCCTGTGGAAAAACCTCGTCTGTCGTTTCGGTGTTCCCATGACAATCATGACCGACCATGGCCCCCAATTCGACTGCGAAGAAACTCGGACTTTCTGCTCCGAGCTAGGCATCAACCTCAAATTCTCCTCCGTGGCTCACCCCCAATCCAATGGCCAGGTAGAGAACGTTAATGCCCGCATCCTGACAGACCTCAAGAAACGCCTGGGCATGGCACAAGGACGTTGGGCCGAACTACTTCCCCTCGTCCTTTGGACGTACCGCACGACCTCGCACCGCGCAACAAGCGAGACCCCCTTTGCTCTTACCTACGGGGCGGAAGCCCTCGTTCCCGTAGAAACCCTAATTCCATCAGCAAGGGTGTATAACTTCGACGAGAAAGAAAACGAGGCCAACCTCAGAATCGAACTGCAGTTCCGGGATGAAATCCGCGAGGTGGCGGACCTGCGCTCTAGAGAATACAAGTGACGTGTCGCCATATACCACGACAAGAAGATCAGACCTCGCCTCCTGGCCACCGGAAACCTCGTGCTAAGACGCACCGAAGGGGGAAAGTTAGACCCTAACTGGGAAGGACCCTACATCCTCGGGGAAGAAGTCGCGCCCGGGGCGTTCAAACTCAGGGACGACGAGGGGCGCACGCTGAGCAAAACGTGGAACGTCGCACGACTCAAAAAATATTACGTATAGACCCTCGAAACCCCGCTGTTCACCACGGTTGGTAAATAAAGGATTGCAGGCTTTTCTAAAAACACTCCCTCGTTGAAAATACTCCACCCCTCGCTTCCCGCTTGGGGTTGGAGAATCTCGTTTAAAAGATTCCACCCCTCGCTTCCCGCTTGGGGTTGGAGAATCTCGCTGAAAAAATTCCACCCCTCGCTTCCCGCTTGGGGTTGGAGAATCTCGTTAAAAAGAGTCCACCCCTCGCTCCCCGCTTGGGGTTGGAGAATCTCGTTGAAAAGAGTCCACCCCTCGCTTCCCGCTTGGGGTTGGAGAATCTCGTTGAAAAAAGTCCACCCCTTGCTTCCCGCTTGGGGTTGGAGAATCTCGTTAAAACATTCCACCCCTCGCTCCCCGCTTGGGGTTGGAGAATCTCGTTGAAAAGAGTCCACCCCTCGCTTCCCGCTTGGGGTTGGAGAATCTCGTTGAAAAAAGTCCACCCCTCGCTTCCCGCTTGGGGTTGGAGAATCTCGTTAAAACATTCCACCCCTCGCTCCCCGCTTGGGGTTGGAGAATCTCGTTGAAAAGAGTCCACCCCTCACTTCCCGCTTGGGGTTGGAGAATCTCGTTGAAAAGAGTCCACCCCTCGCTCCCCGCTTGGGGTTGGAGAATCTCGTTGAAAAGAGCCTCGTTGAAAAGAGTCCACCCCTCGCTTCCCGCTTGGGGTTGGAGAATCTCGTTAAAACATTCCACCCCTCGCTCCCTGCTTGGGGTTGGAGAATCTCGTTAAAACATTCCACCCCTCGCTCCCCGCTTGGGGTTGGAGAATCTCGTTGAAAAGAGTCCACCCCTCGCTTCCCGCTTGGGGTTGGAGAATCTCGTTGAAAAGAGTCCACCCCTCGCTTCCCGCTTGGGGTTGGAGAATCTCGTTGAAAAGATTCCACCCCTCGCTTCCCGCTTGGGGTTGGAGAATCTCGTTGAAAAAGAGTCCACCCCTCGCTTCCCGCTTGGGGTTGGAGAATCTCGTTGAAAAAATTCCACCCCTCGCTTCCCGCTTGGGGTTGGAGAATCTCGTTGAAAAAATTCCACCCCTCGCTTCCCGCTTGGGGTTGGAGAGTCCCGTTGAAAAAATTCCACCCCTCGCTTCCCGCTTGGGGTTGGAGAGCCCCCTTGAAAAGATCCACCCCTTGCTTCGCGCTTGGGGATTGAAGAATCTCGGTGACACGAACGAGGTTCGTGGACGAGGTTCGCAAACAACTATTTTTAGGTTGGGACACAAACAAGGTTCGCGGACGACTATTTTTAGGTTGGAACGAACTTCCACGAAAACGAGGTTTGAACGGAGGCCGACGACCTCGTCACAGGACTACAACGCCCGGTGTGGTCCGAGCCCCACAAAAGATGTGACACTCGGACCATGGGGTTGGACGGATAAGGAATATACGAGAAAGTCTAAATCAAACAAGCAAAGGAAAAGAAAGTGACGAAGGGCACAAATCAAAAGCAGATGTTTTAATCACAGACCCCGTAGGGTCACCCAAACAAAAAAAAATGTTTCAATTACAAACCCCGTAGGGCCACCAGAAAAAGTTATCATTTCTTCGAGGTCTCAACCTCGGAACCTGTAAGATCAATGGTCTTAGAGGTTTCAGCGGAGCCAGCCATGGCCTCGGTAGGAGCAGGTTCAGCAGGAGCAAGCTCAGCAGGGGCAACGGAAGCAAGAGGCGCGGGCGCGCTGGTCGCAGACTGAGGTCCCGTGGAGGCTAACTCCGGGTCCCCCCCAACAAGCTCTACCGCGGGTGGCGCAACGCTGGACACAGTCTCGTCCTCGTTGAGGAAGAACTCGCATTCCCCCTCGGGATCCGTCGACCCCAGCTCCCCCATGGTTTCATTGTAGTTGGGGTTGAAGAAGACGATCTCGGGGTTGAGGTGCCCATACTTGGCCACCGCCTGCTTTACGCCCATACGGACGGCCTGGTGGAACATCGTCCTCACACTCTCCACCAGCTCCGCCTTGTACTCCTCCGACTCCACATACCTGGGACCCTCGGCCTCGAGTTCCTTGTTGAGTTCAACAACACGCCCCTCGAGGCGCCTGATCTCCTCCTCGGCCCTCAGGAACTCCGCATCTTTTGCCTTGAAGAACTCATGCTCAGCGGAGAGCTTACCGCGAAGCTCGACAACCTCGCTCCGCAGAGCCTCAGCCTCGCCCCTCGCCCTCTTCTCCTCTTCCTTCGCCGCCTTCACCTCCTCCCTTGCCGCGGCCTCCGCAACCTCAACCCGCTTCTTGGTCGCAGCCTCCACGGCCTTGGACGACTCCGCGACCTCGGCCAGCTCCTTGGCCTGTCGCTCGCACACCTCGCTGCGGGCCCGAAGCGCGGCCTCCATCTTGTCCATCCTCGAATGAAGAAGGGCGATGCGACTTTGGTTGTAATTGTCAAAAAAGGTGTGCTGCAGGTTCACAGAAGGATAAGAAAAGAAACAAGGAAGAAACAAGAATCAAACACACGAAAATAAAAAAGAAAGAAGGGGCTTACCATGGCCGAATACCGAGCGGCTTCGTCGTCAAGCGCTGCCTCGGTGAGGTTGTTGGCCCACGCAACCTCCTCCTTGTAATCTCCCCGGGCCCAATCCAGCGGGGCCCCCCTGATGGGTCCGGGACAATGAAACCTGGCAGGGTGGGGGCCTGAATCCCCGAGGCTTCGCCCTTCGAAGTTGAAGGCGGGAATGAGCCCCAGCTCCCGCGAGCTCCTTTGGTGGTCGCCCGACCGGGGCTTCTTCTTCTTCTCAGGGGAAGACCCCGCTTCCTTCCTTTTTCGCAGGGCCTTATCGTTGGGCGCCCGGGGTGGATGAGTGGTCCCCTTCGTGGTGGCCCCCTTTGGCGGAACCACATCAGGCCTTTTCTCCCCCTGGGGCGGCCCCGTGACGTCCCATTGCGACGCCCTCGGGACGCTCCCCTTGGGCAGGGCTCCCCCTGCCGCGGCCGTTGGCGGAACAGGTCCCGGTTGCGTGGTGCCTGCCCTCGGCTGCGAGCTCGGCTCGTTGATTGATATCCCCTTCATGACCCGGGGAGCAGGGGTCTTGGAAGTAGACGTCATAGGTTGTTTCCCCTTTGACGTCGTGGTAAGAGCGTGCAGAAAGTTCACTATCAAAAAAGAAGTAAAAAGAAAACAGCAGGTCAGGACGAGGTCAGAAACGAAGGAAACGAGGTGTATGACCCCGCAAACATAAAGCAAAAAAAAACAAAAAAAAACAATCAGGGAAATGACGATAATAAAATACCCTCTCCACCCTCGCGAGGAGGGAAACTGAGGCTCAGCCCGGCCCGCTCCAGCCGGTCCTGAGAAAGGTAGCGCTCGTATGGCGCCTGGTACGCTGGGGCGTACTTGGCCTTGAGCGCCTGGAACTCGGCGACCTTGTACGGGCACACACATCTCTCGAAGTCGCCCGGTGCCACAGGGAAATTAAGATATCTCCCGCTGAGGTCTCGGACCAGAAACCATTTAGGCTTCCACGTCCCGCAGTTCGACTGGGTCGTGATGATTTTGACGTTCGGTGTGCTAAGGTTGACCAGGGAACAATGAGGTTCTCTCCTCGCCAAGACTAACGCCGACAAGTCGTTGAGATTCGGCTCGTCCAAAAGCTCGCGACTTCGAATCGTGTAAGCACACAACAACCGCCAGGCGTTCGGAAACAACTGAGCGGGGCAGACACCCATGGCCCACAGGAAATCAACGATGTGCTGGGCCAGGGGCAGCCTAAAGCCCGCTTGAAGGCTGACGAGGTTCACAACCGCACACCCCTCGTAGGACGCCAGGGGCCGCCCCTCCTCCTCGGGCAGTGCCAGCTTGACTCCCTCGGGCCAGGGGAAATCTCTAGCTATATCCGCGAGGTCTTTCAACTTTAAATCGGAGGCCACCCCCTCGGACAGGTAGGCCTCGTGGGTACTCGGACTCATGGGAATCCGTTCTCTGAGGACGACGGGAACGCCGGATACAGCATCAGTAATGTAGGCCTCGGGAAAGCTCGAGGGCACGTATGCGGCCGAAGCTGAGGCAATGGCCGCGTCCAACCTCGCCTCGACCTCAGCGGCAATCGCATCGGGAGAAGAAGAGGAAGCCATTTCAACACTGGAATACACGCGCATACGAGGGAAATGCGAACAGATCGAAACGGCGGAGTCGATGGATGAGGGCTCGTTGAAGACCAACGAAGGGGAACTCGGGTTCTAGGAATCACTAGGCTCTACGCTTCCTACGGACTCGGAGACCTCCTGATAGAAACTCTCTTGGAAATTAAAAACAAAGCCAGGCGGTGGGCTCGCAGAGGCTCTCCTAGGCATGAAAAGACAACGTCCAGGCCGCGAAAGGCTAGCACCTGGAAAAGAAGAGGTCAGTAAGGCACCATAGGCAAGGCAAGCAAAGAGAAAAACACGAGATCATGACCCCGGGGGAGAAGGAAAAACGAAGTCAAGCCCGAAAACAAAGCACGAGATCATGACCCCGGGGGAGAAGGAAAAACGAAGTCAAGCCCGAAAACAAAGCACGAGATCATGACCCCGGGGGAGAAGGAAAAGCGAGGTCAAGACCGAGAACAAGGCACGAGATCATAACCTCGAAAAGAAAAGAGCGCGAGATCATAGCCTCAGGAGAAAATGGGCACGAGGTCGCAACCTCGAGGGACAAAGCTACGCGAGGTCAAAGAGGGAAAGGCCACGTGGCACCCTACGGGCTATTCTGACAAGATAGGACGGCAAAGAAGAATTTGAAGCGCCAAAAGGAAGGAAAGAGAAAAAAGAAGGCCAACCAGCGGTGGAGGCCAGCGGCGGAAGCCCAAACGTCCCGTCAAACAGACATCATGACGTTTGGGCTCCCAAGGGTTTTCGAAATTCGAAAAATGGTGGGCGGAGAAACGGGAGTTCAACCGTCGCCCCAAGCAAGCAAGAAAGAAAAACGATAAACCCGGAAAACCCAGTGATACCTTCGCGGCGGCAAACCCCCCACCACCATCTCACCACCGTCTCACAACACCGCCCCCCGGAGCGTAACGCAAAGAAAAGCAGGGCGAGAAGAAAGGAGAGGAGACAAAAAACCAAGAGAAGACGAGGGCTCTGCAGAACAAAAACCACCAACAACGCCGCCGCGCAACCAGCGGAGAAACAGAAACCGTAAGCACTCACCCAGATGCGAAACGGAAGCAAGCAAAGAACGAAGAAACACCCCAAAACCACAAACAACCACCCAGATGCGAAACGAAACGAAGAAAGAACGAAGAAAAATAACAAAAAAGCAAACGCAAAAAAACGCAACCACCTTGCCACCGCCGCTTCGCCACCATGACGCCGGCGCAAAACGCCGGGCGACTCACCGTCGCCCTTACGAAACGCGGGGCGAAAGGTGAACAAGGGAAGAATCAAGAGCAAAAAATACCGAAAGACCGGAGGAAGATCAAGAACTTACTTGTTTAAATGTCGACGAACGGAAAGCGTTGGCGTTAGCGAACGACGGAAGGCTCACCGGAAACCGTCTGGAGAAATCACTCAAAAGAAGACGAAGAGACAGAGAGAGAAAGAGCGAGAAAATTGGAGAGAGGATGGGGGGGAAGCGTGTGGGATACGCCCTTATATAGAGCAGATCTGAAGCCTCCCCCCACTCCCGAAAGGCTTCTTGGGCCTCTTACCTAGACGGCCCACTAAGCGGAGAACGGCGAAAAGGCCCAGGGATCTTTATCCACGCAGAATGGAGCCTCACACCTCGCAAAAACGCCCTCCCAACCTCGAGACCTCCATAACCACTAAAGAACACCCCACATCTCGCAAAATCCAGGGAACTTATGCCCTGCGACCCTCGGGGCGAGGCCCCCAGGACATGGGGTTGTGATGATGCCCAAAACAGCAAAAGCAAACAGTGGGCCCGAGAGGGCCCCCCATAGGCAAATTGGGTACCCACATCTACGTGGTTATCTAATAAACGAAAAGTCCCAACGCGCGCGAGGTCTATCAAACATCGTCGCCGACTCTGCTAAACACGCCCGCCCACTCGAACCAATCACCAGCGACCTCACCCCTGAACCAATCACCGGCGACCTCACTCCCAAACCAATCACAGGTGACCTCACTCATGGACCAATCAAAAACCCCTATTTCAAGTATCCCACATCGGACATTAGCCTAAACTCAGCCCCCCGGTTCTCTATAAATAGAGAACTGCCTCGCAGGGAGAGGGGGTCGAAAAACAGCTTGAACTCAAGAACTCTCTTGTTTGTTAAAGATCGACGTGATAGGAATGCCGTCAAACAGACCTCGCTACAGATAAGAGAAACCCACAAAAAGACTGCAAGTCACACAAAGACCTCGCCTATATTAAAGACCTCGCTACAAAATCTCACAAAGCTCTCTACACCACGTATCCAAATCTACCTCGCTTTAGCGTCGACCTCGTTAGGTTTGATCTCGGGACCTCGTAGGAGGTTTAGGTGTAATCCTCAAAGTTGTTCATCAATCTCATAGGTGTGTAACCTCGTTACTTGGGAGAAAAGTCATAAATAAAGGAGCAAGTGTTTGCACTCAAATATAATAATCTTATTTCTTGTCTCGTAGCCAACTTCGTTATTTCGGGTTTCATCAATGGCAAAAACAATATGAAGTGGCATATGAAGTAAAAAAAATAATATGACATGGCTTAATAAAAAGATGACATATGGCAAAATCCAATGTGGCATATTCTCGAGGCGACATGTGGCAAAATCCTAGGTGGCACAATGTGGAGGCTCCAAACCTTATTGCTTTTATATATATAGTAGATTAAATTATAAATATTATATGGATGCTACGAAATAAATAAATAAAAAAACTCCCCAAAAATTCCTAGTTAGAGATCATCCAAGTTTTGAGCTAGACACTTAATTCGTACTTCCTCCGTATAAGTCTACTTGTCATGTCTTTTTAAGATTTTACACATATATTAAGACAAGACCTAGTATTACCACATTACCCCTATAATCTACATGCTTTATTCCTTGAGATATGTGTATACAATTAATTGTATGAGTTATTTGAGGGTAAAGTTGGAATATTTTAGATAAAATACTTTAAAAGACAAGTAAAATTAGATAATTATTTAAGTCTAGAAAGATAAATAGACTTATATAGAGGGAGTATTTATTGTTATTATTTCGTTAGAATGATGTTAATACAAGTTGACAATATTTTTCTTTCTGATCACTTTTTTTATGGGAATTTTTTTCCCACATTGGCTATATATGGGACTCCACCAAAGGTCCAAAACCAAGCTGGCCTCTTCCATTTTTGTTGATTTCAATAACGTATCAATCCAAACACGTCCTTGCACATGTAGCTCAGACTCTCTCTCCACGTGACATCTCTTTCCCTGGACACGTGCCCTCCACTGTCGTCCTTTAATCCATAGATTAATTACGGACCTCATGATTAAACATACACTCTACTATAATTAATCACTCTTCAAAGTTCAAATCTCATTTTTGAAAAAAAATCGTGCTGCCCATACACACTGCTCTTTTGCCATAAAGTGAACTAGCATTGAAAATCTGTAAGCTAATTGGTCGACGGGAAATTAATATTGCTAATCATAAGCATTTATAATTGTTGCTAACATAGAATTAAGAATAATTAATGTGGATTACACAATTCCCACAAGTACACCAAGAGGATATTTTGGGATACCCGATGTTACAAACTTTGTCAATCGAGCTAGCATATCAAAATTAATCTCAAACAAATTTTGTTAATATAAAAAAAAAATGTGAAAAAAAATTAATCTCTAATCTCCGAACTCCTCATTACGTTTTGTTAGTGTTTCTTTTTATTCTCTTGTCCTATGTAACTATGTTAATACTATAAGGTATTTCTAAGAAAAGTGCACTACTTAAAAAGGTTCGGAGTATTGATTAAACTCAATATGTTACAGTATAATTTTTCTCATTTTTATCTCTTACAGTAGTAATTAAATGTTTACCGTTCATTTAATTAAGACTATGATTGAAGAGTTTTGAGTCAACAATAACTTCAACAACAATTTTCATAACTCACTATAAACTAATTGCCTAAAAAACCTAAAATAATATAGTATTAAAAGTTTATTAAAATTGAAGTGTTAAATATCATTTTAGATCCGGAGAGTATACTTATTCTTTCTTTTTTTTGAAAGGAGAAAGTACGTATAGTTATTCTATTAAACATAAAAGGATAAAATTACATCTACTCTATTTTTTCAGTATACACAATCTGACAATCATTTAATAATAAAATAATCTCATATAATAAACATACATGTGGATCCTGTGTAAAATCGGAATGATACACACGATCATTCCAATTTCATCTTGATCATATTTAAACCCTAGACCTTTGATATGTTAAGAAGTTGCACGGACATGGTACCGTTTGCAATCTTCTACCTTAATATATGTAGTTCCAAAAAGATTGTATGTAATTTTCAGTGAATCTTTGATATACGACATGTGATTATAAAAATATACAAATAAATGGTAGTATGTTAGGGCCTGTTTGTTTCTATGCCGGGAATCGGGTTGGAATCGAGAATGGGGTTGGAATAGGTATCACTCATACCCTTGTTTTTAGTTGGGTATGAACTCAAGTGTAATTTGGTGGTATGGGAATCACTCATTCCCATCCTCCTAGTGAAAACAAACATCTCTTTGTGTTTGACTCATTCCTATACCCATTCTCTATACCAAAGGTATAGAAACAAACAAGCCCTTAGTTGGGCAATCTTCAACCCATCAAAGAATCCACCAATTGCACCCTAGTTTGACCATTAACCAACGAGGAGTGAGATTACTACCGAGTCAATTAAGTTGAGAATATGGATATTGTTCATCATGAAGCACACATCATCAACAGTAAAGGAATTCCATATCAGAAAATCGAGTCAATCACCATTAAATCAACCCTAAATCAACCACAGCAACCCTAAATAAAAATCAATCATCTACAACAACATGATTTAGATCATAAGCATCACGATATAAAACCAAAAAACCAAAGAAGTGGCTTTCCCCTGCCATTGTTGCAAATGAACTTGAGAGATATTGTTGAGAAATTTTGAGATATGAAAGGGCGACAGCGAGTAGAGGGATTACCGTGTTTCTATTTCTATGGAAGAAGGGTAAGGTTTTAACCTGGCAAACCACACTTAGCAAAGCCCATGCAATTATTAAAAAAAATCTTGCCAAAAAAAGAAGCTAATGAAACGAGGGGCTACTCGCCGGACTCGGGGCGATTTATTTTTGTTTTGCACTTTAATAACATGGCGTTTTTTAATACATAACATGTCGTTAGCACATCGATGTGCTAACGACTGTAATAAAGACAGCGCATGGTGTTGTTTTAAAAATGCCATAAAAAGAAATGTGCATGGAGTTTTTTGAAAAAAGCACCGTGTATCTTTTTTATTATTTAAAATACGAAACAACCATGGCGCTTTTTTAGTAAAAAGCGCCATGCTTGTAGCTCTTATCTTGAAGGAATGGAAGATAGGCATGGCAATAGATTGGGCGAGCTTCAACTCAATCCCAGTTTGGGTGAAAAAATCTTAGATATTGATCCAATTGTCCTCTCTGTAAAGCACTTGCTTAATGTGATGGGGAATATGATAGGAAACTCGATTTGCATTGATAAGATGACCTCAAGGGTTGAAAGAATTTCCTATGCTCGCCTTCTTGTAGAAATTACTATCGAGAGGCCAAATAGAAGGAAGTTAAGTTGAAGTCTAAGTGTGTCAAGGAGTTCTGTTACAAGCTTGAGTTTGAGTGGATGCCTTGGAGGTGTGTTGTTTGCAAGCACTTTGGCCAAACTTCAACTTTCTGTAGCAAGAGGCGACCTAATCTAAGGAGAGAATATGGAAAGTCAAAGAAGCTCCCAAGTCAAGGGCCCCATCTGTGGGCAAGGAGGGCTCGGGAGGACTTGTGGGAAATGAAGAGAATGGGTTGCTAGGGGCCGGCTCAAGTAGTGGTGGGCAAAAGGAGGGTGAGTCTTGTGAAAAGGGTTCGCTTGATCATATTGAGAAGAAAACTGAGGGGGTGCAAGATAGTGTTGAGGAGCCAGTTGCTAACCCGGCCCAAGTTGTCGGTTTGCTTGAAGGGATAGTTCTTGATGAAAAGGCTTGAAGGGATGGGGACCTTGTTGATGATCGTGAGGTTGATGGACGAGAGAATGTGCTTAACTTGAGTTCTCGTGATGTTAATGAGGAGGAAGGAGATGGAGAGGACCTTGACATTGACTAAGTGATGGTGGAAGTTGCTTACGTGGAGGACTTGGCCACGCTCATTCCTATTCTTGTGAGAGGGTGATAGTCAAAGCCCTTAAAGCCGGGGTGAATGGAAAGAGTGTGAAAGGAAAAGAAGGCAATGGGAAGAAAGAGCCGAAGGGAGATGATGGAGGGTGAGCGTAGTGAAGAAGAGGGGCAAGTACAAGGCTCGGAAATTTGAGAATGTGAACTTAGAGAACGAGAGTTGTACTAGCCCTTCCGATGGTGAGGATGATTAGCTCTCGTTTTGGGTTTTGGAATGTAAAAGGGCTTAACGGCCAAGTTAAGTGTGATATGACCTCTAACATTTGTTTTGCTCAACATCTCGGTTTGCTTGCAATTTTGGATACTAAGATGGATAAAGAGAAGGAAGGGGACATTGAGAAGTTGTTGCCTTAGGTTTGGAGGCATTCTACAAATAGTGGAGTCATCAATTCATTACATATGTGGTTGCTATGGGATCCAAGGACGTTTGCGGTCTCGGTGGAGTTTTTCTCGGTCCAAATCATGCATGCCAAGGCCATGTCGGTGGATGGTAAGTTCGAAACCTTTATCTCAGTTATTTATGGTGCTAATACTACTCGAGAGCGAGTTCCTACTTGGGAGTTCTTGAAAGAGTTTGTCGATTCTTATGAGGTGCTTTGGCCTGTTATGGGAAATCGATCTTAATTGTTTGTTGGAGTTGGATGGTAAATGCAATGCTAGTAGAGAGGTTGTTAATGATTTTGAGGAGCTCTTGAATGTGGTCACGGATTGCGGGTTGGCCGACTTGGAGTACTCGGGTTCTCGGTATACTTGGAATAACTCGAGGAAAAGAGTTGCAAGGATTTTGTGTAAGTTGGACCGGGTGATGGTGAATGGTGCTTGGAGAGATCGGTTCCCCATTTTCAAGGCTCACTTTGGGGACCTCATCCTCTCAGACCACTACCCGGGGGTGGTATTGGCGTTTGAGGATTGCAGACCTTTGAAAGTTCCTTTCAAGTTCAAGAATTTTTGGGTCAACAAAGATGGCTTTAAGGAGAGAGTGAAGTATGCTTGGGAGGGTGAAGTTAGAGGGTCCAAGCAATATGCCCTTGTTTCAAAGTTGAAGGGGTTCAGAGGAGTTATTAGGAATTGGGATAAAACTTTGTTGCTCGAGTTGGAGAGGAGAGAGTCAAAGAAGGTTCGGAAAGGGTGGCTAGCTTGCAAAGGGATTTCCATGATAGGCATTTTGCTGAGGCCCTCCATGAGAAGGTGTATTTAGCTACTAAAGAATTGAGAGAAGCTATGGAGAATAGAGCAATCTTCGTTAAGCAACAAGCCAATAATCAAGTGGGTTAAGTTTGGAGAGGAAACGTCCTCCCTTTTCTTTCGCTTGGTGAAGGAGAGGAGGGTCTGGAAAAATATTATCTCTCTCACCCTTCCGGATGGCTCAGTAGTAGAGGAGAGAGAAGCTATCAAAACCCATATTGTGGATTTTTATAAAACCTTGCTAGGGTAGAGGGGATCGACGTAGGAGGGCTTCTTTGTTCCTAATGGTGGCCGAGTGGTGGAAAATGGGGAACACGCCTATCTTCTTAAGGTTCCGACCGGGGATGATGTGAGGGGGAATGTTTGGAGTATAAGAGATGAGAGATCTTCGGGGCCGGATGGTTTTGGTAGCAAGTTCTATAAGGAGTGTTTGGATATTGTAGGGTCGAGTACGGTGGAGGCGGTCCAAGAATTCTTTGTGAGAGGCTCCCTACTCAAGCAACAAAATGCCCCCCTTATTTGCTTGGTTCCCATGGTGGATAACCCGAATTTTGTGAAAGATCTTAGGCCGGTATCCCTTTGCAATTTTACTGCTAAGGTGATCTCAAAGATCTTGGTGGAAAGGTTGAAGGGAGTGGTGGAGGATGTGGTATCCGATGATCAAGGGGCCTTTATTCCGGGTAGGTCTATCACCCATAATCATGCCTTAGCCTAAGAGCTTCTTTGTCGATATGGCCGAAAGGGGATCTCTTCGAGGTGCTTTATAAAGATTGACTTGCACAAAGCTTATGATAGTGTGCCTTGATCCTTCCTTCAAAAGACTCTAGTATACTTCATCCTTCCTCCTCCTTTGGTGATATGGGAGATGGAATGTGTGACATCAACTTTTTTCTCGGTCTTCATCAATGGAGAGATAGAAGGGTACCTTAAAGGGGGGAGGGCGTTGCGCCAAGGAGACCTGTTGTCTCTCTACTTTTTTCTGCTAGTTTTGGAGATGCTTAGTAGAAGGCTTGAGGAGGCAAATCAAGACATAGAGTTCAACTTCAATCTAGGTTGTGAAAAGATGAGAATGTTCCATGTGGCGTTTGCGGATGATTTTTTCATATTTTGTAGAGCGGAAGTGTACTTATGTGGGAGTCATGAGACGTACGTTGGAAGACTTTGGAAGAGAGTCCGTCTTGGCCTCAAGGTGAGTCCTAATAAGAGCCTTTTCTTTTGTGGGGGCTTGGAGGAAGAGGATAAGGAGAGGGTGGTGGAAGCTCTTGGTTTTGAAAAGGGTGTGTGGCCCATGAAGTACTTAGGCCTCTCCCTTAGTTATAAGAAGTCTCCCATGGGGGACTTTGGACTGCTCCTAAAGTCCATTTCTTCTCACATTTTCGGGTGGTTGGCTAAAAAGCTCTCTATGCGGGGAGGATACAAGTTATCAAAGTGGTGACTTTTGGGGTGTTGACGTTTTGGTGTCAATCAACTTTGATCCCTTTGTAACACCCTGATAATTTATAAGGGATTGAGGTGCTCCCCATGTTAACAAGAGCTCTTCCTTTTCTAAGTTCGAGTGAGGACAAAGAACTCAAAAGTTAAGCGTGCAAGGTCGAGAGTAGTACCAGGATGGGTGACCTCCTGGGAAGTTCTCGGGTTGGCATGGGATTGCACTTCTAAGGCCTCGGGCTTTACAAATGGTATTAGAGCCGACTCTTGGTTACGAGTGCACTTGGTCCAGTGCGCGGTGACTCGACCTAGAGGGCGGTGCTTGGGCCTTGACGAGGACGTCAAGGGCTTAAGTGGGGGAGATTGTAACACCTTGATAATTTATAAGGTATTGAGGTGCTCCCCATGTTAACAAGAGCTTTTCCTTTTTCTGAGTTTGAGTGAGGACAAAGAACTCAGAAGTTAAGTGTGCAAGGGCGACAGTAGTACTAGGATGGGTGACCTCCTGGGAAGTCCTCGGGTTGGCATGGGATTGCGCTTCTAAAGGCTTTGGTGGCTCTGTTACCATTTTGTAAAGCCCCAAGCCTTTAGAAGCGCTATCCCATGCCAACCCGAGGACTTCCCAGGAGGTCACCCATCCTGGTACTACTCTCGCCCATGCACGCTTAACTTTTGAGTTCTTTGTCCTCACTCGAACCCAGAAAAGGAAGAGCTCTTGTTGACATGGGGAGCACCTTAATCCCGAAAATTCGGGGTGTTACACCCTCAACGTGTCTCTACGGAGATTGAGGGGTTGTTTAGGAGTTTTCTTTAGGCGAGGAAGGAAGGGTCTAGGAGGAGTTCGGTGGCTTGGGATGCCCTTGCCGCTCCTTTTGAAGAAGGGAGGCTAAAATTTAAGGAGCTACTAGCATGTAACAAGTCTAACCTAATCAATCTTGGATTGGATATCCACTTTGGAAGAACAAATGTTTGGATAAGGTGGTTCCACAACAACCTAAGTGATGGCAAGTCGTTCTTGAGTGTCGTGGCAAGGAAGAGGGCTTCTTGGGTGTAAAGATGTATTCTTAGACCCCGGGATGATCTCTTAATGAGCATGGGGATAACACGCCAAGTTGGAGTGGAGTTGGTGAACAACTTGAGTATGCTTCAAAAGTCTAATGGGAAGTACGCAAAAAGTGTCATTTATGACTCCCTTAGAGAGAAGAAAGTCAAGAAACCTCCTTTGTCTTGGGGGGCTTGTGGAGAGGAAACTTTTATAATAAAAGATGAAGCTTCCAAACGTGGATGGGCGAGCTTGATCATTTTCCGTTGAGGGCAAAGCTGTATGCTTGGGGATCTCGGCGGAAGACACTTGTTTGCAAAGCAAACAAGGGTGGGAGGATAATGAACATTTGTGATTTATTGCCGATTACTAGTGATGTTGCCAACCGAGTCTTTACTTGGTTGAATATTGGGGTGAGGAAGAGCTCTAAGGAGGCTTGGCTACTTTGGTTCCACGAGTCATGAGCCAAGCAAGAAATCTCCTACAACGTACGCCTTTTGACCTTCACTTGCTTGGTTTACTTTGTTTGGAGGATGATGAATGATGTGAGTTTTGAGGGGGGTGAAGCCTAATGCAACTAGGTGCTTCTTGAGGCATGTAGAATGAGGGTGGCATGCAAGATAGATCTTAATGGGAAGAATGGAAGGAAATGGAAAGGATTTTTGAGGCTATAAGAAGAGGGAAGGGACTTCTGGGAGGTTGAGGGGTTGTTTATGTGGTCGTGCTTTGGTGGGTGATCTGAACATTAGTTCATTGTTGTGAAGATCGATGCGGGCAAGGGGTAGTTGTACGCGGCTGCGTCCCATGGCCACTTGGCCATGCTTCACTAGGAGTTGGCGAGGTTGGTTTTTTGCTTGCTTTGGCTTTCTCTTAGCCTTGTGGGGTTGAGTTCTTTGTTTCATTTTAATCGAGCGGCGTTGTGGGTGGTTTTAACTTGTAATTTCTTAACAAGTGTTTCGCTCGCTCCTGAGCTTTGGTGGGACTTTTTCCATAAGCTTGTTCACGGTGGGTCTTAGTGAGACTTTGATTTAAAAATCTTGCTCATGTACATTCTTTTTCTCTTTTATATATTAACCAATTTAAAAATAAACTTTAAGACGATGTTGATTTGGGACCAAATAACTCAACTCATTCTGTTTATAAATAGTTTGACATCAAATATCTCTTAAATGATAATAATCATTTTCATCCGTTTTCTTGTTCTACTGAATTATAATTTTTTTGGTAGGAAGATTGAATTATAATTATGAACCGAACTTGCATCAGCATCGCCCATCGGTGTAGAAATATAGCATAATTGTATTATTGCATTCACATCCAACAGAATAATTGCAATTCGAAAAATGTTTGAATTTAAACATTGATCTAAATTAGTATTTAAGATCCATTTTTTTTGTTAGTGGCATTAGTAATTTTTTAAGGGCATGGATCACTATAAACACATTAATGTGCTTCTAATATATGCTTCTAATATATTTAACTATATTATTTCCAGCAAATTTCTGTAGGAGTACTATTTTCTTATATGTACATCAAATTAAATTTGCATATTTGGTGGAAATGAAAACACGTCTTTCTTAGAAATATATAATTGCTCAGGTTAAATTCTCATGCAAATTGGTATTTTGAAGTCTTGTCCGATCGACAACAATTGCTACCTTATTAAAGCATGTATTGATTTATAATATGTACTTTTGTTTAATATTATGTCTGATGATAAGGATTTTCAATTAAAAAAATTGATTATTTTTACCTTTTTTAAATTATTTAAAATTTTGTTTATATTTTTTTAAAGTTAAATTTAAAATTAAATATAAGATATGTTAGAAAAAAACCATTTATATTAAACTAGCAATACCCGGTCGTGCCATGCACGACTATGACTTGAGATTTTTTTTATATATGAACCGTACTCGTCGATATCGAATTTTACTTAAAAATTATTCGATAAAAATAAAATATTTTTCTCAATAAAACTTTCAAGCAAAAATTATTATAATATGTAGAAAATATAAAAAAATAAGTAAATAATAGTATTTATTTATTTATGATATCATAGGTGATTTAATTTTTGAATTAGATAATATTATTATAATATATAGGAAAATAAATACTGAAAAGACTAAATGATATTTTCATATACATTAGTTGAATATGGTAAGTAATAGGTAATAAATGATGTAATTTATTATTATAGGCATGAAATGCTTATCAATAACATATCTTATTGATTTTTTTATTTAATATGGTAAGTACTAATGATAAATGAGATACTATTATTATAATATAAGATGTAGGGAATGTAAATTCTAAATAAAACTAAGGATAAAGAGGTAAATGAACATTTAAAAATGTTTATGTGACATAGTTAGATGGATGACACATAAACAAGAAGGATTCGATTTTAGTAATAATATATTGATATATTGATATTGATATAAAAGAAATCTGAAAGTAGTCGCTTAATAAACATGTAGGACTAGTTGGGACATGAGTCCCACATTAACTAAAAGCAAATAATTTGACAATGCTACACTTTCTCCGAATCAGTCATTTTTACTAAAAAGTACTCCATAATGCTTATTCATCTTGAAATAATTGAAACTTAATTATGTTTAACTTATTTTAAGATGAATAAACATTACGTAGTACTTTTTTAGCAATATTATTTATTAAGGACAAGTGTAACAAGTCAAATATATACTTGGGATAAAAGGGTGAACTGAAACTACTACATACTATAAACTTATGAAAAATTACTCATCAAATATTTGATGGTGAATTTTTATTTTTATATGATAAAATAAAAATGATGTAACTTGAATCGGTGATTGTTTTTGCTCCTTAATAAGATGAGATATTTGATGGTAAATTTGGATTATCAATCGATTAATCATTAAACCCTTGGTTATTACGTACCACTGTCACGTGGTTAAATAACATGAACACGTGCACACCTCTGATTACGATTCAACTTGTTTATACTTGTATTACGGGGTATAGCTCTAAAATTCACTAATTACATAGGAGTATTTTTTTTTTGTCTTTGTACACGCATACCCACAATTATGAATGATATAATTGAAACGATGAAAAAATAACAAGGCTGTATCATTTCAGAAAGAATAATATTATAACGCTATTTCGAATGTTCAAGTGTTTTATTGCTACAGGGAATGTAATAGTGCTGCCGATTTCATTGCAAGAAGATTCGACTCGACTCTTCTACTTTAACAGTTTGTCCGTGAAGTGTAACAGTTGTCTGTTTGTAATAATTTGTCTTTAGATTCTTTAAGTTTCAATGTTAGTCATTGTCCTATTGTTGTGGAATTCCTCAAGATCATCCGCAGTGATGATTTAGGTTGGCCCAGTAATATACGGGTAAGCTAATGTTTGCCAGATATTATCAAAAAAAAAAAAAGAATAATATTATGGAGTATATTAAACAAAATGTCCCGGTAATAGTAGAAAATACTAATTATGCAATCTATTATCAACTCAAAGAATCGAGATTAAAGGCTGGCAATGAGCTAACATGACTAAACATCTATGATTGCATAAGGAATCGTTTATATTAAAGTAATTAATGGTAATTGATAGTATAGAGTAGTATGATTAGTGGAGCCTTATCCAAAGCCTTTGTGTTGAGAATCTCGAGTGTTATCGTCACCCAATCACATGCTCCCTTCCATGCAGGCATGTCTAGATAATGGGAACCCATTTTACCTTTTTTTTTACAAAATACATTATGTATAGTAGTACATTTTATTGATTTTTCGACAAATTTAAACACTACTCTTGTACTCTATTGTGCGTTGTTAAATAACATGTTATACCGATATAGTAGTTGGAAAAAGTCCAAAATACTTAATATTAATATTCCAATACATTATTACAAATTGATTGTTTACGTTAGTTCATTTCATAAGTATGATTAACTTATAAGTTGAGGCCATGATTTCAAATTATGTATAGAGCACTATCAAAATTAATCTAGTTGCTAAGTACAAGGAAAGTTTTTTTCTTTCAATTTTGACATAACAACGATGATAATAACATTCACCCAATATATTTTTACCTCTGGTGAGAATTGGAAGGTTAAAATATACACATCCTTATTTCGAAAGAATTAAAAAGACAAGATCTCAAGATGCATAAACACTGAAAACCCTATTAGGCGGCCATGACCACACCCAATAACATTGTTGTGAGATATTCCACATTAAAATTTTGAGAGTAAAATTACCTATTATATAACTTAATAAGCTACTTCACCCATTGTCATATGGTTTTGGGTTGAAGTCTTATTGGATTTATATGCTAGACATGTTATGATACGGAAGAAAGATCGAGTGTCAGGCCTTCTCGGATTCGTCGTCGTCCAAGACGATATGAGGATTAATATATCTAAGTATTTTTGATGAATTATAGTTTTTAGAACATTAATTTATAGTTTTGGTATTTTATTTATTTCATGTAATTTTTATAAACTAGAGCTTGTCTCTCTTTCCGGGTTTTCTTTACGGTTCTTTCCCGGGACACCTTTTTTGAACCGTTAGGGCTTAGGTATAAATACTCTTGGTGTAATTCCCATAATTTATCCAAGAATTAGATTTGCCCTAAATTTCTCTTAGTTTATCAGTTTTCTCCCGTGGCCACCAACCACGCTATCCCGAGTCGGAATCCACACCGGGTTAGGCTCAAACCCCTTGACCAACAAGGGTTCGATACGCTGATCCACACCGGATCCGTATCAACTGGTGCTTTCATCCTGAACACCATGTCGAAATCCATTGTCGATGATTCTTCCAACACCGTCGGCGATTACCCCGATCTCCGTACGTTGATTCTGCAATTGACGGATACAGTCGAGACGATGCGTTGTGAATTCGATTTGCAGAAATCGTCCGTCACCAGTTTGGAAAAACGGGTCGACCGGCTGGCAAACCCTAGCCCGAACCCTGCCACCGTCGTTATCGTGTCGGACCAGGTTGACCGCACGCACCACACGTCGGGCCTGCCGCCGCCACAAAACCCTAATCCCGCGCTGTCGTTTTCGACGGGATGGATCCAGCCGTACGCCGTCCCGAGCGAAGGCGCGATCCCGAGCGCGGGTTGGCCGACGCACACTCTCGGTCCCAGCACTGCCACCGCGCCGTTCGCGGACTGGACTTCGCCCACACCGCTCGGCCTTCGCTTCGCCCAATACAGCGCAGGCCCCAGCCCGGGCTTCGGCTCCCAAAGCGCGGGTCCGTCTAGCACTGTGCCCTATGCTCATACACCGCAACTTGAGGCTCATCCGATGCACCAATTTCCGCCTTATGTCCAGCGAGAAGGGCCGCGCGCTCCACCCGCCCCGGATCCTAATCCAAAAATACGGGTCGATCCCCCTCGCTTCAATGGGACGAATCCGAATGGTTGGATTTTCAAGGTTCAAGCATACTTCGATTATTTCCGAACGGCAGAGCACGATCGCTTACGATTAGTAGGCATCCTATTTGATCATCCGGCTTCGGATTGGTTCCGTTATCAACGTCGGAACAATTGTGGGGAAACATGGGCAACCTTTCTTCTTTCTGTACAACAACGTTTTGATCCTACGTATTACGAGGATTATACAAGGCTCCTTGCCAACTTGAAACAGAAATCTTCGATACTTGACTATCAGACCGAATTCGAAGCTCTATTGAATAAAGTTACCGGACTTTTAGAAGCCACCCTGATTTCTCTATTTAAAGCGGGACTGAAACAACCTGTACGCCGAGAATTGAATCTTCGGAATCCGACTACATTGGCGCAGGCTTTTGCTTTAGCCCGCGAATTGGCGGCATCTTATGCCGACACCACGGCGCAGTGGTTCTCGAACCGACGGCCATGGCCGACACAGGGACCACGCCAAGGCCAGCCTCCGCCGAAGACATCCACCACCGTTCCAACCGGTTCGGCCGAGAATCCACCGCAGAACTCGGCACCTAACGGTAATTTCTCATCTCTTCCAATTCGACGTCTTTCTCGTGTTGAACGTGATGAACGAACTAACAAAGGCTTATGTTGGAATTGTGATGAGAGGTACACTCGGGGCCATCGCTGTACGCCCCGTTTCTTGGCATTATTGAGCTGTGATGATAGCGATGAGGAGGAGGAAGAAAATTCGGAGGAACTCATCGTTCAGGGTGATATTTCTAGCCTTAACTCCATGGAAGGCCTCCCTAATCCGCGCTCGTTACGCCTCTCTGGATCGATTCAGGATGTTCAGATTCAGGTTCTGATTGCTGGAGGTAGTACCCACAACTTTATTCACCCTGCATTGGCTGAAAAATTACAATTATCTCTAGTTCAAATTTCGCCTTTCCGCGTTTTTGTTGGGAACGGAGCTTACTTACTATGTGCATATCAGTGTCCGGCAACTAGCATTATTCTGCAGGGGTACACTTTTTCTATTGATCTTTTTGTGCTTGCGGTGCATGGACCACAAGTGGTTCTGGGTGTACAGTGGTTACAGACATTGGGCACAGTCGCACATGATTACGCTAAACTCACTATGCAGTTCATCTGGAATGAGAAATCTGTGTTTCTGAAAGGCAATATGAACTTACCGAAGCCAATATCGAGCGCCGAACTTCACTCTCTCCGTGTCTCTGATAATATTTTGGACTGTTTTGAGATCCTCAGTCTCACGCCGGACGCCCCGTCGCCAGAGGTTGATTGGCCGACCGATCTGACGCCGGATATTCGCGCGGTTCTCGAGCGGCGCCGGGCGATCTTCCAGGTTCCGACGGGCCTTCCTCCGCGTCGCCCGTGGGACCATCATATTCATTTACATGCGGATTCCAAACCGATCAACGTCCGTCCGTATCGTTACCCATATTTTCAGAAAGCTGAAATTGAGCGACAGGTTAAATCCATGCTTGATCAGGGCATCATTCAGCACAGTACTAGCCCATTTTCTTCTCCTGCTTTGCTAGTCAAGAAAAAAGATGGTAGCTTCCGTTTCTGCATCGACTACAGAGCTCTGAATGGCATCACAGTTGCAGATAAGTTCCCTATTCCTACTGCTGATGAACTATTTGATGAATTAGGGAGTGCAACTATTTTTACTAAGCTTGATCTGTGTTCAGGTTATCATCAGATTCGAATGCATTCGTCTGACATCTATAAAACTGCCTTTTGGACACATGACGGTCACTATGAATTTCTGGTTATGCCTTTCGGCTTGACTAATGCACCGTCAACTTTTCAGGCTGCTATGAATAGTATATTTGCTCCGTATCTGCGCCGATTCGTTATTGTCTTCTTTGATGATATTTTGATATATAGTCCGTCAATTTCAGCTCAGGCCTCGCATCTAGACACTGTTTTGCAGACTCTTCATGACCACCACTTTTATGTCAAAAGCTCGAAATGTTCTTTTGGAACTTCAAAGGTGGAATATCTCGGACATATCGTCGCAGCCGGACAACTGATAGCCGATCCCGCTAAGCTCTCAGCTATGGCCGATTGGCCTCCGCCCAAATCCGTGAAACAGTTGAGAGGATTCTTGGGTCTGACAGGCTATTACAGGAAATTTATTCGCAATTATGCATTGCTTGTTGCGCCTCTGACTAATCTGCTACAGAAAGACAAGTTTGAGTGGTCCGCGGACGCCGGAGACGCATTTCAGAAATTGAAATCAGCCATGATGCAACCCCCGATTTTACTGCTTCCCGATTTCTCTAAACAATTTGTTGTTGAAACTGACGCGTCTGATGAAGGCGTAGGCGCAGTATTATTGCAAGAGGAACGACCCCTCTCATTTTTCAGCAAGAAACTCGGCGTTCGCCGGCGCGGGTCTTCCGCATATCACCGGGAACTATTTGCTATCGTCTCCGCAGTTCAGAAATGGCGTCAATACTTGCTGGGATGAGAATTTGTTATCCGTAGTGATCAAAAGAGTTCGAAGGAACTCCTGACACAGGTTATTCAGACGCCCGATCAACAGTTCTTCATCCGAAAACTCATGGGCTACAAATTTCGCATTGAGTATAAACCCGGCGCTAGCAATCGAGTCGCAGATGCCCTCTCCCGCTGTATGATCGAGACCGAGGCGACTCTGCGACAATTCATGTCTTTTGCGGCTCCTTTGCCGGATATACTGGCACGCCTCCGCGCTGAAAATTCCACTTTGGCCGATTTACAGGCATTGCACGCGGCAGCCGCGACAGGCTCGTTAGCCGCACCGTTCAGAATCTGTGATGGAATTCTGTATTTGGGCCATCGCTTGATGGTGGGTTCGGCATCACCACTTAAAGCCGAAATATTGGCTGAGTTTCACTCGTCTCCTAGCGCCCGCCATCCCGGTATTGATCGGACATTTCGTCGAGTCGCTGAGGTGTTTTATTGGAAGGGCATGCGTTCCGATGTTAAACGCTTTGTGGACTCCTGTTTGATTTGCCAATCCACAAAATATAGTACTGCCGAGCCTGCAGGCTTAATTCAGCCTTTGCCAGTTCCTCAACAGGTTTGGGATGATGTCTCTATGGATTTTATTACAGGATTACCGCCTTCTCGCGGCAACACAGCAATTCTAGTTGTCGTCGACAGATTGTCTAAATACGCGCATTTCGGCGCACTTGGGCCTTCGTTCGACGCCCCTAAAGTCGCTTCGCTGTTCATTGAGTTAGTTGTGAAGCTTCATGGTATTCCGGCTACTATTGTATCCGATCGTGATCCTATTTTCCGCAATACTTTCTGGTCCGAGTTGCATCGTTTAAGTGGTACTAAATTGCATCATAGCACAACCTATCATCCGCAATCTGATGGCCAAACTGAGGTCAAAAATAGGAGCCTTGAACAATACTTCCGCGCTTTTACGCAAGGGCGACCACGTCGTTGGGTTGATTTTTTGTCGTGGGCTGAATTGGCATTAAATTCTATGTATCATGAGGGCCTTGGGATGTCGCCGTTCAAAGCATTGTATGGTCGAGAGGCTCCGCCGATCGCTCGAGTTACTATTCCGACGGGTCCGCCAACCCCGACGTCGGAAGCCATCCGAGATCGTGCCCAAGTGTTGGACCTCATTCACACTAATTTGTCCAAGATGCAACAACGCATGGTTCGTCAGGCTAATAAACACCGGAAGGATGTCACTTTCAATGTTGGTGATCAGGTTCTCCTGAAATTACAGCCTTATCGTCAGCATTCGGTTAGCCGCTCTCTCTCGACTAAATTAGCTCGCCGCTTTTATGGACCTTTTACTATTACTGAGTGCATCGGGTCGGTTGCTTATCGGCTCGAACTTCCGGCCACAACGCGTATTCACAATGTGTTTCATGTTTCGTTGCTTCGGCCCTTTATTCCGGATGGTTCACCGATCGTACCTGCCTCTTTACCAGCTGAATTTCTGTATGACAGACCAATCTCACGACCGGTGCGAGCTACTCAGACGCGTGAGGTGATCGTGGATGGCGTTCCGCGGGCTGAATGGCTCGTTGAATGGTCCGATGGAGCGCCGAACGAGTTTACTTGGGAGCCTGTTGAGGTGATTTCCCGTGCCTTTCCTGATTTACGGCTCGAGGACAAGCCGATTCTCAACGGAGGAGAGAATGATACGGAAGAAAGATCGAGTGTCAGGCCTTCTCGGATTCGTCGTCGTCCAAGACGATATGAGGATTAATATATCTAAGTATTTTTGATGAATTATAGTTTTTAGAACATTAATTTATAGTTTTGGTATTTTATTTATTTCATGTAATTTTTATAAACTAGAGCTTGTCTCTCTTTCCGGATTTTCTTTACGGTTCTTTCCCGGGACACCTTTTTTGAACCGTTAGGGCTTAGGTATAAATACTCTTGGTGTAATTCCCATAATTTATCCAAGAATTAGATTTGCCCTAAATTTCTCTTAGTTTATCAGTTTTCTCCCGTGGCCACCAACTACGCTATCCCGAGTCGGAATCAACACCGGGTTAGGCTCAAACCCCTTGACCAACAAGGGTTCGATACGCTGATCCACACCGGGTCCGTATCATGTTACACGTACGATCCTTAGACTATAGTCCCACTGGACTTTAATAAACATTTATCTATCTTAATCTTTGCCAAGTATAGTGTTTTGACAGTCTAAAAGTATAAAATTTATGTTAGATAACTAAAATATATCTAAAACTTTATAGTTTTTACAATATCACTCATTTATTTTAGAGTTTTACCAAAAGAAAATAAATCTCATAACATGCCAACAATATATATTGTTTAAAAAAAGCATTGGCAAACTGGAGGTCAAATGAATATTTCTTGATACCGATGCAAGCTTAAAAAGTTTTATGCTACTCAGTACGTTTTCCAGTTCATAATCCGTAGTTAAAAAGATAATCGATGTTGTTTGCAATTACTAAATTAATATATATACTACCAAATTAGGATGACGTAAACAATGATGTATGAGATCAATCTCCAATTCTCATCGGATGCTGATTTTGTTCGATGATCGAATATCGACCTTATTTATTTCAAAGCTGAATTTGATTGGAGTTTAGTATCCGTTATAGAATCTTGTTTTTGATAATTGATAAGCAATTAATATTCCTTATTCCAAATTAAAGCCACCAAATTTATAATTAAGTAAAGCTTAAGCAAGGCGTTTCATAGTTGGAAATTGCAGGTGCACCTCGTTCAACCCACTAATCCCCCTGCCAACTCTTTTCTTTGTTAAATATACAAAAGAACATTTATTTATCTTTTTAAAAATATATTCTTACATAATGATACTTATAAAATAAATCCAACTTTCAAACTTTTACATGAATGTGATGAACAATGTCAGGATGTTGGATCGGAAGGATTAAATAAGCGAACCTTTTAATTATTTTATATCTATAAAGTCAATATAATAAAAAAAAGAAAGAAAAAACATGGGAATAAGATAGTGTGAGGGGTTATGACTTATGATAAAAACAAATGGGAGGAGATCGAAAAATTAGCGAATTTAGGCCGAAAGTTGCTCCACTATATTGTCACAAAACCTTGTTAGGCAATCTTATATGACAAATTACAAATAACTCTATATGTTGATACTTTTTTTTTTGGTTAAAACTCTCTATATATATGTTGATACTTGATAGTAATCCTCTTCTTTTTAATGAAAATGGTGATACTAATCTTAGATGTAGTTAATAAATGTAAATGTGGATTTTAATGAGGCCAGTTCAATACATAAATGTGGGATTATCAGTCATGATGATTGGTGGAGTAAAAGCACAGCAACTTGTTAGAAGCTTAATTAATTATGTTCTTTTTTTCATTATCGATCTCTCTCACAAATTAGAAACTTATACAAGGAAATTAATCTTCATTATCCTCAAATTTAATGGAAGTTCCACTGGATAAATGTTGTTGTTGTTTACCCACTTCAATCCATGATTAATTAACTTCAATGGCCAAAATTTCCTTCAATTTTGTATAGGTCAATCTTAATCTATATTCCCTCTATTTATAAATAGATGTATTTATAGAGTTAGGCATGCGTATATTAAACAATTTTCAATTTTTATTAAATGTCATTGATTATATATTTTTTTATTGAAAATGTAAATGTGACATGTTGAATTTTGACTAATGTAGAGCGGTTCTGGCGTCATATCGTCGTTAATGCCCTTTGCTCGATATGTTCTATCGAGGAAGAGTCGTTGATTCACCTTTTACGTGATTGTGCTATTACAACATGTTTTTATGAAGATCTTCACCCTCCTTTTGTTAGGGAAGTATTTTTCGAGTCTAATTTAGCATTTTGGATTCAGATTAATATTTCTTGTGACCAAAAGCACTCTAGCGGTGTCAAGTGGTCAAACATTTTTGGGATGTCTCTTTGGTGAATTTGGAATTGGCATAATGAATGCGTTTTTCGAAATGAACCTTTTTGAGGTTATCGGGTTCATTTCATTCTCCAGCATGCGTATGATATTTCGGCCGCCAAAGCACTTTTGGAAGAGAAACCAAAGGAGAAGACTGAAGATCAGAGTATTTGTTGGGAGTAGTCTGGGACCAGTGGGTGAAGATTAACACAGATGGCTCAGTTAGGTATGATGGGACGGCTACTGCAAGAGGTGTTATTCGTGGATCGAATGGTCAATGGGGGTAGGTTTTGTTCATTATATTGGTTTATGCACAGTTCCAATGGTTGAGCTTTAGGGTGCATTGCAAGGTCTTTGGTTGGCATGGGAACGGGGATACAGGAGGGTAGGTTTAGAGTTAGACTCCCAGTTGGTGTGTTTACTTCTAAACAAATCTGTGGAGCGTTATCACCCTTTATTTAGCCTGGTTGCTTAGTGCCGAGACTTTCTTAGAAGGGATTGGACTATCCAATTCCGTCATATTTTTCGAGAGGCTAATGTTGTTGCAGATTTTTTAGCCTTGATCTCTAGCTTTTTCTTTTAGCCTAGGCTTTTCATGTATTGTGTGACCCGCCGGATGGTGTTATTTCTTTACTGTGTAATGATGTTAGGGGACGAGCTACCCCCCGCTTGCTGAGTAAGTAACTCTTTTTTTAGTATTAATAAAATTTCCACTTGAAGGGACGGAGAGTACAGACTCTCCTTCGACCAAAAAAAAAATAAAATTAACCTACTTCGTACCTTTTATTAGATATAAGTGTTAAATGAGAAAATTTTGTTCAAATTATATAAAATGACATTTATTTATGAGCAAAATTAGTATTTGGTTGAAATGAAATAAATTCTTATCTTGAAATGAATCCTTTTTTCCTAGTTCGTAGTGCATTTTTCATACTTGTAGTGCACTTTTCATATTTTGGATTTCATTTTTCGTATTTTGTAGAGCACCTTTGCGTACTTTATTTACAATGAACTTTCATATGAAAAGTGTACTGTGAACTAGGAAAAGTGCATTAATTTCACGTTTTAAAATAAGAGTTTGTTGCATTTGAACCAAACTCGTAAAATTTCTAAAGAAATAAGTATAAATGAACAGATAAAGTACATGTATAAAAAAACCTCTCGTTATCTAAAAATATTAATCTTGACCAAAAAACTAAAAATATTAATTCATCATTTACTTTAAAACAAGCATTATATTTATCAAGCTTGTATATATAATCTCAGATGCACCTTAAGATAGAAACACAACGAAAAGAAACACATCATAACATATTATTACTAATTAAGGTTTAATTCTTTATTGCGAAAATATCAAGAACATGTTGGATACGAGCACACAAATACAGGTAGATCTAGCACACAAGTCCGTGGAATTTCATTATAAAAACCAATTTACAAGATCAAGGCCCACAACTAGCTAGCTAGCCAGCCCTTTGGCTAATTGAATCCGGGTTGCATCTGGAGATGACCACGCATTTAAACCTCTAGTACAAATGCATGCAAGAGAAAAGGGTGATATGAATTAATGATCTAAGGAGGTGTTGATGGAGACAAGGCATGTGTGTGTGTATACACAACTGATCAAACATTGTTGTGGAATAATATTGCAAGCTAGGTTGAAGAAATAGCTATAGGATTAGACTGACAAACCTTCAATAATAATACTAGTACATAATTTCATACAAAAAAAATTAAGAAAATAGTAGTGTATATATGAGGTTGGAATCATATGAAGAATTAGCTCTCTTAGGTGTAAAGTGAGGAAAATGACATATCACTGAACTAAGGTAAATGAGAGCTAAGGTGGAGTGATAAAATTGTATACATGAAATTTGTTTTATGTTATTTTAGGCACATTATATGTTTAAAGTGCAAGTGCATAAATGTGTAGTACGTTGCAAGTTTACATTGAGTGTAATTAAATATGTGCATTGTAAATGCATGTGCATAATTTTAACTAGATGTACATCATATGTTATATAAGAATGCACATTTAAATATTTAATATAATAAGTATGACAAAATTCCTGATATATTGTCATATGGTAAAGTGCATGTTTGTATGTATTAAAACTATAAGTACACATTTTAATTAAAAAGTACATTTCATATAAAAATGTAATTGAGGTAAGTATTATATATTTAATATGTCATTTAAATCTTAAAAAAAATAAGAAATTAAAAAAACATATTATTTATAATTTTTTCGCCTATTTTAACTTTTTCTTGTTTAATCTCAACTCTCTATTTTCTAAATCCAATAACTCTTTTTTTCTTTCTTTGAGCGGCATATTACATAATTTTTTTCTTTCTCACTTTACACCATATTACATAATTTTGAATCCAATGTTATTAAGGGAAAAAAAAAGAATCTTACCGGCAATTTCTGAAAAATATACCCAACTCCAGGCCCATGTATATTGTACGTTTTCCATCGTCCTCAGAGCATATATATGAATTGGCATATAGGATCGATATTGCATAATTGCCAATGAAAATTTATAGAAATGTCAACATTACACGTAAGCACGTACATAATTATTTCACTAATGTCTACCCTCCTAGAACTTTTGAATCGGTCCATTACAATTTACATTAATATCACCAATAGTCTTCAACCGTATTTTTTAATCCATTTATAATATAAATAAGTAATCAACCAATAAGATCTTGATCTTAACCCATACTAGTACGAAGTTTTTTTTTTGTTGTTGTTGGTCAAGGACACTACGTCAAAACACAAATTTCATAATACTATCCTGAAGTCATAATAACTTGAGTAAATATTCGAAAATATACTACTAGTTAAAAGTTAACTAGCTAGTTATAAATTTTAAGTTTTATCTTCAACTTCATAGATAAGGGTGGTGGGCAAAAGAGACTATAGACATTCATTAATTATAGGAAAATTCCTTTTAGTGTCTTTAAGTTTTTGCCTTTTCCTTTTGATGCCCAAGAAAAAAACATATTCCTCTTGGTACCCCTGAGGTTTTGGCTTTTCCCGTTGACGCCCCTCTCCGGTTCAAATTATCCAATTTCAAGCTTACCATTATGTTCATCACCCTTAAATTAGTAGGATTTGATTATTAAAACATCCAAATTCATAACCAAACTACATCAATTTGAATTTTTAAACAATTTAGGTTGTTTACAAAATTGTTTAAAAATTCAAATTGATGTAGTTTGGTTATAAATTTAAGTGTTTTAAGAGTTAAATCCTACTAATTTAAGGGTGATGAACATAATGATAAGCTTGAAATTAACTAATTTGAACCGGAGAGGGACGTTAACGGGAAAAGCCAAAACCTCAGGAGTACTAAGAGGAATATATTTTTTTCTTGGGCATCAAAAAGAAAAGGCAAAAACTTAAGGGCACCAAAAGAAATGTCCCTTAATTATAAGTGGGACAACTCCTATTTGAAAGGATGAAAAAATAAGAGGAATGATTGAGCTTGTTTATTTTGGCTTGTAGCTCATATCCTCATCACATTAACATATGATAGTACTACCAATTAGAGGAAGAGAGATGTATATAAACACTCTCTTTCATTATCAAATAATCTCTTAGTTTCATTATATTACTATTTCTCTCAATATATGCATGTATATATACAAAGCACAACCTGTTCTTCGACCAAGCCTCTTAGCTGTTGCTAGCTAGATTGTATGCTTGGTGTGTTTGAACATAAACATGTGTGCCTTTTTTTCTAGAACCCCATATGCATGGTCCCATTGTTGTTAGATAGGTATAATTGCATATGAATTATAGATTAATCCACTTATATATATATATATATATGATGCATTAGTGCATATATGAAGTTTCTAACATGTTAGTTTATTGAGGTGTTTTTATTATTTACAATTTTATGCATGATTCGAGTTGATTAGAGAATAATGTAGTTTTATTGAATTTTGCTATAGCAGAATCTTACGGGATTAATGTCGTTAATTGTTGTAATTTTGTAAATATAGTTTAAAGTTGATTTTTTTAATACAAGTAAATTTTTAGTTTGATTAAAAAATCTAAAGTCAAAGTTAAAAGACTAATTAAAGACATAAATATAAGGTCGATATGTTTACCTTTTTTAATTATTATCTATTTGTTTAAGTTGATTTTATTTTTTGAATGTAAGGTAATTTTTAATTGTGTCTCCACATTGTGTTTTCTATATGCCACGTTATTGAATGCAATTCTTTACATGGTTAGAATGATATATTTCAATGAGCTTATATGTATATGTGCACTTGTTTGTACATAACTCCCTATTTATTGGTTTAATGATTTTCATAAACATAAATACTAATAAATTATATGTAAGTATATGGTTGTCTCTCCTTGTTGGACCAATAATCAGGAATTGTGTTCATACCAACATAACACATGCAATAATTAAGTTCAACTTCATTACAGCTCCAAAATAATTGGCATGCTAGGAAATAGATTAACAACATACCATCAACCATATCAACTAAACTTAAATTACATTGATAAATACAGGACCTATAATTTATTTGATTTTGAGTAAGATCAGAGTATATATAGGGCCCTAATTAAAACCTTATGTAGAGAACGTCATGTCAATATGTCAACATCTTGAAAAACTAGGCAGGCGACGTGGCCACTGCCCACACAACTTAATATGCATGTACCCTAGCTTGATTATAATTTATGATGTGAATATGTGATACACAACTGTCTTATTCTAATTATAAGTTGTATTACTACTATCTCAAGAGTCAAGACGTTAACATCATTCTACTTGCATCCTAATATAAATTTAGTTTCTCAATTTAATTCTACTTATTTTTTATATTTAAATATATATTTAAAAATTAAATTATATTAAAATATTCATCCATTGGTTGAAAAAAGGTGATTAGTGGTAAAATTTATAAAAAAAATTATCTTTTTGAGTTTAGTTAATGCTTTTCTTAATTCTTGTGTCGAAGACTAAAACGATAATTATTTTGAAATATCGGAGGGAGTAGTAATCAGTTATTTGTAATATAAATTGGAGAATTTTCTTTAATATCGTTTGTCTTGTGTACCCTATTGATGCCAAATTGTCAATGGCATACGTGATATAAATCACCATTTTAATTAGAGTGCATCATGTGAGTGCTATAGTATCTAGATTAATGAATTTATGCACCACACTAAAGCCTAATGTTGCTAATTTAGTATTCTTTAATAATAAAAAACGTACAAATTGACGTATATTATTGGTAGACTTGGTAGTGTTGATTGTACAATTTTGGAACTTACTTGATTCATGGATTAGAGGGTTGAACCCTAATCTATTAATTGGATCACGTTCATTTGGATGGTTGAATTTTGGTATAGAATTGAATGCAAATCGGCCAAACCTTTTTAATTAGATTAGCATGTTAAATTGATCGAGTTAGCGATTAATTAAAGTAAACTTTGAGATTATCTTTCATCATTTTAATTAAGGTTGAGTAATTTACATAAGAAGAAAAAAAAGAGAATCCAAATGAGGAATTAAATTATTGTAACGGGTCACGAACATGAATGATCAAATTATGTATCGATGGATGGATGGATGGAATATGGATGTATGAATTATGATCACAAATAGTACATATTCTTGTTGGCAGAATGGCAGAATACATCAACAGACACTCGAACTTGTAACTTTTTTTCAACCAGTTCCCCATACTATGAAAGTTTCAAAGAAACACCTCAACTTAACTAATTTTGTGCAAATAAGCACTGAAGCTATATCGTAAAAAACACACGCGCTGATGTGTACATTTTTTAGGCCACCTAAGCCAAATTTGGATAATTTTTTTGCCACGTAAAAATACCTCATTCAATTTTTTTTTTGTCATGGCTCAATAGAAAAGGTATTAAAATTAATAAAAAAATGTAAATATTTTTTTCCTTTTTTCTTAGGTCTTCTTCCTCATTCAATACCAATCCAAACAGAATGGAACCAGAGAGTGGACGGCGACACACCATCTCTGCCTCCAACACCTTCCCTCGGCCGGCCTTCGACATCTGCCCCTCTTTCTCCTTCAATTGAACACAAGTTCAAACGCAACGGTGACATATCTTCCTTGCCTCATCGAAGCCACTGAAAAACAGATCCAACCCTAAGAATCTAGGATAAACCAGATCCAGCCCAAGGAGACTCTTCCTCACAACCTAGATCCTTCGGATTTGGCTTTCCATGGTTCTGATTCTCTCTCTTGTTTCGTCCTGATTCGAGTCGTCGTTCCGTCCTGATTCGAATTGTCGCCGATGAAGAATTCGAATCCTTTCTCCGAATCCGTCGTTCCATCCTGATTTGTCCGTTGTTCCGTCTTTGGTCCGTCGCCGGCGACGATTTATTAGTTGAACGAACTTGTGGCCTTCCTTGTTTATCAGTTGAATGAACTTGTGAAATCCCCCCTGAGTCTCTCTTGAATGAACTTCTTAGGCTGTTTGTTTTGTTGATCTGAACTTCTTAGGCTGTTTATCAGTTGAATGAATTTGTGACCTTTCGGATCTAAGGGTAGGAAAAGAAGATTAGATCTGAGAAACTAAGAAGAAAATTCAGATTTGAAGGATAGAGGATTTGAGACAAAAAAATAAAAAAAAATAAAGAGAAAAAGAAAATAAATAAAAGAAGATAAAAAAATAAAATTTTCATGCTTTTACACTATTAAAAATAAATAGGAAAAAAGGAAATTAAAAAAAAATACATGTCATCAAATCAAAATTATTGACTTGCTAAAGTATCGATTGATCTTCACGCGCATCGCCACGTCAGCGTAAAGTGTTCAATTGAACAAATTTAATTAAGTTTAGATGTTTATTTGAAACTTTCATAGTACGGGGGGCTGGTTGAAAAAAAGTTACAAGTTCGAGTGTCTGTTAATGTATTTTGCCTATTCTTGTTTGTCCATAAATAGTCTCATCATTCCCTTAAAGCCTATTTTGGAGGCACTCTTTTTTCATAACAGAATTGGTCACATGGAAAAAGTTTCCTTCACCCCTTTTTATTCTCTCAATTCTTCCTTCTCCTTAAAATCCCCCTTCTCCTTTCTTGTCCCTCTAATCTCTTCCATTTCATTTTCTCTCCTCCCAGAGAGAGAAAGGAAAACAGGTAAATGAAGTGAAGAACAAAACGAAATCGAAAACAAATTGCTAGATTTATCATCTTCCATGGCTTCTTTTAATGCTCTTAAGTAGCAAAGCACATCTCCCAAGACATTGTCTGCATTGTCAAACTAACAACAAAAAGTAGCAAAGCACATCTCGCAAAACATTGTCTGCATTGTCAAACTAACAACAAAGAAGCAAAGCAACTAAGACCAAAATAGTTTGTTTTCCAAAACCTTATTAGTTAGACTCTCAACTCAACTCTTAATCAGTACCAACCGCCTTCTTCAACTCCCTGCCAGTTCTTGCACAAGCCTTTAAAGGAGTATCAACATCTATCTTCAAATTCATAAGAACATCAGGAGATAAATCTGCGCCCGCATTTCTAAGCACAATGCTTGTGTGTCATTCTCATTCTAGTATGAGATTTTTGTTCAAAAATAATTGTCATTTCACATATTTTGACAAATTAAAATCAAAATATTACTCATGAAGTGTAAATGCGTCACTTTTCCACATCTTCACTAATCACTACTCGGCTCCCCAATTCTCTATAAATAGAGGAGAACCTCATAGGAAGAGGGGGGTCGAAAAACCACTTGAACTCAAGAACTCTCTTGCTTGTTAAAGATCGACGTGATAGAAACATCGTCAAAAGACCTCGCTACAAACAGGAGAAGTCCACAAAAAGACCCCAAACCGTACAAGGACCTCGCCCACACCAAAGACCTAGCTACAAAACCTCACAAGGCTCCCTACACCACGTACCCGAATCTACATTGCCCTCGAGTCAACCTCGCAACATTTAGGTTTGATCTCGGAACCTCGTAGGAGGTCTAGGTGTAATTCTCAAAGTTGTTCGTAAACCTCGTAGGTTTGTAACCTCGTTACCACGGAGAAAATCATAAATAAAGGAGCAAGTGTTTGCACTCAAAAATAATAATCTTGTTTCTTGTCTCGTAGCGTAGCTGTTATTTCGGGTTTCATCAAATAATATGTTACAAAGAAAAAAATTTTGTTCTCTAATTGAATGTTTATCTATGAAAAACTCAAATAAATAAACTGAAAAAGAAAGTATAAACCAGAAAACAAGGAAAAAAGGCACAATAATGTAACCGATGTAAAAAGTTATAGAGACCAGAAAATACGGAAAGTATGACACAAACACAAATAATGAAATAAGTAAAAAATAAGTCGGAGAATATTAACAGGACTCCCTCCTAAAAAAGTATATAAAATCTTTAAAAATTATCCTATTTGAAGGAGCTCTTTTTTCCCAATCGGAGCGCCTCGACGAGTTTTCACGACTGTGATATTGTTTTTTTTTCGTTATCTAAATACAATTTAATTTGTTTATCTTATAATGTTACACTCACATATTACAAAGTCTTTTTAAATAAATATATTTTAATAAGAAAAGATTTAAACTATCGTTAAACATAGTTTGAAACGCTAACTAGGACAATTTTTTCGGATGAAAAATTAAAGTTTTGAGTCGTCTAAAATATCCTCATGTGAGAATGAGTGACTTAAGAATTGCAAATTTGTCATCTATTTGATTCACTTCTTAAAAAAAAATATGGGTGATTTGTATTATCTCCAATTGCCTTAGGTAAGATAACAAATTGTTTACCACATTATTCGACCTTTATAGTGGTAGTGTACTAGTGTTAGATTAGGAATCACTAATAATGTATCCAATGTGTTTTAAACTTGTAAGTAGTAGTTGCTTCTGATTCTTTTATAATTCGATTTGCAAGAGTGGGTTGGGAGTATACTCTATTGAATATTTTTTGTAATAAATATATTTATTTTTATAAGTAAGTAATAAGGAGAACATTTCACAATTATAGCAAGCATTTATTTTCCCTAATTTTAGAGGAGAAGAAAAATAATACTAGGTGTGTAAGCCTAGTGAGAGAAGAGCATATGTGGCTGCCATTGCCAGCTATCAAACTCAAAAGCTTTCTCTGAGTCAAAGCTGTCCATCCCACCAAATTTTCAAATTTAATTACTTTTTTTATTCCTAAAAAGAAAGAATTATTATTCTTAAGAGAGAAAGGAAAAAAACAAATTAAAAAAATGACCCTTTTTATTCTCCCATTTCTTCCTTCTCCTTAAAATCCCCCTTCCCCTTTCTTCTCCCTGATCTCTTCCATTTCATTTTCTCTCCTCCCAGAGAGAGAAAGAAAAACTGGTAAATGAAGTGAAGAACAAAACAGAATCGAAAACCAATTGCTAGGTTCATCATCTTCCATGGCTTCTTCTCCGTCTCTCCATTTCAACGACAAAAAGCCCTGGTGGCTCAGCACAAAAAAGGTCTCACCTTTCTCTCCTCTTCCATTGTTAGCAGAAGAGTTTCAATTTCAATTCCAGCTTCCAATTTGATTCAATGCTTAATTTTTTGTTATTCTAAATCTGATCAGATTGTGGACAAATGCGTGAAAGAAGCCAAACTCCTGATCTCAACTCGGGACCCATTAGACATCCACTCGGCCCTGTCTTTACTCGACTCGGCGCTGAGTCTCTCGCCGAGCCACGAGCCGTCGCTCGAGCTCAAGGCGCGGTGCCTCCTCCATCTCCGCCGCTTCAAGGACGTCGCCGATATGCTCCAGGACTACATTCCGAGCTTCCGGCTGAACTCGTCGTCGTCCGATTCCGACGACTCGTCGGCCGGATCGTCGGTCGCCTCGTCCCAGCCGCTGAACCGGGACCGAGTCAATCTCCTCCACGGCGGATGCGACTCGTTCCGTTTCAAGTGCTTCTCTGTTTCCGATCTCAAGAACCGGGTCCTGGCCGGCCTCTGTAAAAACTCCGAACCCGAAGGGCATTGGAGGTAATTTACTACAATTGCATTGGGGTAGATGGGAACATTATCTTGTGCATTACACCACCGCTGCTCTCTTCTCAATGCTTTCTAGTTTCATTAGGGGCATTTTAGTCAAATCAACTAGTTCCACGGTGAAAATCTGGTAGTGAAAGTTAAAAAAGTGAAACTGATAGGCAGTTGGGAGTATAATAATTATCGGTCCTGTTCCCATGGAGTTTGTGAGAAACTCTATGGGTGAATTTACTAAAACCCTATAGTAAATTGGTGAACTCGTCGGAAAAAAAGAAAAAAGAAAAAAATAATAACTTGATATGGAGAGAGAAAAATCAAATCTCAACCGTTCAATTTGTATTTAATGGTCATGATTTATTCAACTTTATCTATGGAGTTTTTTCACAATTCCACTGGAACTAATTCCATAATTATGACACTCTTTAAGTCGTAAGGCGTAAGCCATAAGCTACCAGTATCATGATTGCGAGCGCCGAGTTAACCCGGGCGATTTTTTCTGGTCTGACTCAGGTACATTGTGCTGGGCCAAGCGTGTTGCCACCTAGGCCTAATGGAGGACGCGATGGCGCTCCTCCAAACCGGAAAACGCCTCGCCTCCGCCGCATTCCGCCGCCGGAGCAACTCTCAGTCGGAAGACAGCTTCTCATCCCCCACCATCCCTCTCCCATTCATCGTCTCCGACGACGGCCACCACCCCCACGCGGCGCCGCTGACCGAATCGGAGTCAATCAACCACCTGATCGCGCAGATCAAGCTCCTACTCCGCCGCCGCGCCGCCGCCGTCGCCGCCTTGGACGCCGGCCTCTACTCCGAATCCATCCGGCACTTCTCGAAAATCCTCGACGGCCGGCGACCGGCGCCGCAGGCCTTCCTCGCCGAGTGCCACCTCCTCCGGTGCTCCGCCTATCGCTCCGCCGGCCGAATCGCCGAGTCCATCGCCGACGCCAACAAAACCCTAGCTCTCGATCCATCCTCCGTCAACGCGTTGATCGCACGCGCCTCCCTCTTCGAGCTCATCGGCTGCCTCACGGACTCCGTCCACGACCTCGAACACGCGAAGCTCCTCCTGAACTCCATCCTCCGTGACCGGAAAGCCCCCGGCGTCCCCGCCTGGAGAACCGCCGGCTCCGGAATCCGGTACCGTGAGATCCCCGGCCGGCTCTGCCAGGTCTCCGCCAAGATCCAGCGGCTGAAATCGCGGCTCGCCGCCGGCGAGATCGGGTCAGTTGACCACCACGCTCTCATCGGAATCCGTCGCGGGTGCTCCCGGTCCGAGCTGGACCGGGCGCATTTACTCTTAGTTCTAAAACACAAACCGGACCGGGCCGTGGGATTTCTTGAACGGTGTGAGTTCGGTAGCGAACCGGACCGAGACGAGGCCCGCGACCGGGCCCGAATGTCGGCGGTTCTGCTCTATAGGCTGATGCAGAAAGGCTACTCAAGCATAATGTCGGCGATTGCGGAGGAAGAGAGGGCGGAGAACGAGCGGCGGAGGGTGGCATGGGCCCTCCAGCGGGCCCAGGCCCAACACCACCAGCAGCAACAACAAAAGCAAGTTCAGGCTACCGAATTGGAATTGGAATTGGCGCCGGTTTCTGAATCCGGACCGGGTTTGGGAGTGAACCGGGTTTACCAGGGGGCGTTTTGCAGGGATTTGGCTGTGGTGGGTAATTTGTTGTCACAAGTCGGGTTTAACCACCCAATTTCGGTCAACTACGAGGCGTTGAGTTGCTGATTGTGAGAACTGAGAAGGAAGTCAATTAGATTGTTTTCTGTTGGTTCAGAAGATAGTTTGATTGATTGGGAGAAATGGTAAAACAAAATATAGAATCATCAAATTATGTGAGTGGGGAAGAATTGGGGAAACTGGTTGGAATAAGGGTAGTTTTTTGTTGGGGTTTATTTAGGTTAAAAATTTGTACAAATTGGGTAAGGGATAATGCAAAACTCGGCTGGGCAAATTTTGGTAATCTTGATTATGTACATAGTTGTCCTTTTTCCCCCCTATCTTAAGTCAAATCTACAATTACTCAAATTTTGTGATATTTTCTTCACTGAGCAACAATTTACTTGTATTGCCTGAATGCTTCATTCAATTGAATTGGTACCCCACTTTGCAGGTTATAAAAAAAGAGGTAAGGCCTTCTGAATATGGGGGACATAAAACTTTACAGTTTGCAATGCACAATAATAAATGCCTTTTCTTTCTTTATCATGAAATCTGCAAAGTTTACCCAACAAAAAAAATAGGGATAAGATCTAGGATTTTATCCCATGTTTGGGAGCTTGAAGAAAATCATAAAATTCCCAATCCACAATGGGATAATTACCCTTGTGAAATTTCCTAATTGGATTACCATGTCAAGGAAACAACATTATTATACTACATTTTGCACCTTATAAACAACTAAGAATTTGAACACTTGAAAATAGGTATGATTCGATTTGATATTTTGGCCTTACACAACAACACTCGGTCAATTTGGCTTTATATTTTATTGCAATTCTATGTCATCTCTATCACTCATTTTTTCTAAAGTTAGAAAAATTCTCTTTGTGCAAACTGCCAATAGAAGTGTGATCCTTTGAAAAGTGAAGAACTTGATAAGTCCATCTTATCCAAACCCCCAAAATGAGAGATCTTTTGGAGCCTTGGATTCTGGGTGATGATGTTATGCATCAGTTAAATGTTCTGCACAATAATGTTTCAAAATTTGGCGGGTTTCAAGAGGTGAAAGGGAGAGAAGATTAATAAAGAAGATTGGGAAGGTGGGTTGGTGTCAGATTTTGAAATTTAATTGCACTGCATCAACATTATTATTCTTTTGGGTTTCAACACCAGGATGGGTCTAATCAAAAAACCCTCCTAAACACACCCTAAACAAACAAAAGCCCCTGGGATTTGGAGACACACTAGTGAGAAACAAACAAAACGAACAGGGGCAAAATGGTCAATTTCTTTGCAATTCTTTGTACGGCAAGTTTGTAGATTGCTGTGACCAATGTTTGTGTTTGTGTGTGTGTGACCACTTTGATATTGTTTGATAAATTGCACCCTCTTGTGTGTGTTTAAGTGCTTTGTGCATTGTGCAAGTGTGACATTATGAAGGTGACTTCTCTTATCTATGCCTCTTTGTTCTCTCTTTCACCCATTGGATTCCTAAACAATTGTGGGTTTGTGTGCCCATCAATTTAAATCCATTCAATTTCCCATCTACTACATTTTATTCCCCAAATTAAGAAATGGTAAGTTTTGATCCATATGATGAGTTCATATGCAAGTTGCTAATACTAGCAAGCAAATTCGGTACGTTGTATTGTACTTGAAAGATTACTCCGAATTTCTAATAGGACACCATCTCTCATTTCTTTTTCATGTCTAAAATTGGAAATTTAAACTGATCATGTCTTCTGTTGCATCTGATTTAGTGTAGCATAGCGTGTAAGCTTGATACGCCTATGAAGAGTCATCTGCACTCGATGTTAAATACTTAAATGTATACAAATGATATCAAGTATCTAATTTTTGATCCATTTGAATCATGGGTTTCTTTCTTTAGTTTTTGATAGAACACATTTTTGGCTAGGAAACTCAAAAACTTTAACTCGTCTTGTATTTTGTTGTATTTGATTTAGTGTGGCGTAGCTTGTAAGCTTAATATGCCTATGAAGGGTCGTCCACTCTCGATGTTAATTGTATAAAATGATATCAAGTATCTCGTTTTTGGTCCATTTGGATCATGGGTTTCTTTCATTAATTTTGATAGAACACATTTTGGCTAGGAAATGGAAGAAAATAAAGAATAAAAAACCTAAGATTTTACACTTTTGGTAAGGAAATGGTGTGTAGTAAGGACTAATAAGGAGTAGTAGTAGTAGTAGTAAGTAGAGAGGTAGCTGGGGTGGTGGGTGCCTCTTGCTTATGTTATAAATGAGGGAGCCAACATGAATTTGATTTAAGGGGTTGTTTGGAAGGACTAGTTGGTACACATGTACAATGCTCAAACAGGGAGACAAATGAAAAGCCTGGGGTCCTTTTAATCCAAACAGGGCCTCTATAGAGCTGAACAAGGCAAGAGAGGAGCAGAGTTTACAGAGTAAAAGCCAGAGTTCAAGGATTTCATATGCTTCCCCAACCACTCCATTTCTCAAATTTAATACACCCTTGCTTTTATTAATATCATTTAAGACATTGTCTCACATTCACATTGGTTAAAAGTCAAAAACAAAAAATATCAACCCTCCTTTCTTTCTTTTTTTCTTTTCTGCAAGTTTTATTGGATAATAAGATTGAAATCAAGTTTTATTATTGTTGCTTTGTCAGTTGGTTAATGGATCCAATATTTATTATCAACAGTGTGCTCCTCAGTTAAATAAATAAATACGTATTAAAAAGATTAAAACTTTACTTAGTGACCAATGTTATTAGAATTCCGATCGATTCTACGATTCTAGCGATCCTACAATCTATAACATGCAAAACGATTCACGATCCCAAGTAAAATCTTATTGGAGTAGGAACTTAAATGATTTAGATTACAATCTCGATCCGATCTCGATTTTACATACGATTTTAACGATCCTATAAACGATTCTAACGATCCTACAAACGATTCTAACTATCCTACAAACGATTATATAAAATGACAATTTTAACTATATATTATTAATAATTTCACGATTAACGTATCATTTCCATTAAAATAGTTAACTAGTTCATCCTACAACATTTTTAATAATTAAATTAATAATATTTATCATTTTGTTACTTCATATATAACAAAATATTCAGTCTATTAGGTTAATCTTGCATACTTTTAGTTATAATGTAGGATCATACGATTTAGCGATCCGATCTTATGATTCGATCCAAAAGACCCTCAACGATCCAACCTAAAATCCCGATCCTGATAACCTTGTTATTAGTGTTATGTCTTATGATCAATCATTAATTAGTTTATAGGGAGAAGGTACTAGATTTCTTTGAGCGTTTTTTTGGAAATTAAAAGACTTTTGCAATACGTAACTGATCCAGACCTTTGCGGTCTCTTCCTTTAGAATACTCTAGGTTGGGTTATCTTTTACTAGATGGTCTCTTAATCCGAAAAAAAACAGGCGAAAGATAAAAGAAGATAGATTTCTACTTTCTAGTGCTATACGAGACTTTTTTTTTACATGGCACAAATTTACAATGATTAGTTAAAGGTCGGAGCAAACACATCTAATTTATGAGTGAAATGAAAACTGCTAATGCTAACAATGTATTAGAATCAAACTTTACAACTTGATTAACGGAGGGGAATTAAGCAATAATCCAATAATTGTTACTGGATTTCTGCCATTATTTGTGGATGAATGCAGCTGGTTTCTGCCTTTTCCTGCACATGGGCCTGCATGCTTCCTCATCCATGTATAATCATCTCTCTATATGCATGAAAACTCATTAGCTGGATGAGAATATATATATTAAGATGAGTACTTTGCCCTTGTGAGTCCCCAAATATGGTGGATAAGAACAGGAAAAAGAATATTATTCCCATCCTACTGCTGCTTTACTTGTATACAAATATTCAAAACATACAACTTTTTTTAAGTAAATTTTTTGGTTCATAAAATAATAAGATTGCATTAAATGGTGAACTAACTCACCATTAATCAAATCTTTTTATTAGTAAAAAGTTCCCAGTTTCTTGCTCTGACAATTTAACAACACTTGCATCATGACTTCAGCTAAATGCTGTTATCAGCTCTGTCATTGGCCTTTGCAACTTGTAACATACAATGCACATTCTGACTTGGTACCATTGTTTATGCATTGTATAATGCTAGTAATGATTTTGTTTCCTCAGAGTTTATTGTTTTCTCATCTTGTTGCCAAAGATTAGCTTTGGTGTTGCACATAGTTTAAGACAGAATTCTAATCTTATAACACACTAGCAGAAGATAGATTATATGATATCATTAAATTTATATAATCATGAGATTAAGGAATTTAAGACTTGTAATTTTTCTATTTTTGTACAATTTTCTGTATGACAACTAAAAGAGTGAACCTGGGACTTTGTCATTCAACTAGTGGATGGAATTCAAGATCTAAGAAAATGATTAAGATTTGTTGAATTTGAGAGTTATGATAATTAAAGTTAATTAGGTGATTAATTATATAATTAGTGGGAAAATTTGAATCTTGAAAGAAGTAAAACACGTGATGTTTCGAATGTTGGGGACATTGGAAAGAGGAGAGTTAGTGGCCAGAGATGTGGAAACGTATGATGATGTCAGTGACAACCATGTGATTCAATCATGTGGCTCCTCCAATCTTTCAGAGCTTAATTAAATTAATATTAACGCTAATAAGATTACTAATGAACGATTTGAAGGAGGAAAATTGTGCCTAAACGTTCTTCTTACAATTCAATTTTTTTTTTGTGTAGTTGACTTCAAACAATCGATTTGAGATAACTAGGACTTTGAGAATCATGTGTTTGTTGGTGTTGTTTATGGGTCACGGCCCAGATGAAATGGGCTTTTACTTTCGCCGGCCCAATTAGAGCTAGAAATGACGACAGAAAGGAGCATTGTAATTGAAGATCATGTTAGAAGGTTATGAAATTATGTTGTAAACTATGCTTGCTATGATCTTGCCAATTGATGAGCCTGAGATTGTAATAGGATATCAATTTCAAGCTGGTGTATGTGACCTTGTGACTCTTGATCTTTCATTCGGCAGATTGATCTGGGGTCAAGGCAAAAAAAGCAGAAAAAGAAAAGGGTATGCAAAAAGGTACTCAAAAGTACGATAAACGAGAAAAGAACGAAAAGATAAGAAACGAGCAAGACACTCCCTCCATGTCTGCTCTACTACCGTTCTGCCACTGTGATCTTCTCCCGCCACTGATCCCTGCACATGGCCAGATCTATTGTGACTGCCAGAAGGGTGAAGTCCTATTTTCGTGACTTCTATCCAACTCTTTTTCGGTCTGCCCTTTGTTTTTGTTTTTTGAAAAAATGAGCTACTTGTCTGCCCTTTTGTTGCGAAGGTCGTTAAGCATCAAGCGTTCATTCCTTCGTATTGATATGTGTGGCGGCCTCCTTTGTATGTGTCCAATATGAACTAGACTGAGGGCTCTTTTGCATATTAATGGAGCTATACTTTTTTGCTCCATCCCCAATGAGGGTTTCAAAAAGTTTGTAGCAGATGAATCATGGCACTAATATGGACTAGATTTGTTTACTTTTCGCGGTTGGAAATCAAATGAGCCGTCAATCTATTATTCCAGGTTCCATCCGTTACTGAACCGAAAATGAGTTTTATTGACACAATAATATAATTCAAGTTTGGAAAATCTTGAAAACATGACACAATTGATTGAAGTGTCAACTTTAGGATACATATGTTTTGTCATATATGTGAAAGTGATACAAGTCTCTTATTCATATGATATTGGCTTTGATGCATTAGTTTAAACGTGAGGGTACGGTGAAATTGGACCACAACATTTGAGTATTTGACATTACTATTTTCTGCAGATTCACAACTTGAAGATAATAAAAATGTCTTGGTTATCAGAAAGAAATAATAGAGTTCTTTTCGTGCACGTTGCCTCTTTTAGTTCTTTATATCAACAAAAGAAGAATTCCTTTTTGCACACTCTAACCAATTAAGAGTTCCGCTTACACTTGCGTTGATTGAGATTGATTTTTACAAATTTATCTCTTCATCAAAGCCAAACATGCAACTAAAAGAAACTACCAAATCCATGCAATATGAATAAATCAAACTTTTAACACTTCACAAATGAGAGAATCAAAATATTCTACCATATAAGTTCCTAAATCTTCCTAGAAATAATTCCTTTCTTAGTTCCCATGTTTTAAACACCATTTTCTCTGTAGTGATGAATATGATATCAACATCCAATTTGCTCAACTTCACAGATGGCCAAACACACACAAAAACATGTGAATAGCTCCCTGCAAGTTTTCCTCCCACCAAACCAATGAAGAAATACTCAACTCCTTACCGGAGACGAAACCCGCCTATGAAGCTGAAGGCGCCGACAAGCAACAACCGAGCCGGGAAAAGCAACAAAACAAGCAAATGCAGGTTCTTTAAAGTCACAATCTTACTAACCCTCCTCAAGGACTCACTCCCTCTCCTTATAACCAATTGGACCCCAGCTCCAGAAATGACACGTGGCAAGACAAGGGGCCACCACGGGACCCGCCTCCTCTCCCTCTTGGCCTTCCTGATTTGGTTGAGCTCACGGCGAACGACGGACCGAACACATTTAAGGTAAGAGTTCATGTCATGGTCTCGTTGGATGGCGCCGCCTTTTCCATAGGCGGTTCGGTCTCTGAGGATCTCAAGAGGGTGCGGAGAGTTCAGGAATGCCAGCTTGGCTTCTTGGAGAAGCCGCTCTGCCACCTCAGGATCGGGATGTGAGGAGTTAACGATGTATAAACCGCTCCCTGAGGGGAGTAGATTGTGTGAGGGTGAGTATGTGGCTTCTGGCTGTAGAATGAGCAACTCTCCCATTGGACCATATAAAAATTTCTACAATACAACCGAAAGAAAATACAAGCTCAGCCAACTTTATACACAGAAAAAAGCATTGCAAATTGATCATTTTGTCAATTCTCTGCTGATTACTGAGAATTATCACTAATCCATAAAGTTTATCTACAACCAAAAGAAAATACAAGCTGAGGTTCATAGCATTTCAGCATTTTAACATTTGCTCCATTGAACTTATCGAGAAACTTCTACAATGAAGATATAAAATGAATTGACAAAGAAGCTTATTACTGTATTAAGGATTTATCTACTACGCAGTGCTTCTTTCGTAAGTTCACAAGGATCACACACATTTGACCTAAAGAAGTACCTAGGTTATTATTCAAAAGCCTTCCAAAGAAAAAAAGAGTTAAATAGTTTACCTGTTTATTCAGACAAGGGTGATGGCGGAAATTCCTATTGACAGCCTTGAGGAGCTCTGCCACATGATTAGGGTAATTACAAGAGAAAGCCCGTGGAACAATATCTCGGTGCATTGCAACTGCTTGAATATGGCTTCTTGGCAATCCCAGCTTTTGAAGCAGCTTATCACCTCCACACATAATTGTAGGAGATCCGAATGTAATGACGGGAAGCAAAGAAGAAAGTGGAACTTCCTCTCTTATCAAGACCATGAGATTGATCAAAAGTGACAAGCTTCCACCTAGAGAATGGCCACTGAACCGAAGTTTGGCACGCCTCCCATGTGCCTTCATATGTGCATGAATCTCTGGTAACATCTGTTGGTACATTCCTTTAGCGGTTTCATAGATTCCTCTGTGCACAAAGGTATCAAATCCCTGTCAAAGGGGAAAAAAAAGTTACCCCTTTATATGATAACTGATAAGGCATCTACTTAGATGAAAAAGATTGATGTTAGGATAATAAGGTTTAGTTTACCTCAAAGTGAATAGGCTCAAAGAGTAGATTTGCCTGCCATGAAGCCAGCGTCTCGGATCCCTGCAGAATAGTACATTCGAAGTCATATAGTACTAACAAATACATAACAACATAAAGTAACTAAATTGTAAACTTTGCTTTTGTAATACAAATTTACTACATGTGTTGAAACCCAAAAGCTGAAAAATAAAGAGAGGAAATCTAAAAACAAGTATCTCGCCATTCAAGGAATACTCTTTCATTCATAAAGTCTGCTCATTTGCAAGATGTGCTTCTCCTTTGATAATAGTTAAATAAAGTAACTAACTAGTAAAAGTTAAATATTAAAATGGGAAAGTGCCTAAAAATTAGAAAGCTGGAATATCGAAATTTTAATAAACCAACTAGAAAAATGCAAGAGAAAGGTAAGAATTACAATGAATAAAATTAATATTTGGGTTTGTATCGATCATGTGTACCTGCACAACAAAGAATCTAGTTGCAGTTTTGTCATCGTCACAAATGTACCACTCACATGGTGTCGAGCTAATGGAATTGAGATCGTCAGCAACAGCCTGCTTGACTTCCTCTTTTGCAGCGACAACGGCAGTTACCGAGTCAGTGTTGGTCATGAAGGAAGTAGCCATCTCACTAATATGCTCTTTGTCTCCTTTACCGTCTTCAAGTATCTCCTGATCAACGTCAGATTTTCTTGATCCAAATATGTGACGGGTACGAGCATTTAAATGAGAAGCAATGGAGGCTGCTATGTGAAATGCTGCTGAAGGGTCTATTCGAGGCTTTTCACTCTTGTGAATTTCCAATTTTGCTGTTTCCAATGAACCATTGACTTTTTCTTGTGGTTCGTTGTTGGATGGCTGCTGTGAATTGGCATTAACTAGTTGCTCATTTTTTTCAGCTGAAGTTAACTGCTCTCTTTTTTCGATTGAGGAGGTCACATAACGCAAGCCATACCGTTTCAAGAGATTTCTTGGCTATATATATGAAAGAATGAATCAAGTTATATATTGAAGGATATGATTTTCCTTTTTAACCAGCATTGTAAAATATCAGGTAATGACATCTTTGTCTTTTTCCTCAAAGTAAAACCAAATTTCATTAGTGCAAATGATAACAAGTAGTTGAAAACTTCACCTTTACAATGTCTAACCCGAAATTTGTTATAAGCTAAATCTCCAACAAAGAGAGGTACCAAATGTTGAAATATTGCCACTTAATTGCGCAAGGAAAGTTCCAAAAACTGGTGCAACACAGCCAACACTGATGACCTATCTACTTAAATATCCCCAATTCTATCATATCATAATAAGTGACAAAGTGACATACAATCCACATGCATTTTTACAACACAACAACATACAATTCCATGGTCAGTATATTCATTTGAAGATTCATACAAACAAACAGAAATCACAAATCCCCCAATCCAGTATCTCCTAGTAGCAAGCAAACAGCAGTCTACCTAAACCAAAAATAGCTCCAAATTTCAATAAAGAACATAAATCCAGATCAAAAGAATAAAACTGCTCAAATTAAAAGAAGAATCCATAAATAGTTTTAAGAAAGTAGTAATTTACCTTGATACTGGGAATTGCATAGGCCAAGTTACCCAAATAAGACATCTGGGCGAACAATCTAGCATCAGACAGGGAAACCCTCCTGAGCAACTTAGAGAAAGAATTCCTATCAAAAACCCTACCACTTTCATCATCATCATCATCATCATCATATTCACAATCACAAGCTTCACAAACACCATCCACTTCATCTTCACAGCTAGAAGAAGAAGAAGTGCCATCTTCACCTTTCACCTTCTCAAACTCCTCCGGAACATTCCCTTGCTCTGACCACAGAGACTTCACATTGAGAATCTTCGACATCCATTTCCCATTTTGCCCCTCAGATTGCTCCAATTTACCAACACTACCCCTCCCTCCCTCGATTTCTCCACCGCCATTGCTCTGCTCGCTCCCCGTGCCATCAACCAAAACGGCGTCGTCTATAGCAACTCTAATTATCCCCCGTTCCTGGTTAGCCCTCGGAAACAGAGATCTAAACTGGTGCTTAAGAGAAAACCTTACCGCCGCCGTTTTCACACCACCACCGCCACCGCTCTTCTCCACCGCGATCACGCCCGCCGGCACTATCGCCGGCATTCCGGCGACGACTCCGCCCGAACCGCTGCTCATGGAGATCGAAGGAATCCCCGTTCTCAAACATAGACTATCCATCCTCTCTTTCTTTTTCCCTTTTCTCTGGATTGTTTCCGATTTGGGGGTTCGAATTCTCTTTCCGATTGAAAGGAACTCAAAACGCACCCACGGAAACCGAGGGGGAAACTAACACAGTAACCAACCTCTCTGCTAATTTTTTTTTCTCTGGGTTTGATACGGGGAATACGAAATCTAACCGGAATGAAATAGGCGAAAAGGCCAAAAGAAAGGAAAATGATTTTTGTAACTTGGGATTTGGTTTTGTGACTATTTTACCCCTAGGGAAGGCCCATTTTTTTTTTCTCTGTGAATTGGATCCGGTTGAAACGACGTCGTTGTGAGAGGGATCTGATCTGAGCACTTTTTTGGTGTCGGGTCATTTCACTTTTATGCTATAGTACGGAAGCGCGTGTAGGGACATTGGGAGCGTGGAAAGAATCCATTGCACAAGAGATCTTGCGTGTCACGTGGCCTTACTTGTTGCCATTGTGGAACGCCACGTATTTGTATTTGTACATACTTTTATACTTCCGGTACACGATTACAATTTTCCTATTTCAATGGCACAAGTAAGTGAAGTAACCAATAATACTATGGGATGATAAAGTAAAAATGACTTTTAATAATATTAAGTATTTATTTCAAAGTAATAATAATACGAATTTTAAAAATTACGCCTAATAATATAAATTATTATAATGTTTATCAATATGAGATCATTTTCTGATGAATTTTCAGATTAAACTGATGAGGTGACGTCTGAACAAGTGACAAGGCGTAAATTTATTTACAACTCAATAGATCTCTTAAGAGCCCTAACTAGTAAACTGAACAAAATATGGATGTGATCGAGGATAAATGGTTTTTTTTTTCTCTTAATTTCTTGGTCGGTCCTTAGTAAATATCACGTGTTAGGGTTTGAATTAGAGTATCATTTTAAGCAAAATGGTCCGATAAAACTTTTGGTAGCTGAAAATGGAAGAACTAGAATGAGCAATGCACGTACTCTTAACTATATGCATTGTCAACATGAACATCCAAGACTATTGTCTAACGTTACTGTGCAGACTAAACATAAGCATGGCGTGCACCTGAGCCGCTGAGCGTGCATATTCAATCTTAGGCTACGCTTGGATGTGTAGACAAGCAAGGCTTTTATCTTGAGAAATCAGTATATATGACTTGTGCAGTTATGCACATCATATATTGACGACATGCATGGCCGGATCCTAATTTTATTGACGTACTTGGACGTGTATTTTTATAAAAGAAAATTTCAAGCATTTTAAAGATGCATATTTTCATTGGCGCTATGCAAGTAATAGCAAGTATGAATCATCGAACAAAATGACAGTTTGAGTTTCTTTGCTTGTGGACCAATCATTTCTGCTAAAAGCAACTATAGGTTGACAATTGGAACAATTTATTTGGTACTCCGTATTGAACAGTGTAAGATAACTTAGATCCATATATTGAACAATTTGTAGTTTCCACTTTAACCAAATTCAGAACTATATAGTAGTTGGATTGGACATTGGAAAGTTGGAACAGAGCCACTGCGGAACTGAAAAGAAATGGTTTCAACTTTCAAGTGACTGAAATACTTTGATGTCGGGCGATGACAAATAAGGGAGGAATGTCGAATGGAGCTAGATCCAAAAAGCTGTGGAAGCAGGTGTGGAAGCTAAATGTGCAACCGAGAGTGCGTTCTTTTTTGTGGAGAGCTGGTCGAAACTTGCTTCTGTGTAAAGACAACCTCCTGAAGAAACGAATCGTTGAAAATTCAAAGTGTGATATCTGTGGGCAAGAAGAGACTCTAATGCATGTGTTAACTGAGTGTCTATTGCCAAGTGCAATTTGGGAGGAGTTCCCGAATTTGTTTGATCCTGATGCTGCACAAGGGAGCTTTTTGGATTGGTGTGAATGTGTGTTGGCCAAATCCGTTGTGGAACAAGGCCTGTGGTTGGCTTATTTCCGCTGGGGAATCTGGAAAGCACACAATAAGGCTCTGTTTGAACATCAGGCGGATCATTACAAGAATATCATTGAGGACTGTATGGGTTTGCGCCACAGATTTCGGAGCATCAGTAGTGGAAGAAACCAGCTGATGGCCTTGTAAATGTGAATGTGGATGCATCAGTTCGGGGCAGGAATTGTGGTGTTGGCTTTGTTGGGAGAAATGCTGCAGGCCAGGTGCTGTTTGCGGGTTCTCGCAGATTCCAAGACGGAACTGAGGTTGATTTGGCCGAAGCAGAAGCTGCACTTTGGGGCCTTCGTTCCTGTGTGTCTTTGGGTATCAATCATGTGATTCTGGAGTCGGATTGTTTGAAGGTTGTTAGAGTGGCAAATGGCAATGACAATCCACACACAATCTTTGGCGATTTAATTGCTCAGGCTCTTGAACAAGGGGCTTTCCTGGACTCCTGTGAATGGAAATATTGCAGGAGAAATGCTAATCAAGCAGCTCATACGCTGAGCCGTCTAATGCCTTCAAATCCTTATTTCATTAGTAGTCTTTCAGCCTCCGTTAGAACTTTCTATTGTACTTGACAAGATTTGCAGTTGAGCTAATTTAGTATGTTTTCCATCAAAAAAAAATACTTTGATGTCACACTATGCAATATATATAAAAAAAACAAAAAACAAATGTCACACCAAAGTCCACTTTCACATTTCATGACAAACTATTGCTAACAGGCTTCTATTTTCCCACGTCCCATGCTAACACTGAAGCTGTGGCTATCTTGTGAACTCGAATTCATCGACAAAAATACGCTTTCTTCCTAAAACTCAAAACCTGATAGAAAGAAACATTGCTACAAATTCATATGTTTTAATCTTAACTGAAGATCTCCTTGATCTTTGTCTTTTGGTCTTCTGTTAGCGATGTGGGAAATAGGACCTCGTATTTTACATACAGATCCCCTTTCTTGTTTCTCAAATGCAATGGCATTCCTTCCCCTTTGATTTTCCTCACTTCCTTTGGCTTTGTAATTACCTGAAGATATTAGGCATTCACAAGTTAAGCTATGGTGATTATTGTGTGCTTAGGTTTAAGTGAATCCGTGTATGTACGTACCTTTGAACCGACTTCAACCAGATGATCATCTAGATGCTTGATTGTTTTGTTGAAACCAACTAGGGCTTGAGCCTAATTAGAGGTAGTGAAAATGTCATCAAAAAAATGATGCAGAACTCATGACGGGTGTTTTAACAGGATATGGAAAATTAATAAGAGATATTTTAAGGACTTCAGAGTAATACTTACCAAGGTTATGGTTACATTAGCGTGCAAGTTATTGCTGTCCCTAACAAAGCGTTCATGGGGTGCGGTGTGAATGCGAAACTGTACAAATTAGTGAAGCCAATTAATTACTGCTCTGGACTTCAGTCCCAAGTAAAAAGAAGCTCAGCCCTGAAAATTGAACTGTAGAATAAGTGAGAGAAAAATTTCTGACCTTTAAATCTCCGGGTTCCCCATCTATCTTGGGCTCACCATCCTCGTAGAAAACCACCTCCTGAATGAAGCACAGAACAATGCATGATATGAGGGGAAAATTGCAGATGAAATTACTTTATAAGAAGGATACAAAAGCTATAGGGTGCACGTATTATTTCTTTCAAGTGAAGGTGAGTACTGAATTTCAGTGGCGGTGATTTATAATGTAGATGAGTCATACAGTCTGGCTGGGACTTACAGAGGAACATGAAATACTTTCATTGTCTCTTAGCACATAATATCTTTTTGAAATGAAGTATTAGCAGATCAAAATTTATGAGTTCACTGAAAATCCTAGAACATTTAAACCCAAAAGAGAGAATCATATGGATGTATAATTGTATATAACTGCTAAGTTCAATGAGGACTAATCCAAAGCTTACTTCTCCATCTTTCATCCCTTTCTCAATGTCAACAGTGACTTCGTAGCCTTCCCTTTCAAACTTCACGTTTGAACACTGGTCACATACCTAAAGATTAGAAGAGAAGTAAGAGAAAAACAGTCAGATATCTTAAGGTCACAAAATTGCTTTAGGTGCCGCATTGCCCTTTCTGATAAATTAACAACTAGTATTCTCAAACAGCCTAATCATTGATTTCTAACTTCAAACAAGCAATTCCATAACCTCAGCTATCATTTAATTCATTTTATGCTATAGTACCTGCTCTGTGTATTGCTGGTACATTCCAAGACCAATTTGCCTATGATGCACCTCATTTCGACAGTTGCAGTTTCTCTTCCCAGGGACTGGTTTAATAACATTTTTCTCCCTCCAAACCTAAGGTTGAAGAGAGCGGGTTAGATTGAAATGAGATAATTTTACAAAATAACATGTCCTGGTAGAAAGACATCATGTATTATATAATTTTACTATTGAGCCAAAACTCTCTTAAATGACATTGTTACATCCCTACCTTCAATGAACCTCCCATGTAAAGATCTTCCAAGGTCGCATCCAATTCTACAACTACATCATCCCCCTTAACAATTTTCTCCTCCTCCTCCTCCTCCATAGAGCCTCCACCAAAAAACCTAAATGACAGCTTAGAGGGGTTATGAATGAACAGTACCTTAATGAACTGACTTTTCATTCTAAAATGGAACAAGTATTGGCTTCTAAGGCAAGCAAGCACATATGCAGCACATCCATCCAAGTTGCAAACTTGCAATTTTGGTTTTATAAGGAAAACAAATAGCCAGTAGATTTATACTTGTTTATACAAGACATTAAACAGATATGTATTTTTGCTTGAAAATGCGATAAGAAGTCATGTACTATGATCGCAAACAAAGTGATTGGCTTCTAAAGCAAGCACATAAAGAACACATCCAACTAAGTTGCAATATAATGGGGAAAACAAATGTCTGGTCGAAAAACTCTTGTTAATATAAAAATGACCACCTATCTGTTATAATATGAATTCATACACATTGGACTGGAAATAAAGTTATACTGTTTGTACACACACAACATGATTTAGCAAGACTTTAATGGTGGGAAATAGGATTAAGGATTAGGGTGCAGCTCTTCCTGATTATGTTTGTACAGTTGTGCAGCATGAGCTCAGCAATCAAAGTATATAGAGCTTCAACACTTTCTTCAAGGAAAAAAGGAAGAAGAAATGAAACACTTCTAACCAACAGCAGCAGAACTATGACCCTAAACCACATAAATAACTAACAAAGTAGTGATAAAGGGATGGATCCTCTCAAATCTTTTACTGTGCACCATAACAAGAATGACAAAGATTCAAACTGGCGATTTTAATTATCACATATTGATACCAAACAGAACAAGTTAGCAAGAAATTTCTCTTCCAAGTCCCCACCATGAAACTTCCAAATGTGGAAACTATGTAGGATTATATCCTTGCAATTATAGAGCAAAGCACAACAGATTCCTTTCATCAAAAATCAAATAACATAAAAAGCATATAAGAGTCCAAAAAAGCCATTTGACTCACTGGCTGAAAATATCTCCGATATCCATACCACCACCGCCACCTCTACCACCATTGGCATTCATCTGTTTGACGCCCTCTTCACCGTACTTGTCATAGACACTCCTCTTCTCGCTATCTGATAGTACTTCGTATGCTATCGAAAATCAAAGATGAAATCACCAATGAGCAACAACAGATCACCTCAATTCAACAATTTTTTTTATAGAAAAGAAAAGATCTACCATTATTAATCTCGGCGAATTTCTTATCAGCCTCTTCATTCCCCTGATTCTTGTCAGGATGATACTTCAACGCCAATTTCCTATAAGCTCGCTTGATTTGAGCCTCCGAAGCACCTTTCGGCACTTGCAGTATATCATAATAACTCTTCCTACTCAAAAAACCAGAACGAAATCTCATTCATTTCACATGAATAATTACGATTTCAGTCGAGATAGAGTGAGAGGAGTACGTTTTTTACCCTGCAATTGTGGATAGAGTGTGCAATAGAACGCAAAGGAGAAAAAGGAGAATCGATCTTCTCCGATGCTGATGAGCCATGGGAGGCGTCAAACTGAGAATCTTTCCACTCGATTAATGAACAATGTTGGGGTTTTCGCCGTTCAACTACAGATCTGGATACATCACTTCTTCAAAATGCAGATCGTTTCGCAAAATTCCACGAATTTCTTTTTCGCGGGGGAGATGATCAGCGAGTCAACGACGACCTCCCGACCGACTTTGGTTAGCTACGTGTTCTCTCTAGACCGGACCAATCAAAGAGGGCTATTTACTGCTATTGTCCAATCTACACTTGCCACGTGTATATTACACGAATTCCTCCCAGCCAGGTCACCTCTCGCTTTATGAAAATGACGTAATTTAAGAACCGAATAATTTAATCAAGAGAATGAATAGGCATACGGCAAATGACAACTACAGATCTGGTTTGAATCAGTTTTATGTGATACGAAACGAGATCAGTTGAAAACTCCAGTTTTTGACATAAAAATGATGAAATTAAGAATTTACGATCGCTTATCTGTTGCTCTGGCTTTTCTGTGTGTTTACATAATGTTTATTAACAACACCATTGAGTAAATGAATATAAATTCCGTTGTCGTCCAGCGGTTAGGATATCTGGCTTTCACCCAGGAGACCCGGGTTCGATTCCCGGCAACGGAACTTTTTCTTTTGCAATTTTTTTTTTGATAATATGCCAATTTTGATGTCCATCAAATTTGACACCACCAAAAACTAGTACGCGAAAGTCGGATCAACGACGTCAATCTCCACCGCCAAATACTAAAACAAACTCCCGAAAAACGCATATAAAATCGTCTATCTTCCTTCTTTTCCTCTTCTCAGGCAAACACACCTCTGCATTGTTGAATCGCCTCTCCCCGCGACCTGCACAGCAGGCAGGGAAGACGCGATCCAACTCGGCAGCAATAAATTACTATTATTATTACCATTTTATATGTTCAAAAACAATTAATCAATTAAAAATGTCGACGACGACCGCCTTCTCCGCCAATCCTCCCAAGCCCATGCCCGGCCCGAAGAGGAGCCAGAGCATCATCCGGTCCCTACGCGCCGCCATATTCGGGGCAAAGGAAAAGGCGGAAAAGACCAAAACGCCCCTCCCCGGCCCCGTCGGCACCATATCGACAATCGTCGGCTCCGTCCGGCCTCTCCACGTCGTCGACACCGGATACTCGCCGGACCGGCCGTGGTTGGGCTCTCCGGCGCCGTCCAGCTGCGGGGGAATGAGCAGCTACTCCTCCGCCCAGAGCCTCGTGGATCTCGACGTCGACGAGGGGCCGAGCGATGTGGAGAAGATTTATGTCGACGAAGACGATGACGTGGAGAATTTCTACGACGGAATTCGAGGGGATGAGATGATCGACGCCAAGGCGGAGGAGTTCATCGCCAAGTTTTACCGGCAGGTTCGCGCGGAGACGCCGGATCGAGATTTGATCCGGTAGTGGTCGATTGGAAAATTATGTGTCCTTTGAAGGGTAAATTTGTCATTCCATCGATTTTAATTTCCGAGATTTATTTACACGTCGATCGCGCATGTAATTTTTTTTAAATTTTTTGGCCGGTAAATGAATTTAACCGTTTGACTTTTGACGGCAACATTTGTTAGGGTCACATTAGAGGGGTTTTGTTTTGGTTTTGACAGTGTCCTCATCATTTCATCATGGTACAATATTGTTTTGATTCCTCGATCCTAATATTTTTCCAGTAAATTTTGACGTGCGTGCGTGAATGAATAGATCAATTATAATTATTGAGGGTACGTTATTTGATAAAGAATAGCACCATCTCTGGGGTCAATTTTTGATAATAATGATATGATTGACCTACCTCCCGAGTTTTTAAGTTTAATTTCAATTTTCCAAAACGCAAGATAGATCAACATGTAATGGAGAAGAAGCAATGTTTGAGAATGCCATATGAACAAGTTACATTTATGCTAGAATCCATTAAACACAGTACAACAAGTTTTACCTTTTAAGTGTGTATATTCATAGTAAATTGCATATACGAAGAATAACGCAAATTGCAATACTAACAAGTACTTAAGTTTTACCCTTAAGGTAGCATTCGCCAAATAGACAAAAAGACCAACCTTCAAAGTTGTTAATCTTGTAACTTCATTAACCATACAATCAACAAGTACTGGAAGGCATGCAGGTAGTTCTGTGGATATATTGTCACCAAATGTTGAAATCACAAGTATCATGCAGGATATGGCACATTCTTTCACCTCCTGTTCAGAGGAGAGAAAAAAAATAGCATTGTCAACCGTCAATGCTGTTACTCTGTGAGAACAACAATGTCAAAAAATTTAAGCGCTGAAAATATTGAGTGAGTAGAACTTTTGCTTTAGTAGGTGTAACCTGATCCTGATCTTGATTAGTCAATTGAGGCATGATAGGATTATATATCGGATGAACATATGCTTTGAAATCAAAACTAGTAACCTGCACATGAAGAACTTTTGATTTTAATAAAGGTTGACAGGAAAAATTGTATATTCAAAGAAAAAATATGATCAAACCTCAGTACTCGGGCGCAAGATGCGGACAAGTTCACCACAGACTCTTGATACTTCTGCAGTCACTTTATAGCATCCTTCTCCAACAGCAGATAAGATAGGACCAGATATAGCCTGAAGTAATAATAAGTAGAGTTTGAAATGTATATATGTTCGCTTTTTAACCAGACATGCGTAACTAACAACATAGTGTAATTGAAACAAAGAATCATAACTCATGAAGAATTCTTTGTTTCTCCATGATGTTAATTTCAGCAACAATTTACAATTGAGTGCAAACAACAGAAGAACTATAGCATGAAATTAATGCTGAATTTTGCAGCCTGGCAATTTTGGGGGGGAGGGGTGAAATAAAGAAATTATGGTCTTAAGATTACCTTAATGTGAGGATGGAAAATTGCAGGTGAATGGCTGGCAGAACAGATGCAAAAATAAGGTACAATACACAATTTTCAAGTCCATTGTAGCATAAGAAGAAAAAACTTACAAGTAATGCCTTCTCAATTCCTTGCACGAGAGATCCTATTTGATCAGTGAGGCAATCAGGTAAAACAGCCACTAGTTCTTTCAACACAGCAAATGCACCAACCTGCAAATATGAAAATCAGCAAAATCAACACATCTTGGTTCCACCTAAATTTGAATGCTCTTATGCTTGTCTTTGATTTCATCTAAATGTGTAGAGTAGAGAACTGCATACCTTGGTTTTGACAAGACTTTTTCATACAGCTGCTTGTTAATGGCTTTTACAACTTTTGGGACCTCTTGCTTTAGTAACCATCTTGGACTGGATAACATATCAATTTTGTGTTAGTTTTCAACAGTTGCCTTTTTTTTTATATAAAAAATACACGGGAAACAAAATATTGATTCTCATCAATGTAAGATTCAAACCATGAATGAAAGGGTCATCCAACAACTAATTTTGTAACAAAAAAGGCAAATTGATCATATAAATGAAAGGGTCACACCAGTTTTTCAGTCTTTTTGGTGCAATAAGAACCCTCTATGCTCATTGAAAATGAAGAACAAAAAATTATCTACTTTCCATAAGCTATAGAATCATTTGCATATTAGTTCATCGCCATTAAGGACGATTAAATTGATAGTTGATGCACTACCTGAGTTCATCTGTGTCCGTGTGTCCTCTTGTAACATTACCAGTATGACGCAGCAGCTCAATGAATGTGCTGAAAACATCCATCTACAAAAAGAAAACAAACACAGTAAAAGTGAGCATAAATATATACATAACAATATCAGATTTTTAAAATGTAGATAACGGTAGCCCCTTACTTGACATTTTCTTCTCTTTCCTTAAACCGCTCAATCAGCTTAGGGCAAGCCTATATACACAGAAAATTACAATATAAGAAGAGTTCAGAGCATAATTTATTTGGACAAACAATATTAGGTGCTAAATAAACTCTAAGATCCAACGAATGCTCATTTTCATTAAAAAAGATCACCTTCCAATATCATTCAGAAAGACATAAACATAAATTGAAGTATTGTCCACACATCTAATCATTTAAATTAAAAGATCCACAATACCATACTTGTTCATATAGCTTCTGCAGCATTTGAGGCTGAGAAAAAATTAAAGCAGCTAAACAATTTGCAGCTGCTCTTCTCACTTTCCAGCTAGCATCCTCATCATCTATATATTCATCACTCTCGTCATTTGTATCTTCCTCTATGCCATCCGTAATGTAGGATCATAACTAAGCAACTCGATAGTCAGAGGAAGGATTTGGTCACAGCGAGAAGAAATATCCCTGGGACATCCGAGTAGAATACTCTCCAATGCCTATACAGCAATGCAGAAAGAATGAAATATGCATTTTCAATTTCACCCTGTGTTCTTAAAATTCTCTCTATTCCAATTTCCAAGCAAGCATACCTGTAAACTATACTCACAGAGCTCTTCATCAGTCTCTTCAGTACTCATGCAGTAACTCATTAACAATGGAACAGTATCACCAAGATAGGGTCCAAAGCGGTATCCAACAGCCAGGCTGGAGGAATATATACATTAAGATTAATAAAAGGAAAAATCAGAAGTATGAGAATATCTAGAAGATAGTTATTTTTAGTAAAGGACAATTAATCCAAGAAGAATAAATGTTGATGACAATGTAATAACCAGAGAAACGGCTCCTATGTATCCATCTCCTTAGAAAATTAACAGCATCACTACAGCTGAGGAAGTTTTAAGCTTTTCTTTCGCCCTTTTATCTTCCAATCGAGGCAAATAAATCCAGTTATGCGCAAAAGAATCCAAAAAAAATGCTACATGAAATAGAATAGTTCAAGGCTACCAACAATCCTCATCAAGGAAGAACAAGAATCTGTTTAACTCCCTCTATAACATATCATCATCAAAACAAAGCTTAAACTCGCATGTAGAGCCAAGCACGTCTGATTGAGTCGTCCAATCCAGCTCATAATTCCCCTGATCATCTTCTTCTAATAAGTTCAAATGAGAATGAGTTTCATGGTAATCCTCAGTCAAATGAGGCTGGGAATGTACCACCAGTCCAAAAGGTAATGGTGGTTTCTAGGTCCATCTCGATCAAACAAGCCCATAAGGTATCTAGGTGAAGTTGTACTTCAATAAAGTTTAATGGATCATGACCAGCAAACATCACCGACTCCTTCAGCATTGACAGTAAAATCAGAAATGAACTAAAGAACGTCATCCCACTGCTGTGAAAAATAACATTGAAGACAAAAACAACACAGAGAAATTTGAGATGACTATGAAAAGAGAAAAGAATGGCTATTTTATTGAAGTAAAGAGTGAACTAAAGAACCTTTCTCTCATAGCCCAAGAAACTAAACAAATCCAAAGCAGAAACTACACCTCACATAAGAATGCATCTGCTTCGCATACAATGAACTAACACTCAAATCTCTCTCACATAGGTTCTAAGAAAACGGCCTTGTCCCTGCTAGCTCCAGATATAAGATTCCGCTGCACACATTAAAATTAATCGCACAAGCAATAGATTATCTTTGTAACATGCCATTCTTCAAATATTTTTCTATAAAAATTCACCAAATTCAAAATCAAGAATCCAACTCACTTAAAGGTTCAATGCGTGTCTTTTTTGGTGTTTCGAAATGAAGAGAAATCAGGGAGGAACTTTATCCAGCGTTCACAACTTTCATCCTTGTTGATACATTCTAATATAATGCACTCTATGTGTGAGTCGGGTAAGATCTTTCTGTCATGCATTTTCTGAAGAAGCTGAATAACTCTGGCGCTTTCATTCTGACGAGCAAAGCCACTGAGCAATATACGAAATGTAGCGATGTTTAGGGAGCAACCCTTGGCTTCCATTGCAAGAAGCAAATTATATGCCTCCTCTAGCAACTCTCCTCTACAATACCCATCTATCAATGTGTTGTACGAGACAACATTAGGAGAACAATCCTTCGATTCCATTTCAAGAAGCAAATTGCTTGCCTCCTTAAACATCCCTGCTTTACAGTATCCATTCAACAATGTGTTATATGTCACCACATCAATGCCGTAGCCAAAACTACCCATCAAAGAAAACACATTTTGTGCATCATCTATCCTTCCTTCTAAACAGAGACCATTGATCAAACTGTTGTAAGTAATTAAGCTAGGGAGCACGCCTCTTTGGTTCATCAACTCTAGCATTTTCTTTGCTTGTTTTATATCTCTCTTCTTACAAAGTTTATCGATTATCACATTGAACGTCACAACATTCGGCAAAATACCATCAGTAATCATCTTCTCCAAGAATCTTTTAGCCTCCTCATCATTTCCACAATGATACAACCCATCAATTAAACAATTATAGACAATGACGTTGGGAGAAACACCGTTGCTTTTCATTTTTGAGAAAAGCCTTTTAGCCTTACCCATGTATCCTTTTTTACATAGCCGGTCGATCAAAGAAGCATAAATAACAATATATGGACTAATACCACTACTTTGCATTTCGTTGAAAATCTCTTCTGCATTATCGACATACCCCTCTTTGCATAGTCCGTCAATTACAGTAGCATAAGTAACCCGGTCTGGTCCACAAGCTCCAAGATAACCTTCCTTATCTGTTTAAGGTCACTAAATAAATTTAGGGCATCTTCAGTTTTCTTCAAATGAAAAAGGCCTTTCATCAAGCTATTTATAGTCACAATATCAGGAGGAATTCCCTTACTACTCATATCCTCAAACAAACTCATAGCTTCATCTATCTTCCCAAGTCTGCAGTACCCATCCACTATTGTGTTATATGTAATAACATCAGGGGCCTCACCTCTTTGGATCATCATTTTCAAAAGCTCCATTCCTTCTTCCATTCTACCTTTCTTGCATAGTAAATTTATTAGAATGCTAAATGTCACCGAATTAGGAGAAAGATCATGGTCTATCATTTCGAGAAAGATTGACTTAGCATCTTCTTCCATCCCAGAACGACACAAGCCATCAATCAAACAACTGTAAGAAACAACATTGGGTGAGATTTTGGCATCCTGTTGTTTTGAATCCGCTATAGGCCACTCTACACGACAACCATCCACAAGAGAAAAGGACAATGTGGTTTGCTTAAAGGGCTCTTCACGAGACGTACACTCCTTGTAATGCACTATTTCCCGGTGCAATTGAAGGGCTGTGACTGCATTTCCGGTCTTACACAAACAACTGATCATAGTACTAAAAGTAAAGACAGTAGGAGCACAGCCGGACCGGACCATCTTTGGCACCAAACGGGCTGCTTCAACCACTTTTTCCTCCAAACACAAGCCTTTGAGCAATGAATTAAAAGTAATAATCTCCAGGCGGTATCCATTCTTCAAAACGAGGCCAAATGCTGAAAATGCAGCACTGCCTAATTTCATTCTACCATAGCAATTGACCAAAATACTTAAGGTGACGTGATTTGATCTCAATCCAAGAATACCAGAAATATCCAACATCTTGTAGAAAGAGATAGCAACAGAATAATGCTTACCCTTAACAAGAGCACCCAAAAGTCCATTGAAGCATGAAATCGGGGGTGAGGGTCTGAGAGAAAGCATGTAATCGAAGAAGTAATGGGCGTCCTTGATGCTAAATTTTCCCGACTTACAATCAATCCGCAGGAATCTGTCGAGTGCTAATGGAGGCGAGAGCTTTTTTGAAATACCTCTAGAAGACATCCTCACTTCGGCAAGAAGGGAATAAGGGCAAAGAGGACTCTTCTCCCAGTTGGAGTCAGATGAAGAGAATAAAGAGAACACACTGCAAAGGAAGATAGCACAAACATTAGAATTTTTTCCTCTAAAACCGATCACTCCAAGTCAGAAATCCAACCAAACAAGTTAGATCAGACAATAACCAGGCTTTTCATCAATTAATTGGACATGACAACACCACATATAAGATTTCTCAAACTCACTAAGGATGCAACTACTAATGTCTAATGTAAGTGTTAATGCAAGAGGATGATCAATACTGGATTGCTTTAAGATGGATTTAACATAATCCAGTGTGCCACATGCCCACATTTTGATTCAGCCTATTGGAGTTCTAATTAAGGTAGTAAATGGCGTGACAAAAAAAAAACGAATTTGCAAAATCGGAGAGAAGATTTTATTCAGTTCAGTCTGGATTCGATTAAATCCTGGATTTCTACCTAAAGTTCTTTGACAAAAAGCATTCATGTGAACAGAAAAGTTCAGTATACCTAAACGTTGCAATTATGTCTTCAGAAATCTTCGTTTTTGACAAGCTTGGTCCTAAACAAGCAGTAGGATTAGGAGATGAGTAGGAATTGCAACCCTTCTTCAACCCTCAAATTAAAAAGAAAAATCAGATTACATCCACGCACTCAACACACCTCGAATTCGAAGATCTGAGAGCAATCAACGAGCGTCGCCGGCCTGAAGCTTGGTGCGGAACGAGTGGGCCAGGGACTGGGTTACCCAATATTATATGTCCGGGTTACCCAAAATTATTATATGGAGTTTGTATCTTGAATCGGGTCATTTTAGGAATATCAGATTCTCTCACTCCAATACAAACATGCCCTCCTAGCCTCCTAGGTGGTTGAGCGTCTAACCCTTCTTCATCCTTTCTGACTTTCTATGTTGTTCAGTTCAACACTCTTGGTGCCGTCCAGTCCCTGGTCACTCGTTCCGCACCAGCCTTCAGGTCGGCGGAGGCGCGGAGCTCGCTGATTGCTCTCAGATCTTCGAATTTGAGGTGTGTTGAGACTTGAGTGTGTGGATGTAATCTGTTTTTTTAAATTTATTTTAGGTAACATATGCTTTATGTTTATGGTTGCAATTCTTACCTATCTCCTAATTCTACTTGTTGCTTATGATCAAGATTGTCAAAAACGAACGCAAGGTTTCTGAAGATATTATTTGCAATCTGTAGGAGAGTACTCAATTTTCCTGTTTACATGGATGCTTTTTGTCAGAGAACTTTAGGTAGAAACGAAGATTCAGTCCATTTGTTCCTGGACGGAATCGATTTCAAATTCGGTTTGACGCACTATATACGCCATTTATTACATCAATTAGAGCTATAATCGGCGGAATCAGAATGTGACCCATCTAATTAATGAATTGTAGTCCTTTCCTAAAAACTTCAATCACCCTCCTGCCTAGGCGAGGTTCTAATGTCTGTTCTTTTTTCCCTTTCTCTGTAACTGATTCTAGTAATGCTGAGTGCTGCTAATGAAGTATCTAACAAATACAAGCATCCTTCATCTTTGCAGTGTGTTTTCATTATTCACTTGGTTGTGAGTTGTCCATTTTCGGCACACAGCAGGCAGGAATGTCTTCACGAGGTAGCATCAAAAAGCTCTCTTCATCATATCTATCCCTCCGTGGCAAAAGGAGTGCACTAGAAAATTTCCTGCAAATTGACTGTAAATCGGGCAAATTTGACATTGGTGTCGCCCATTACTTCTTCGACCACATGCTTTCCATGAGACCTCCCCCTTCAATTTCGTATATCAATACACTACTGGGTGCTCTTGTTAAGTGTAAGCATTTCTCTCTCACCATCAATTTCTACAAGAGATTGAAGATTTCATGTGTTCTTGGGCCGAGATCAGAGCTTGTCACATTAAATGTTTTGCTGAACTGCTATAGTTGCATGAAGTTAGGGAATGTTGCATTTTCATCTCTGGGTCTGATTTTGAAGTATGGTCATCGTCCTAGTGTTGTTACTTTTAATTCGTTGCTCAAAGGGTTGTGTTTGGAGAAAAAAAATTATGAAGCTGTTGGTTTGATTTCCAAGATGATTCAATTGGGCTGCGCCCCTAATGTCGTTACATACAGCACTCTGATGCAGGGCTTGTGTAAGACGGGGAACGCTGCTGTAGCTCTTCAGTTGCATCGGGAAATGGCGCATAGTAAGACGGGTACTACTGAACAGATTTGTAACCCAAATAAAATGCCATATGTTCTCAATGCTGGCCGCTCTATAGAGTGGCCTACAGTTGGTCTGAAAGGAAAGGTTGCTAGAATATCTCCTAATGTTATTTCTTATAATTGCTTGATTGATGGGCTGTGTCGTTCAGGGATGGAAGAAGATGCTAAGTCCCTCTTTGTTGAAATGATAAATAGTAGTGTTCGTCCTAATTTTGTAACTTATAATGTCCTAATAAATTTGCTCTGCAAGAAAGGAAAAGTGGAGCAAGGAATGGAGGTTTTGAAAATGATGACCGAGAGAGGTGAGACCCCTGACGTTATTACATACAGCACAATAGTGGATGGTTATTGCAGAGTTGGGAAGATAGAAGAATCTATGGGAGTATATAAGGATATGTCTTGTAAGGAAATTTATCCTAATATTGTGACTATAAATACATTGCTGAAAGGCCTTTTTCATTTTAGGAAAGTCGAAGATGCTCTAAGTTTATTTAGTGATCTGAAAAAGATGGATTTAAAGGATGGTAAACTTGGAGATTGTGGACCAGATCAGATTACTTATGGCACTATGATAGACGGACTATGTAAAGATGGGCATCTAGAAAGGGCTGAAGAGCTTTTCTTCGAAATGCAAAGTAGCGGTATTGATCCTGGTCTTGTTGTTTATAGTTCTCTGATCGACAGGTTGTGTAAAAATGGATATATGGATAAGGCTAAAAAGCTTTTCTCGAAGATGCAAAGCAACGGTGTTTCTCCTGATGTCGTTGTCTATAGCTCTTTGATCGATGGATTTTATCATCATGAAAACGACGAGGAGGCCGAAAGAGTTTTGGAGAAGATGGTTGCTGATGGTATTTTGCCAAATGTGGTGACTTTCAATGTGATAATTGATAAACTTTGCAAGAAAGGAGATATGGAACAAGCAAAGAAGTTGCTAGAGTTGATGAACCAAAGAGGCGTGCTCCCTAGCTTAATTACTTACAACAGCTTGATCAATGGTCTCTGTTTAGAAGGAAGGATAGATGATGCACTAAATGTGTTTTCTTTGATGGGTAGTTTTGGCTACGGGGTTGATGTTGTGACATATAACACATTGTTGAATGGGTATTGCAAAGCAGGGATGTTTAAGGAGGCAACCAATTTGCTTCTTGAAATGGAATCGAAGGATTGTTCTCCTAATGTTGTGTCGTACACCACATTGATAGATGGGTATTGTAGAGGAGAAATGCTAGAGCAGGCATACAATTTGCTACTTGAAATGGATGCCAAGGGTTGCTCCCCAGACGTCATCACTTTTAATGCATTGCTTGCCGGCTTTGCCCGTCAGAATGGAAGTGACAAAGTTATAGAGCTTCTTCAGAAAATGCTGGACAAAAAGATCTTACTCGACTCACAAACAGAGCGTATTATAGTAGAATGTATCAACAAGGATAAAAGTTGTGAGAGTTGGATAAAATTCCTCCCTGATTTCTCTTCAATTCGAAACCCCAAAAAATGACACGCATTGAAACTTGAACGAGTTGGATTCTTGATCTTGAAATAGGTGAATTTATATATAAATACTTGAAGAAATGGCTTGTTACAAAGATGGTCTATTGCTTATGTGATTTGCATCGGAATCTTATTTCTGGAGCTAGCAGGCTTACAGGACCATTTTGTAAGAGCCTATGCGAAGTAGTTGCATTCTTATGTCAGGTGTAGGGTAAATTTTCGTCTTTGGATTTTGGTATTTTTATCCATGAGTGTATGTCAATTTCGTCACAAGGTCTCCTTGTGAAAAGATTGCACACAAAAAGACTTCTACATAACAATATATTAAACTAAAAATTCATTTAAAAAAATGAAAAAGAAATTAACCTGGAACTTATCGAATTTAAAGCATACTTTTAAAAATAAAATAAAATTTAAATCTTACTCTGATCAATACTGTATTAGTTGTGTGATTTCAGGGGAAAAAATGTAAAGGCCATATACATGTATAATTGTATACCTTAAATTTGCACTAAAATGATTTAGAAATGCCAACTAAATCTATTAAATCCCAATATGTATGCTCATTATATAAATTCCAAAGTTATGTATGTCAAATTGATCGTATTTTATGTATACTTTATAAAATAAAAATAGAAAGTGAAATTATCAATCTATAAACCACTACATTGGCCATTTGTGATCATCAATATGTGAGGTAATTGATATTGTGTTTGTGATTTTGATTTGTAGCCAATTGATAAGTATATCTCTAGTCTTCACTCGGGTGAAAAACTTAAAGAGTGAATTGAGTTGAATCGGTCGGAGTTTATCTAGTTTGTGATAATGATCCTATTTGTTTAGGTAAAACAGACGAAAAAAAATCAATTGCAAGTCCGGTCCGAACCCAAAAATTCCAAATTAGACAAGCCCTATAAATGCAAATAATCCGGAATGGAGATCGGACCGGTTTATCTCGGGTCCGATCCGGTTCAGATTTGCACACCTTTTAGTCCCTCGAATGTACTTTTCGACAATCCCAGTCCTTGGCCTCTCGCTGTGCACCGCCGTCCGTCGACGCCGTCAAAGCGATATCTCAGTTTGCCGCCGCCCAGGCCTTCCTCCGACTTCGAATCAGAGCCCTGACACCGGCGAAGCGAGCGGACCAGTTCTCTCTTGCTTCACGCCGCTGCCCAGGCTCCACTTCTCCAGATTAGCTGGCTACGCTGCTCCTCAATTTCAGTTTGGCGGCGTTCGCTGATTGATCTGTCGCTCTCAGATCTTCGAATTCGAGGTGTGCTGACTATGTGGATGTAATCTAATTTTTTTATTTGAAGGTAATTTGTGTCCTATGTTTCTTTTCTGATGGTTGCGATCCTTACTCATCCCCTAATTCTACTTATTGCTTATGACCAAGCTTGTCAAAAAACGAAGATTCTGAATAATATTTGCGTAGGAAATCTGAAATTTTCTGTTTTACATGAACTCTTTGTGTTCGATAACTTTAGCTAAAGATTTAGACAGGGAAAAAAGTAGTTGATTCAGTCCATTTGTTCCTGGATTGAAACGATTCCGAGCTGAACTGAATAAAATTTACATTGTTCTATTGTGCTCATTGTTCACCGATTTACTACCTTAATTAAAAGCTCACCCTCTACATGAACTGAATAAAATCCAATTCAGTAGTCTCAACAAAATAGACTATAATTCAGTCCATTTGTTCACCAATTTTTTGAATTCGGTTTTTGGTCCAGGATCAATGCCCTGTACATGATCTGTTTGATGCATGAAACATGTCATTCTTGGTGAGATTGAGGAATCTTGGATGTGCTGCTGTGATTTCCAACTAATCGATTAAATGCTTGATGATTGTCTGATCTATCTTATTTGTTTGGAATTTTGGCGTTACTGGGTGTAGTTATGAGTTGAATCTGGAATTGTGGGTGTTTTTAAACATGGGGATTTTTTACTATATGTGGTCGGTTTTAGAGGAAAAATGGCAGGTTCTAATGTTTGTGCTATCTTCTTTTTCTATATAATTGATTCCAAGTATGTTGAGTGCTGCTAATAAAGTGTCTAATACACAAGCAACCTTTACGTTTGCAGTGCGCTCTCTTTATTCTCTTTATCTGACACCAGTTGGAGGCCGAGGCTTCTTTGCACTTCTTCACTTGTGAGTATCCATTTTCAGTGCACATCAGGCAAGAATGTCCTCAAGTGGTAGCATCAAAAAAGCTCCCTTCCTCATTTATATCCCATAATGGCAAAAGGAGTGCACTTGACAAATTCTTGCAAAATGACTGTAAATCGGGCAAAGTTGACATTAGCGACGCCCATTACTTCTTCCACCACATGCTTTCTATGAGACCTCCCCCTCCAGTTTCAGGCTTCACTACACTATTGGCTGGTCTTGTTAAGAGTAAGCATTTCACTCTCACCATCGACTTCTACAAGACGTTGGATCGTTCGGGTGTTCTTGGGTCGAGACCAGATGTCGTCACTTTAAGTGTTCTGCTGAACTGCTATTGTAGCATGAAATTAGGGAATGCTGCATTTTCAGTTCTAGGCCTCATTTTAAAGTATGGCCATTGTCCCAATACCTTTGCTTTTACTTCGTTGATCAAAGGGCTGTGTTTGGAGAAGAAAGCTTTTGAAGCTGTTGGTTTGTTTTCAAAGATGATTCGGTTGGGCTGCACTCCTAATATTGTTACTTACAACACTATGATTAATGGTTTGTGTAAGACAGGGAACGCTGCTGTAGCTCTTCGGTTGCATCGGGATTTGGTGCATAGTAAGACAGGTACTACTGAAGGGGTTTATAGCCCAAATAAAATGCGGTATGTTCTCAATGATGGTCGCTCTATAGAGTGGCCAACAATTGGTCTAAAAGGAAAGGTTGCTAGAATATCTCCTGATGTTGTTTCTTATACTTGCTTGCTTGATGGGCTGTGCCGTTCGGGGATGGAAGAAGATGCTAAGTCGCTCTTTGTTGAAATGAATAAATAGTGGTATTGACCCTGATCTTGTTGTTTATGGTTCTCTAATTGATGGGCTGTGTGAAAAAGGATATATAGGTAAGGCTAAAAAGCTTTTCTTGAAAATGCAAAGTAAAGGTGTTGCTCCTGATGTCGTTGTCTATACCTCTTTGATTGATGGGTTGTATCATTCTGGTCAAGATGATGAGGCTGAAAGACTTTTGGAGAAAATGATTGCTGATGGTATTTCACCAGATGTGGTGACGTTCACTTTAATATTTGACAAACTTTGCAAGAGAGGAGATATGGAACAAGCAAAGAAGTTGCTAGAGTTGATGAAGAAAAAAGGCGTGTTCCCTAGCTTAATTACTTACAACAGTTTGATCAACGGTCTCTGTTTAGAAGGACGGATCGAAGATGCAAGAAAAGTGTTTACTTTAATGGGAAGTTTCGGCTACGAGGGTAATGTTGTGACATATACCACATTGTTGAATGGGTTTTGCAAAGCAGGGATGTTTAAGGAGGCAAGCAATTTGCTTCTTGAAATGGAATCGAAGGATTGTGCCCCTAATGTCGTCTCGTACAACACATTGATACATGGGTATTGTAGAGGAGAGATGCTAGAAGAGGCATACAATTTGCTTCTTGAAATGGAAGCTAAAGGTTGCTCCCCTAACATCTTTACTTTCCGTATATTGCTCGATGGTTATGCTCGTCATAAAGAAAGCGCTAGAGTTATTGAGCTTCTTCAGAATATGCATGATAGAAGGATCTTACCCGACTCACACATAGACTGCATTATTTTAGAATGTACCAGCAAGGATGAAAGTTGTGAGCGCTGGATAAAGTCCCTGCCTGATTTCTCTTCAATTCGAAATCGCAAAAAGGACACGGATTGAACCGAGGTGAGTTGGATTCTTGATCGTTATCTTGTATTACACACTGTCTTAGTATCTGAGTTGGATTCTTGAGGTGAGTTATAGAGCTTCTTCAGAAAATGCATGACCGGAAGATCTTACCCGAGTCACACACACATTGTATTATTCTAGAATGTATTAACAAGGATGAAAGTTGTGAGAGTTGGATAAAATCCCTCCCTGATTTCTCTTCACTTTGAAACCCAAAAAAAAATGACTTGCACTGAACCTTTAGGTGAAGGAGCTGGATTCTTGATCTTGAATTAGGTGAATTTTCTATAGAAACATTTGAAGAAATGGCTTGTTACAAAGATAATCTATTGCTTATGTGATTAATTTTAATGTGTGCAGCAGAATCTTATTTTTGGAGCTAGCAGCCACAGGACCATTTTCTAAGAGCCTACGAGAGAGAGAGACTTGCATGATCCAACCTCATTGTATGCGAAGTAGGCTGTAGTAGAAATTTTCTTCTTTGGATTTGTCTAGTTTCTTGGACTTTGGTATTTTAACCATGAGTGTCTTTCAATTTCGTCCCTCCTTGTGAAAAGATGCACCCAAAAAGACTTCTATTAAACTAATAATTCATTAAAAAAATGAAAAAGAAATGAACTTAGAGCTTATCGAATTTAAATCGTACTTTCAAAAAGAAAAGAAAATTTAAATCTTAGTCTAATCAATAGTGTACTAGTTGTGTGATTTCAGGTAAAAAAATGTAATGCCGAGATCTGAGCATGGTATACATGTCTACCTTAAATTTGCACAAAGATGATTTAGAGATGCCAACTAAATCTATTGAAGTCCCGATATGATGTATGCTCATTATATAAATTCAAAAATATGTCAAAGTGAAATCATTAATCATGTATATAAACCGCTACATTGGCGCTCCATCTGTGGTCATCAATGTGAGGTAATTAGTATTGTATTTGTGATTTTGATTTGTAGCCTAGTCTTACATATCTTTTCTTGTATTCGGTTAAATCGGTCGGCACAATCAGTTTATCTAGTTTGTGATAATGATGATATTTGTCTAATACGCACCCAACAGACGAAAAAAGAAATCGATTACAAGCACAATATTTTCACTAAGAAAAAAACACTTACCTAAAACTAATCTATAATCGTAGATCGATGTTCACATCCTCCATCTTACCCACACCACTATCACCACAACCAACGACATGAATAACATCATGAAACTGTTGAACCCTAGCACTAGTAGTACGGATAGGGCAGTCCATGATCGACGGAGGCACCCTTACTTGGCCCCACCGAGGCTCAACATGAGAAACCGATGAAGACGAAAACAAAGGAGGCGGCTGAGAAGGAGGAGGAGGCAAGTTTCGGGCTGAGTCGGGCCTAGGCACAAGTACTTTTCGTTGTGGCCTAAATCTCCTAAGTTGGCGCTCTCTCTTATGAGCGTTCTGGTGTCCGCCGAGGCCTTGAGAGTTGAGGAAGGTTCGGTTGCAGAACTGACACCGAAGCTCCGGCCTTTGCTCGGTGGGCCCCACCACCGGGTGAGTTAGGTAGAACCCGAAGAGCTTGGGAGGTGAGCTCGACGACCTCCCTACATTTGGTGCATCATTTCTAGGGTTTTCGGCCATGCATGCAATATACTACTCAATTGATCTTGAAATGTTGTATTGTGAGGAAATAGTTTAGGAGATGTATAATGGCAAGGGCTATGTGAAACAATGAGGCTCTATATATATGTGCTTGTGTGCGTATATGTGTAGAGTAAGAGGCTTATAATATTTTGGTTTGGTATATGTATATATTTACATACTTCATACTTGGTGGGTGTGGCCTAATTTATGTTTTTGTATCGTTTATGGACTCATCAAGAATTATAGTGGGTTAGACGGACCTAGAGCTACCTTAAGCTATATAGCCTATATAGCTATCCATGTCTTAGCTAGTTAGTTTAAATAGTACAATATGTATGTTGTGGTAATTTGGTAAATGTAGATTAGATATTATCGAGGGTACCCCAATTTTGACAAAAAGGAACCTCACTAGGTCAATGCTGCTAATCTATCGGGTCTATACCCGTTCCTTAGACAGAGATACCCTTATCTTGACTCCTCATATTGTACTGTGTTATTGTTGTAGATTAGATATTATATATCGTACATAACATGCTTAATATTTGGGTTATATAGTCTTAGTTTTGGAAAAATACTTTGAAATAATTAAACATATAAGATTATTAGTTGAACTTATGAGATATCAACAGTCCATATACATACATGATACATCAATTGATACCCTCCAATTAAGTTTCCTCGTTTAGTACGTAGTGGGTACGTACATTCTTTCAAAACCTTATACCGGCCTATATGTACGTATGTGAATTGTGACATGACAATTTTGTAAGTTATATCTTTGATCTCATTCATTAATTGATGTGGTAATTAAGAAAGAGACAACGATGAGACTCGATACTTTGTTGGCTTTTAAAGGGTAAGGGTCGAAATGAATTTAGGTACGTTCATGCATGTATATGATGATAATTTTGTAGATTCATAGGTTGGGTAAATTGCCATATCTTTGAGAACAAATGAGTACGACCAAAGCATAAAGTTATAATGCATATATAGGCAGCTAACAAATTCATTGATACCTATCATCTCAAGCAGGATGAGATCACACTGTCAAAATCCGTGATGATCCATTTAGCTAGTGTCCAAAAAAAGCTATCGTAAATGATATATTTTCATATATGATGAGAGATACTTTCTGTTATACTTTAATTTGTAGACCTCACCCACCCTAAGTATAAATTAAAGTGTACATATATAGGATGAGTTTAGGCCTGAATATAACTAAGCTCAACTCAAAATGTAGGCCTAAAAACATTAATAATACGTACATCGAATGTTGAACAAAGGATTTACACTTATATGAACATGAGTAGTTAACGGGTTTGGAAGGGTAAATGGATCGATCAGATCTTTGTAATCTGTTTATTTCCGTTGTTCATAGCATGTTGGCCCGAATTTACAAAGGTTTCCTAATTTTTTTGTCGTAAAAATCGAAATGAAAATCTAATGCCATTATCTTAAAGTCCTATGCATTTGACTTGATGTTTGAAGATAAAGATTTTTCTAATTAGTGTGCAATAAATTATACTAGAAATTGATCTTAAATCTAAATCCTTTTTAATTATTTTGTTTTTAGTACTACTTCCAGTCTTTAAATTCAACATCAACATCATCTCCCAGTATAATCCCGCTCAAGCGGAATCTGGATAGTCAAGATAAAGGCACCCATAGTTTGAATATGTCAGGAGGATGCATCCGATAGACCCAAGAAAAACTGAAATGATTTTTTGGTGAGAAACGATATTTTATTTTATTGAAATTTACACATATTCACTCTTTCTATATAATGTTCTTCTGCCATTGCTTACAAATGAGACGAATAATTAATAACTTAAAATTTTTACAAAAAAGTTTATAATAAGTCAGTTTAATTATTAAATCACTCAATGATTATGTTAAAGGTTAAATGATTTTCCGATGGCAGAATTATGGGACGTATTACATGGTTTAAGTCTTGCTTGGAGCAAGGATACAGGAGGATCCTCTTAGAAATTGACTCACAACTTGTGTGTTTTCTTCTTAAGCGGCATATGGAGTGTAGTCATCCACTCTCTAGCCTGGTGCATCAGTGTCAAAGCCTTATTAGTAGGGATTGGATATCCAATTCCGTCATATTTATCGTGAAGCGAATATTGCAGTAGACTTTTTAGCCACTTTCGCTTTTTCGTTTATTATTGGTTTTCATGTATTGTGTGATCCCCGGGGGTGCTTTTTCTTTGTTGCTTGATGATGTAAGGGGACGGGATATCCCCTGTTTGCTGACTATTTAACCCTTTTTTTTACTATCAATAAAACGCCTCCTTGAGAGGTCGGAGAGTACCACCCTTAGTTTTGGTTTTGGTTGATGTTTGTTTTGGTGTTTGTTGATGCTTTGTATGTTTGTTGATGCCTTTTTGGTTTTAGTTGTTGCGTGCTAGGGTGGCTTACGTGCCGTCCTTAACACCTATGCTTGTTTGGTTTTCGGAGGCCTTCGTGCTTTCCTTGTTGGTTCCTTTAGACACTTAAGTGATTGTAACACCTCCTTGGAGGTGCATATTTATTTTAGTCGAATTTATCGATCCCCTTTGGGGCATCAAAAAAAAAGGTAAAGAAAGGGATTATCTAGCTTGTTTTTCCATTTTCATGATTATCATGAACCCTAGTTCAGATATACACCAACCAATTTGAGTCACATCAAATGCTAGAGTGGAACCGTATACATGCCTAATGACTTGAGAAATCTCAGAAATCATTCAAATTTTAAAGGGCTGCTTCGCCTTTTAACATGTTTTTTTTTCCTTTTTATCGATCTCTTTCATGATGTAATAATTAGAAAAATGGAGTAGGAACTTCACTACTCACTAGGGACAAACATTCATAGATACTTATCGGATCACCTTTAAAAGATGCAACCAAATACATATGAATGAACGAATCCACGTATTTGATAAGGCTGATGAGTGTTCAACTTTTACATTGGATTCTTTTGATCATGCAACATGAATGGAAATAAAGTAGACCATGCGTTAGCAAGGTCCAACTTTAGATTGGAATACAGAAATGTCCTGTACAACATTAAAAAGATTTGAAAATATGTTACATCCAAAAGGCCATGACGATACCAATACTCAGTTGGTCTAGTGGTAAAGTGGTGCTAGACTCCTTAAGTGTTGTGCAGGAGGTTCGAAGTTCGAATCTCACTGGCGGCATGTATGGAAAAATTGATATTGGGAGGGTCTCCCCCAAAATAGGGCCACGAAGTACCCGGTCCGGATGTAGAGCGGTGTCCGACCGATCGAACCGGGCGAGCCAAAAGGCAAGACCAAAAAAACAAAAAAAAAAAAGGCCATGGCGATTATTAGCATATTATAAGTTCTTGTAATGAGTTTAACCAAATCCTAATACATGTCATTTTAGTAATTTTCTTTTTGTTATTGTCTTATGAATCATTTAGTTCGACTTGTCAGTGTAACTCTACGTTCAAACTACAGGTACATCGGAGCCCTGTTTACATAATTTGTGTCGGTGTATGTCATTTTTTAATCTTTAAAATGGGATGAAATTTTTTTTTCACAAGTAATTTGGAGCTAAAGAAAATTTACACTAGCTAGATAGAGTATTGGTTTTGACACTATTTATTCTAGGGTTGGGTAATGGTCAATAATAACATGTTTACTGTTTTCTACCCTTCACTTTTCCAACTTTGCTTCCTTCAATCACTCTTTTGACATTTCAAAGATAAAACATGTTGTAGCCATCCACCAATAACTCATAGCTATAGGCATAGATGAGCTGAATGCAACAAAGCTTTGTCACATCTTTGCATTCACACCATTCTTTTTTAGGTAGAAGCTAACCATGAAAGTACGGCAATAAAAAATCATACAACACATCTACAAAATTCAGATGCTCCAAATTTGGGTCCCATAAATCATCTCTCTTACAGTACTTCCAGATTCTTCTTTACTAAGCAACAAAATCATGACCAGGCAAAAGCATGTAATAATCTACTTCTTGCAACATTATAGATCAAGAGAATTGAACAATATTGATCCCAATTAGAAGTTATGAAACATTTGGTGTTACAATTGTATGCAGCTGAATATTCCCAATAGTACATCAAACATAGTTACAATTGTCAAAAAAAAAACTGTAACTGGATGCAAGACGGAGTCACCAGAAAAGCCAAAAAAAGAAGAGGAAGAGAATGATGGGAAAAAAGGCAAGAAATGAAGGGAAAAAGGCTGAGTGATTCTTCCCCCATATACATAACTGGATAAACATTCCATATTTTGTTCTGAGCAAAAAAAAAAGAGAAGGCAATGCATTACCAAAGTTGTGAATTACTTTCTGAGTGAAAGCAGCTCGAAACTGCGAATGTGGTCACTGCGACTGCTCCTTGTAGCTGAAGCCCGAGTTCTTGATGCGGGTCGGGATTCGATTCCCTGGTGGAGTCGCTGTGTGGTGGTTGTAGAGAGGTGGTTAGTGCTCGATGTGAGTCGGTTGGAGCGTTGATTAATAGTAGGATCACCAGAAGATGTTGGGCGTGATCCTGAAAGTGTTGCTCTTCTTGATGAGCCACTCATTCTTGAAGCATTTGCCTTCTCTGAATCGCGCTGCTTAGGAAAAAGAAAAGAAAAGAAATCTTTAATTTCTACTTCTTTGTCATGTACTCATGTTGGGCAATTTCCTTTAGGAGAGGGGTGCAAAATAAAAACTATAAAAAAAAAAAAAAACAAGAGAATGTGGTACAAGTCCTTGTTTAGGAATAACCACAGGCATAAATATCTTCCTCTCATTAACCTCCATTGAATAATAACCAAAAACAAGCTAAACAACTACTAAGTATGATACAAATGGTTAACTTATATACCAAAATTAATGTAAGCAATTTTTTCAGTTAACTTATTACTTGAAATCCAATTAAATTTTAGAAAATGACGAACTTATAACTTCTAGTTCATATCTTATCATTCAAGGTTCTGATTGCAACCACTTTCTCGACTAGTAGAAAAAAAATCATTTTATTTTTGGTATGTAAGAAAATCTTCAAAATTACCAGTTCTCTTGAGGCTAATATATCTTGTGCACTTCTGTACTTGGTGAGGTCACCGGACGCCAAACCGTTCCTTCTAGTAATGATTTCCACGGTACCAGTGAGCCTATCACGTAGCTCTCGCCCCACTGGATATGAGAATTAGAACAAAGATATAAGGGGAAATACCTCTTGAAGAAAAAATAGCAATGGATTTTAACTTGAAAATTAATACTAATCATCCAAAAATTGGGTTGCCAATTCCATAAAGAAAAGAGGTCAACATATGTGAAATGACAGACCTGAGGTCCTTTCTGGTCTATCTGCCGAAGGTCCTGAAGTTAAACCTGGTTTCGCACCAACCAGCTAAACACCACAGAAAAAAGAAGAAGAAGAAATTAAGGTTAGTAAATACTTCGGTTTAGGTGAGACAAATACAACCTGGGAAAGAGATAATGCTGACCCGTGCTCTGGAGCTGCTGCCAGCCTGAGGATACTTCATTATAGTCCAGTCAAATACATAATCAAATTGATAACCTGCATCAAGTCTAATGGTCAAAATCTAGATACTGCTATTTGTTACATGTCAAGATGAAAATTCTTGATTAGATAGCATGATAAATAAAAGAGACAATTAAAAAGACCTAGAAATCAGAACTAAGCTTGGGAATTGGGCCTTTATAGAGGTGATTTACCTTCACGGATAAAAAGATCCCTGAAAAGCCTCTTTAGATATGAATAATCTGGCTTATCTTCAAAGCGCAATGATCTGCAATAGTGAAAATATGATACGAACTCTGCTGGGTATGATTTGCAAAGAACCTGAGAAGCATAATTCCACAAAATAGATCATCAAGGTTGCATCACCAAATATAAAAGAATCTCAGAAATCAATTGGTTTGAAGGCTGTCAAACCAGCTATCTGCTTTCCATAATATTCTTAAATGCTGTTGAAATACAATTCCATTTCCAAATAAGACCAATATAGTGTGTGAGAAAAGTTAATAATACCTCAATAGGGGTCATCGTCTTCTTTTCGCTGATCCTATCGTATTTCTGTTTTTTGGTGTTGGCTTTTAGCCCCTGCCAAGGAAGACTGGAGCACAGATATGAAGAACATAGTATCAGAAAGAGATGACAGCCAGTACAAATTGTTTGTGTTTTTAATGCAATAAAATGAAATTAATCGATCTAGAGATCAACCTTCCTCTTAGGAAATACATGAGCACATAGCCAAGAGACTCCAAATCATCCCTTCTACTTTGCTCTGCAAAAGGAACACCATTAATAAGCTGGTTCTCTTAATTGGAAATTTCAAAATGGCAACTCTAACAAAAACTTTGATGTACACACCAATCCCAAGGTGAGTATTGACACTCGCATAACGTGCTGTGCCAGTCAGGCTCTTGTTCTCTCTGAAATAGTGGATAATAAAACATCATAACAATGAACATTACAGAAGCCAAAGCTAGGGTGTAGGCTGTCAGAAATTTGTTGCATGAACAAGCTACACAGAGTTGAACCAATCAATAGCAAAAAGAAAACAAGATCCAAACAGAAGTTTAAACTGATTACCTGTATGGGATGTGCTTATGTGTTTGAAGATCCCTGTACTTCTTTGCAAGCCCAAAATCAATAGCATATACCTGCATTTGAGATGAATAAATATTAAATCTTTAGCTACTTAAATCACACATGAAAATTTGGACTAAAATAATACGTATAGATAACCATAGTAAGTCAAAATCCACTGGTCCTGACAATTATAGAGATAATATCTAAGCAAATAAAAGTAATGAGAAAGGAAAAAGAGTAATCTATATACCCATTAACAGAAACTATGATGATAAACAGAATAGAAGTGCTACCTGATTTGCTTTGCGACCAAGACCCATTAAGAAGTTGTCAGGCTTTATATCTCGGTGAAGAAAACCTTTAGTGTGCAGGTATTCAACTCTGTTAATCTGAAAACACATTGTGCGATGAACATCATTTAAGCAGCTCAAAGTACACAACCATTACAAATTAACTAAATTTACTTACTAGTTGATCTGCAAGCATCAACACGGTTTTCAAAGAAAATTTTCTATTACAATAGTTGAATAGATCTTCCAAGCTGGGTCCTAAAAGGTCAATAACCATGGCATTGTGTTCACCATCAACCCCAAACCATTTGAGATGTGGAATCCCAGCTTCAACATAAATGAAAATAGCATAGTCAGATGCGTGTTTTTAAAAACGATAAAAAAGATTGTGAAATGTGAATCCTGTCTCTAGGGTCAACACAACCATTGAGAAACTATATTTGTTCATTCTTATAGAATACATTGCAATACCTTTCGCATCTATTCAATTCAGAGGAAATGATTTCTACCCAAAGAAAGGGATGCTATTTTCAACATTATAAATTGGCAGTGATGGAAAAGATAAATGCTCAAATGGTTGTGAATGAAGCATAGCAAAAATGGGGTAACATGCTCCAACAAGGACAACAAGAGTCTCAACAAGTCTTTAAATCTCCTAAGAAGGGTAGACAAGAAAATGAGTAAAGCTAGGCCCACTAAATTATGAATAATTTTTATTCTAATGAATTAGAAGGTTGATATCATAAAATTTGAATTGCAACTTTTCTTAGAATTTTAAGTGCAAATTGACAACGTAGAGACAGAAAGAATATCATGTTCAATCTGATTCTATATAAATCACCAGTAAGAACAGCATTATAGTTATCACAGGGGACTTACTTCCTCCTTGAAGCAGCATATACAACTTTGATTCATACTGGAGTTGTGGGTGCTTAGTCTTCACAGATTCCTGGCAAATAGTAGCAACAAAAGGTGAGCATGTCATGAGAAAACAGAACATAGATATCTGTATTATCAGCTCATCACTTCAAGCAAAATGCTAAACAATTTCTGATAAATGTATAAATTATAAGCAAGATGTGACCCATACTCCCATAGACAGCCTCACAAAGCTAAGAGAGTGCAAACACAAAATGTATAAGTTATCTGAAAACAAGATCGTGATTGCTGATCATTGCAAATGCCATACAACTACGACAAACATGAAAACAGTTGCAACGGGATGACCGGTATTGCACCCTTCAAAGCTGAGGCCACAACTTATTATACCAATCTGCAATATTATATGTTTAAGCCACTTTTCTATACTGAACAATGAACAATGAGCTAAATCAGGATAGAAGCATAATAGGATCTACAATTTCTGATGTCATTGTCACCTAAAAAGCAAAGCAAACTGACACAAATTGTTCATCACAAAACAAAGAGAACTAAATCATACAACAATCGATACTAGGAAACTTCCAACTCACCAACTTGATAGCTACTTCCTCGCCAGTCTGTATATTATAACCTGAAGCAAGAAAACCATTTAAGCAGAAACTTTTCAGACACAAAGAAAGCTTGATGAGAAGATGAAACAACTAGAAGCAAAATTTTGAAGAAGAAATCAAACTACCACAGAGAAAGAAAATTGCAAAGAGAAAGGGGGAAATTGCAGAATATACCTAAATGCAGCTCCCCGAAAGATCCACTCCCAATTTTCCTCCCCATCTTGAACTTCCCACCCACTATACGATCCATTGCGTTTATTTTCTTATCGTCTTTAGACAATCCAACCCCACTATTACAACAACAATACTGTCACCACTACAATTACAAACAAAAGATTACCAATTTTGACCCCGATTCATACAGTCAACCCTGACCATTCACTTCTAGAAATCGTCTAAACTTTCTCCACCAAAAAAACCCAACGAAAACCTCTCGAATCACGCAATGAGTCCAACGCCAAACCCCTTGAATCGACGATCGCTACTCCGGAGCTGCCCCGCCTCCCAATTAAGGAACTGATTTAAGAAGGGAATGCGATTTCTAAAAATCAAGCCGAAATTTCCTCCCCCACTTGCTTCTTGTCAGTATCGTCAATTCGTCTTACCTCTCCAGTAAGCTTAGGGACTAAATTTACAGATTGAAAACCCTAAATCTAAAACTAACAGCTCTAAAAAGCTGAAACTCTAATCTCAATTTGAAGAGCATCCGATTCTGATTCTGAGCGCTACGACGCGGAATTGCATTTGCCTAAACAAAACACATGCTGAAAATCGAATAAATATTCACATCAACAAATCTCTCTACAGGCTGAACAACACACAGTAGAAAGAGAGAGACAGGGAGAGATTAACGGAAAATGTGATACCGAGGAGAGAGAGACGAAGACGAAAATGGGAAGAAGTTACAATGAAGATGGAAGAGGAGAGAGAACCAAATAATAATAAAAATTAACACAAAATGAAGTTATTTTATTTCTTAATATAACATCCTTGTTTTCTGTGATTTTATGTACTCCAATAGGACCAATACTCATAAAAAAAGATTATAAATTAATAATTTATATTCTTAATCGGTGTAAACAATAAAAAATGATTTTCCTTTCTCTGTTAGCCGTCTAAACACGTTTTGCTAGATATAATCACAAGAACAGATGACAAACGTGGATGCCCATCCCTTTATTTGACCATTTCTATCGATAACTTAATCCAGAGGAAATTCATCTAATAATTGGTGAAACTAGATATTTATTCAATAATTCATTTTAGTTTTTTTTGCTGCTGGTTTTGTATATTTTTTTTTTAAAAAAAATTGACTTGACTGTTTCACATTTTGTATCTCTATCTACTCATTTTAGCACAATATAGGAACTTGTAAAATGTAGATTTATTTTTCAATATATGTTGCTATATGTGAAATTGGTTTGAGCATTCAAATCAAATTTGATGTAATCTTTCTAAGAATTGCCCTCATAAAATATATTTTTAAAATATATATTTAAATCTTAATACACATTGATTTGTTCCTTCAAATGTCATCAAGCTTTAAGAGTTTATAAGCTGGTCAAAACTTGGATATAGTATATCTAAAAATTGCCAACATGCCAAGTAGTGATTCTTTATATGCAAGTCCTAGCTTTGATAGGGTAAAACAAAATTTAAAAAAAAAAACTATATGTCCTTTGTGATCCTCAGAAGAACCAGCCAGATGGTGACTAAGAGAGATTAGTACAGTAAAATGCTAGTATTAAACATGAACTAAAAAAATAAAATAAAAATCCTTACGTGCACATTGAATTGAAGGATTCCTTTTCACTAAAAGTAATGAAAATTAATGTTCCTACAGCCATTGAAAAGAAAGTGGGTCTATCTTGGTTATGATTATGATCTTTTTGGTATAGAGAATTAATCAGAAAACAAAAGACAATTACCAATATAACAAGTTAAACCAGATAATGTGCTAACCATTCCACCCAAAATAGAAGGATTAGTGCTAAAGGCATAAAGAAACAGCAACTTTTAGTACAACAACTTATTTTGAACTCATCCAAAACACTGAACAAATATATGCTACAGAAAAATGTCTCTTGAGAAGTGCATTTGTACAACAAAATCATCCTAGGACAAGAAACAAAAGAATTTAAACAATTAGTGTGTATTTTTATTTTTGCACTTTACATTCTTCTTCTTCTTCTTCTTCTTCTTCTTCTTCTTGCTGTTAAACACTCCTGAAGACAAGAAAATTATACACCAGCTGCAACTGCAAACAGGGGCTGAAGCTCTGATAATTTGCACTCAACATAGAGACAGATGAACAATCAGTGACGCGTATACATCTTTAGTGTTGTGACGGATCAAGAACTGCGCAGTGTTAGTCTTTTTGCTAAAAAGAAATCATTTGGATGTTCTCCTGCAGATTTGAAATCATCCCAAGTTTAGAGTGTTTTTGGGGAAGACGACTCGGTTTGAGTTTGGGACACCTCTAGTTCAGGAGGCAAGAGATTCAAGAAGCTTCCTTGGACAGATTGATCACTTGAGGTTGCATCTGATACACCATCTGATTCCTCCTCTGTACAAGAATTGCAAATGTACAAGAAAGATGAAAAATTTGCCACTAGGTTTTAAGAAGACGAATTTCAGCCAACAAAAGTAAAATACTAGGAAAAATATTTCTTCAATTTCAGTCTAGAAAAAAGAAGATCAAAATGGGAATGACCGTAGATAGTGTAAATTACCGAAGATTGACTTGATTGTTGGCCTTTTGGGCTTGGTGTCTTTCTTTTTCAGTTCAGCTGCAACCAAATGCAAAAGAAATAACATTTTCAGACGCAAGTAAATTCATTAAGCAGAAAAAAAGGTGCATCCTAATATGCTTCAGCTGTCTAATGGATTTGAAAAGACTATAGTGATAGGTTAAAATGACTATAAAATGGCAAATAAATTCATCATCATTATCATTAACCCAACGAGGCTCCGCTACAGCGGAATCTGGGGGGTCAAGATGAGGGTACCCCTGCCCAAGGGAAAGGGGTAAGCCCGATAGACCCAAGAAAAACTGAAATTCAGCTATGTGACAATAATAACTGAATTTAGTTAGAATGCATCAAAATTGATATAGGGACTAAATTCATCTCAAAGGCACTGTATAAAAGCCAATGAGGATGAGGATGTGTCCCCAAAAAATGGCAAATAAATTCAACTTGAGAAAAACAGCGTTTCTTCATTCAAGAAGTTATTAGATGAGTGAGAAGTGAAAACCCATTAAGCATGAGAGAGGGAGAGAAAAATACCCATCCCAGGAACTTGATGGCCATTCACAATCTCAAAGTTCTTGTAAGTATAGCCCACGAAATTAAGGTCCTTTGATGATAGCATCTGTAAGATCAAGAACACAAGAAATATGTTGTTTAACTTTAGACAGGATGGAAGTAACTGCCAAGGATAAAAAAAAAACTTCTGTTCCGTTTAATTATATAGACACAGGAGGCATAATTATGATTTATGAATAGCGGAAAATGCTGTTTAACTTGCCTTTCTCCATGGACCAGACCTGGAACTTGAATGACCTGAATTTTCAGACTGCGCAACACAATAAACAAAGAAAACCATAAGCACTACTCAGATATTAAGATGCAGCATTCCAGCAACTTAAACTGGTATAAGGTACGCACTAATAAAAGCAATATACATACCTCATCAAACTTTTCGAAATTCTGAGTGTCCAATTCATCATTAACCTCAGGAATGAAGGCAGCTTCCATATGGTATATCCTCTCCCACTCGACGCCGTTAAAAAATGAATGAACCTGACGTCCAAAAACACGTCCTCAAACATGCGGCCTAGTATCAACATCACTATAAACCTAGAAAAGGACAAGCCATACAATAATACCTTGATTTCATCTGCACCCTTGCAACCCAATCTCTGGTTGACATTACATAGCAATTTGCTAATAAGATCTTTTGCATCAGCAGATAGCCTAGCTTCTTCTGGAAATTTTAAATGAGTTTTCCAATTTACAATCTACAAACCATGGGAGGAAGAGCTGTTAGAACCAACCAAATTTCATTCAGCAATTGGTGAACACAATTAATGATGCAAATCCAAATAGCAAAATAAATAAGAATATGAGATAACAAAGTAGTTTGTCCAGCGTACCCATCATGCCCATGAATGTCAACCATAATTCAAGTCAAATATGTCCAAATAAAATGTGGAGACAAAACCACCAAAATCTTTCGAATTGGTGTCCAGAAAGAAAGCCTGATAATCAAGAAACATTTAAAGAGCAGAAAAAAAAGTAAGTACCTTCCTACATGTGGACATGGGATCATCTGAATAGAAGGGTGGATAACCCACAAGCATTTCATACATAATTGCACCTAATGACCACCTGAAGATACAGGCAACATTAACACAACTGTATTCAGAGCATATAAGATTTGTTGACATTTGATAGTTAGATGAACAAAAAAAACCATCAAGCTCAGCATTATGCATTATAGGGAATAAACAAGATAATTCTACCCACACATTCATAAAGAGAAATAAAGGAACTGATGTGTCTCTATCAAATCACAAGGTCAAAATAAAAAACTAGATCAGGAGCAGTTTAGAAAATTATTGCTACGAACCAATCAACAAGGACACGCATTGATACTGATGAAGATCAGAATTGCAGGTGACATCATGGCATGAATGATGTTCTGATGTTAGGTCAACAAAAGATTATCACGAAAATTAAGGCATGCCATGTTTTACATTTTCTCTTAACATTGACGCAAACAATTATTAGCACAACATTTCAGTTCCCAAGGATTCTATTTACTAGAAATGCACAAGATCACTTTGAGGGAGGTGAAATTCTAAGGGAAATTCTTTGAAGGCAAGACATTCTATAACATTCATATAATGTAGCAGAACATAGTTTTCTCTGGAAACCTACATTATCCAGTGATACTATCATCAGACCAGTTGAGTAGTTGATAAGTTACAGCTATCATCAATGACATTATAACAGAACAAAGTTCAAAATGGATTATAGACTAACATATTTTTGCAACTTTATATGATGATAGTTTAGTTAGCACGAAGAAAATCATCAAACTAGTCATATATCAAACTTTCATAATTCCAGTTCAGAAAATATTGATCTTTCAACCAATATATACATGCAAAACAAAAAAAATTAATAGGAATAAGTAGACATCAAGAGTAAGTGAATAATATATAATCTTCATGAAAGCACAGATATTTGGTTTACCAGTCACATTCCAGTGCATAACCTTTCTTCAGAAGGACTTCTGGGGCAATGTAATCAGGTGTACCTACAGTTGAATATGCCTGCACAGTATATATACTAGATTTGTCAGGAAAGGAATCCCCCGAGACTAATTTTCAAGATTCTCACACATTTTTCAAGTTACAAGAAGGCTATGAAAGGGGCAAGAAATGAGAAAAAAGAAACTGCAGTGACAATCATCATTTATAGAGCTAGCTTTATAAGTTGATTGTTATATCTTACTAAAATATCAATGGAACTAGTTTCACTCCTTTATTAAGCATGATAAGAGTCTTTGACTGGGACTATAACAAAATAATGGCACTTGGACCAAAAAAAATAAATAAAAGATCCTGCAAGGGAAAAGTCTCAAAAGATTTACAAGCATCCTCCGGTTCTTCTGCCAGTGTTGCAGCTGCTCTTGTTGAGTACGTTTTGGTCCAGAAGAAGCAGTTGGAGACCCACTAGAGTTGCTGATAGCAAAATCTTTCTCTTCCAGTACGCTGCAGTCTAATGGTTTGCAGAGTCCAAAATCCGATAGCCTCAAATGACCATCTCTATCAAGCAGCAGGTTATCAGGCTTGATATCTCTGTTACAAACAAAAGATTTCAGCAGATTGAATGACCGATTTATTAAACATATTAAGGAAAAGAGGTGACGTACCTGTGTATATAGTTGTGCTTATGAATTGATTCAATAGCTAAAATTGTTTCCGCAACATAAAATCTTGCTTCATCTTCTGTCAATGTATCCTTCCTCATAAGTAAGGTCATCATATCACCACCAGGAAGATACTCCATTACAAGATACAGATACTCCTCGTCTTGGAAAGAACAATATAGCTTCACAATGCAATTGCTGTCAACTTCTGCAAGAAGATTTCTTTCAGCTTTCACATGTTCCACCTGTATTACACAATTCAGATGAAAGAAAAGAAAATGCAATGAATAAGATAGCATATATCTTTGAGTAATCCAGTTTTATACAGGATTATGGAAACAAATTATCAAGCACAAAAATATAACACATACTCTAAAATGGTAAGTTCAATGGGAGAAGAGACATAAATTTATACCTGCCCTCGCCGAAGCATCTCTGATTTCTTTAGCTTTTTCATAGCATATACATGACCCGATTTCTTTTCCCTGCAAACTCGAACCTGGGAAACAACAGTAAGTTTAACATTCATATATGGAGAACATAAATTGTACTCCTTCTAATAAAAACCAGCCAGGCATAAGTAAGATCACAATTCACTCCACAATAGGAAAACTTCAAGCATAAGAAATGGCGAAAGGGCATGAGCATTTATACTACTAATTAAAAAAGCTGCGACCCTCTAAAGCAGAAACACCAACATATGAGATGGACTGCTTTGTGTTCAATCCCTCTATTGTGTGGTCTTGTGACAGTGATATTAACATCAGTTGTCTTGGTGTAAGACTTCAGTGAGATAAGAGTTTGATAGCTTTTTATTACACTTAACTGTAATTGATTTCAAACAAAAATTCAAATAGATAACATTCTTCACATATTTCTTGGTAGGGTATATGCAGGATTGAGAGCATCTGTAACCACACAAAGATACGCATCAAGAAGAGGGGCACTAAGATTTGTTTTCATCTGGTTTTATTGCTAAGTTTCATGTTTTCTGGGAAAGTGAGTCTTTGAAGAAATTAGAAAAAAAAATTCCATGCATCTAAAGAAAGAAATGAATGCCAAAATTTCTAAATACATACCTCACCAAATGCACCCTTTCCAATCATTGTCAATAACTCAAAATCATCAACACCCATTTTATGCCTCTGAAGTCGCATGTATTCTCTTTCTTTCTGCTCCAAAAATTTCAGCAAGTTATTCTGATCTTCCTCAGAGACATCAGCATCAGCCAATTTCTTCTCCAGTACACTTCGTCTGCTCAACGACAAGAGTTGAGTAAAACAAAAATTTAATAACCCCCACATAGTTGGAGAAACATTCAGCCAAACACCACTTACTTTTTGCTAGACATGACATATCCAACTTATCCAGAAGCATATGCATATTTTGATTAAACATTTCTATTAACATGTAATAAGGCAAAAATGGATGCAGCAGACAGGGAACAAGGGCCCAAGAGCTGCACCCTTGACTTGTTTTATTCATGCTTAGAGAAGTTTCTCAAACCACAGAAAACTTTTAAAGATCTTATACGGGGGGACATAAGACCATTCAAAACTTCTCATAAAAAGCATACCTTTCCTTTCTCTCCTCCAAATTCTTCATTTGGTCCTTGTAATGTTTTTCAATATACTGCTTAGCAGCTTCAACCCTTTGTTTTGTGATATTAGACAGGGTCTCATCGTCCTCAGAAATCGAGTCAGTGCCATCCCTGCCCAAAACAGAATCCTTTTTCCTAGTTGATGAACCCCTCAACTTGTCGCGTGGCTGAAGCTTCTGCAACCAACTCCTTGCTGCCATATTTTCTCTTTCCCACCACCCTCTTCAATATCCAATGAGAAAATCAAATTGGCCTCACCATGAGCATCAGCCCCTCATATTGAGGAATTTTCCATGACCTACTAATGACCACATCAAATGTGACCACGCAAGTGAAACAATCCTACAATCCAGTATCCAAATTTGCGAGATTTCTGTGCAGAAAACAAAACAAGCATATACGTTTTATTAGAAATCTCGACTTTGAAATCGACATTCAGCAGATTCATCCAGCATTCCAGCTTATATAACCAAAACTGTCAATACTTCCAAAAATTGCCAGCATAAATGCAGGTCAAGCTCAAAAGAAGAAATATTGAATAATATAACACACAAAATCGATAAGAAAAGCCTAGCAAAAATAAAAAATAAAGCTTGCATCAGATTCAAATTGTACAAATAGTCTGTATACTATTCAAATTTCAAAAAAAATTGCAAGGAAAGGCTGCTCAGGTATTCAGGCAACAAACTTTCACCTCAATCTCGCAAGAAAGGGAAGTAATCAGCATTCCAAACACGCAAAAGGGGAAAAGAATTGAAGTGAAGGAATCAAAAAGGGGGGAAAGGTCAGAATCACACATTTACCAAATACATCAACAACCCCCACAAATCCTAGAGAAAAAAACGCAACTAATATCGGCAAAATCAAAGACAAAGATAGATAAAATAGGATTACCGGTGTAACGAGGCTCCTTTTCCTGATCCCCTCCCCACAAGAGACAGCTAAAACAAACCCTAAAAACGCAAAGTCAGAGCGAGGGAGAAACAGAGAGTTTCGAGATCGGAAGAGTGGTGAAGGTCCACGACCACCAGACTCTTTCACCAAGTAGTCGTTGTCCGCATGATCTTCTTCAACCCCTGAGTGTATTTGCAGGAACCCGAATTTGAATTAAATATTGTCGAAGGCGGAAATTAGAAATTAATAAAATTTTCAGGGTGTTAATTTTTTAAACTCAAATGATTATTTGGGGGAGATAGATCGAGGCGTTGGGATGAGAACAAAATGATTTTAGGAAGCTTCTTCGGAAGCAAGCGGGAGAGAAGAGTGAAAATGGCTGCCGAGTTTGCCGAGTTTGCCGTGTGGACATGTCTGCAACTCCGGGTTGAGCCATGTGCGTTGCCCGCATCGTCTGTTTTATGTGCGAAACGACGTCGCATAGTTCTTTTTTTTTTTTGTAAGAAATGAACAGCTATTTAAATGACTCTTGAATCTTGATTGATTAAGTTAAAAACCAAGGTCCCCAAAACAAATTTTATTACTTTCATTCCACATTTTAAAAGGATGTATTATTTTTAAGGACTTATTTGTTTCTATACCTCTTTGGTATAGGAAATGGGTATAAGAATGAGTCAAATCCATACAAGTGTTTGTTTTTAATAAGGGGATGAGAATGAGTGATTCTCATTCCACCAAATTACACTTAAGTTCATACCCAACTTAAAACTAGAGTATGAGTGATACATATTCCAACCCCATTCCCGATTCTAACCCAATTCCCGGCATAGAAACAAACGGCCCCTAAACATTATTTATGAGAAAATGAAAGTACCATAGGTATTATATTGTTGGAAATAGATTGTATCGTAATGAAGAATTAATGCAGGTTGTCTAAAAATATTCTTTTTTTTTGTAAACGAGAAGGCAATAGCCCCTCGGGAAATTAGATAACTAAGAAAACGGTTACAAACAAATGAGCCAAGAACGAGCCCACTCACGAAAGTCATTAGAAATAAAAGCAACAACGTCTTCCGGGGGCTCCAAAAGAGGATGAAAACCAAGAGGAAAACCGGAAGCAAATTCCGCGAGGGAGTCGGCGACATAATTTGCTTCCCTAAAAACATGGGTAAAACGGATATTCCAATCCCGCAGTAGTAATCTTCAAACCGGAGAGACCAGTCCGGAGAGCGGGTGAACCTTAGGTTGTCAGATAATATGATCGTATAACACTTTTCACATAGGGAGTGTCAATTTGGATAATACTTGTTTTATACTACTACAAACTACTACTAATTAGTAATTTTATCATTTACAAATAATTACTAAGCATGTGAGCTAGTATATTAATTAAACATGTGAAATTATGATGAGAGATGAGTGAATGTCCCTCCAGTACGAACATTAGGCAGACCACAATGAGAAGATTTTACATTTTAAACTAATAAATGCCGATCATAATATATATAACAACAAATAAAAATAAAATAAAGAGGGAGAGAGATGAGTAACATGTTTATGATTATTTTTTCTCACATATTTTCTGAACCGGCTGCACACATGTACATGTGCATTTTGTGACACTGCCCCTGCTCACTTGCACATCATTTTAAATGATACTCAAAATTAAGGTTTTAGGTAGTTTGTAACTCTTCTAGCCTTTCAGTAGGCAATATTGATCAAAATAAGTTCAATATATTGAAATGTAAACACGATATTAAAAATAAACAACGGCAAGAACATTACACATGAATTGTTTACTACTCAATGCACTCATTATCGTTACATATAGGGGTAATTAGGGGCATAAAATTGAACAACATGCTTATTTAATTTGACCAAACAACCTTTCCTTTTACCTCACCATTCAAAGAATGAATGATTCTTTTGTATTTCATTATGTATGATTCTACAAAAAATCATCTGTAGTACGCCATATGTCTAGATGATCTGAAAGGCGATGAGTCAAATGGAGAAGCTTTCTTGGCTTGTAAGTTGGATGCTATCGGATTGTTCTTCTTTTCGGCCTTGGTTTCTGAACGAAGCCAAGACTCCACCACAGATAGTAAATTAGTGGAGCTTTTCAGTTCAGGCAGTTCAGATAGCTTTGCCTTTTTCTTAAGCTCACCATCTTGGATGTATGCCAGGTCAGTCGCCCAAGTCTCCAACCCATCAAATATGTGTGTAGCATATACAATTGTAGCTCCTCTCTGCAATCAATTATTTGATCAATATGACATTTAGATTCTTAAAATAAGCTGACATTTAAAATAAGCTGACGTTTCTAGATTTACTGTGGGGTGTTATGAATTTGTTTGGTGTTTTAAGACTTTTAAAAAAGGACATTAAACTAAAAAAAATGAGATTATATAATGTGTAATGTCAAACAAGCCTTAAGGTAAGTTACAGCCATGAACAATGCAAAATATCAGCAGCTCTATGGAATCAGGCAATGGAAATCTAATACTGAACCCGTAAAGATGTTCGGAGCATAAAATTGTATTCGACCAAACTATGGATATGATTTGTAAGAAAAATAAATAAATGTAATGAGCCATTATGGGAAGTAATGGTGCATGAGTTTAAAGAGACTAGGAAAGTTACCTCATCACACTCTTGCTTGAAGAAGTCGAGCAAATCCATCCTTGCCACTACATCAAGGTCAACTGTAACCTCATCTAGCAACAGAACCTGCACTATCCCAGAAATTTTCTGTTGATTACTCCATGGCAGAGCAGAGACACTTTGACAGAGTCCCAAAAACAAGAAGAGCTTATGTAACACAAGTAATTCAATAACATTAAGCAAAACTTTCTTGATGTATACATATACATTGTTTTGGTGAAATTAATGCATTTTTAATTGGCTAACAGCAATGTTTCTTATTTTTCCTTAAAAAATCAACCATGAGCCAATTTTATTTTTGTGTGAAAATTTCTTGTATTTATTGACAAAGGTGATCAAGGCCTCATCGTAGTCTTTCGTAGATGGGCAAGAGAATTATCAATGATCAGTTTTCAATCAGATATATGCAAAAAGTGTAAGAAGTTCGAGGTAGGTAAATATGATGCAGAAATAGCCAGCAAAACCACTCTTTATATATAACAAAGACATTATCATAAGATCATCTGCATTTTATAGATCAATATAAATGAGAAATACCTTAAAAGGATGAAGAAGGCCCATGCAGATTTGCACTCGTCTTCGCTGTCCATCTGATACCTTGTGCATTCGCCATTGGAGATCAATATCAAGCAGTTGGATCAAGTTGTCCCTTCTATCAGGATCAGATCCTTCAACTATATAGTTAAGCCATCAATCGAATATCTAACTCAAAATTTTATTCCAAATAAAGCAAGCAAATGGAAGATATTAATGAGCATTAACAACCCCAAATATCCCAAAAAACATGAATGACTGAAATCATAAACAGAACACCAAAAGAGAAGCCCTATTATATGAAACCACCTCAAACCCAGCATGGACTTGTTAATTTACAAGAAAGAACTAGTACCTCCAAAGATCATCTGCTCAGCAGATATATCACCCTGAAGAGGCACTTCCCCCTGAATTAATCACAAAAATATAAGTTAAAACCACATACTGCATTTTTTGTATTAGAAATAGAAGATGCATAAAAAACTACATATATTTCTTTCCCCTTGTAAGATGCATTTAACTATTCAAGTACTTATCAATCAAATGCAGACGATTATATTCTTTTAAATGTACATACACACTATGACTCCGCAATAGCACACACTATAAGGCAACCAAAAAAGCACTAAGCCAAAGAATTTGAAAGAACTTACAGCAGAGCCAACGTTTTTAGTCCAAGATCCTCCCAGGTATGATAAGTCACCACTGCAAACCAGCTGTGTATCATGGAAAGCGGAGCAATTCAGCACCCTTACAACATCCTTCCCACCAACCATATGTTTTCCTGCCAAAATCTTCAACAAAGTTGTCTTCCCTGCAAGGCATCAGTAAAATCTTAGAGCATGAAGAAGGATACAGTTATTGCATTCAATATCTAGCAAAGGCAGGCAATCAGCCTGAAGGTAGATTCTACAAAGATTTGGATAATGCTTGTAAGCAATATACTTAATCGCCATGTCAATTTTACTTATCCTGAGCACCATAAATACAGTAGAATCTGACCATGATCTCCACTTGAAAGTAACATTTTAGTTTGCCATCCTAATATACAGAAACATTATCTCCTAATACAAAAGATAAAAAGACAGTAAGAAGTTGATGTCTGTCATCCAAAGACCTAATTCATCGAATAATGCCCCCAAACAGCTGAATTCGGCGCCAAATCGATCGATCAAGCAAACAAAAAAGAAAGTATCCATGGAATTTCTTCCATTCGTATCGAACAAATAAGCAATTTCCTACTAACAGCTACCAAAATTACCACGGAAAGCGAAAAGCAACAGTTGAGAGCGTAGCGAAAGAGATGAATTTACTAAAAATTATCAACGAATGGTTCACCAGATCCATTAGCGCCGACGAGAAGACAGCGAGAGCCAGAAGGTACATCGAGGTTGAAGTCAGCAAAGAGAGGTGATTGGACATCGTAACCAAATTGCATAGCTCGCACATTAATGGTGCTTTTCAGATCCCCTTCCTTCTCCTCCATTATCCTCAGTTGGCGGTAGTACTCGTTGTGGTGGCGATGGCTATGGCAATGGCGGTTCTTTGACAGGGGTTGGGTTGCTTTTATCGAATGACGAAGGCCTTCGCGGGGTTGGTGTGTGGGATAAAATAAGAGTAAAACGACGTCGTTGAGGAAGCATATGGGCTTTTTGTTCTATGATCTTGATACTTCCACGTCACTGGTTTGCATTTTGAGTAGACGAGCCCGCTTCATCCACGTCGACGAAATTTATTTTATTTTTTTAATTTCAATGATATGGTCAGTCGTCGTCGGTCACCAACATTTTGTAAACGAAGATCGGAGGTGACTTCAATGCGTTTACGTAAAGATGGCCGGAATTAACTACTTGTGACTATCATCGCTCACATTTACCATTAACAGTGTTGATGTAGATAGAAATATTGGAGGAAAATTGTTGAAAGGTTGCAATAAAATTTGAGAGTTTGAATATTGTACGGAATAAATGTTATGTGTGGATATGCAACAAGTAAAAGTGGATTGTAAAGTATTAAAAATGCATCGAAAAGTACTATTGTCATGACACTTTTAATTAGGGTTTGTGTTGATTCACATGCTCATATGCTTTTCTTGGGGTTTGCTGCAATTTCTAATTTTCTATTTTGAATTTGTTTTTGTTTTTTTTTTGGTTCTCCAACAATCATAATTTCCTTCTTGAATAAGTGTGCACAGGAAGTAGTATGGGGTGGCTTGTTGCCGGACCTTATCGACTTTGTTTCTCCTTCAATCATCAAATTAAGGGATAACTTAGTCATACTTTGAAAGGCCAAGCCTTTGTTTGATTAATCTATTGGCCCTTTTATTGATCTTCTTGGAGGTGGTTCTTGGTTTTAGGTTCATTTGGATTTCATTTTATTATCTGAACAATCAGGTTTTTAGATGGCTAGCTATTCTTGGGGCTACTCGAAAAGTCTTGACTTGCCCAGCTAGAAAAAGAGTATGCTTTCTAAGAAGAGTAGTTGTCCATTAATGGCAAACTTCGGTTCCAATCTCTTCTATTATACGCCCTGAAATCCTTGATTCTTCCTCATTCGCTTCTTTTTACTGTAAATGGGTTATGATTTGTGAAATTAGTCTTTTTTTTATTTTGTTGTATATACATTTTTTTGTCCAAAAATCTTTTGTCGATGTAACCAAATTGGTGGATTTCAATTGGAATTAGTCTCTGATCACATCAGACTTTATGTTCTTATAAAAAAAAGTTGATTTTGGCTTCTTTTGTTTCCCTTCTTAAAGATATTTTAAAGAATAATGTGTTCTCTCCAACAATAAAGCCAATTTGGCACATTCTTTAGGTAAGAACCAATGATTGTATTCTCCAACAATAAAGCCAGTTTGAAGCTTATTAGTGTCATTGAAAAACCTTCTACTTTACAGTCTTTACTTACAACTCATTAGTAATGGATGTTTTTAAGAAACTAATTACTCGAAATTACTTATTAGCTAAATGAGTATCACACTAAGAGTTGCATCTATTTTTATCTCAAATAAAATGATGTCTCTATCTATATTGAGAATATATATTACACTCGAAATTCTTTAGGTTGAAGTTTAACAATGACAAAAGCTCGGTCCTTTTTTCTCGATCGATCCTTCACTCATCGACGGTTACTATAAATCAACATCAACATGCCCATGACTACTGATTTAGGCACATAATTGGAGTTCCTACTCTTCACGGTCGGATTGTGAATGTGAAACTTCAACCAATGCTTGATAAAATTGCGTCCATGCTACGGGATTGGCAAGTGCAGTCTTTGTCCTTTGCAAGGCGAGTAACTCTTGCTAAATCGGTCTTGACAAGCTTTGCCCATTTATACAATGTAATCCACTTTGATTCCTCCTTCGGTTTGTGAAACCATAGACAAAGCGGTTTGCAGGTTCATATGGGGATCTCAACACGAGCAACGAAAGGTGCATCTCCTTTATTGGGAGAAAAATACTCTCCCCAAGAAGTATGGGGCTTAGGGGTTCTGTCTATTAGGGACTCGAATGATGCGGCGCTTGCAAAGTTAGTTGGGTGAACTATCCAAGAGCAGGATCAACTTTGGAGCCGTCCTTCGGGGCAAATACTGTAATAATCGACTTGACATTGACATTTTCCAACGCTGCAATCATCAGTCTTACAATTGGAAGGGTTTGGTCCATGGTGGCCAATTACTCTCTAAGGTGATTAGGACTTAAGTGGGAAATGGTGCTCATACACTTTTTTGGACCCACAACTGGTTGAAAGACCGACCACTTACCGAATTCTCGTTGGAACCCCTTTTTGAGGCGGATTGTTTGAGTATTGGGTTGGTAACTCTTGGGATTGGGATGCACTGACTCCTTGGTTCCGGGCCACATTTGGGCCGAGATTATGGCTGTAGAAGTTAGGGCAGAGAATGATGCGCTCGATCGTTTTTTCAGGGCCCCTTGCCATCAAGTTGTTTCTCGACCGGTTCTGCCCGATCTCTACTTCAAGGGCCTTTCCCAAATCAGGTACATCCCACGTGGACGTCTATTTGGCTTTGCTTGGCCCAACAACGAGTACACCAATTCCTTCAATTGGCTTGTCACAATTTATTTCTATGCAATACTACCAGGGTCGGCCGGGGTCTTGCTCATTCTGATACTTGTCCTCGTTGTTCAGCGTCGGAAACTTGCCTCCATGTACTCCTTGACCGTACGGTTGTAAAAGCACTTTGGAAAGCTTGTCTTCCACCTTCCGGTCGTTAGCCGATCGAGTTTCTTTGGATCTTTCGACATCAAAGAATGGGTGTGGACCAACACCCGATCACGAGATCAACATAGTTCTTCTTTTGCATACTTCATATGGTATGTTTGGATGGCGCGGAATAGTTTGGTCTTTGATGGTTTGGATCAGGTGGGCAGCGTTGTTTTGATGGCGAGTCGGGTGGCGACAACCTATCATATCCTCGAGACTGATTATCCTGGCCGGTCGACTGAGTCAGTTGTTGGTGTTGTTGTTGAGCCTACTCGGTGGATGCCTGTTGACGAGGATTGGGTAAAACTGAACGTTGATGGGGCTTCAAAAGGAAACCTAGGACCGACGGGAGGTGGAGGTGTGTTTCGTGATCACCTGGGTGCTTTTATCGGCGCCTACACGTTTCGTTGTGGCTCGATGTCGGCCTTGACTACTAGACACTGGTCCATAGTTCACGGGCTTTGTTAGGAGTTAGAACTCTGGTGTGACGTTTGATCATTGAATCCTACTCTATCATTGCTTGCAAACTAATTAATGTTGTGACTCTAACTCTCTAAGTACACATCTTGATTTTCACCTCATTGACAAGTGTAGTTATTTGATTCGTCGTGATGGGTGTTAGGTTCAGTTTCAGTTCATCCCGAGACACCTTAATTCCATGGCGGATACACTTGCTAATTATGCTTGTTCGTTAGATGCATCCTTTGCTTAATTTTCTACTCATCCTACTTGTGTTTTACCTTTTTTGGCACCACGAACTCTGTTATGATTCCATATTAAGCTAATAAAAGTTAAGGGGCTTTTTACCCTCCTTTTGACAAAAAAAAAAGTTTACAAGGAATGCCTTCAAATGCACATCTCACATGTAAAGCGTATACATGATCGGTCTATTATTACATGCTGATTAATAAGATTGAATGATATGTTTATATAACTTTTTAAAGTAATATGAAAAAGATCATAATTTCGATATCAAGGTCTAATTCCAAGACTTCCTGTTTTTCTCAAAGTTTGAGATATTCGCTAAGTATGAAATCAAAGTTTGAGATATTCGCTAAGTATGAAATCAAAATTAATTTTATAATTGGGTTTGATGAGTTATGCCTTGTGCCAAAGAGGCATTTTTCTATCATATGATTTAAAAAAAAAACGGATTTATCTAAAGGTGGTAATATTCGAATTTGTAAACTTTCCAATGGAAGGAAGAATGATGACAAGACCGAGATCGAATGTCAAACTCTGGTAAGTTTTGATTAGACGGATGATGTATCGGGAATTTAACTATTTTGCATATAAGGTTGGGATTCACTTTGTAACATAAAAGTTTAAAATAATGGGTAGAGTGATGATTGTTATATTTTTGTCGATGTGGGATATTTGTTCATCCAACACGAACTTAAGACCTCCCAACTCTTATTATAAGTGCTCATATCTTCTACCATTAGACCACCCCATGTAAAATTTGGATTTACTATAAGTGCTCAATTTAGGATTGGGCAAAATTCGGTTGGATCGGATTTTTGGACTGAACTTGGAACATATGGACCAAGAGTTGTTTACAATTAGAGCAGTACTTCATACTATCAGACTATTAGTTAAAATTAAGCCATTTACAGATTTAGTTAGAGCTACATGAGTTGTTTAATGCACTAAACACGTTCTTTAATTACAATTAAATGATCTGATAAAAAATTACAATTAAAAGAGCTCAAATTGGCTGAATCGGAACATGACCCGCTGGTTCAGATTCAATCCAGAAAATTATCAATCATACGCTCTTGTCATACAAAATTCGATGATCACCATATTTCATATCTGGGTAAATTCAACCCATCTTAATAAATGTGGGTAGTTTAATGTAATTTGTCATACTTTGTGTTCCAATTAGGAATATTTTAATTTATTGAACCTTGTAGAGTTGTAGTTGTTGTACCGCTCATCCGGCTTCTCTCCCGACTCCCTCCCTAGCCTCTCTTTCCCTGTCAATCTGTTTCTCACTCAAACTCCATTTCATTCATACTGGACAAATTCGATCGTCCTAAAGAGCTGTATTTCTCGCCGGATTTAAATCACCACGCCGACGCTCGTTCACACCGCCCGTTGTTTCTCTTTCTCGGTGATGGTAAGCTCTCTTATAATCCCGACACTGTTATTAATATATTGGAACGTCTGTGCTCAAATCTGAAGAAGGGATGAGATGAAAAGACTTGTTCTTGAAGCTTTTGTGCTCAAAGAGCAGAGATATTGCATTAATTCATCTGAAACCCCTTTATCTCATGTTTGGAACTTTCTAACTGTCTGTTGAAAAACCTAAATGTTGGCGGACTTGCTTGATTTTTTTTGGGATTTTGGGCACTATGGGAGATTTTATAAGCTTGAATATGTGACTCTGTGCGCGTGTGCGGGCGCTTTAACTACACCAGGGTCAGTTCAGATGTTCGTGCTATTTTCCCTTTCTCTAATTGGAATTGATTCAATTTATACTTTTGCAGTGTGTTCTCTTTATTCTCTTCTCTTCATCAGACGGTGTTTGGGAACTTTCTTTGCCCTTGTTCACTTCTTTGTGAGGATCCATTTTCAGCGCACAACAGGCAAGAATGTCCTCACGAGGTAGCATCAAAAAGCTCTCTTCTTCATATATTTCCCGTAATGGTAGGAGTGCACTTCACAAATTTCTGCAAATTGATTGTAAATTGGGCAAATTGGACATTAGCGACGCCCATTACTTCTTCGACCACATGCTTTCTATGAGACCTCCCCCTCCAGTTTCATTCTTCAACACGCTATTGGGCGCTCTTGTTAAGGGTAAGCATTTCACTCTGGCCATCAGCTTCTACAAGACGTTGAATATTTCAGGTGCTCTTGGGTCGATATCAGATGTTGCCACCTTCAATGTTCTGCTGAACTGCTATTCTAGTATGAAATTAGGAAATGCTGCATTTTCAGCTCTGAGCCTGATATTGAAGTACGGTCATCATCCCGATACTGTGACTTTTAATTCGTTGGTTAAAGGGCTGTGTTTGGAGAAGAAAGCTTTTGAAGCTGTTGGTTTGTTTTCAAAGATGATTCGGTTGGGCTGCACTCCTAATATTGTTACTTACAACACTATGATTAATGGTTTGTGTAAGACTGGGAATGCTTTGGTAGCTCTTCAATTGCATCGGGAAATGGTGCATGATAAAATGGGTTCCACGCAAGAAAATTGTAAACCAAACATGGTATCTAATGTCGTGATTGATGGTCGCTCTATAGAGTGGCCTACAAGTGGTGGTAGGAAAAGAAAGTTTGCTAGAATATCACCGGATGTCATTTCTTACAATTGCTTGATTGATGGGCTGTGCCATTCAGGGATGGAAGAAGATGCTAGCTCGCTCTTTTTTGAGATGATAAATAATGGGGTTCATCCCAATGCTGTGACTTTTACTATCCTTATAAATTTGCTCTGCAAGAAAGGCAAAGTAGAACAAGGGATGGAGCTTTTGCAAATGATGATCCAGAGAGGTGAGGCCCCTAACGTTATTACATATAGCACAATAGTGGATGGATACTGTAGAGCTGGGAAAATAGAAGAAGCTATGAGAGTGTATCGGGATATGTGCAGTAAGGAAATTTATCCTGATAATGTCACTATAACTACATTGCTGAAAGGGCTTTTTCATTTGAAGAAAGTCGAAGATGCTTTAAGTCTATTCAACAACATGAAAAAGATGGACTTTAAGCACGGTGTTCTTCGATCTTGTGGACCAAATCAGGTTACTTACGGTACCGTGATTGATGGATTATGTAAAGAAGGGTATATAGATAAGGCTGAAGAGATTTTCTTCGAAATGAAAAGTATTGGCATCAATCCAAATGTTTATATTTATGGTTCTTTGATTGACGGGCTCTGTAAAAAAGGATATGTGGATAAGGCAAAAAAGTTGTTCTCGAAAATGCAAAGCAACAGTGTTTCTCCCAACGTCATTGTCTATAATTGTTTAATTGATGGGTTGTATCATCATGGAAATGACGAAGAGGCTAAAAGACTTTTGGAGAAAATGATTGTTGATGGTATTTCGCCGGATGTGGTGACGTTCAATGTGATAATTGATAAACTTTGCAAAAAAAGAGATATGGAACAAGCAAAAAAGTTGGTAGAGTTGATGAACCAAAAAGGGGTGCTCCCTGACTTCATTACTTACAGCAGTTTGATCAACGGTCTCTGTTTAGAAGGAAGGATGGATGATGCCAGGAAAGTGTTTACTTCAATGGGAAGTTTTGGCTACGAGCGTAACATCGTGACATATAACACGTTGTTGAATGGGTACTGCAAAGCAGGGATGTTTAAGGAGGCAAGCAATTTGCTTCTTGAAATGGAATCGAAGGGTTGTTCTCCTAATGTTGTCTCGTACACCACATTGATAGAGGGGTATTGTAGAGGAGAGATGGTAGAGGAGGCATACAATTTGCTTGTTGAGATGGATGCCAAGGGTTGCTCCCCAGACGTGATTACGTTTAATGCATTGCTTGCCGGCTTTGCTCGTCAAAATGAAAGTGCCAAAGTTTAGAGCTTCTTCAGAAAATGCTGGACAAAAAGATCTTACCTGACTCGCACACAAAGTGTATTATACTAGAATGTTTCAACAAGGATGGAAGTTGTGAGAGTTGGATAGACTCCCTCCCTGATTTCTCCTCAATTCGAAACCCCAAAAAAGACCCGCACTGAACCTGTAGCCTGTAGGTGAGTTGGAGTCTTGATATTAGTAAGTGTTTAAGAAGTTTTTGTTCATTTAGATATTTTGCCAAACTATGTTTGTCAACTACTTAACGATTGATGATGCACGAAATGTGTTTTCTTTGTAGTGGTTAGTATTGGTTATTGGTGTAATGGTTGTTGCCCTAGCTAATGTTGTCTCATACAACACATTGTTAGAATGATGAAAGTAGTGAGAGTTGGATAAAACCCCTCCCTGATTTTACTCCAATTGAAAACCCCAAAAAGGACACAAACTGAACAATTAGGTGAGTTGGATTCTTGATCTGTATATATCTTTGTTACATGTAGTCACCTTTAGTGTTCTGCTGAACTGGTATTGATCTCTGTTTTGCGCACAGCAAGCTAAATATTGATCTTTGTTTTGTTCTTGTTGGTTTACTCATGCTGTGTCTGAATCCTTATAATTAAAAAAAAGGGATTTAGTTTTGGCTAGGAGAATTGCTCAGCCATATTGCATTTATTTTGAGACCACTGTTTTTAAGATTTACATTTATTTTGAGACCTCATTCATATGTTTATATTGCTGCAAATGAAAATGAGAAAATCAGCCTTTATATGTATATATCTTATGTTTCATTTGATCACTCCTTAGAATCCATTTTCTCACTTAACCACCCCTTACTTTTCAACTTTGCTAAAATTGCTTCAAAACTTGGACCCTTGTGGTTTATGAATCGACTTGAGTTTGATGTTTTTCTGCAACAATTGCTTCAACACTTGGACCCTTGTGGTTTATAGAAACTTGAAACCCTAAATCAGGTGCAGATTGAATCCGTTGTAAACAATTCTAGGTCTCCAAAAACCGATTTGTTAGGACAAATGGTGGCTATTTTATCAATGTTCAGTGAATTGGAGATTGGGAACTTTACCCTGTTTCATAAGTCTCATGATATTTTTAAGTTGGCTTGTAGAAATCACTGTAACTGAATTTCAAACATTTGATGATAGCTATATCAGTTTTCAGTCCCTTTCAAGTTTCAAGCCCGCCTTATGAGTTCTGCAACATTGCTAGATTGTTAGCAAACATGTGATATCAGAAATTCTGATTATTAATTATCTTATTTCAATCTTTCATTCACTTTTAGTCACATATTTTGGTTTCATGGATTGAGTTTTAACCGGGAAGTTATCCACAGGTTTATTCCATTTAGGTACAGAAGTGCCACTGAAAGTAGTGGAGGCTCCTCTGATCAGATTGTGGAAGTTCTTATGATCAACTCTAAATCTAATAGTGGACCGGGTCATTTGTTTCCCAAGGTGAAAATATTGGGAGTTCTCTTTGTAGGCTAAGAAATTTCATTTCGCATTCGCTACACCAACAAAAGTTCCCAAGGTGAAAATATTGGGAGTTCTCTATGTCTAAATTATTAAGGTTATCAGATGACTATAGTTTTGAATTCTTTCATGTTATTTATAAATTATTTTGTTGGCATTAAAAATTATTACACTTATTTTGTAATCACCCATGATGGTATGGGTATCACACTAGTTATGTGATTATTCTGTAGGTGAGTAGCTGGCACTCCATGAGCTAGAAGTTCACCCATACAGACTTATTTTTGGGCATTTTTTCCATTAATTTAATGTATGTTATATATAGTGGTCAACTCTACCCAACTAAACTACAAACACTACTAAACTAGTTGTAACATTCAACTGATGAAGTTTCTCAAATTGACATTATTGCTGCAAAGATTATGCTACTTCTAAACCAATTTCTTTCAGTCTACATGAAACATACCCAATGAGAGATCACCTGAATTGCGGACAAAATTGTCGAAACTTATCTCCTTACGTTAATACTCTACTCTAAGTCTCTAATAGAGGGGTTTACTCCTATTCCTATCAATTTGGCGATGCAACTATTGTAAAGTTTTGCAAGAAGAATCACCAGCAATAAAGCCAGGTCCAGATTAATAAGATTTAATGATATGTTATAACTTTCTATTTAGAACAAGATTATAGTACAGATTTCAAATTAAATTAAGAATTATTTGACAAAACTCACCATTTGAAAAAGTGTTCTTAACAAATCACTCTTTATAAATATTTTTTAACATATAATAATCACATATTATGATATAATTTGTTAAAATGATACGCCTACAATATAATTTCATTTTAATTTGACTAAAATGTCCCTAATCTAATTTCACAAAATCATTGATCCAGTTCACGAGGTGACTGAGAATGTATCTCAACCGTTTGATTGCACGCACAATTTTTTTTACTCGAGTGTGTAAGAATTTACCATATGATGTGCACAATTTTATAACTGATTATTACATTTTTCAATGAGTGTGCATTACCTTGTTAAAAATGTCTCCCATAGGCTAAAATTTTAAATTTGATTCTAACGACTAGTTTTACTATTTCACCATGTATTTTCTGTTGTAATATATTCCAAAATATCGACTATAAATTGCTGGTTTGGATCGTGAATTCCTAAAGATGAAAAACACGGAAATCATGCAGAGAAAAGCTCACGAGTCGTAATCACAAGTATCAACCCCTACATTTGGTTACTGTAATGTTAGTAATCTAAATCAATTCCAAAGTGGTTCTGAGGCTACTTTTTATTATGGAAATTTCGATAGTACATTTACACCATTTGGATTTGGAAGAAGTGGTGGGTATGGAGGACCTTCATGTACTGGACGAAGTAATCAATTTGAAAAAATGTAGTGTTGAACCTGCCCGTGAGGTCAATCAAAGTGGCTGATCTAGAAGGAATCATGGTTACGATGAAAATGATGTCAATCTTCTAGAATATTAGTTTATAGTGTATATCTTATGTTTGTTTTTATGTTCTTGCATTTCACTTTTTAGTATTTTTTTTCAATTAGGAATTAATGTAATATCTCATACTTTGTTGTCCATTAAAGTAATGAGAATAAGAAATCTATGTATATATATAAAAGACGCAAGGAATAAGGCCACTACGTTGCGCCACCTAGGATTTTTCTACGTGTCGTTTCCATATTAAGCTACCTAGGATTTTGTCACGTAGGATTTTTTATTTTGAGAATTTATATATGTTAATATTATTTTACGATAATATTGAAATAGGATTAATTTATCTAGGAAAGATTTCATCTAAAATAAAGATGTTATCTGATGTTAAATCTTAAGTATTATTGTTAAATATTTGATATGATAATTTTACTTAACTTAAAAAAAGATTATATCTAAAAAATAAAAAATAAAATCATTAAATATTTGGTAAAATATTATTGATAAATATTATTTATAATAATTTATTTAAGTTATTTTTTCTATCACAATATAACCTATATGCCACGTAAGATTTTACCATGTGTCACCTAGGATTTCTCTTGCTCCAATTTGATCCACATCTTGTACAACAATAAGTTGGGTGTTTCATATCTATTTCCAGGATCTTACTTACCCAAGGAGTTGACTTGAGGCCTTCTGGTTTCTCTTGAATTGTGTATTGAGCTAACATATTTCAAGAACCTTTATAACATCACAAAAACTATGTCAGTTTCAATAAGATCGTAATCATGGTAAAAAAAATATCTTAAGTTTACTTTTTCACCTCCCAAATCTCCTGATCGGAGTGCACAGAGAAAGAGGGTCAAGATTATATCTCAAAGACCCTTCTTTACTATAGTGGCTCCTTCGTAGTTTATGTGATGATTTAGAAAAAGTGCTTTACACAGTGAGCAAAATGTGCAACAATGAACAAAATGTGAATTATGGTTGCCAAAGGTACATACAAGAATCCCTTCCCATCATGTTTCATGTATTGAAATTTGAAAATAAGGTTTGAAACCACACAATCTCCAATCTTTTTTCCTTCTTCTTTAATCAATTGATCTCTCAAGGTGAACTGCTCCGTGGTGCTTACCTTTTGAATTTCTGATTCCAATTTTTTTTTTCTTAGCTAGCAATTAAGTTGGAGAGATTTCTTGAATATTAGTAGCCTCAAGTTACGAATATAATGGATGATTTGCCAGGGGCGTGCATTTCATCTCACATCCCACTTTTTTCCCCTCATCTTCAGGTTTATTAGAATGTTTCTAACAGTTTTCTCATTTTCCAAAAATAAAAGTAGAAAAAAGAAAGAGGCTTTCCCAAACTATAGCATTTTTTGAATAAGTGCATGATTTTTTGTTCGCAAATATTTATCATTTTATAAATTAAAATATTTTTTATTTTATAAATTAAATATTCTTACATAATTTGTTTGCTTAATTTTTCTCTTTAAGAAGGAAAGAAGTTTTTTTTTTAATTTTTTAAGGATAAAATAGGAAAAAATTAACAAAATATATAAAATGACAACTTTGACAAGTATTATTAAAAAAATATGTTAAAATGATAAATATTTTTAAACGAGAAAATATAACTTTTTTATATTTTGAAAAAATTACTAAAGATGCTCTTATATGACACACGTATCCCTTCAAGTTAAGTTGTCTTTTTCCAAGTTTTAGTATTTGAGTGTTCAAAATTTTAAAGCATATAATAATTACAATTGCAACCCGTGAGAAAAATAATTGTTAATCATGTTATACCACGTATCATCAAAAGGGAACAAATGACTATTTTGTTCCACGTACTTTCAGTTTTTCACTCAATTGTTTTGTCCATCTGGCAATTTCTGGCTTACAAGGAAAAGACTTATTTTTTGTTGAAGGAAAAACAAAAATAATTATTGGAGGAAAAATAAAAGTGAAAGCCAATAAGAAGTTCTTGGATAATGTTTAGGTTATATGATGAGCTGGTGGGCCTGTAATGGCAGTTATCAATGGGGCCCAACAGAAACACGTTGTCCAGATAGATGGCCCACCAATTGAACTAATTTTGTGATAAAATCAAGGGGAATATTAGAGGAAATGCACTAATGCATCAACAATCCTAGATCTTTTTCGACTTATAAGTTATAATTAAATTCGGATCAGGTTAGATAAGTATATTTGCCAAATAGTTTTTTTTTTTTTAACTTTAAGGGTCCGTTTGGTATTGATATCCTGATATCAAAAATCGGTCTCGGGGCATATCTTGTGTTTGGTATGAGAGTATATAGATTTAGATATCGGTATTGGGCCATATCTTGTGTTTGGTATGAGAGTATAAAAATATCGGTTCATATCCTGTGTTTGGTATGAGAGTATATGGATTTAGATATCGGTATTGGGCCATATCTTGTGTTTGGTATGAGAGTATATGAATATCGGGCCATATCTTTGATATAAAAATAAGCCATTTTCCATGATGTTTGATAAACCAAAAAAAAGAGGTATGAGATATGAATGATATCTCATATCTGATACCTACACCGATATCGATTCCCGATAGGTATACCGATATCTGATATCTGATATCGATACCAAACGAGCCCTAATTGTTGTTGTTGCGATTTGAACCTGATACTAATTCCATAGGTATTATTACAAGCACGTTATAAGGTAGAGAGTGACACTCAGGTGGGTATACTTGATAGGGTGAAAATGTGAGTATTCTTCAATCATTAAATTACATGTATGGACGGTCATGATTAAAACAAAATAATTTAGCAAAAAAAAAAATGGATGCAGATCAGTTTTAATGGCACGGAATGTAATTATGGTAAAATTTGTTTGACAAGATAAAAGTACCCCTCACCCAAAAAAAACACAACCCTCGCCAAAATCTTACCATCTTCAAACTTTTTCTTTGGGTGAAACATTGCAAACCACGATCTCCTCACTATCTACAAACATGTGGAGAAAATCTACCAAGAACTTGATAGATCTCTTGCACTCTAGCTCAATCAAATTTGTCGATTTTGGTTCATCAAATCCATGAAGAAGGATATAAAAAAAGGTATTCATGAATTGGATTTTTCTAGGGTTTCTAATTTGCTTGCAATCTATAAATTCTTCTGGTTTATGATAGCAAGTTTGTCCAATTCCTCTTCCTTATTCTCTCTCTTTTCTCACTTAATTTATGAGCATTCATCAATTCCTGATGCGATTTCTCCCATTTTGCTCTTTGTTCATCAAATCGGACCTGTTGCGCATCCATTCATTGGTTTGCGTCGCCAATTGCATCGACCATCTTGGAAATTTGAAGGTTTGTCTTTTGTTGACCTTCCTCCATGTCTTCATGCGAGTTCCGTCGGCCATAATCCGAAGATCGAAGGCTTTGATACCAATTGTTATGATTCTAACTCAGATTCATAACAATCACCGGAAATTCATAAGAAAAGAGATAAATTGGAAGAAAGAATTCAGGACAAGGTTTTCTTAAGGGAGGGTGTATTGTTAAAAATGTAAAGAATTCAGGAATATGGGCTTAGTTGGTAAATGTGGAAAATAAGAGGATAAATGTGTAAATAGGGGTGACTCAATAATTTTAATAGTCTATAACAAACTGGAGATGAGTATCGAATATATAACACAAATCCAATTCCTCTTCCTTATTCTCTCTCTTTTCTTACTCTCTTCTTTCATCCAATCTATCTCTTTTCTTATGAATTTCTGGTGATTGTTATGAATCTGAGTTAGAATCATAACATTATAAATCTTGTTATATCATTGACACTTGAGAAATTATATATTTGGTAGTCTATTAGCTCAAATGGTAGAGCAATATGCATATGCACAAAGATGGAGGTTCAAATCCTACATAAATTAATTCTTGATATAGTCATGTCTTTTTGTTCATATCGGTTTGATTAAAATCTTCATAGGTTTGATTAAAATAAAATAAAAATCAGTACAAAAACACACTTGTAAATTGAAGTGTCAAGCTTAAAAATTTGAAAAAAATCCCAGATGTGTACTTGAAACCATACAAAAGAGATATGTACCAAAACCTATGAAGAAAGAACATAAATTGGTGTCGAAATTAACAAAAAAGTGAACCAAATTTGAAGAAGCAAGAGACAAAAAGAATGGAGAAGATTCGATCGAAATAGTCGAAAAAATACATGCTTAAGAGGATGAAGAAGACCCATGTAGCTTGTGTTCTAACTTGATGGGTGAAAGACAAAAATGCCCCTCTATTTATAAAATCATTAAAGGACGTGTCTTGATCTTAGCCATTAAAAACACTCAATCGAACGGCTTAAAATTGCTCACATATTACATTGTAACGAAAAATCGCATCTGATCGTGATTCATAAGATAGAGCACACACACGGTCTTATAAGATTTTACACAAATAATTTCGTCAAACAGAGCGTTAAAAGCTTATATTATCTTTCAAGGAAAAACATTATTTCCACCTTGAATTAAACTCTTTATTAAAGTTGTTTTCCAAACAAGCCAAATTCAATGACATGAAAGGAATGTTGCGATTAAGTAGAATAGAATTGATTGAGCGTTAAATAAAAAAGATAGGAGTAACGGGCTACATAAGCTCCAAACAGTTTACCAGATAAATTGAGAAGGCTAGTCCAACAATTTATTTGGTTGAGCCCCAACTTCTCTAGAAAGCACAAAGTCCCAGAAGATAATATTCAATAATATGTATAATGTTAGCCTTTGGACATCTAGTCAAACGAATAGAGTAAAATAAACGCCTGCCAAAAAATCATTTCTATCACATATATACACAATATATATGGATAAGGATTTGGTAGAAAGTATCATTAGGGTAAAAATGAGTGTAATTATTAATCATTAGATCGATGAGGAGATTTTAACGTTCTAGATTTAATGAAATATGTGCATGCTAATATGATAGGCGTGTTTCATTGGAGCTTTCCTAAATAATGATTTTACAAAATTATTTCAAATTAACTTTATACTATTTAAGTAAACAAAGCTTTCCTAATTAATGAGTGTAATTCCTTATCTCTCCCTTTCTTCGTTCGGTTCTTATTTCAAATCACATTTTTCCTTTTTAGGGATTTGACGCCATTGACACCAAAAACACAAGTCCAACCCTTTTGTGAAGTACTAACACAGTCTATATGATTGTCTAGACCAAACCTACAAAACAATGACACCCAACGTTCTACACGGAAGTCATCCGTGTGACAAACAAAATCTAAAAGAGCCTAAAAGGATAGAAACGTCAAAAAGACAACACAGGGTTGAAAAAAATATTCCCTAAACTAAAGAAATTCAAAGAGATGTATTACTCTAGAAAGAAAGGGCTTTAAAATGGACACATGATTCCCGCTAACAACTTGGGAAATTCGTTTGATGGGCCCAAGATCTCGATGTTGATGGCCGATGAGAAAAAGAGAGGAAGTCGGCAACCACGATGAGCAATTAAATGCTCGTTATGGTAAAAAAACGGTGATCAAGTATCGTTCTCACACCTGAAAGATTGAAACGGTGGATTTCACAAGTCGACTCTAAATGAAAGGTTATCGAAGCCAGTATTATTTGATAGCGGGGTTCAGATTTCTTGTAAGAGTGGATTTTCTTGAAGCAGAAAAGTGATTTGAAAAAATTGCCAATAATTTGGGTCCAAAATGGACACGTCCCCCTTCTTGCCCTCTCTTTATAAACCAGTATTCTTCAAACCCTTTTCCCACAAACCAATTATATATTGTGTTTCGATCAATTCTCTCCCCAATATATAAACATACATAGCTGGCTTGCTTTTATTGATAAAGTAATTAATTAGTAATTAAGAGGTAGATAGGTAGAAGAGATCGAAATGGGTTTGAAAGACATTGGAGAAACGTTGCCACCGGGGTTTAGATTCTACCCAAGTGAGGAGGAATTGGTTTGCCATTATCTTCACAAGAAGATTAATATTGCTGATGAAGAGGTGTTGAAGGGCACTTTGATTGACATTGACTTGCATACTTGTGAGCCTTGGCAACTTCCTGGTTCGTCTTCGATTCATCTTCTCCATCTTTTTCTTCATCTTCTCCTTAAATTTAGTTCTTGTTTATTTCCTTAACGAATATAGGACGGGCTAGGTCCGCTCCAATAATATAAATACAAATTAAGATAAATTCAGTATATCGAAGTAAATTTGATTTTGATTTCTACCAAAAAGAAGAAGTAAATTTGATATATTGAATAAGTAAAAAGTAAGGTAAAATTTTCCTTATAAGAGATTTCTAACCTACCCAAATTTAAATTCTTGATTTTTGCAGTTTAAAAAATTTCTTTATACTCCAGTAAACACTGGTTTAGTATGGTGGTTGATCATGATTATCTAATCTAACTCTTTTTACCTTTACCTTGTTTTACTCTCACTTTTTCTTGTGTAGCTCATGATTATCTCATCTAACTTGAGAGTGGTGATTGATCATGATTATCTCATCTAACTTGAGAGTGGTAATTGATCATGATCGATTATCTCATCTAGCTTTTCACTTGCATGATTGCTAATCTCCTCACGTACAAGGCATTTTTTTTGGTGCAAATTTTCTTTGATTCTTATTCTCCTTGTCTCCTTGATGATAGTAGTAACGTAGGTCACTTTTTTATTGCCCTCACTTTGTAAGATTAAATAAAAGGTGAAAGATACATATCATACTCAACACCAATAGATCATCCTAGGCTCTAGCTAGCTTGTTAATCATTATTTGTTCACGTAAATAATGAATCCACATATCTCTCTCCAATGTAGAGTATATTTCAAATAATATTTGTATGTATTATCATACATGTACGGATCAGAATAAAAATAGCTCTAAAAATATCGACCAATACGTACTTATCCATTTTATACATAAACAAATAAATAAATAAATAAGGATCTTTTCTGCCCAAAAAAATAAACATCTTTCTTCTTCCTCTTTTTTTTGCTTGATCTGAGTTTGTGATGGCGGAAATTATTCTTATCGATTGGTCATTTTCACTTGGTGGCCTGATGATAGTGGTGACGGGATATAGTTTTTCTATTCTATATCCTAAAGACATAGAATAAAATTAATTAAATATCAAATTTATAAAATAAAACTCTAAAAGAAGGTTTATAAATCATGTTTATAATTATTCAATATAAGCGTCTTTCACGTCATGAGTACCATATTCATAGGGTTTCTATATCCCGACATCCTTGATCATTGTTTTTTGTACTTGTTTTACAAAAAAAAAAGAAAAAAATGGAAGAATCTCAAGGCCAAAAAAAATAGTCTTCACATAATATATGCAATTGTGGAGATAAAGTCCCTCGTTAAAATCGAAAAGTGTAAAGATAACAAAATTTAAGGTTATTGTAAGATAAAAATCACTAAACTCATGTACTAGATTTTTCGCTCATGCGTGGACACCTATTTAATTAGTTTACTGGACTTTTTTGAGATTTAGTCCATGTGTGTCAAGAGGTTAACAAACTAGTTGAAGTTAAAAAACTAGATAAAAAACTAGCTAATTAATAAACTTTGTATGTCATCATAAAACTAGTTTGCTAAGCTTATCATTTAAACTAGTTTATTAACTACTAACAAGTTAATTATTATTAATGATTAAAAAAACCTTATTTAACCATACCATTTTCGAAAGATATCAGCTGACAAATGAAATTTAGCTTAATATATTAAAACCATATAATAATTATCTTTTCTATTATAGTACAGGCTTGTTTTGTATTCATGAAAGAGTATAGATTATCATTGGTACAATCCACATATCAATTAAGAATACGCAAGCGATCGAAGGCATCTAACATCAAATGATTGATAGTTTGTACGTTACATACTTATGAACTCCGTTTGTAATTTATATACATCTTATACATACGATATATACAATTAAACATACCCCATCAATCATGCCTATAAACATACTCCTAGCACGACATTACCTTAAGATCGACACACTAATTTATACAATTAGAGCGCGTTGATCGAATAATGAAGTGGATTAATCTGTGTTTGAGTTGGTTGCAGATGTGGCGAAGCTAAACGGGAGCGAGTGGTACTTCTTCAACTTTCGAGATAGGAAGTACGCAACGGGATTCAGGACCAATCGGGCGACGCTATGTGGATACTGGAAGGCAACGGGAAAGGATCGGGTCATACTTGACCCGAATACCCGACAGATAGTGGGCATGAGGAAGACGTTGGTGTTCTACAAGCATCGGGCACCTAACGGCATGAAAACGGGTTGGATCATGCACGAGTTTCGCTTGGAATCTCCCCATATGCCTCCCAAGGTTCTTTTCTTTCGATCTCCCTTTCATGTTTTTTTTTGAAATTTTTTGATTTTCTATTATATATTTCATTAACCCAATTCCAATTTTGTTTATATTAATGTATCTATGTTCTAAGTTTTCTTAATTCTAGCTAAGCGTTCATCTATATGAAAAATAAATTTAATTAGTATTTTAATTAGGAAGTGTTAGTTCGATCAGCACACAGACAGAAATGTTCCATTGACAGTTTTCTAAGGCAGAATAATAATAAAACAAACACAAGCATGAATTCAAAGCGGGGTAAACAAGCACACGATTCCTTTATAGAGAAACCTCACTTCAAAAAAAAGTTAAACTCTACCCTTCTCTTGGAGGAATTTGAATGAAAACTTTATTAATCGATAGTTTCTTAGATACAAAGCACATATTCAAACTTCTCTATTTCTAGCAATTACCAAATCCTAGAAATACTAACGAATCATGCTACTAAGTTCCTAAGCTCACTCAATCGATTAGAAAAAGAATCCAAACCTTACAACTTTTGGATCTAGTTCTCTTTAACATCGAAAACGTCTTCCTTGTCGTCGTTGAGATCGAACACTCAACTCCGACTTCTTCTAGTTCTTCTTCTTCCTTGGATTGATTCTTGATTGCTCCTGGATCACTCTCGGTGCTCTCGTTGCTTTCAGGTGGCTCTAATGTTCATCCAAGTGAGTGATCTATTTTGACCTAGCTTCAACGCTTTCTATTTATACGTGAGCCTTCTTCCAAAAGACTCTTCTACCTTTTTCACTTGGGGCACAAGACTTGATTCCTAATGACCAATTGACTAGTGTACCCTTGGGTGATTCTCTTGCTCTCAGACACTTATGTCCTTTTTACCTTGTCGTCCAAACCAGATCCATAAAGTCTCTTTTGCCCTTTGTCATTTGACATATAAGCTTGGTTACTTGGGGAATGTCTCTATAGATTTGCAAGTTGTTACCTTCGTATTTCCTATAAATCCTTATTTCTCTAGAATACTCAAATATACACATTAGTTTATTGTGGCGTATGTTATCATCAAAATTAATAGAGAGATACGTAGTTCTAGTATTCGAAACTAACCGTTCTTGATTATTGTTCCAACACTTAGGGATTGGTTGGGTCCACCATTAACGCTTACGAGAGATTCACAAGTGAGGGGGAGATTGTATAGTAATGAACTATTCTTTTTATAATGTTAATTGACTATAAGGTCATGAACTATACCCCTTTTATTGTTAATCGATTTTAGATAGACTCTGTTAGACTTATATGTTAGACTTGGTAGTTGGGCCGAATATTTTGTAACATACTCACAATTAGCTAGTTAGTAGCAACGAAGTAAAATTTGTAGAGTATTTGATTTTAATCAATATTCCTTGTAATTAAACCGCCAATTAAGCATTTATATATATGTGCATGTACATGGTGCTTATATAGTTATATATATTGCATCATTATAAATAGGAGTACGTCTTTGACAACGTACACAAATGATCGGTGGGCAAGTTAGTGTTGTCGATTTCTAACACGTACTCTTCACATGTCTGAGTCCTATGAAGATCAATTTGCCAAACAAGTTTCCGCCTTAATCTCTTCTAAACTCATCCAAGTTCCATGCATTGGCTGCAAATGATTAATTGAATATGTTTTTCAATTAATTAGCTAATCCTCGGATTAGCTATCATAGTATCATGATTTTATAATTTTAGCCTTTTGCATATCATTTTTTAGAAGACATACCTCAATCCATCGATCTCTCCAATCATGTATATCAAACTATACATAGCCTAGATATCAAGTCTGTTAGCTCTTTTCACACACATTTACACACATGAATCTTCCTATAAATGCATGATATAATTAGTAATTAAAAATATATATGTTATATAATATCCATCATAGGTAAACATATATGATAAAGTTTGATAGGATTTATATCTAAAGAATGTACAACTCTTTTTTTTTTGGTAGAAAAAAAAGCATGTACAACTTTAATCTCCTATGAACTAAATTCCTTTCACTCAAGCTATTTGCTAATTAAGATTATAAGTCTTTAATTTATTTCATGGATATATATGATCATCAATTTTGCAGGAAGACTGGGTTCTATGCAAAGTATTCCACAAGAGCAAAGGCGAGAGCCCTCATGACAACCCTCACTTATGTAACACTTCCTCTTCTCCATCTCCCACAATTGTTCATCAAAACCCAATGACCAATTACACGTATCAAGCATCCAACGTTAACTCATCGTTCGCCTTGAACCCGCCTTCTCAAACCTCAACCCACAATTACCCGAGCGCCATAGATCATCCAGCATTGCCAAACCCTAATAATATGATCCAACTCCTCAAAGAGGGCAATTCCAGCAGTTTCTCATTCAATGATGTGATCATGGAAGATGAGCTGCCAAAAAATGTTCATCATGATCATGGTGTTCATCAATATGGGCTCTTGTGGGACATGGGCTTTGAAGAGAACAACAATTTAGGGCATGGAATTATTCCTCGTAGTCATCTTCATCATCATAATGGGTTTGAGGATATGGGATTTGAGGATGATAATGGCATAGTGCTTTTATAATGTGTGAAGTGTGAACTCGTCTGATTCAATTAGTACGTATGTATTGTGTATGCGTAGATGTTGGCATATGTCCATATATGGTGTATGTTTGTAGAACTATATATATACTAGGAGATTATTTAATTTGCCTTTAGTTTTATACGTATGTGGATATAATGGATTTAGGAGATTGCATTAATTATTTTATTAAAATTGTAATGATACGTTTTTTTTTGGGGTCAAGAATTGTAATGATACATGTAGCATACTATATATGATTGATATATTGTTAGGTGTGACAAAATTCTCTCTTATTGGGAGTGATTAATTAGCGCCGTTAACCGGTTAGCTCGTTCTCAATCGTAGCAGTTATGATTGGACAATTTTTTTTTATGTATTTTAGGTTTTGTTTTAGTTTGAAGTTATAATGATATTTTTGGTTAGAAATTACTTCGTTTGGTTCAAGAAATACAATTTAATAGAAACTTAAATCATAGGAATTGATTTCCTGAATATTATAAATTATAAGAATTTAAAAAAAAATATTTAGTTGAAATTAAATTCATATGAATTAAAATCATTACCTTTTGTTTAGTAGAGCTTAAAAATTCATGTGAACTCATTTAATATTACTAATATAACCTCAATCTATGAAAATCAAGAATTTTACTCATGGGTAAATTGGAAATTTGTAGTTTAAATATAAAAAAGAATAAAAATATTTAAAATAAAAACGGAGGAATTTGGTCTTACCTACTCCTACATAGGTAATTATAATTCCTCCATTTTAGAGGAAGTGCAAATTATGAGAATTTAACTTCCTGCATTTTATCCGTAAAAATAATTTAACCATACACATATATTTAAAGCCACTTCCTCTGGGTTTTTCGAAATCATGGGATTTCAGTACACAACCAAACAAGCATCCCAAAATGTTATTTTAAGACCAAACTAGAACATGGATGCAATAAACATTTTTTGATATATTTCTTACAGTTTCATTATTATATGCCATAAAACTATATTATAAAAATATTTGATTTGTAAACTAAAATTTAAAGGGGAAATTATTAATCCTATAAAAAAATTAATAGTTTTAATTATTCTAAATCTGAAGCAGTTACGGACAATATTGTCATTAAGTTTTATTGTCACAATCACCAAATTTTAAATTGGGGATTATTATTAATAATTTTTATTAATAATTTTCTATCCATATATATGACAACGATAAAATAGATTTTACATCTATAAATATGAAAATATAAAATAATTTGTGTAAACATCTCAATCATCATATATATGGGTTTTTTTATATTAATTCCCTATACAAATATAAAATATTATTTTTAATTTTTAGCAATATTATTATATTATATGTAAATTAATATATTACAACTTGTCAAAGTTTAAGATGATAAGATCTCTAAATATAACTGTATATTAGCAATATAAGGAATATTATTTATATATAAAGATTGTAACTACTTAAATAAACGGAAGGGCAAAGAGATAAATCGAAAATTCAAACGCCTACATGGCATAGTTAAGACAACGACACGTAGGATAGAGAAATTCGATTTTAGTTCTAGTATATTGATTTTTTTTTCTATTATCAATTGTTGTTTCTGGAGTCTATAAGCTTAAACACTTGTAGATAGAATATGAATTGCCACTTACGAGGTAATAGACAATGCGGAACACAAATCTTGAGGCAGTAGCTATAACACACTTTTAGGTGTGTGTATATAAAGGGTTTGACAAGGGTGTCCCTTGAAATACCTCTAGCTATTTGTTCTAGATGTAGTGCAGCTTTCCAAGATTTACCTAAATCGTTGAACTTACACAAATCCAATTAGCAACTAGCAACTTCAACTCCAAAAGCAACAAGCTATTGACGTTCCCTCCACCGAAATGAAGGATCTTCAGAAGTCTCAAAGCACCAAGCGACCTGGCCTAATACAACTCGGTCCAATGTCAAACTTAGCTCTACCTCCTCGAAAAAATTGTACATAAACTAACACTCGAACTAACTTGCAAGAAAAGAAGACAAACTTGCCTAACAAAAAAATGTAAAAGTTTTACTTGCAATGTAAAGATAAAACGTTGCATCACAAGACTGGAAAAAAACCCACACAAGTAAAGAAGCCGAATATGTATTTGTTTATTTTTATTTTTATAGCCTTGGTGTCCAAGCAAAAATTCTTTTTTTCTTATTCTTTTTCCCTTTTTCTTTAGTTTTTTTCTATTCTTTTTTCTGCTCTGTCTACAAGAAAGGCGGACAACCAAAGGTGGAAACGACGATGAAGCGCGGAACATTCCAGCTAATGAAGTTGAAGCCGACAACGGATGACCGGACAACCTAAAGCCAACGCTAGAGAGCTCGGTCAAAACCTTGGCTTACACCTCAAAAGGTGATTGTGTAGATCCAAAAACAATTCTTTAACAAAGATTCTATGTCACAAATCCATAAACAGTTCACAAACATTGGGTATTCTCAACCTAGAAAAATCACACTAGAAAACTGATCAAAACAACGTCAAAACAAGGCATTCAGAAGAAATTGGATGGTCAAGACACCATTATTATTGGTCTCCTCAACCTAGATGGTGTTAGGTTTCATTTGCTTAGATGAGTTCAATTTTTTAATAGAGGATTCTTTAATTTTCCCATAAAAAATAAATTCTTTAATTTTTTATCCAAAATCCACTCAATTTTTTAGACTTGTCTGGTTAGAATTCATACTTTTTTTAAAAAAAAACCTAAAAATATAAACTTTTTTAAAAAAAAATCTAAAAATACAAATAATAGAGTAAGACTAAACCTCAAAATGAAACAAGTCTCCTGTCCGGCCATTCTTCCCACACACCAAAGCAAGTGCGCCACTACGCCGGCGGTTTATTCACCTCTTCTTGTCCGCCGCCGCCGCGCACCTCTCCCTTGGTCGCACTTCCACCGATTTTCTGTGCGCCGCTTTCCGTCCTCTGGTTCGTCTCCTTCTCTCTTATCTTCCTCTTCTTCTTCGCACTTCATTAGATCTACATATAAAATTACACCCCCGGTTAGGTTTTTGAATGCTGAACCTTTTGGTTTTATTGCTTATCACTTCTTGCTAATTGGAGAAAAATCAATCTTATTGAGAAAATTTCAAGTATCTTTGTTTGTGAAGTTTCAGCTGCTCTGTACATATTGCTATTTGCTCAATTTAAGGGTTTACTAACCCCTTTCGATTTTTTTCTAGCTCCCAATTCACCAAATCTGAAGTTTTTGAATTGATTCTTGTAAGTTAGTCTTACTTAGAAGAAATGTAAGTGATAATCGCTCTGTTCCTATTCCTAACATATCTCTTGCCTTTGAACTTCATGTACTGCATTTTATGTTTGTCTAGTTGTTTCAAGTCTTAATAGTGGCAACAAGAACAACATTAACTTCAATTGTCATTCAGTGATTGCTATAACTATGAATCTTTCAAATTGAAATCCGTACGCCGATGCTACTTCATGTTTGCTAATTGTCTGTGATTGCTTTCATGCCAGGACCTAATTCCCTACTTGTCTGAGTTGATCAATCTTATTTAACTGCTACAAGTGAGGATGTCTTCTAGAGGTACTGTAAAAAAGCTATCGTCTTCATTTAGTGCGCTTGACAAATTCCTGCGGATTGATTGCAAGTCAAGAAAAATTGAAATTGGTGATGCCCGTTACTTCTTCGATTACATGCTTAGTCTAAGACCCTCACCCCCGATATCAGAGTTTAATGTACTACTGGGTGCTCTTTTTGAGCGTAGGCATTATTCTTTAGCTATCTCTTTCTACAAGACATTGGCTGTTTCTGATATTTTAGGGCTGAGATCAGATCCCTCCACCTTAAGTATCTTGGCCGACTGCTATAGTAGAATGAAATTGGGCAGCGCTGCATTTTCAGCATTTGGCCTTACTATTAAAAATGGATACCGCCCGAATCTCTTCACTTTTAATTCGTTGGTGAAAGGATTGTGCTTGGAGGAGAAAGTGGTTGAAGCTACTCGTTTGTTCCCAAAGATGATCCGGTTTGACTGTGCTCCTAATGTCATAACTTACAACTCTGTGATTGATGCTTTGTGCAAGACAGGGAATGCTGTCACAGCCCTTCAGCTGCACCGGGAAATGGTGCAGCGAAAGGAGGGTACATCTCGTGAAGAGAGTCTTAAGCCAAAAACATTGTCTTTCACTCTGATTGATGGTCGTTGTATAGAGTGGCCTACCGCTGATTTCAAACAAAAGGATATCAGAATTTCACTTAATGTTGTGTCGTACAATTGTCTGATTCACGGGTTGTGCCGTTCAGGAATGGAAGAAGAAGCTAGATCGCTCTTTGATGGAATGGTAGGTAATGGTGTTCATCCTAGTTCGGTAACATTTAACATTTTAATAAATTTGCTATGCAAGAAAGAGAAAGTGGAACAAGGAATGGAGCTTATGAAAATGATGATCTCAAGAGGAGAGTTGCCTGACACTGTTACTTGTAACACAATTATTAATGGTTACTGTCGTATTGGGAAGATAGAAGAAGCTATGGATTTATATAGAGATATGAATAATATGGGAGTTTTTGCAGACAGTGTGACAGTAAATACCCTGTTGAAAGGTCTTTTTCATTTGAAGAGAGTTGAAGATGCTGTAAACTTATTTAGCAACATGAAAGAGATGCACGTAAAGAAAGGTCTTGTTTCTGCATGTGGACCAAATTGTGTCACATATGCTACTATGATTGACGGATTATGTAAACATGGCTATATACATAATGCTGAAGATCTTTTCTTAGAAATGCGGGATAGTGGCATTTCTCCAAATAGCTTTGTTTACACTTCACTGATTGACGGACTTTGTAAAAACGGGCACATGGAAAAGGCTCAAGTGCTTTTCTTGGAAATGAAAAGTCGCAACATTTCTCCCGATGTCGTTGTCTATGGTTCCTTGATAGATGGACTTTGTAAAAAAGGGTGGGTGCATAAGGCTAAAGATCTTTTCTTGGAAATGAAAAGTAGTGGAATTTCTCCGAATGTCTTTGCATATACTTCTTTGATTAATGGGCTGTATGATTCTGGAAATGATGAGGAGGCAAAAGTTATCTTGGAGAATATGATTGGAGATGGTATTTTGCCGAATGTTGTGACGTTTACTGTGATAATTGATAAAGTTTGTAAGAATGGCAATATAGAAGAAGCAAAAAACTTGTTAGTGCTGATGACTCAAAGAGGTGTGCTTCCTAACTTAGTGACTTACAATTGCTTGCTGAACGGCCTTTGTATTAAAGGTAGGATGGATGATGCACAAAAGGTACTTTCTTTAATGGAAAGTCTTGGTTGTAACTGTGACATAGTGACATACACCACGATGATCAATGGGTATTGCAAAGCAGGGATGCTTGAGAATGCACATAATTTGCTGCTTGAAATGGAAGCGAAGGGTTGTTCCCCTGACGTCATTACTTTTAATAGATTGATAGATGAATTTTCTCAACGTAACGAAAGTGATAGAGTGAAAGAGCTTCTTCAAATAATGCATGACAAAAAGATCTCACCAAACTTAACCACCAAGTGCATTATCTTGGAATGTATCAATAAAGTTGATGATTTTGAGAGTTGGATCAAGTCCCTCCCTGATTTCTCTAAGTTGAAGCTCAAGTGATGATGACACACACGTTCAAATCCTTATGTGAGTTAATCACCTCGATCTTGTTTTGTGATATATGCTTTCATTCATGAAAGATTTTGTAGGAACTGAAGCTGTTTTGCTGTGCAGACCATCATCTCTTTTCGACCTCAAGGTTTAGTCACTTTGGCCTATTTAGCTTCATTAATAGCGGATTCAGATTAGTTTTCTTGTTGTTACAGTTTGTTTTCTCTGTAATTAAGTTTTATAGACAGGAGATTAGATTCTGTTGTAAACTGTAATTTCTTGTTTTTGGTGCTGCACCATGCCTACATGTTGGGTAATTTTTCTCGGTAAGGAACACAGAGTGGATTGTAATTTCTTGATTCTGGAGTTGCTGACCGATCTTCGAGCATCAGCAGTTTTTTTCATGTCTTTTGGAGTCATATGCATTGGATTTAGATCAGCAAAGGGTTAGCTTTTATATAAGAGGCATATTGAAGCTTTGAATTGAGGCCGTGGCCGAATGCATTGAATGTGCATGAATGGTTTATTAAAATTTTGCAAGATAGACTCTTATAATGTCATCTTTGTAGAGGGAAGGTAGCTAACAAACTGAATATAGGCACCAAAAATATTATATATAATGATAAGCCAGTTTTTTATGGCATTATTTTCACTAACAGAATCTTCTTTTGGCTTATTGAAATATGCAAACGAACTAATCTATCCAAGATCTGTGGCCATGAAGCACAATGAGAGCTTAATGACCAATTGGCCATGATGACATGATCGAGTTGTAGCTATTATTACTGAATCCAAGTTCACCATTCTTATCAATCAAATCCCCATTGTGGGCAATGTTGACGCTCTAGGCAGAGCTTCAATAAAGCTTATTCTTTTGTTTTTTGATAGGACATTAAAGCTTATTCAAGTTCACATTAATTAATTGTGTTTGTTGATCTAAATCAAATCCAGCTATATTATTCTTGGCATTGTAAGTTAACAAAAAGGCACACATGAAACTAAAAGCAACTACAACTTTACATAGGCAAGTTCCTACGTCCACTGAAATTATTATATATCTAGGATCAAACTTAACAGCAACCTGAAATATGCAAACTAACTAGATCAAGCAATGGATCGAACAACGAAACCAAGGGATCGGAGTTGATCGAATTCAGCTAGCTAGCGATGAGACCGTGGCGTAAGGATGGCGCGAAGAGGGTGCTTCATAACAATAGTAAACTCCTGCTTCTCTGAGAAATCCAGCGGGAACTCCTGTCTCTCTTTCCACTCAAACTCCCACACCAAATTGGCGACGAAGTACTCGAGATGGAGCATGGCCAAGCCGAGGCCAGGGCAGATCCTCCTCCCAACCCCGAACGGCATCATCTTGATCTCCCTGCTCCCCGTTATGTCCACGTCAGCACCCAAGAACCTCTCCGGCCTAAACTCCATGGGGTCCTCCCACACCTCCGGGTCCCACCCCATCTCCGCCACCATGAACTGCAATACGGCGTCGTTTGGGATGCGGTACCCCTCCAGCTCCACTTCCTTTGTCACCGCGTGCAGCAGGACGAAGTGCCCCGGCGGATGCCGCCTCAGCCCCTCCATCACCACCGCCTTCAGATACTCCATCTTCCCCAATTCCTCTTCCCCGATTCCTCCTCCTCCATTCGATTTCGATCCCACGACACTCAGAATTTCCTCGTAGAGCTTCGTTTGGATCTCCTGATTTTTCACCAGATTCGCCAGAATCCATTGGAGAGCAGTGGCGGTTGTGTCCGTCCCGGCGTTTAGAAACTCCGAGCAAGCCGCCACGATCTCCTCCTCCTTCATCTTTCTCTTGATTTCGCCGTCGTCTCCCTCCTCCGGGAGCTCGAGGTCCAGCAAGGAGTCGACGTAAGCCGGTACGTCGTCGTTTTGGGGCTTCTTCGCTGATCTAAGTCGAATCAGAGGGATGACGACGTCGTCTATCGATTTCTTGATGTCGAAGAACTCCCTCCACCTGCTTCCGAACACCAATTTCGTAATCCAGGGACGGAAATTGAGGATTTGGAGTCGCGTGACGGAGAAGAGAAGGCGGTGATGAGCGACTTCCACGTCGCGGATTTGCTTTTCGTCGAGACGACCTCCGAAGCACATGAAACAGAGGAGGCAGAACATGGCGTACCGGATGTGCTCGATGACATGGACAGGCGATTCGGCGTCGGATTCTGATCGGAGCCGTTGGATGAGGATCTGGAGCATCCAGGATCGTGCGGCGGAGAACGATTTGATCCGGGAGGGATGGAGAATGTGCGAGGTGAGGTTGCGCCGGAGGAGGCGCCACTTCTCGCCGTAGCCGCTGGAGTTGATGTTGTGCTGGTTGCTGGTGATGATCGTCTCGGTGAGGAGCGGCTTCGGTCGGTCGGAGAAGATAGCGCCCTTTTCGACGAGAGCCTTGTGCGCGATCGAGTGGCTGAAGATGAAGATTGCCGGCCTGGCGGAGAAATAGCGAAGGGTCAGGATTGGCCCGAGCTTCGCACGGAGGGACCGGAGGGTTGCTTCCATCTCCAACGAGGATTTGCGGAGCCATCGGAAGCCGGAAAGTAGGGGTACGAAGGAGGAAGGGGCCACCGGCGGCAAAGGAAGTCGCCGGAGGTTGTCGGAATCAGAGTTTAATTGGGGAGAGGCGACATTTATAACGGCTTTGAGCAGAGCAGCTAAGCACACTGAAACCAGTATTACGAACCAAACCTCCATTGTTAGTTAATAGTTATTTTTAATTTGAACTTTATGGATTTTGACCAAAACAAAAGGAATTGTATTGATATATATACTTTTTTTTTTCGTTTTGAAGAAAATTGTTGTGCAAGAAAAGTTTTGATCGAACTATCGAAGTATATCTAAAATAACGATAATTGTTATCCAAGAAATTGATGAGGTTTTGGTGTGTTATTCCAATTTGGTATCACGTGCTTGTTGCAATAATTGTGCGTTTTGTGGCCCGAGTTTGTTGTGCATTGATGGGGACTGGGGAAGGGGGCTTTTAATTTTTTTTTGGTAGAAGGAGAGGCGGTACTCTCCGGCCCCTCAAGGGAGCGTTTTATTAATATGGAAAACAAATGGGCTAAGTAGTCAGCAAACGGGGGATAGCCCGACCCCTTATATCATCAAACAGTAAAAGAAAAATCCCCTCCGGCGGGGCAGACAATACGTGAAATCCTAAATTAAGATTAAAAGCATAAGAAGCAATACGATCAACCGTACAATTTGCCTCACGGTAGATATGACGAAACTGGAGATTTCAATTTCTACCAATAAAGCCATGGCATTGAGATACCAGGCTGAAGAGCGGATGACTTTTCCGGACACCTGCACTAAGAAGATTAATAGCTAATTGAGAGTCTGATTCAAGAACAACTTGCCTGTAGCCTAACTCCCATGCAGGGGGCTTTTAATTTGATAACCAAGAAAGTGTCTTGTATTTTCTTACTGCATGAATCTTTGTTTAACGCACATTAACCTATTAATTTTTACAAATAACAATAATTTCCAAAATAAAAAATGTATAGTTGTCGCTCACTGAGATCCTGTTTTCAATTTTGGAGCGAGAATGGAGAACAAGTGATCCTGCTGGCCTTGCAATCCTGCTAAGGAGATTAATGCAAATTACTGTTTCTTGCATTTGCTAATTGTGGTTCTTAAATGTCAGCCATCTCATACATGCATCTCGTTTGGAGCGTTTTCTAAGAGAAATGATCAAGGAAATTACGTAAATAGATGCCGGCTTCTGCTTGCATCTTATCAATTTTGGTTGTTAATTTCAAAACTACAGGTTGGAACTAGAAGCAGATTATATTGGGATGCTCTTGATGGCCTCTGCTGGATACCATCCCCTTAATATGGTGAAGTTGTGGGAGGAGCATGCAAGATCAGAACAGTTGGGATGAAGATTTTAATGGACATTCTTTAGTACACACCCATCCTACAAGAAAGAGATTTCAGGTTACTGTCCTAGCTCTGGAAGAAGCCATGACCTTGTTCAATGAAAGCCTTTCGACTACAGAATGATCCAAACCACAGTTTCTAAAAATGTATGTCACAAACATATCATTTCATTGAGACTAGTTAGCGCCTGTCTGTTGTGGTCATCTAAACTTGATGTGGTCTCCGATCAACTGTATAAATCCATAAAAATACTTATCATCCCTCATAGTTTGTCGTGGGTAATTGTTTTATTTGTGCATTTCATGTCTTACAATAATTAAAATGTGTATTACAATAAACTTATGGGGCATACAGAATGGCAGGCTATGAACATACATACGGTGGAGTGTTCGGGATGCTTGAAATGGAGAAGATGATTAGAGATGGGATTCGGCCAGATGCCGTGACATTCAAAATTGTAATTGACAATATTGGGAAGAAAGGAAGCACTGAGCAAGCTATAAATGTGCTAGAGTTGATAACCAAAGGGGTAACTTTCCTGATTTGGTTACTTATAAACACTTGATCAAAGGCATATGCTTAAATGGCAATTTCGATGCTGCACGTAAGGTGTTTTCTTTGATGGAAAGTTGTGGCTACCAGTGTGATTTGGTTACTTATAACTAGTTGATTCAAGGCTATTGCAATGCCGGGATGCTAAACGCTGCATACAATTTGCTGGAAAAAATGGAAGCCAAGGGTTGTTCTTCTGATGTGGTTACTTTTTAAACGTTGATTCGTGGCTTTGCTCAAAAGAAAAAATGGCTTGTTTTCATGTTCAACTTTTTCCATGGGTGTGATTAACATTTAACAATTGGGATTACTGAGATGGGACTTTCCTTTGATCTTCACAAACGGTTTGCTTGTTGAAAGTATTGTCACTTTTCATTAAGACTTCTGGTTTTTAATTAGTGTTATGACCAGTGCCATGAAATGCCTAAAATGCAGGTTTATTAGCACAGAACTGCTCATGGTATATAATTCTGCAATATGTTCATTTGTTTTCTAATATGAAGTTTAGCAAAATACATATTAGTCATGGTGAGAATTAAGCTCGTCTTCTAGGTTAATTGTTCTGAAGCCACATTGATCACTTTTATTTGGCAAACCTTATGTTGTTTGCATATTATCAAGGGAAATGCTTTTGATACCCCCTCAGTTTTAGACTTTTTCTATTGGTGTCCTAAAAATAATTTTTTCCCTTTTAGTGCTCTTTAGCTTTTGATTTAGTTCCATTTATACCCAAAGTTATATATTTCATTGATTTCTGTAGTGTAAGTTTAAGGCTTCAGCTATAACACAAAGGGTTCATCTTTCTCAAATTGTCATGAGCAAATTCCAAAACACGTAGAAATTTGCCAAGGAGGAAAACAAGGACTAGCTGCTGTGCAGGATCAAGGTCTCTTGCCACACTTCTCGTCGTCTCCAACAATCCTTCATAACCGAGTTTCTTGTTTTTCTTTCCTGCAACACGAAATCAAGTAGCATTTCAAGGTGCTGAAAATTGTAAATATTTGCATGAGAATACAAATATGTGGGTTTACCGGTTAGATTCTGAAGGGTTTGAGTGAGATGGTTGATAGCAATGCAATCAAACCAATTGTCGCGATGATCAACAACAGCTTTGAAGGCGGTATAATCGTTGGTAGCTATTTTGAGGGGATGAGGATAGCTGTTTGAAGTGCTGGATAAGACTTGTGAGTGTGATTTTGGAAGCAAAAATAAGAGCTTTTCTTGTGGTTTAGTGGGATTCTTTGATGCTTGGCTAATGATATGCCTTTGCTTACTGGAATAATAAGCTTTGCATTATTCATGGCTCGACATATACTTAACACTGAAACATGTGATCGGTGTTCAAATGCAGCTGAAACTTTTTGGCTTGCAATTTATGAGTGTTGTGCTGTTCATTCAATGTGGCATCGCTCTGAGGTATATCATTTCCTTCAATCAGTTTCCACTGTTAATGTACTGGAGATTGCTTCACTTGTTTTGTAACATAAAGGTCTTGAGGGCTTGACTGAATTTATGCTTTTTGCTTGGGTTGCCTGGACAATACCCAATCAATGGGTTTTCTAAGGAGTTTGTGAGAAAAGGGCAGCTGTTCTTGCATAGTAGGATGTTTAAGCCAACAAATTAAATGCAACATCCTTTTTACTGGAAGGCATCAACATGGATGAAGACCAAATAGATGACACATTCTGAAATGTGAATCATGAGGTTAGTTAATGAAGATTTTGTGTCGTTACATTTACCAAGCATACGAAGAAAAGAAGATAACATAAATCGAATTTCATTGAGCATAGTGCATACTGCATACCACCAGGTCCAAGATACGACAAATTAGGCATCAGCTATGTACGCCCAACGCCACTGGCAACAAATCAGTTTCAGCATCAATTTTACCAGACCAACCTACTACTCACATGCGATGGTCAGATGGTGGAGCACAGGACACATTCGCAACTTGCGAGTATCGTGACCCGGCTACTTGAAAACAGAAAAAAAGTTTCCGTTTAGAAAAATTCAAACCATCATCCCTTCACAATTCTCAGGCGGGGGAAATTAAGATTCCGCTAGACCTCACATTTGCAGAAGGCCATTCTTCCACCTCCCTTCGAATATTGGTACCTGCCACTTCACTTTTTCTCTCGCGTTCTTTCACTTGTCTCTTTTCAAAATTTTCTAATTTGAAGTAATGTCTTCCTTCCAAATTTTACAGCTTGGAGCTTCGCGTTCATTCACTTCTCCACCTGCAGAGAATGTCTTGGAGAGGTAAACGGGAAAACCTCGCTTCGGTCCTTTCTAGTGATGCTAGGTATAGTGCACTTCGGAAATTCCTCTCTGTTGATTGTGAATCCGGAAAAATTGATATAAACGAAGCCCATTACTTCTTCGAGCAGATGCGTTGTATGAGTCCCCCACCCCCAATTTCATGGTTCGGTAGACTTTTCAGCGCTCTTGTTAAGTCCCAGCATTTCTCTGTCCCCATATCCTTCTACAAGAGGCTTCATGTTTCTGGGGTTCTAGGATTGAGATCAAATTTCATCATCTTGAACATGTTGCTAAATTGCTATTCTAGCATGAAACTAGGGAGCGTTGGGTTTTCTGCCTTTGGCCTCATTTTGAAGAATGGATATCGCCCAGATATCAAGACTTTCAGCTCTTTAGTCAAAGGAATGTGTTTGGAGGGGAAACTGGTTGAAGCTGTAGGTATGCTTTCAAAGATGTCTCGGTTGGGATGCCCTCCTAATATCGTTACATACAATACTATAATTGATGGTTTATGTAAGACTGGGAATGTCACCAAAGCCCTTGAGTTGCACCGAGAGATGGTGCCTAGTAAGGCGGTTGCTGCAAAAGAGAACTGTAGGCCAAGCACAGTTTCTTATACTCTGATCGATGGTGGCTGTATAGAGTGGCCTCTGGTTGATGCAAAAGGGAAGGATGCCAGGATTTCTCTGAATGTTATCTCTTACAGCTGTTTGATTGACGGGCTGTGTCGTTCAGGGATGGATGAAGATGCTAAGTATCTACTTAATGAAATGATAGGTCGTGGTGTACATCCCGATACGGTGACTTATAGCATTGTGATAAATGTACTGTGCAAAAAAGGGAAGATGGAAGAAGCGATGGAGGTTCTGGAAATGATGATCTTGAGAGACAAGTTCCCTAACACAGTTACATATAACTCAATTGTGGATGGTTATTGCAGAATTGGGAAGATAGAAACTGCAAGGAGTTTGTACAAAGATATGAACTCTAGGGGGATTTTTGCTAACAATGTGACAATAACTACCTTGTTGAAGGGCCTTTTTCATGTGAAAAAAGTTGGAGATGCTCTAAGTTTATTTAAAGGCATGAAAAGGATGGATATAAATGGTGCTTGCAGTCCAAACCAAGTTACTTATCTCACCATGATTGATGGACTGTGTAAAGAAGGGCATCTAAGTAAGGCTGAAGAGCTTTTTCTGGAAATGCAAGATAGTGGAATTTCTCCAAATGCTCATGTTTACTCCTGTTTGATTGATGGGATATGTAAACAAGGGGATATAAGCAAGGCCCAAAAGCTCTTCTTGAAAATGCTAGCTAGTGGTGTTTTTCCACATGAAGGTGTATACAATGCTTTGATTGATGGACTATGTAAGGAAGGAAACATGCACAAGGCTGAAGATCTTTTTCTGCACATGCAGAGTTGTGGAATTTCTCCCACTGTTATAAGCTATAATATTTTAATTGATGGGTTTTACCGTTCTGGAAATGTAGAGAAGGCAAACACATTACTGGAGAATATGATTACAGATGGTACTTTGCCAGATGCTGTAACATTCAAAATTATAATTAACCATCTTGGGAACAAAGGAAGAATGAAGGAAGTTGCACATAATGTGATTCCTTTGATGGAAAGTTGTGGCTATGAGTGTGATGTGGGATCTTATAATGTATTGATACGTGGATATTGTAAAGCCGGGATGCTGGAGGATGCACACAATCTATTTGTTGAAATGGAAGCCAAGGGTTGCTCCCCTGATGTCGTGACATATAATACATTGATACGTGGCTTTGCTCATGAGAAAGAAAGTGCAAGGGTGAAGGAGCTGATTAAGAAAATGCACGACATAAGGATTTCATCTAACTCAAATACAACATCGGCTCTATTAGAATGCATCAACTTAGATTATGAAACACAATGAATGAATCATCTGGTTAGTGGGCTCCTTGATCGTTATCAAGTTCTGTTCTTTCTTACTTCTGACTTAATAAGATGGTGTGGAATTGAATTTCTTGCAATGATGTGTCTTTTTTTTTCAGGTTGAGCTGTTTCCTAAAAAGAAATCAAGATAGCTCGTTGCATCACCCATGGGAGAGATTAGCAGCTGTGATCACTGAGATGGGCCCTTGCAATTATCTTCACAAACAGATTGCTTGTTGCAAATGCTGTCCCTTTTTTTTTATATAGGTTTCTGTCTTTAAAATTTGTGCTATAACTAGTCTCATGAAATGATCTTTAACTAACTTTTAGCAGCTTCTAAATTGTTAGAAAAAACAGCTTTAACTACGTATGCAGTTAGCTAGTTAGTTTAGTTTAGCGCAAAACAGACTCACCTACCAGAGAAGAGATGGAAAAGATCTTACCTAGAATTCAGCAGAGATGCAATGAATTGGTGATGCCAAAGCGAGCATTCAAATGACCTTTACAGATGCAAATGCAGTTGGTAAATTAGAGTGCCTAAACTCATTTATTCTAAGCAAACCTCTACAAGTTCTAAGTGATGAAACCCGAAATAACAGCTATGCTACGAGACAAGAAACAATATTATTATATTCGAGTGCAAACACTCGCTCCTTTATTTATGATTTTTCCGTAGTTGCGAGGTTACAAACCTACGAGGTTGATGTACAACTTTGAGAATCACACCTAGACCTCCTACAAGGTTCCGAGATCGCACCTATCGTTGCGAGGTCGATTCTAGGGCGAGGTAGATTTGAGATATGAGGTAGGGAGTTTTGTGAGTTTCTGTAGCGAGGTTTTAGGCGTGAGCGAGGTCCTTGTGCAACTTTGGGGTCTTTCTGTGGGTTTTTCCTATCTGTAGCGAGGTCCTTTGACGATGTTCCTATCACGTCGATCTTTAACTAGCAAGAGGGTTCTTGAGTTCAAGTGGTTTTTCGACCCCCTCTTCCTACGAGGTTCTTCTCTATTTATAGAGAATTGGGGGGCTGAATTTAGGCCAATGTTCGATGTGGGATACTCGTAATAAGGGCTTTTGATTGGTCCGTGAGTGAGGCCACTTGTGATTGGTTTGGGAGTGAGGTTGTCGGTGATTGGTTCGAGCGGGCGGACGCATTAGCAGAGTCGGTGACGAGGTCGAGACCTCGTTCCGGGATGTTCGACCTCGTCCCGGGATGTTTGAGAGACCTCGCATTCGTCGGGAGTTTTGTTTTTAAATAACCACGTGGACGTGGGTCCCCAACTTTCCTATGGGGGTCCTCCTGGGCCCACTTCTTGCTTTTACTGTTTTGGACATCATCACAACCCCAAGGCCTGGAGCCTCGCCCCGAGGGTCGCAGGGCATAAGTTTCCTGGATTCGCGAGATGTGGGGTGTTTTTTTAGAGGTTATGAAGGTCTCGAGGTTGGGAGGGCGCTTTGCGAGGTGTGAGGCTCTGTCCTGCGCGGATGAAGATCTTTGGGCCTTTTCGCCGTTCTCTGCTTAGTGGGCCGTCCAGGTAAGAGGCCCAAGAAGCCTTTCGGGAGTGGGGGGAGGCTCAGATCTGCTCTATATAAGGGCGTATCCCACACGCTTCCCCCTCATCTTCTCTCTCCAATATTTTCGCTCCTTCTCTCTCTTTGTCTCTTCGGTTTCTTCTGAGCGGTTTCTCCAGACGGTTTCCGACGAGCTTTTCGCCGTTCGCTAGTTGCGCCACCGCCTCTCGTTCGCCAACCTTTAAACAAGTAAGTTCTTGATCTTCTTCCTTCTGTCTTTCGGTATTTTTTGCTTTTGATTCTTCCCTTGTTTACTTTTTTCCCCGCGTTTCGTAAGGGCGACGGTGTGTCGCCCGGCGTTTCGCGCCGGTGTCACGGTGGCGAAGCGGCGGTGGCAGGGTTGTGTGGTTTTCGGCGTTTGCCCTTTATTATTTATTATTATTATTTTTTTCGTTCTTTCTTCGTTCCGTCCTGCATCTGGGTGTTTGTTTATGATTCCTGGGTATATATTTTTTTGTTCTTTCTTCGTTCCGTTTCGCATCTGGGTGGGTGTTTATGATTTCTGGGTGTTTCTCTGCTGGCTGCGCGGCGGCGTTGTTGGTGGTTTTTGTTCCGTTGAGCCCTCGTCTTCCCTTGGTTTTTCGTCTCCTCTCCTTTCTTTTCGCCCTGCTTTTCTCCCCTCTTTTTTCTTTGCGTTATGCTCCGGGGGGCGGTGTTGTGGTGGTGAGACGGTGGGTGGGGTGGGGGTGGGGGGCGGTTGCCGCCGTGAAGGTATCGCTGGGTTTTTGGGTTTATCGCTTTTTTCTCTTTCTTTTTTGCTTGGGGTGACGGTTGAACTCCCGTTTCTCCGCTCACCATTTTTCGAATTTCGAAAGCCCTCGAGAGCCCAAACGTCATGATGTTTGATTGACGGGACGTTTGGGCTTCCGCCGCTGGCTTCCACCGTTGGTTGGCCTTCTTTCTCTTTCCTTTCTTTTGGCGCTTCAAATTCTTCTTTGCCGTCCTATCTTGTCAGAGTAGCCCGTAGGGTGCCACGTGGCCTTTCCCTCTATGACCTCGCGTTGCTTTGTCCCTCGAGGTTGCGACCTCGTGCCTATTTTCCCCCGAGGTTATGATCTCGCGCTTTTCCCTTTTCGAGGTTATGACCTCGTGCTCTTTTCTTTTCGAGGTTATGATCTCGTGCCTGTCCCTCTTCGAGGTTATGACCTCGTGCTCTTTTCTTTTCGAGGTTATGATCTCGTGCCTTTCCCTCTTCGAGGTTATGACCTCGTGCTCTTTTCTTTTCGGGGTTATGGTCTTCGTGTTTTGCTCTCGGGCTCGACCTCGTCTTTCCTTCTTTCCCGGGGTCATGATCTCGTGTTTTTCTCTTTGTTTGCCATGCCTTTAGTGCCTTTGACCTTCTCTTTTCCAGGTGCTAGCTTTTCGTGGCCTGGACGTTGTCTTTTCATGCCTAGGAGAGCCGCTGCGAGCCCACCGCCCGACTTTGTTTTTAATTTCCAAGAGAATTTTTATCAGGAGGTCTCCGAGTCCGTAGGAAGCGTAGAGCCTAGTGATTCCCAGAACCCAAGTTCTCCTTCGTTGGTCTTCAGCGAGCCCTCATCCAGCGACTCCGCTGTTTCGATCAGTTCGCATTTCCCCCGTCTGCGCATATACTCTGGTGTTGAAATGGCTTCCTCTTCTTCTCCCGATGTGATCGCCGCTGAGGTCGAGGCGAGGCTGGACGTGGCCATTGCCTCAGCTTCGGCCGCGTATGTGCCCTCGAGCTTCCTCGAGGCCTATATTACCGACGCTGTGTCCGGCGTTCCCGTCGTCCTCAGAGAACGGATTCCTATGAGTCCGAGTACTCCCGAGGCCTACCTGTCCGAGGGGGTGGCCACCGATTTGACGCTGGACGAGCTTGCAGACATAGCTAAGGATTTCCCCTGGCCCGAGGGAGTCGAGTTGGCGCTGCCAGAGGAGGAGGGGCGACCCCTGGCGTCCTATGAGGGGTGTGCGGTCGTGAACCTCGTCAGTCTTCAAGCGGGCTTTAGGCTGCCCCTGGCCCAGCACATCGTTGATTTCTTGTGGGCCATGGGTGTCTGCCCCGCTCAGTTGTTCCCGAACGCTTGGCGGTTGTTATGTGCTTACACAATTCGAAGTCGCGAGCTTCTGGACGAGCCGAATCTCAGCGATTTGTCGGCGTTAGTCTTGGCGAGGAGAGAACCTCGTTGTTCCCTGATCAACCTCAGCACACCGAACGTCAAAATCATCTCGACCCAGTCGAACGTCGGGACGTGGAAACCTAAATGGTTTTTGGTCCGAGACCTCAGCGGGAGATACCTTAATTTCCCTGTGGCACGGGGGAATTACGAGAGATGCGTGTGCCCGTACAAGGTCGCCGAGTTCCAGGCGCTCAAGGCCAAGTATGCCACAACGTACCAGGCGCCATACGAGCGCTACCTTTCTCAGGACCGGCTTGAGCGGGCCGGGCTGAGCCTCAGTTTCCCTCCTCGCGAAGGCGGAGAGGGTATTTTGTTACCGCTATTTCTCTGATTGTTTTCTTTGTTTTTGACCTCGTTGCATTTGTTTAAGATCTCGTTGCATTTGTTTCTGACCTCGTCCTAACTTGTTTTTGATCTCGTCCTAACTTTTTTTCTTTTTACTCCTTTCTTGACAGTGAATATTCTGCACGCTCTTACCACGACGTCAAAGGGGAAACAACCCATGACGTCTACTTCCAAGACCCCCGCTCCCCGGGTCCTCAAGGGGATTTCAATCAACGAGCCGAGCTCGCAGCCGAGCCCGCAGGCAAGGACAGGTACCACGCAGCCGGGACCTGTCCCGCCAATGGCCGCGGCAGGGGGAGCCCTACCCAAGGGGGGCGCTACGAGGGCGTCGCAGTGGGACGTCACGGGGCCTCCCCAGGGGGAAAAAAGGCCCGACGTGGTTCCGTCAAAAGGGGCCACCACGAAAGGGACCTCCCATCCTCCCCGGGCGTCCGACGACAAGGCCCTGCGGAAGAGGAAGGACGCGGGGTCTTCCCCCGAGAAGAAGAAGAAACCCCGGTCGGGCGACCACCAACGAAGCTCGCGGGATCTGGAACTCATTCCTGCTTTTAACTTCAAGGGGCGAGGTCGCGGGGATACAGGCCCCCATCCCGCCAGGTTTCACTGCCCTGGACCCATCAGAGGGGCCCCGTTGGATTGGGCCCGGGGAGATTACAAGGAGGAGGTCGCGTGGGCCAACAACCTCACCGAGGCGGCGCTTGACGACGAGGCCGCTCGGTATTCGGCCATGGTAAGCCTCTTGTTTTTTTGTTTTTGTGTGTGTAATTCTTGTCTCTTTCTTGTTTCTTTTCTCACCCCCCTGTAAATTTGCAGCACACATTTTTTGATAATTATAACCGGAGTCGCATCGCCCTCGCCGACTCGAGGATGGACAAGATGGAGGAGGCGCTTCGAGCCCGCAGCGAGGTGTGCGAGCGACAGGCCAAGGAGCTGGCCGAGGTCGCGGAGTCGTCCAAAGCCGCGGAGGCTGCGACCAAGAAGCGGGTCGAGGCCGCGGAGGCCGCGGCAAGGGAGGAGGTGAAGGCGGCGAGGGAAGGGGAGAAGAGGGCGAGGGGCGAGGTCGAGGTCCTGCGGGGCGAGGTTGAAGGGCTTCGAGGCAAGCTTTCCGCCGAACATGAGTTCTTCAAGGCGAAGGAAGCGGAGTTTCTACGGGCCGAGGAGGAGATCAGGCGCCTCGAGGGGCGTATTGTTGAGCTCAACAAGGAAGTCGAGGCCGCGGGTCCCAGGGACGTGGACTCGGAGGAGTACAAGGCGGAGCTGGTGGAGAGTGTGAGGACGATGTTCCACCAGGCCGTCCGCATGGGCGTAAAGCAGGCGGTGGCCAAGTATGGGCACCTCAACCCCCAGATCGTCTTCTTCAACCCCAACTACAATGAAACCATGGGGGAGCTGGGGTCGACGGATCCCGAGGGGGAATGCGAGTTCTTCCTCAACGAGGACGGGACTGTGTCCAGCACTGCGCCTCCCGAGGTAGAGCTTGTTGGGGGGAACCCGGAGTTAACCTCCACGGGACCTCAGCCCGCGACCAGTGCGCCCGCGCCTCCCGCCTCCGCTGCCCCTGCTCCTGCTGAGGCCCCGGCTGCCTCCGCCGAAGCCTCTAAAACCATTGATCTTACCGGTCCCGAGGTTGAAACCTCGAAGAAATGATGAAAACTTTTTCCTGGTGGCCCTACGAGGTCTGTAATCGAAACACTTGTTTTTGATTTGTTTCCTTCGTCACTTTCTTTTCCTGTGCTTGTTTGATTTAGATTTTCTTGCATACGTCAGTCCTTATCCGTCCAACCCCATGGTTCGAGTGTCACATCTTTTGTGGGGCTCGGACCACACCGGGCATCGTAGTCCTACAACGAGGTCGTGAGCCTCCGTTCGGACCTTGTTTTTGTGGAAGTTCGTTCCAACCTAAAAATAGTCGTCCGCGAACCTCGTTCGTGTCACCGAGATTCTCCAACCCCAAGCGCGAAACGAGGGGTGAAATTTTTCAACGAGACTCTCCAAACCCAAGCGGGGAGCGAGGGGTGGGAATTTTTTCCAAACGAGTTTCTCCAACCCCAAGCGCGAAGCGAGGGGTGGAACTTTTTCCAAACGAGTTTCTCCAACCCCAAGCGTGATGCGAGGGGTGGAATTTCTTTCGAACGAGATTCTCCAACCTCAAGCGTGAAGCGAGGGGTGGGACTTTTTCAACGAGATTCTCCGACCCCAAGCGGGAAGCGAGGGGGGGACTTTTTCAACGAGATTCTCCAACCCCAAGCGGGAAGCGAGGGGTGGGACTTTTTCAACGAGATTCTCCAACCCCAAGCGTGAAGCGAGGGGTGGGACTTTTTCAACGAGATTCTCCAACCCCAAGTGTGATGCGAGGGGTGGAATTTCTTTCGAACGAGATTCTCCAACCCCAAGCGTGAAGCGAGGGGTGGGACTTTTTCAACGAGATTCTCCGACCCCAAGCGGGAAGCGAGGGGGGACTTTTTCAACGAGATTCTCCAACCCCAAGCGGGAAGCAAGGGGTGGGACTTTTTCAACGAGATTCTCCAACCCCAAGCGTGAAGCGAGGGGTGAGACTTTTTCAACGAGATTCTCCAACCCCAAGCGTGAAGCGAGGGGTGGGACTTTTTCAACGAGATTCTCCAACCCCAAGCGGGAAGCGAGGGGTGGGACTTTTCAACGAGATTCTCCAACCCCAAGCGTGAAGCGAGGGGTGGAATTTTTCCAACGAGATTCTCCAACCCCAAGCGGGAAGCGAGGGGTGGAACTTTTTAACGAGATTCTCCAACCCCAAGCGGGAAGCGAGGGGTGGAACTTTTTAACGAGATTCTCCAACCCCAAGCGGGAAGCGAGGGGTGGGACTTTTTCAACGAGATTCTCCAACCCGAAGCGGAAAGCGAGGGGTGGGACTTTTCAACGAGATTCTCCAACCCCAAGCGTGATGCGAGGGGTGGAATTTTTCAATGAGGGAGCGTTTTTAGAAAAGCCTGCAATCCTTTATTTACCAACTGTGAGGAACAACGGGGTTTCGAGTTTCTACATGTAATATTTTTTGAGTCGTGCGACGTTCCACGTTTTGCTCAGTGTGCGCCCCTCGTCGTCCTTGAGTTTGAAAGCCCCGGACGCGACTTCTTCTCCGAGGAGGTAGGGTCCTTCCCAGTTAGGGTCCAATTTTCCTCCCTCGGTGCGTCTTAGCATGAGGTTTCCCGTGGCCAAGAGGCGAGGTCTGATCTTCTTGTCGTGGTATACGGCGACACGTCGCTTGTATTCTCTAGAGTGCAGGTCCGCTACCTCGCGGATTTTATCTCGGAACTGCAGTTCGACTTTGAGGTTGGCCTCGTTTTCTTTTTCGTCGAAGTTGTACACCCTTGCTGATGGAATTAGGGTTTCTACGGGAACGAGGGCTTCCGCCCCGTAGGTAAGAGCGAAGGGGGTCTCGCCCGTTGCGCGGCGCGAGGTCGTGCGATACGTCCAGAGGACGAGGGGAAGTAATTCGGCCCAGCGGACCTGCGCCATGCCCAGGCGCTTCTTGAGGTCTGTCAAGATGCGCGCATTAACGTTTTCTACCTGGCCATTGGACTGGGGATGAGCCACGGAGGAAAACTTGAGGCTGATGCCCAGCTCAGAGCAGAAAGTCCGAGTTTCTTCGCAGTCGAATTGGGGGCCATGGTCGGTCATGATTGTCATGGGGACACCGAAACGACAGACGAGGTTCTTCCACAGGAATTCGCAGACCTTGGCCCCGGTGATTTTTGCCATCGCCTGTGCTTCGATCCACTTCGTGAAGTAGTCCACGATGACTAAAATGTATTGCACTTGGCCTGCAGCTTTAGGAAATGGGCCGAGAATGTCCATTCCCCACATTGCGAATGGGCATGACGCGTGAATGCTACGGAGGGGAGCCGTCGGGGTGTGCTGGACGTTCCCGTGTTTCTGGCATCCGACGCACTTTTGGACGTAAGCCCTCGCGTCTTGTCGAAGAGTGGGCCAGAAGTATCCCAATTGGACAATTTTGTGTGCCAAAGACCTCCACCCCAGGTGTCTCCAACAAACTCCCTCGTGGGCCTCGTAGAGGACGTGGTCCGTGGCCTCGGGCGGTATGCACAGCAGGTTGGGTTCAGCGTAGCCCCGGCGGTAAAGCTGGTCGCCAACGACGCAGTAGCGGGCGGCTTGCATTTTTAGTTTTCTGGCCAGCGCGGGGTCCTCTGGGAGGATGCCGCTTTGTATGTACCTCGTCACTGGGAACCTCCAGTCTTCGGACCTTACGGACATGACCTCGCTATCGACGCTTCGTGAGAGCTTTCTCTCCACCATCACGCGGTTTCCCACTTCCAAGGGAAGGGCGGAGCCTAACCTGGCGAGGGCATCTGCCTTGGTGTTTGAGGTCCGCGGGATTGATTCCACCGCGAAGGTTTCGAGGCATGAAACCAAGGCTTTGACTTTTGCTCGGTAGGAGGGCAGAAACCTGTCCTGGTGTCGTATTGGCCATTGAGTTGCCGTGCTACCAATTCGGAATCTGTGTAGACCCTGATTTTGCGGGCCCCGTTGAGTAGCGCCATCTCGATCCCAGCGATCATGGCCTCGTACTCGGCGTCGTTGTTGGTGGCATCAAAGGCGAAGTTGAGAGCATACTCCGTCTCGATTGAGGGGCCAGCGAGGAACACCCCGGACCCGCCACCGGCGTCACATCGTGAGCCATCAACGAACACCTTCCATTCGTCCGAGCTTGTGTCTGTCTCGGGGAAGGTGACCTCTACCATAAAGTCGGCGAGGGCTTGCCCCTTCATCGCGGTTCTTGGAAGATAATTGATATCGAACTCGGAGAGTTCGACGGCCCACTTGGTCATACGTCCGGAGAGGGCGGGTTGATGCAGAATCTGACGAAGCGGGAGGTCCGAAAGAACCTGGATGGGATGTGCGTGGAAGTATGGGCGTAGGCGCCTTGCGGCAGTCACCACCGCCAGCGCCATCTTTTCTGCTGGGGAGTACCTCTGCTCCGCAGGCTGGAGCACGCGACTCACAAAGTACACAGGATGCATGGCCTCTCTTGTGAGCACCGCGCTGACGATTTCGGGACTCACCGCCACATATAGTTTCAAATCTTCGCCCGCGTGTGGAGGTGACAAAGTGGGGAGCTTGGTGAGGAAGGTTTTTAACTCTAAGAAGGCCGTCTCGAGCTTCTCGTCCCAGACGAACTTGTCATTCTTTTTGAGGGCGGCAAAGAACGGGAGGGACTTGTCTGCTAGGCGGGAGCAAAACCTCCCCAAGTAATTTACAGCGTCGTTGAGTCTCTGTACCTCGGTACGAGATCGGGGAGACCTCATTGCGATAACGGCTACGCTATCGTTGCGAGGTCGATTCTATTTTGGCGGGGTTGACGTCGATCCCGAGCTCGCTAATCATGAATCCCAAAAACTTCCCCGAGGATACGCCAAAAACGCACTTCTCGGGGTTCAGGCTGAGTTGGTGGTGTCCGAGGGTGGTGAAAACTTCGGCAAGGTCAGCCAGGTGCTCCTCGGATCCCTTGCTCCGCACCACGATGTCGTCGACGTAGGCGGATACGTTTCTGTCTAGGTGGTCTTTGAAAATCCGATCGACGAGGCGTTGGAATGTGGCCCCTGCGTTCTTGAGGCCAAATGGCATGACCTTATAACAGTATGTCCCCCGCTGAGTGATAAAGGATGTCTCCTCTTCGTCACGGGGATTCATGGAGATCTGGTTGTACCCCGAGTAGGCGTCAGGGGAAACTCAAGACCTCGTGCCCAGCAGTCGAATCCACAAGTGCATCGATCGAGGGCAGGGGGTAGCTGTCTTTGGGGCATGCCTTGTTGAGGTCTTTGAAGTCTACGCACATCCGCCATTTGCCGCTGACTTTCTTGACCAACACGACATTGGACAGCCATTTCGGATACTGGACTTCGCGTATGAAATCTGCAGCCAGCAGCTTGGCCACCTCTTCATTTGCGGCTGTTGCCCTTTCTTCGTTCATTTTTCTTCGACGCTGCACCACAGGACGAATGGCGACGTCGATGTTCAGGGAGTGCTGGGCCAGGGTCCGAGGCACACCTCGGAGATCTTTTGCGGTCCAGGCGAACACGTCGCGGGACCCAACAAGCAGGGCCTCTAGTGACGCTGCCGCATCCCCAGTGAGGCAACCCCCGAGGTAGATCTTTTCTGATTTGTTTTCGAAGGGGGTAATCACCTTTCTTTCTGCCTCGGGAGTGGGTATTGTGAAATCCCGGACCTCGAGGTCCGCTTCACCCGAAGATTCCACCATGAACACAGGGCATTTTTGCTTAGCCGAGGTCATGTAGCAGACGCGGCCCTCTTCTTGGTTGCCCTTCACTTCTCCGACACCCACGCTGGTGGGGAACTTCATTTTCAGGTGGTAGATGGAGACCACCGCCTGGAATTTCATCAAGGAGACTCTCCCGATGATTGCATTGTAGGCCGAGGGCAGGTGCACCACCGTAAACTCTATTACCTCGGTTCTCGTTGCCGAGCCAGTACCGAGGGTCATCCACAGGTCTATGAGACCAGCGACATCGACCTCGTATCCCGAGAAGGAGGTGAGCTTCCCAGCGTAGGGCCTCAAGGATGTCGCGGAGATCCCTAGTTGCTCGAAAGCGCCAAAATACATGATGTCTACGGAGGAACCCGTGTCCACCAGTATTCGCTTCACTATTTTCGAGCCCAACTGAGCGTGTATCACCAGGGGGTCGGAGTGGGGCATATGGAGCCCTTCGGCGTCTTCTGTCGTGAAGGCCATACCCACGTGGGACCGTGAGGTTTGTGTCACGCTGTATACCGAGGGCTCATGGTGACTTGCCCTCGCGTATCTTTTTCTTTCCACCTGGCTCGAGCCCGCCAGCGAGGGTCCGCCCGAGATGGTGTTGATGTACCCATCGGGCGCCGCGGCTTGTCCGGAGCGCGACTGCCTTGCCGGAGCTTGTTGTTCTGTGTTGCTTGGTCGGGACCGGGTTGGTTCCTGCTGCACGAGGTTGGCCCCCGACGCGGGGTTGGCGCGCTTTTTCTCGTTTGGGTTGTAGGCGGGCCACCTTTGCCTCTGTAACCTCGTGGCTTCCCGCCGAAGCAGCTCCAACCCCCACCGCCACGGTTGTCGTAGCGGTTGTTGCTTCTGTTGTCGTTGTTGCCTCTGTTATTTTTGTTGCTTTTGTTGTTGTTGTTGCTTTTGTAATCGGCACGTCGGTCGTGAGTTTGCGTCATGTACGCGTCCCTCGCGGCCGGCGCAACCACCTTAGCTTTTCCTTTAGCCTCGGTCACGATTTCCTTGTCGGTCCTCGGTCGCGAGCTCTGGCTGGCGGCGTCCTCGGCGTAGACCTGTGCCGTGATCCGAGCACACAGGCTCTCATATGTGGTCGGATTTTTGAGGAAAATGCGACATTTGAAATCCCCTGGCGAAGGTTGCCCATGAGGATGTCGCGGACCGAGGCCTCGTCGATTTGCGCGATCTCAGCGACCGCGGTGGTGAACCTCGTAAAAAAGGTACCCAGCTTCTCGTTTTCCCCCTGCTCGATGCCACGGAGATCGCGCATGTTCTTCTTGCGCTTTCTCGAGCCGTTGAAGTGCCCGACGAAGGACTCGCATAGCTGGGAAAACGAGGCTATCGACTCGACCTTAAGGCTGGTGAACCACGTCATTGCCGCTTTGTCCAGAGTGGTTGGGAAGATCCGGCAGAAAATGGCGTCATTGTAAGAGTTGACGTTCATCTGGACGGCGTAATGTTTTATGTGATCTTCGGGGTCGGCCGTGCCGTCGTAAAGTCCCATTTGTGGCCAATGGAAGCCTTTGGGCATGTGTGTCTCTTGGATTTCGGGTACGAAGGGATTTCTGTACCCACTCTCGACGGATGGGCGAGCAGACTTCGACTTTGACCTCGCCAGAGGGCGTGGCGCACTTGCCGCCGTCTCGGACAGCTCCATGTCGCGCCTTTCTGCACGTCGCGAACGGGATCGCGAGATCTGCATCGGATCTCGGGAGGGTCTCTCCGTGGTAGACCCGTTCGTGGGCGCCTCCTGCCCCGGCATGTAGCCCGGGACGTATGCGGGCACGTACTCGGAGTGAGGTTGCCCCTGGGGGGGAATCGGGATGTATGGGGGAGCTTGGCCCTGCTGGTACTGCCCGTACCCCGGATAGGGATACTGGTTGAAAGGAGCGCCACCCTGTTCATACCCTTGGAACGGGTATGGGTTTTGCGGGATGTTGTATGTCCAGCCTGACTGGACCACAAAAGGGTATCCTGACGGACCTGCCGTCGCCCATGGAGGGGTCTCGGCCATATTGTCGGGATGTTGGGGGAAGAAATTGTTTGGACAAGCCATTCTGAGGGGGTTTTAGGAATCAAGGTTTGCACTTAAATGGGAAGCTGCTTAGGATGAAGAGGTTCCCACAGACGGCGCCAGTGATGAAACCCGAAATAACGGCTATGCTACGAGACAAGAAACAATATTATTATATTCGAGTGCAAACACTTGCTCCTTTATTTATGATTTTTCCGTGGTTGCGAGGTTACAAACCTACGAGGTTGATGTACAACTTTGAGAATCACACCTAGACCTCCTACAAGGTTCCGAGATCGCACCTATCGTTGCGAGGTCGATTCTAGGGCGAGGTAGATTTGAGGATATGAGGTAGGGAGTTTTGTGAGTTTCTGTAGCGAGGTTTTAGGCGTGAGCGAGGTCCTTGTGCAACTTTGGGGTCTTTCTGTGGGTTTTTCCTATCTGTAGCGAGGTCCTTTGACGATGTTCCTATCACGTCGATCTTTAACTAGCAAGAGGGTTCTTGAGTTCAAGTGGTTTTTCGACCCCCTCTTCCTACGAGGTTCTTCTCTATTTATAGAGAATTGGGGGGCTGAATTTAGGCCAATGTTCGATGTGGGATACTCGTAATAAGGGCTTTTGATTGGTCCGTGAGTGAGGCCACTTGTGATTGGTTTGGGAGTGAGGTTGTCGGTGATTGGTTCGAGCGGGCGGGCGCATTAGCAGAGTCGGTGACGAGGTCGAGACCTCGTTCCGGGATGTTCGACCTCGTCCCGGGATGTTTGAGAGACCTCGCATTCGTCGGGAGTTTTGTTTTTAAATAACCACGTGGACGTGGATCCCCAACTTGCCTATGGGGGTCCTCCTGGACCCACTTCTTGCTTTTACTGTTTTGGACATCATCACTAAGAGTTTCTAAACAACAAATCTACATTTGGTTTTGTTTAACTAAGTGGATAAATAATTAGTCTGGTTAGTTTTATTTAGTAATTATTCTATAATGTTTCATATATGGATGCGTATAATACATTATTATCTAAATTCTAAAGTTGATTTATCACCTAAGCTTAACTTCATGCATTTTTCCTAATCCGTAGTGTACTTTTCACATTGTCAATTTTGGTTATAGATGAACAAATCAAATTGGCAATTTTTTTAGGTTGGATCGACAAATCGGATAATTTTTCTCACCCAAGTTAACAAGGCACTAATGATTTGTAATTTCTTGACCTTGTTAGTTGGTTATTTCTTTTCCTTGTTAGTTGTTGAATCAGTAATATATTTCACTGGTCACACATTAATATATAGCCTATTTATTTTCCAAATTTTTCTTTTTTTTTGGGTTGAAGGAGAGCGATCTCCTCTAAGAGCTTTTATTAAAAATGAAAAGAGCTAAGTAATAGTCAAATGGGAGATAGTCCGGCCCCTAACATCACCTGCTAACAAACTAAACATACCTTCAGATGGATCAATCAATACATGAAATCCCAGGCTACAAGAAAAGGAAAAAGAAGCTGAATATGGAAGGGTTTGCACGGTCTTAGAATATGCAAGCATGCGTCCTTGGGATGCATGAATATCTTCAGGACGGACCAGGCCTGTGGTGATTCATGCAAAGAACGGCGATGGAAGGTTGGCGGCTTGGCGCCAAGAATTGGAACCAAACAAGGATCATATCAATCGTTTGAATGATGATATGAATATGGCACAATCGCGTAGGCGGTATTTTATCCAGAAAGTAAGTCTTCTTAGTCATATATTTAGCTTTTGTGTAAACAGTTCCTTGCATTTGCTAATTATAGTTCCATTGTAGGACTATAGTACATTATCATACAAGCTTATTTAGATGTGTTGAGTGAGATCTGTCTAAGATTTAATTAGTTTGACAAATTAGGCCGAATTTACATTCTCACATTATTATTGGTCTGTGATTCGAATTAATTAAGTTTGAAATTTTTTGAGTATTTGCTAATTATATAGTTCCTATGTAAGCCGTGTAGGATTATAGCTAGCTAGCCTTGCAATCCTGCTAAGGAGATTAAGGAAATTTGAGTATTTGCTAATTATACAGTTTCTTGCATTTGCTAATTGTAAATGTCAGTCATCTCATACAAGCATTTCGTTTGGAGCGTTTTCTGAGAGAAATGATCAAGGAAATTACGTACATAGATGTCGGCTTCTGCTTGCATTTTATCAATTTCGCTTGTTAATTTCAAAACTACAGGTTGGAACTAGAAGCAGATTATATTGGGATGCTCTTGATGGCATCTGCTGGATACCATCCCCTTAATATGGTGAAGTTGTGGGAGGAGCATGCAAGATCAGAACAATACGGGATCAGGATTTTAATAGACATTCTTAGTACACGCCCATCCTGCGAGAAGAGATTTCAGGTTACTGTCCTAGCTCTGGAGGAAGCCATGACCTTGTTCAATGAAAGCTTCGACTATAGAATGGCCTGAACAAAATCAGGCTAGGGCTCGGGCTCGGGCTCAGGCTCAAGTTGGTTACTGGTTACTGGTTACTGGTTAGGACATGTGTCGGTTGTATGAGTTGTGTTGGTTGCAATTGTATAATAGGATGGTTTAAAGGAAGTTGCAAGTTCTGTAAATAAGCAAGTTGGAATGTTAGTTGCTTAAATATGTATAATAAGAGTTTGATGTATAAGATTGTGAAATAAATAAAGTTGGAAGTTCTTCAATTACTTACATCTAGCCAATCTCTCCTTCTCCCTCTCTGCAAAGATGAAGAAGTTTTTTTAGGTTGCTTACTTAAAGTGATCAATGTGGTTAATTCAGAACAATTAATCTAGAAGAAGATATTGCTTCTCATCATGACATATACGAATTTGGTTAATAAACCTGACTTCTAGATTGATGAAAGAGTGTGCTGGTGCACTAAATCACCTGCATATATATTACTCCAGAAGCTGCTAAGAAATGGATAAAGATCAAAATCATGACACTAGCCATAGCACTAATTAAAAAGCACAAGTCCCCATACTAACAAACTAACTGTGAAAAACAAACTGTTTAAAAATCAAAAGATGAAAGAAACAGCCCATCGCATCTCAGTGATCACAACTGTCAATCTCTCACATGGATAATGCATCTAGCTAGGTGGTATCTTGATTATTTCTGGAAAGAGTTGAGCCTGTAAACAAGCCAAACGATCTCCACAAGACATGGGGCATCAAATAATTAAGAAAGCACATACCTAGATTAAGATCAAGAAGCCAAAATTAACTCACCTCATGATTCAATGCGTATTGTTAGGTTCTCATCCTTGCTGATGCATTCCAGTAAAGCGGATGTTGTGTTTGTGTTAGATGAAATCCTTATGTCGTGCATTTTCTGAAGCAGCTCCTTCACTCTCTCATCGTCTTTCTCATGAGCAAAGCCACGGATCAGCGCTTCAAAAGTAGCGGCATCAGGTGAACAACCCTTGGCTTCCATTCTTTCAAGTAAATAATGTGCATCCTTTAGCTTCCCGGCTTTGCAATAGCAGAGTATCAATATGTTAAAATTTTCCACATCACACTCGTAGCCACAAGTTTCCATCAAAGAAAGCACCCTACGTGCAGTACCAAAATTGCCTCCTAAACAAATGCCTTCGATCAAACGTTTATAAGTAACCAAGTCAAGAAGCTCACCCCATCGGGACATCAACACTAACACATGGATAGCTTGCTTTGTAATTCCTTTCTTCTCATGATGCTTAATTATAATTTTGAATGTCACAGCATGAAATACCATCTCTATTCATCTTCTCCATTAACGCATTCGCCTCCTCTGCATTTCCAGAACGGTAAAACCCATCAATTAAAATACTATAGCTAATAGCATTGGGAGAAATTCCACTACTTTGCATGTGCAGAAAAAGCTCTCTAGCCTTGTGCATGTCTCCTTCCTTCCTAAACCCATCAAGCAAAGCACTGTATACAACTTCATTCGGGGTAACCCCACTAGCTATCATTTTCAAGAAGAGCTTTTGAGCCTTGCCTATATGCCCTTGTTTACATAGTCCATCAATCAGACTGGAGTAAACAATGACATTTGGAGCTATACCACTATGTTGCATTTCCAGAAAAAGCTCTTCAGCCTTATCTAAATACCCTTGTTTACATAATCCGTCAATCATAGTGGCATAAGTAGTTTTGTTAGGACTACAAGCACCATTTACGTCCATCTTTTTCATGCTTCTGAATAAACTCATTGCATCTCCAACTTTCCTCGCAGGAAAAAGGCCTTTCAACAAGGTAGTTATAGTCACATTGTCTGCGAAAATTCCCCTAGAGTTCATATCTTTGCACAAACTCAAAGCATTTTCTATCTTCCCAATTCTGCAATAACCATCCACAATTGAGTTATATGTAACTGTGTTAGGGAACTTGTCTCTCAAGATCATCATTTCCAGAACCTCCATCGCTTCTTCCATCTTCCCTTTTTTGCACAGTACATTTATCACAATGTTATAAGTTACTGTATCGGGATGAACACCACGACCTATCATTTCAACAAGGAGAGACCTAGCATCTTCATCCATCCCCGAACGACACAACCCGTCAATCAAACAATTGTACGAGAAAACATTCGGAGAATAGCTTGCATCCTTTCCTTTTGCATCAACCATAGTGCTTGGCTTATCGTGCACCATATCTCGGTGCAGCTGTAGAGCTGTGGCGACATTCCCAGTCTTACACAAGCCATCGATTATAGTACTGTAAGTAATGATATCAGGAGCACATCCCAACCGAGACATATTTGAAAGCAAACCGACAGCTTCAACCAATTTCCCCTCCAAACACAACCCTTTGACTAATGAGTTGAAAGAAAAGATATCTGGGCGATATCCATTCTTGAGAATGAGGCCAAAAGCAGAAAGCCCAACACTCCCTGTGGCAACATTCCCAGTCTTAAATAAACCAGCAATTATAGTATTGTATGTAACGATATTAGGAGGGCATGCCAACCGAGACATCTTTGAAAGCATACCTACAGCTTCAACCAGTTTCCCCTCCAAACACATTCCTTTGACTAAAGAGCTGAAAGTCTTGATATCTGGGCGATATCCATTCTTCAAAATGAGGCCAAAGGCAGAGAACCCAACGCTCCCTAGTTTCATACTAGAATAGCAATTTAGCAACATATTCAAGATGATGCGATTTGATCTCAATCCGAGAGCACCAGAAACATGAAGCCTCTTGTAGAAGGATATGGGGACAGAGAAATGCTGGGACTTAACTAGAGCGCTGAAAAGTCTACTGAACCATGAAATTGGGGGTGGGGGACTCATACAACGCATCTGCTCGAAGAAGTAATGGGCTTCGTTTATATCAATTTTTCCGGATTCACAATCAACAGTGAGGAATTTCCGAAGTGCACTATACCTAGCATCACTAGAAAGAACCGAATCGAGCTTTTCTGGTTTACCTCTCCAAGACATTCTTTGGAGGTCGTCAATTAGGGTACAGAATGCTCCCAAATGGCGTGAGGTGAAGACGATTAACCTGTCCACTGCAAAGCTGTATCAAAATGTATCAAGTGAATGAACGCGAGTAAAAGTAACAAAATGTATCAAGTGAAGTTGGAAAGGGGGTTTTCCTTTGATGCACAAACGGAGGAGGAAGACTCGCCTGATGAAAGTATGACGTCCAGGGCGTAGCCAGAAAATTCTCATTGTAGGGGCCAATTTTTTTTTACCAACATATCTTATATACGTTTTGAAAAAAATGTATAAATAAAATAATATTAATTTAGAGAAAAAAGAACATATTTTATAGAGGAGGGTCTAAAATATTTCAAAATACAATTACTTTAAAAAAATAAGAGTTTATAACAACTTATGTAATTATGAATTATGTTTCAGAATACATTTAAGTTAAAAAAACAAAAATGGTTCGGAATAAAAATTAATTGAATCTATAAATATTAAAAACTCGTAACTAAAAAATAAAGTCAAACTAAAGCCCTCGTGCTAATAATGAATTGTATGATTCGAGACATCCCAACAATAACTTATTGTTTCAAAGTATTCGTGTTCAATCACATTATGAAAGTGGTAAGTTTAGCAAAAGATAAAAGCATTCTAAGTAAGTAAATGACTTGTTAGAAGTTGTTTGTATACGTCCAATCTTCAAACGTTCATAACTTTTTGCTCAAATGTCAGAATGGAGCTTATAATATATCAAATCGAAGCTATGAACAAGAGGAACATATATATGGAAAAAAATTGGATTGGGGGGGGGGGGGCATGGCCCCCACCCGCCCCCGAATAGCTCCGCCCATGATGACGCCTGACAGTGGTGGTGGCGGAGGTGGCGCAAGGAGAAAGCGCGCGTGTTTTAGAAAGCGGGAAAGGAGAATTGGGAAAGGGATGATATGATTTTGCTCTTTCTTGTTTTTTTCGAACGAAAATGGATTTCTTTCCAAGTGGTTGTTGGATCACGAGACTTGTCAAAACAAAAAAAAATGGATCGACATGTGTCACGTAGACCTTTTAAACATCTCGAGTCTTTTAAGGGAGTGTTTGGTATAAAATCGGATTTGGGTTTGAGATAAGATACGAGTTAAGGAAGGTATGAATAGGGTTACTAATTACCCACAGATGATTGACTCATTCGTTTAACCCTTCCAAAATAAACGGGCGAAAATCCAAACAAAGCAGTGATGGGTGAATTAGGTGACGGGTGAAACGGGGGACATGTCGGGTATGGGTGAGAGTTGTCACTGGCAGAATACATATAAAAACACATCACTTTTGACCAATTGGTCACTTTAACACCCCACTTTTGGAAATGTTCGATTGAACACTTAAACTATATACATTGAGACCTATTGAACACTCATGCGATCAGATTGGGACCTATTGAACACTAATGCGATCAAATTTATTGGGATTGTTTTACGCTCGATCGAGCTTACATGGACAAATGGAGTGCCACATCACTACCATTTAAATGCCACCGAGGTGTTAATATTTTTTAATATAAATTTTTGCTTTTTTCTTCTTTTTCTCATTTATGTTTAATAAATAATTCTGGATTTTCCTCTTTATTTTTTCACATAAATAATTTTGGGAGAGAGAATTTGGGATCTCAGATCTGGATCTCAATGGCTCTATGTAGAAAGAACTTGGGAGAAATCTTCACCGAGAACAAGAAGGAATCAAGAAAAGAACCATAGAGGATCAACACAAATTTGTCGAACCAGAGAGAGGATCTTCACCGTCGGCAAATGCTGAGAACGGACTCCGCGCAAATTTGTTGAACCAGAGAGAGCATCATTATTTTTTGCTTTTTGGTGAAACGACGACACTAGAAACCTTGAAGATGAAGATCTTGCAAGTCTCGATGCTCTTCTTCCTCTTCTTCTTCTTCTTCTTCTTGTCTCCGGCTACGATGCCACCTTCCTTTGGCAACTTCTTTCCAACCTTGGGCTTCTTCTCCGTCGATGCCTTCTTAGCCTTCTTCTCGACCTTGGGCTTCTGCAACAGATCTAAGATCTAAGACCCCCTTTTGCCCCAATACAAAATCCTAAAATCCCTATCTTGAGCAGATTCATTTTCCAAGTTAACAATTGCAAATCAAAGCGCACCATCAGCCCCCCGAAACGACCAAACTTGAATTCGATTGCCTTCCTTCAACCTATTGGAATCCACGAACTCCCTCCATTTTCCGCTCAGCATATAAGACCAGCTCGGATTAGTGTTCAATAGGTCCCTTTCCCGTCTTTTTGTTGTAGGAATCACTCTTCTTCTTCGTTCAAGAATGGTAAGTCCCATTGAAGGATCGAAGACACCGTATTAGTACTGCTCGAAGACGCCGATTTAGGGCCCTTTCTCGTTTGTGTTGCAGGAGAGTGAGACGAAGAATGAAAACATTAGAAAGAAATAGGAAAAAATAAGGAAAACAAAAGAAAGAAATAGGAAAAATGAAAAAAAAAAGTGAAAAAGTGAAAAAAGAAAATTTAGAAAAAAAAATTGAAAAAATCTTGCCAAATATGATTTTTATGAGCGCCACATCATCATTATTTCACCTTCCACTCGCTTAACAGAGCGTGCAATTCAAACATTTAGCCACATCAACGAAGAGGTGTTTAATAGGTCGCAATGTCTATAGTTCATGTACTCAATCGAACATTTCCAAAGGTGAGGTGTTAAAGTGACCAATTGATTAAAGGTCAGGTGTTTGTATATGTATTCTGCCGTTTGCACCCAAATAACTCGACCCATCACCCACACACCACCCAACCCATCACTCATCCGTTCACCCAAACTACCCATTTACCCCGTTTTAAATCTTAGTTATCCTAGTATATTTTAAAGGCGTTCTCATATTTTGAAGGAAATTTTCAAAAATCTTGTTAACATTAACATTTTATGATTTCTTTTTTTAATATTGCTTTTAGAATTACGGATTTGCATTTCCGTTTACTTAGTGTATTGATAATTTACTTATCGAATCATTTTTTGTATATGTTTTTTCGTATTGAATTATCAGTATTAATTGGTCTGATACAGATAATGGAAAAAATACATTTGTTATACGAGTGAAGGGGTCACTCATATAACCTGCGGGTGACGGGTGGTTTGGGTTATGGGTGGAACATTCCACGGATGACGGGTGGGTTGGGTGGGGTATTTTTACTTGCGGGTCGGGTGGTGGAAGCCACTCCCACCCCCATAACCCGACTCATTGATAACCATAGGTATGAGGTTGTAATTTGATTTCTAAAACAATTGTTTAGTTACTATTTATGAATAAAATTCATCCTTATACCCAGTGTTTAGAATTATAAAATATGAGATCTGGAATCAAATTATAAATTTTTCACTATAAGTTAAAAACATAAACTTATAAACAAAGAGGATTGGATCATAACTATCCTTAGTAAATCTTATCACACCAAATATACATACAATGCACCTTAATAAATAAAACATAAACAAGAGTGCCTATGTCGGTCGCTCCCATGCCCATGCGTCGATATGCAAGCTCTCCATTCTTACGATTTGTTCTCATCACTTCTTTTCCTTTTTAAACCCTTAGAATCACATAGGACCAATCACATAGGTCATGTCTCCCGCACACCCAAAGTCCGAGTGATGATCTTAGTCATTCTCTAACTTAAAATTCATGATTCACACACAATGGATTGATGACTTACACAAATCACCAACATGTCACTCTACGGATTACATGCATGCCACTCTTTTAATTTGACCACCTTTAATGCATTGAAAATGACTCCTTTTTGCATAAGATAAGATTCAACTTTACTAAATTTAATGCATTGAAAATTAAAAACAAACTTACATTACATTAATTAAAACAAAGGAAAACAAGGATGCACACTATATCAAACACACTAAAATCGAAAAAATAGAAATGAAAATTCGTATCACAAAGCAAAGAACATGAAAAATTCAAACAAGATTCTAACAATAGCATAAATTAAACAGTATGGATGATGCACCATAGGCATGCACCCATGACTCCACAAGACATCGAAGACTTGGCTCATATTCCCTTTGATGGACCAACCACTAAAGACTGAGCCAAGAAGTTGAAGAAAGCTACAATGGTTCTTCTAGCTCGTATTCCAGCTATGGTGGACGAGCCTAAGGAGCCAAGATGGGTCACTTCTATTCACCATGTTAAAACTTGACTTGGACACACTCACATGCAAGAGTTGTTTGTATGCTTATCCTAGACTTACAATTTATAGTGCATTCTAATTATGCTTTTATTTTTAATAGAATTTTCTACATATATGGACCATGCAAGATTGGTGGGACAAATTTGAAAAGTAATATGGATCTTACTTGGAGTCTAAGTAATTAGTTGTCTTGCAATAATATCTTTTAATTAAGGTAGTTTTTATTTTAGGAAACAATATCTTTTAAGAATAGAATAGGATAGTTGGCTATCTATGTCTATTTAAACCCTTGTAATCTTTATTTTCAAGACATGTTGAATTAAATCTTTGGAATAGAAACCTTGTTTCTCATTCCAAGGACCTTCAACCCAAAACTATCTCTTTTGCCATTGTGACTTTCGTCCAACCCAAACAACACTTCAATTTCGAATTCTCTTGCATTCAATCATCCAATTCAATTCTCAAACACAATCCAATCTTCAAACACATTCAAGGAGTTGTTACTTGTTCTTTAAGCAATCAATTTAAAACCTTGTTGTTTTGCAATCCAAGGGAGTAATTGAGAACCTTGAAGTTTGAGTTTTCTCAACCAAAGTCCAAGACCTGCAAGTAAAAGAAGAGAAGGATTAAAGCTGACAAGATCGGGACTTGAAAAACAAACAGAAATGAAGTGCACGATCTCATCAATTTCGTATCAATGGAAGGCCAAGGTCTTTCTTCACAACTTGCTCCAGTGCTTCGAGCTCATCAAGGGCACACAACGCTTGATATTCCCTCATCTGCTTGGCTCAGAGCTTCTTTTCCTGTAGTTGAATTGTAGTTCTGCCTCCCTTTCCAAATCTTTTTTCGTCATACATGTAGATAGCTTAACATTAACGAGGCATCTCCTTTCCTTTTCCCTCTCATTGCATTCTTAGCCTTCTTAATGTCCATTGGGTGTTGAATAGGATCTTCATTCGACATACTCGTTGGAGTTTTCGGATCCGGGTTGGAAGCATCGCCTTCGGTATCTACCTTTGATCTCTTGGAGCTCCCTATTCTTAAGCTAGGAGTAGAGCGATTAAATTTCCTAATCCACTAGGATGACCATCTTGGCACGCATTGGAGATGTTTCCAGCAATGCTCGTTGGGGAATATGTGGTCTTGCATCTTATAGTACATGTCATGAGCATTGTTCAATACATCTTCAGCCGACTCCTTGCTAGCTTTCAAATTGTTTGCTTTTTCGTAAAAATCTACAAATAATCTTACACTTTTGTTAATTGTATCTCATTTAGACTTACATGTTTTCTTGCCTCAGAGGACTTAGAATTCAGATTTCTCCCCATTGTTGTAACAACTCATTAAACCAAGGGTGCAACCGCCAGTGACCTCGAATTCTACCATCTAGAGCCACCCGAGGCTAGATAACACAACACATTTCAAATAAAATGACCTTGTTTATTACACGATTAAACTAAATGAAAAAAATATTGCTATTACATCTTCATTGATTAAAAAATAAAATACAATATAAGTGAATGGCAGCGGAACATAAGAGGACTGGTTATAACCCATATAGTTTATAGAGACGTATCATAATACGGGGATGTAAAGGCACGTTAAGGTTCAAAGAGATGGACCTTATTATTTTTTGAAATGAGAATTCAGAATGGTTATAGGCACAAAGGAGTCAACACTGCCAAATTCTCATGATAATTTTGGGCATATTTTTGCTCTTAAAATGCATAAAATTTATTCTCTTATGTCAAATTTTCTTCTAATATATATTAATCTAAACTACATGATAAATTGAAGGTTAATCTTATAAATAATACTCATTATTTTATGTACTTATAAATAAATAATTTTTTAATAAAAATAATACGGGTGGGGCCAGATGCACTGACTCGTTTAGGCCAAACAACATGTCCATACACGGCCACTTTTTAATATGGGAAGGGCCGAATGGGTCAAACCTCTTCTCCAAACTCGCCCATTTTTGCAGGCGGGTTAGGAGGCTCAAGTGGGCCGCCAACCCACATTTAGACATGTCTAAAGTCTAAACTTAGGTAAGTGGGGTTTTGATTTTGATGGACAGAGAACTAAGTGAGTTTTGATTCATCTAACATTAAGTGCAAACACTTTAATTTTTCAACTATTTTTTCCATAATTGTACTCTTTTTTTTTGAATAGGTGAAAATTAGGCAGACCGAGTTAACCTAGGACATCTTTATGGATGAGTGTCTGGACCTCTCTATGGTTTATAATCTAATTGATACTACAATTATGGTGTAGCTTTGCAATCAAATCTGTCACAGAATTGCATTCTTGAGTAATATGTTTGGTAATGACCACCTCGAAAGATTGCAACAAAACCAGGGTATCTGCAATTATCATGTCAATTGTCCATGGACTGGATCGACTTCCCTTAAGAGCATTGATCACAATTAGGCTATCACCTTCAATTTCTATTCGTCGAAATAATTGTACTCATTAGTTAAGCTTGCAATTTAAGTTTTTATTTTAATTTTGTACTTTATGTTTTTTTACATTAATAATGTCCATCACGACCGTGACACTAGTCATCATGAGCCATGATGGGCTCTCGGGGTTGGGTCACCGTGTCGCTAGTCATCACGAGTCGTGGCTGGCTCAATGTCACGATCGTGATGAATTTTAAGCATGGGCATTACCGTCGATTTAACCCGGTTTAAACCAGGTTAAATTGGCGGTTCCATTCGGTTTTAAGTTGGAATTAACTTAAAATTGATTGGAACAGGCGGTTTCTGACTTTCAGGAAGGGGACGAAGTCGAACTAGTCTACTAACGGTTAACTGTCACTTAACCCAATTCAAATCAAGTTAAACCGAAAGCTAGCTATTAGCTCAATGGCTATAATTTTAAAAAATTCTAGCCATTGGCTTTTGTTATATAAAATCTACAAAACTTACAATATATACTACCCCTTATTACATTCATTTTCCTCACACCAATAATCAATTTTATTTTATTCTCTCCTAGTCTCTTTTTTTTGCTAACACTTTTTTTTGTTAAAAGAGGGCAAAGCCCTTCAAACTTTTATTAGCTTAGAGGGGTGCAAAGTTTGAAACAGAGGAGTCAAACATGGCCTGAATACAACTAGGAGGAGAATCATAAACAAGAAAATTATCAATACTAATCGAAACATTTGCTAAGTTGTCCGCCATATCATTAAGACGTCTCGGGATAGTTTTGAAGCGAACTTGCCAGTCATTTTCTCGAACCAACTACCTGCACTGATCAATGAGGATGGTGAAGTTGATCAATCAATACCAAATCTATCAAGATCATTTAGATCCAATGTTTTTACAATTCATTATCAAAAAGGCAATCTGATCCAAGGTAAGTATATGAACAATATAATGTTCATTGTAATTGCATTTACATTGGAAAAAGGAGGAGGTTATGGATCTTTGCATAGGCATATACAAAGAGAGTGTATCAAGCATTACCTAGAAGAGCGAAATAGCAGAGTGAGTCAAGTAACAAAGACTCGAATGAATTTATTGTAATTTTGTTTAAGTTGTCATAATAGTCTTTTGTTATTCTAGCTAATTGCGTAAATTTTTTGTTTTAGTTAGTTTTTTTGGTCATTGAAAATTCAAAGACTCAAAGTTATTGTAAGATTGTATGATTTGTACTATTCTAATGTTTCCCTTTTCAATTGATCGTTTAATGTTAATCTTGAATATTTTAAATTTTTTGGTATTTTTTATATCTTTTTTATATATTTTTATCTTCTGGAACCTTGTTTGAACCGGAACCGGAACATGGAAATCGGCTAAATATAGGCTGATTTAGTTTTCGATTTATCCAAACCCAAAACGAAACAAGCGGTTTTGGTACCGAACCGACGATTTGTTAGCCAGCACATCACTATTTGATCTCCTCGATCTCTCCAACACCCATTCAACCAATCTATTAAATCTATAATCCAAATATTACAAAATTACCCACCGCCTTAAAAAAATTAGGTCTAGGAATTCTCATATCTCTTCATACATTTAAAGAAGTTGTTGAGAATCATTTCCCACGTATAAAAAGTTGGGACTAAACATGCTTACTATATAAGTTTTTAGGTTACTTCTCCTATTGTCAATTTATTTTAGGATGAAATTCCATTGAACTTGTGTATTTGGACTTGGCGTATATATGACACCTCGTTATGGCCCACAAACTTTCAAAGAAGTCTCATTATCCTCCTGCCACATAGAATTCGCCCCTAAAACCTCTCTTACCTTAAAAATACCCCACCAAGTATAACTCGGACAGTATTCAAGAGATGCTTCCAAAAAAGATGAATTTAGATAATAACGAACTTTATAAACACATTCTCTGCCAACTTATCCAGTGAAACAAATTACCTATATAACCATGTCGACAACATATATGAAACACAACATAATGAATTAAACACAAAAATAGCTTGAACAACTGACTTGGTAAGTACTTCCTTTCTAGCCCTAGACATAGAGTTTGGCTTTCAACCCTTCAATATCTTCCATAATTGTTCTTTAACCTGAAGCAAAAATTATCTTTTTAGACCTCCCCACCATAGTAGACAAACCAAGATAACTCTCATATTTTCCCACCTCTTAAACACTAAGAATTGCTTGAACCTCCACCCATTATAATCAAAGAAAAAGGTGTATTGTTTCTTGTAGTTCTTGAAAACAAGAACTAAAAAGGAACAATATACTTTGTGTACACATAATGCACACAAAAATAGCAATGTGCACCAACATATATTTTTTGTACATAACTACATACAGTATATACGTGCATGTGTGAGTGAAAATAAAGTTGTACTCCCCATTATACATATATATGTACGTATATATGCAAGGTGCTACGTGTCTATATATACTCTTTTAATTGTTGTCGAATGCAAAATGTATTTAACACTTCTCACTTAAATCAACCCAAGAATCGAATGAAGCATTCTTCAAAAATTTAAGGAACGTGTTACTTCATGACGGACATATAAAAAAAAGGAGAAATAAACTAGAGTTCATGCTATACAAAACCAACTATGTATATTGAAAGAGCCACGCCTCTAGCCTTTTTTAAAGCTAAGGTAAGTCATATATTAATTAAGATCAAATGCTTGTTGAATCAAGCTAGAAGAAGAAGAAGAAGAAGAAAGTGATCAACAGTAATGGGCCTTGCCTAAAAAACTGATCTCGGCCTTTTTTTTTAATCAAGAAATAAGACTTACTATATAACCACCACCCTATATACTAGATTTTCAAGCCCATCTACGCATGGGGAAGTTTTTCTATGATAGATTAATAGAAATTGTATTTATGTTTCTAGTTTAAGATTATTTTTATTCTTCCTTAAAATCTACATTTGTGGTTATTTAAACTTGAAAGTGGAAATAATACTTAGTGAAGTGTTAAAAATGTTAAGAAAGTATGTAGCATATCATATTTAGGAATATGATTATGGAATCCTTTCAATAAGTATTTGTTTTAATAGATTAGACACCCAATTGCATAAGAAATATTATACTGGTAAAATATACTTTCAATTTTACTCCAATATATCAATTTTGAGTTTATGATATGAATAAATTATTTTATATTTTTAATATATTGTTATAATTTGATAAAAAATTTGTATTGATATTATTAATGATTGGTTATAATGTGGATCAATTTCTAACCAATGAAATGATCTATTTAATTTTTTTTTGAATGAAAAGGGTAATTCATTCATGTGTGAAATAGTTACAAAAGAGTCTTCTAGACAACCTAGAAGATACAAAGATTTTCAAATTCCAACCTTGGAACACCATTTTCTATACTCTTTGTTGCTCTTTTTCCATCTAGCTTTGACACAGTTACGGACATGATTAATCACAATGCTAGAGTTGAGCACTCACCACTAGTACAATTTTTCAATCTGAACACTTTCCTATTTCTAGCTCTCCAGATGTAATAGTTCACTGTACAGAAGCACGTCATCCAAACATGAAACGTGAAGTTCTTTTTGTAACTCATGTTTTCTAAGGCTCTTAACGAGTTAACAAGGTTGTCGTATCTTCTTCCAATCTTGGCCCATGAAAGAACCTTGTTGAGCACCTCTCTAGAAAACTTGCATTTGAACCATAGATGGTCTAATGATTCTTGTACAATGTATGTGCAAAGCTCACACTTATCTTTTTGTAAAATACCCATTTCATTGAGTCTGTCTTTGGTGAGGACTCCAATGCTTGCTATCATCCATACTGTGAATTGAAGGACACTCTAGGGATGTTGAGTTTGCCCTAGATGCAACAATTCCAGTGGGTTTCTAGGCCCCTAACTCTGAAGCTGTCATAAATAAGTTTCCAATCAAATCTACCATTTATGCTGATGATGGTAGCTTGATTGGATTCTTGATCACGTCTCTCTTTTATCTCTTCTCTTAAGAGAATAACTGTTTTTCAAAGTGCGCTCGAAGTAGACTTGCATTCCACATTCCAGAAGGATTGATTTCTCAAAATGACAATGTGTACCCAATGATGCCACACACTCTTAGAATTTGAGAGGAGATCATAGATAATAAGCTCTGAAAAACTGACTTTGTTCCATGCAAGTACTTCTTTTAGTCAAATGTCTCCTTCACTTCTTGGTCTACACACTCTATGCCAGGCAATGGGAGCTCTTCTTCCTTCTTCTTTTCCTGACCAAAGATAGTTCCTGAGTAGGCAAGTGATTTGTTTCACAACTCTTTTTGGGGAAGACAAAAATTTTGCACCAGTATTGCAGAATGCCATAGAGAACAACTTTGACAAGCTCATATCTTCCAGCATAAGAAAGTTGTCTTAAGGCCCAAGCATTGATCTTAGCTGAAATCTTAGAGAGCAGTGGTTTGTAGTCATTGGGAGAAGCCTTGGCACTACATAAGGGTACTCCCAAATAGTAACCGAAAGCTCCCCTATCTCTAGGTTGAAGATGCTGGCAAGATCTCTATTTTTTGTACATCCAAACCTGCACAATATATACAATTTGGACTTGCTGGTATTTAATAATTTTACTATCTCATATCGAGTTTTTATCTTAAATTTGTTTACAATCTCTATATCTAGATGTTATTTTAAATATTATTGAATAATTATTAAAATTGATTGAATTGTTATTTTAGGAAGATGAAAAACTGTTATAATTTAAATGAATTTTTTTAAATCAATTATAAATCAACATAAAATTCATGATGATATATTTATTGTTTAACCAGAATAACTTCACATGTTGTATAATAAATATTTGCATGCATAAGTATTATACAACTATTAAACGTATGTGTAACCCATATACATAAACTTTGAAATTTACAAACATGTAAGACAATCGATTTTCCAATATTTCATTAATTTTTTGTTGAAGGCATCTGGAGAATAGTTGGTAATTAATTGTATTTTTAAGGGCATGGAATTAGAAACCAAATCTTAAAAGTATTTGATAAAACGGTTTCTTGATCGTAGGTTAAAAACCTTATATAGTAAGAATTTGTTTAATTGTACTCATATAGGGTCATTTATGTTTTTTTTATTAGATTTGTGTTTTTATGTTTATGTTTTCTAAACTACTCCATAGGATTTAGCTTTTAAATAATTTGAGTCCTTATCCTATAAATCTGTTTTGATACCAAAATTACATTGAATGTGATGTCTAAATTTCATTTAATGCTGTTTTGATACCAAATTACAAATTGGACTCTATATTAAAAGTTACAAATTAAGAAGTGTCCTTTCATTTTCACATGGTTACTTACTCTCAAACTGATGATAGCTTTGTTCTTCATGCCAGCAGAGTATTAACAAGCACTTGCTCTCCTCACATGCTGTAACAGTGCCTCTCACGTACAATAACACGTACGCATTATTCAAGGCTAGCCACAAATTATGCAAGATCACCCCACCTTTTTCCTCTCCTTAATTATAAACTATCCCTCAATTAATTATACAGTTTTCCTATATATTCTTTTGTTCCAAACTATCCCTTAATTTGTTATTTCCCTAGCTAACTATGTGCTACAATCACTGTTCTAAAAATCCCTTCTAGGCCTTGCCTAGGCGCTGGAAGGTCTTATCCCGCCTAGCCGTCCAGATCGCCTAGACACTCGTCTAGGACCGTCTTAGCTACCGTTCAGGCCGTCTAGGCGTTAGGCGTTCCCTCTCCGCCCAGCACCCGTCTAGCATTTTTTAGAACATTGGCTACAATCCAAGCTTTCCACACCCATTTAAAAAAATTAACTAATACTTACAACAACATCTACCCAGTGAATCTCGATATGAGCGAGATCTAAGGGATCGAGATATATGTACGCACCCTTACCCCGAATGAAAAGCAGGAGCATATTTCTGAAGATAACAATCATCGTTAAATGAACTCACACATTGAAAATATCTATATATTGCAAAATGTCTTTATGAGTCTAAAATCTACATTATTATTGATATGGACAGGTAAAAAAATGATTATTTATTGTTTTGATTATACTAAATTTAGGTTTTAAAGCTATGAACCATATATGGTGTTTGCAAGGAACCAGTAAGTGCTAAGAAACACATGAAATGAAAGAAATGAAATGCTCCCTCCATTTCAGGAAAAACCCTAGTCCAATCTTCATCTAAACACACACATTTTTTTTGGGTCTGAAACAACAAAAGCCTACTGGCTATTTTACAATTGCAAAGCACAAGTGCAGTAAATGAGTGTTGGATTGGATATTTTGCCTGTTTTTCACAGTGTGTATTTTACTTGTTTTGCTTTTCTAGTATATTGCTCTAACAAGCCATCTCCTTGAAAGAAGCCAAGAAAGTTAATAAAATTGAAAAGAAGGTCATGTCTTGTTCCATCAATCTTGTCACCCATCTATTCACTTCTGTGCAGTATTTTCCACTTCATAACTCTTCCCTTTATTTTTCACTCTCATATCAATTCACACGTACAATCAAGCTCATGAGCTTTTCTTTTTTATTTTGATTTTTTTTAAAAATTTCTCAATGATTTTATCTTAGAGAAAAATGGAAAAGTTTGGGGTAAGGTAAGTGGGTAATCAGTGAGGTATTTTGCTTCTTTTATTTTGTGTGTTGATTAATGTTATGCTATCATATGACACACAGTGCTAATTTCCCTTCTATATGTCTTTTCAAAGAGTTCATTGCTCATATAGGGGTAATGGGGTTTGTGTATATTTTGGTTTGTGTATGGATCATCATAATGATTCTGACATAAACATTAATTCCTAACCTAAATTTTGCAACACTGGACACCATTTCACTATTTCCAAATTGGCACATTCATATAAGTTTGATCAATGTGGGACAACTTTAGACTGTCACGATATATACTTCATACAGATAACGTATTTAAAGCGACCCTATATAATTCTCAATAAACCACGAAAAAATCCAATTTAATGACTCAAATGATAAAGTTTTACCCTCAAATATATACTTTATACAGATAACGTATTTATAACGACCCTACATAATTCTTAATGAACCACGAAAACACTAAAGTTTTACCCTCCAATAAAGTCGTACAAACATAGATAACTCTGTCACGACCGATAACCATTCATAAACGAATCATAATAATTTCCATTTTACCCTACTTATTTCCCCCTCCCATAACCCCACCTCTATCTCTAGACCTTCTTGTTTGATAGCCAACTCCTAGGGTTCATTTTCATTTACACCTCTCTTTGTCTCTCTCCCCAAAACCCCACCTTCCCTTCTAATAATAGCATCTAGGGTTACTTCCTTCCTTCTCTCCTTCCTCTCCAAACATCAAAACTAAAGAGAGAAACACAACAAAACTACCAAAAGAGAGAAAAAGCAAGAAGACCAAAATTCTCACACCACTCAAAAACCAATGGAGTCCATTAACTCAAACAACAACACCTTCAACACTCAACCCACCACATACCTCACCACCACCTCCACCAACCCCAACCCATCGCCGCCACCGGCCACCACCGGCGCCACCACAAGTAGCCGTTACGAGAACCAAAAGAGGAGAGACTGGAACACCTTTGGGCAGTACTTGCGCAACCACAAGCCACCGCTCACGCTCTCCCGGTGCAGCGGCGCGCACGTGCTCGAGTTCCTCCGCTACCTAGACCAATTCGGCAAGACCAAAGTCCACGCGCCGATCTGCCCCTTCTACGGGCACCCGAACCCGCCCGCGCCCTGCCCGTGCCCGCTCCGCCAGGCCTGGGGCAGCCTCGACGCGCTCATCGGCCGCCTCCGGGCCGCGTTCGAGGAGAACGGAGGCAAGCCCGAGGCCAACCCGTTTGGCGCACGCGCCGTCCGCCTCTATCTCCGGGAGGTGAGGGACTTGCAATCCAAGGCGCGTGGGATTAGCTACGAGAAGAAGAAGCGGAAGCGGGCCCCACCGCCGCCGCCGCAAACGATGGGGTTTAGTCATCCCGGGCAGCAGAGCTTCGTGGCGATGGCCCCGCCGCCGCACACCGTCGGCCACGGCGGCGCTGGCTGATTTGGGTGGGCGGGGGATCGAAGGAGTGCTATATATTAATTAATTAATTAGCTTGTCGGAGGTTAAATTTTTTTGTGGGTATGATGATGATCATCGATCGTGTGGAATAATTGATTGATCTGGTGAGAATATTTTGGGAGTTTGGAAGATCATGGAAATGATCATCCTTTTTATCTCTAACTCTCTGAACTTGTTCTTGGTTTTATTTTGATGATCTGAATATTACCAAGTCTATTATATTAATTATATTTTATATATGCATGTATGATTTGTGCAATTAACTTTGTTTCCTTGCTAATCGATCATCTGACTATTTCATCATCATATCATATCAATCTATGAAAATATATCGTACGGACAATTTAACTGTAGTTGCAAACTTGCAATATGAAACCAAATGGTATATGAGCTAGCTAGCTAGGGTTTATAAATTTTGTTCATTTTCTTCGATCTCAGTTATTTCTGTGCCATGAATATTTAGTTTGTGATTGGCCTTAAAGTCTGTAGATTTTGCCTTAATTTCTGTGCTTTCCTTGTTATATATACTTGGAACTATATACATATAGATGGAATAATTGCAGAATTTGAGCCCTCCAACACCAAACATATAGCAAGAATTTGTAAGCTTACAGGGATTGCATGTGTTAGGCTAGTGCTGTCATCTCAGTTATAATGGGTAAACACTTTCACCGGTCTGTTTAATTTAAGGCATCATGGGTAGAATACATAGAGGAACAATGATACCTTAAACTGGAGTGTATGGTTGAATGTACAGTAAAATACTTAACTGTTGGTAAAATAGAGTTAAGATTTTCAAACGCAAAATATGATCATAATTCATAACGGAACGGTAAAATACAGATTAAAGATTTTTCTAAACTTTTCCCTTAATATCATTAGATTATAAGACTTATAAAACAGTTTTTATTACATGAAATCTTAAAAACTTGAAGTGAAGTATTCACTGTATTTCGTATTCGTGATGTATAAGACGTTAATAAATTGACGTCAAAATTCATTCATCAAATGATGTGAAATATTTTTCATTTTAATTTGTGATGAAGATATGTTGAAATTATATAGAGTATATGATATTTCAGATATATATTTGTACTTTTGCTGAATGATTTTTTTTTGGTCTTGTCTTTTGGCTCGCCCGGTTCGATCGGTCGGACACCGCACTACATCCGGACCGGGTACTTCGTGGCCCCATTTTGGGGGAGACCCTCCCAATATCAATTTTTCCATACATGCCGCCAGTGAGATTCGAACTTCGAACCTCCTGCACAACACTTAAGGAGTCTAGCACCACTTTACCACTAGACCAACTGAGTATTGGTTACTTTTGCTGAATGATGAAAACAATGATATAACATGACAAAAATACAATGAAATACAACCAGCATTCCTAAAATAACGGACCCTTTTAACTTGAAAATACATTAGGCCAGAAAATAATGAAATCCATTATGGATTGGCATACTTTAACACACTTTTTTAATGTTATTCTTACTACTTACAATAAAAAAATAATTGCTTAAATTTACAAGGAAAGGTAATTAAGAGATTTAAAAAGATTGCTTCTAATTTTGATATATTAAGTCAAATTATGTGGTTCTTTATTCTTATAACATATTATATAATGATAATTAAATCTGAACGAGAGTACTATATTAGTTCGGAAATACTTTTCATTCTATAAATTAACAAAAATATTAAGAAAATGTTTTATTTAACCCAAATATCCTTATATAATTAGTTTGTTTAATTTTTTTGATAGGAGAATTTTTTTTGCCTTTTTTTTATTATTTTTAAGAACAAAATCGTAAAAGACTTGAGTCACTTGACAAAAATATATATAATGCCCAGTATAGTATTGTTGAACAAAAAACATTATAAAATGACAAGTATTTCTGAATGGAGGGAATAGTAATCAATTTCTATAATTTTATTTATATAAGATATGTGAATTTAAGCCTGTATGATTTAGCTTTCTCTTCAAACAATGTTAGCTTGTTTTTTGTATTTTATGACTCCCTCCATCCCATATTAGATGTCTTTATAGCCTTAATTTCAAACAATGTTAGCTTGTCCTCAATTCTACCCTTAATTCTAAATTGGTTTACTAACTAATTCTAAGAAAGAAGGGCAAACCGCCGCCCTTGACACTCGAACCTGAGACCTCTTGCATACTGGCAAGAGGCTCAACCGTTGAGCTATGTGCACATGCACTACCCTTAATTCTAAATGGTTAGACGTCAATGCATTTACTTCATTGTTTTCCAATATTATACTTAATTTGTAAATAATTAAATAAGGGCATTTTAGTCTAAATTTTTACTTTATTAAACAATGTGCCCAATTTATAAAGACTTCTAATATGGGACGGAGGGAGTATTTTTTTAGAGCAGGAAAAGATTATGTTGACCAAAGTCAGCCTATAGCATCCTTTCGGATGAGGACATAAAGTATTGAGTGTGTTTGAGTTTGATTTGCACTACAAGAATGACGTAGTCCCGCAATCAAATCAGCAACCTTATTACAGTCACGAGGTATATGTGCGAATCTAACTACTTCAAACGACTGCATTAACACAAGTGTATCTGAGATTAATATTTTAATCTGCCATGGACATGGTCTACTTCCTTGTAATGCTTGTATAACAATTAGACTATCTCCTATGATCTAGATCTTGGACAACTTCAAATTAGCTTCACAAACTGCTTCATACATGCCTATTGCTTCTGCTTGAATTGTACTCCAGTTTTCGCTTGCAAAAGAATTTATCGAAATATTTCTCTCATTATGGTCCCGAATAATATATCTTGTTGTTGCCAGTCCATCTCGTTGTTTAGAGCCATCAAAATTTAGTTTTACAAACCCATGTTCCAGTTTATGCCATTTCTTAACTTTCCTTTTAGATATCCTTTTAATTGTTGTATCAGTTGGATCATTATCATTTTCTTATACTTTATTCCAACTCATTATTTGCAATTTTATAAATTCTTCTATAGTTCTAGCTGATCCATCCAAAGACTGGTTAAATACTGTTCTATTTCTATAATATCATATACTCAGTGTTCTAAAAAACGCTAGGCGGGAGCTAGGCGGTGGGCTGGGGCCTAGCGCCTAGACGGCTAGGCGGGGGCCTAGGCGAAATCTGGGCGGATTAGGCGGATTGGTATGATTTTTTTTATATAAGATTATTATTTGTAATGATTAAGAATATATAAATAAAAAATAATCCTATTATAATGTATCTGAATAAATTCAAGCCTAGAACCTTCTTAGGGTCCGCCCAAGCTACCAAGAAGGCCGCCTAGCCCGCCTAGAAGGCCGCCCAGCCCGCCTAGGCGCCCGCCTAACCCACCCAACCCGCCTAACTCGCACAACTTGCCTAGCCCACCCAGCCCGCCTAGGCGCCCGCCCAGCCCGCCTAGGCGCCCGCCCAGTCCGCCTAGGCGCCCGCCCAGCCCGCCTAGGCGCCCGCCCAGTCCGCCTAGGCGCCCGCCCAGCCCGCCTAGGCGCCCGCCCAGCCCGCCTAGCCGCCCAGCCCACCGCCCAGGGCAAAATCGGGACGGTGGACCACCGCCCAGAGCCTAGGCGCCGCCTAGGCAGCCGCCCAGGCCGATTTTTAGAACAGTGCATATACTCGATCATGCTATAAATAATTCATTAAATTTATGTGAGTTCATTAAAATTTTCAATTTTTACAAGATTTCTGACATGCTTTGATCATTTCCTAAGACATTTAGTATGGATTGTACAAAAACATTATCAATTTTACTCAAAGCTTGCCTCGTAAAAGGACATTCCTTTATAATATGCTGACATGTTTCATTTGTGGCGTTGAATTAATATATTTTTAGTCGGTATTCCTCCTGAACATAATTTCCATAAAAACAGTTTACATTTTTGGCTTATGTCTAGCTTGCATATCCAGTCAAATTCGATATCTCTAATTTGTTGGTCGTCTGTTGTACAGTAGCGGAATGTGTGGAAAACCATCCATTTTTTCTTGGAAACCAGTATAATCTATCCCTGATTTGACTCTTCGGTATTAATGTGGATTTGATTCGCTGTGCCCATTATGGTGATAAGATTCGATATAACTCCTGATCCTTCCATATTGTTCATTGTTATCGATAAATTGTGATATTGTGACATTAATATCTATATTTAATGGCATAGGGTAAATTTCTACAAGCGTTTGATTAGTCACCCACTTGTCTTTCTAAAACTTCACAGTCTTAATTCACTGGGACGGAGGAAGTATTATTATGTATTGATGTGTATCTTAGTATTCATTAGGCTTTTAAAAAGAATAAGAAAGAAAACTACAAGGCTTCTTTTACTAAGTTTAGCATTGTATTGATATAAAAAAACAACTCGACTCAAGCTAGAGCCACAAAGTTTTCTCCCGAAGAAGAAATTGTGCAAAAAGGTGCCAAAGGCACATACTCAAATCAAGTGAAAAGGAGCTCAACAATTAGCTTTACAAAATGTGTCGGTAACTGAGCTGTAGCCTGGCTCGTTCTTATAAGTCTTGGCGAGTAGAGTTGTTTTTATCGAAGTGGTGATAAGGTATACACATGCTGACCTATTAGGTTGCTCATTATGGAAGATTGATCTATTTCTGACAACCCAAAAATGATGTAGATGCATGTGGCTATATATGGTGGTTATGTTTCGAAGAATTCCCCTCTTCCTCAGTCATATGGATAACCATTTAGTCAAGGCTATTAGAGCGACGACAAATGCGAAGCTAATCTATAATTTTAAAGACAAGTATAGTGCTTCTAAAGATGATTATATTGTTTTGTTATCACCTCTACAAAGTGTGTAAGTGATGCTAATCTTGATCGTCAAGCAATCAATGCAATCAAGCAAGAAGAAGGAACATTAGGGTTGTTGTTGGATCGTTAGTACTTATAAGTCGTCGCGATTTCAATGATGTCGCCAACCATAATACATGCAGTGGAAATAAACTTAACAAGAGAGACTTACTTGACTCGTGAATTTTTTTTTAGTGAAATAGTTGGCCAGCTAACTCTGTTAACTAAGAAAAAATCACTCCCTTTCATTATCTTACTTGGTCGGATTAAAAGTCGTAACATTCCTTATAGATCTCTTGAGTATGTTTACAAGAACAAACTAGAGTCGACTACTACACCTCATGGAATGTCTTGAGTTAAGTTGAACCACAGTGATGCACACATTCTAGGGTTTGCATTGATTAGAGAATCGTATGTTCATGGTGAATACTTTAAATCTATCTATGCAAATTATTGGGAAAAGGAAAATTTGAGTAGTTGTTTGTTGATAATGGGTAGTTATTCAAATCGTAAAAACTTTGTGATGGTGAATAGCTCGTTAGAGGGCCGGCCTATTGGCCTAGTCGTTCTTGGTTGGAGTAAGGGTTCTAATCGCCTTGAAACTCGAATATCACGAACTTTAACTTGATTAATTGGATTGAATGAAACTCAAGATGAATCTCATGAATTGAATTTGCAATCAAAGTGGAAATAATTCTAGACTCGAATCTCACAATCTAGAATCAATCTAGCGCCGCTTCTAACGATCTCTAGTTTGAAAGCTTTATACCTTCAATCGAGGACATCAAAAGTATTCTATGTTTGTACGTTAAACTTGATTTGCCCTTTCTCTATTCTCAAAGATCTCATTCAAATAAATAGAGAAGTTTTACAAGATAAATCCAAAATAATAATAAATAAACTAGTATGTAATAAAAGCTAACAAGATATGAAAATTAGATAATACACATAATTAAGGCAAGTATAGTAAGACTTAAGGTAAGATCATGTGGCGCGAGCAAGGCCAAACCCGTCACCAACAAGAAGTGCACGACCTAATTAAGGCATAATCTAAGCAATGGTACACGACCTAAGGCGCACGAGCTTAGTTGAAAATGGACGATGGGCCTCATTGATGCATATTTTGACCACTTCAATTTAGAATTTGGAACCGAAGTAAACGGACCAGATATAGCTCGTCGAGTTATCTTTCCAAAGACACCAAAATGACCTTCAAATGACAATCATAGCTTCTGGACGAAGCATCACAAGATAGAGGTGTAAAACCACAACTTCAATTTTCGATTTTTTGTTTGGTAGGAAAGCTCGGACATTCTTTTGGATTTCCATTGACCTGATATTTCCTCTATCATCTTAAGTGCTTGTTGCTTTGATATTTTTGGGAGTGATCCATGTGATAAGCCTCGATTTCTTAAGTGCACTATTAATTATCGGTCAACCAACCTTAACTTAAGTGCACTATTAATTATCGGTTATTGCTTAGAGCTATCAAAAGTTGACCCGACTCGTAAATCGTATCCGAACCGTCCGAAAATTTTAGGGTCAAGACCCAAAAATTTGAACCCTAAACCCGAAATAAACCGAACCGGATAGGCCGAAACACATTGTGTTGAAGTATTGAAAGTAAAACATGGTGGTTTAGTATAGTGAAAGTAATGAAATTTCGATTTCCTAATGGAAAAGTTAACAAAATTGTGGACTTGGGTGGTTTTTTGCAAATAGAATATTTTTATGGGCAGTTTATTGAAATTTTATTTTTACCGGTAGTTTTGTACATAAATTCATAATTTGCGGGTGATTTTCTTAAATTCACCTAAAAGAAAAAGGATGATTTAGGCGAATCCCGCGATCTTCGGTCAATCCGATGGGACGCTTGAGAGACGGATGACGTGGCCTCGTTTAATGCGGTGGGATCCGCAAGTTCACCACCCGTGTGAAGTGCCAACTCCCTCACGTGTGTGCCTGCCACACATGTCGGCTACACTCAACCATACATTTATCACCTTTCCTATTTGACCTTAGGTTAAGCTACTAATAATACTCGTTCTGTCATTAAAAAACTTAGTTAACTACGGAGTACTTGTTTGATAACTCAATAGGATTTCCGTTATTTCTCATCAAACAAACCTAAGATAATTTGATTAATTTCAAATAGGAGTACTTCGATCAAGGGATCTTTTTTTTCAAGGAAGCCAACTCAATCTAATAAGCTGAGTAGGTAGTTCAATTTGATTGATTCTTCTTCTCATAATAAACGTATGAAAGGATGCAGATTATGGACAAATTTTGTCACCATAAGAAATTAAATAAATTTGTTCGCATTGAACCGTTTTTAATAGGAATATGGACAAATTTATTGTTAAATAATTAATTTCAAGTATGAGTCTTCGACTATTTATTTTTACCGAATCTTAAACTTTTCATAGAAAATTTTCGACCCCCTTCTAAAATTCCCTGACCCTACGCTCCTACCACTATCTATTAGTCAAAGATACTAGTCCGAAATTATAGTCCATAATCTTTGTATATTAGGCAGTTGGTTATATGATCTTATCCTCTATGATTTCATCCTTATCCTATTTCCTTAGATATACTTGTACATGGCCTATATATTGTAATCTCCTAAGATGTGAATATACAAGTCAGTTTATACACTCGTACATGGTATCAGAGCCCTAGGTTTTTTTTCCACCACTGTCGTCCTTTTCTGGCCATTCACCATGTCTAACTCACAGTCCAACAATCAAATTCTTCTTTCCACTGGCAAGTCCCAACAAATGCAATTTCCTACTCTCTCGATCAAACTTGATCGTTCCAACTACTACTCTTGGCGGAGCGTTGTTCTCTCTACTCTTGAGGCATATGATCTTGATTCTTATGTCCTTCAAGAGCCTCTGCCTGCCCCGAAAGAAGGTGTTGCACCCACAACTGCATACATTGATTGGCGCAAAGCTGATCGGTTTGTTGCTGTTTGGCTTTGATCCACCCTTTCCTACAAGCTGTTATGTTATGTTGCAAAGGCCTCCACGTCCTATGATATTTGGAGAATGATCTCATCCATTTTTCAATCTCAGACTCGTGCTCGTCTGATGAGTCTTAAGGGCCAACTTCAGAACTTAACGAAGGGGTCCTTGTCTATGATGGACTATATTGAGAAAAAGCGGTCCATCGTCGACGCTTTAGCGGAATGCCAGTACTTTGTTCAAGATGAGGATCTTGTTACCTCTCTTCTCCACGGATTTGATGTCTCCTATGGCCCTTGCAAAGCTGCCATTAATGTTCGTGTTGAACCGGTGTCGCCCGATGAGTTAACCGGCCTTCTCCTTCAAGAGGAAGAGCGTCTCCTGGCCGAGTCAAATCCGACTGTTGTTGTTGGTTCGAGCGTCATTGCTCCACCGCCAACTTCATCCGACTCAACTCAGCCTGTTGCCAATAACGTCTCCTCCGGAAACCACGGTCGATCAAACTCTTCCCGTGGACGAGGACGCGGTGATCGTGGGCGTGGCCGCGGAAGAGGTCGCTCCTATGATTCCTCAACCGAGAATTACCAGCAGCAACAACAATTCTCGTCCCGTCCGATCTGTGAACGTCCTAATCACCAGGCGAAGAACTGTTACAATCGGTTTGACGTGGCTCGTTTTCCACCAAACTATCCTCAGAAGTCTGCCAACAATGTCATCGTTGGATCGTCCACCGCCCCGACTAATGATCATTCCTGGTTTGTCGACTCCGGCGCCAATTGCCACGTCACCAACAATCTGAAAATTTTATCTCTTCGCTCAGAATATGACGGTACTGATAATTTAGCACTTGGTGATGGTAAAATTGTACCTATTACTCATGTTGGATCTACTTCTCTTGGAAATTCTAAATTATCCATGAAAAATGTGCTAGTTGTGCCCTCTATTGCTAAAAACTTGTTGAGTGCAACATCTCTTACACGAGATAATGAGGTTTTCATTGAATTACATGCTAATTGTTGCTTTGTTAAGGACTTGCAGGGTCGGACGCTACTGAAGGGAATCGTTGAAGACGGGCTTTATCGGCTTCTACCCTCACCAAAATCATCTTCCACTACTCGTCCTCATGCCCTTCTCTCTTACAAAACTTCTCTCCAAGGCTGGCATAATAGACTTGTTCATCCTAATATTGCTAATTTAAAGAGTCTTGTTTCTAAATTTCAGTTGCTTGTGTCCAATAATAATTTTCCTAGTGTTTGTGAATCTTGTCAACTTGGTAAGAGTCACCGTCTCGGCGTCTCCCTGTGTCTGTCAAACATAATTCTAGTCCTTCATGTTTTGATTTAATTTATGCTGATGTTTGGGGTCCTGCGTCTGTTCCATCAATTTATGGCAATAAATATTTTATTCAGTTTGTTGATGATCATAGCAAGTTCTGTTGGATTTATTTTTTATCTCTTAAGTCACAGGTGTTGCAAACATTCATTACCTTTCATAAAATGGTACAAACCCAATTCAATAAACCCATCAAACAATTACAAACCGACGATGGGGGTGAATTTCTCGCATTATCTCCATATCTTAATCAACATGGAATTCTCCATCGCATTTCTTGCCCCCATACGCCCTCTCAAAATGGTGCGTTGAACGTCGACATCGGATTGTTCAAGAAAAAGGCTTGTCTATACTTGCTCATGCATCACTTCCCTTTGAGTATTGGGAAAATGCCTTTCAAACCGCAGTCTACGTTTCCAATCGCACCATCACCCCACTCTTACAAAACAACTCTCCATTTCACATGCTATACCATAAAAATCCCGATTATACACTCCTCAAAACTTTTGGTTGTGTTTGTTACCCATACCTTAAACCTTACAACTCCACCAAATTAGCCTTCTGCTCCCAACCATGTCTTTTCCTTGGGTACAATTCCAAATATAAAGGTTACGTTTGTTTGCATCTCCCTAGTGGCAAAATTTATATTTCAGCTCATGTTATTTTCAATGAAGAGTCTTTTCCATACAAAACTATGCAACCTTCACAAAAATCAGTCCCTTCTCAGTCTTCTACAGGGTCGACTTCCTCCCGCCTTCTTCAAATTGCCGCAGATTTCACCTCTCCAGCTCCTCCCTATACGGCCCAGCCTGTACAGCCTCCTCCCCAGCCCGCACCTCCAACTTCGACTACAACGACCAGCCCCCTGCCAGCCACGCCCTCACCAGAACCCAGCCCGTCTTCGTCGGCCATGCAGGATGCAATTCCGCCCCCTGCAGGACCAGCGCAAGAGCAACCCCTTGCATTTCTTCGGCCGGCTGAGGAGTCGAGTCATTCCATGACTACTCGTGCCCGAACCGGCCACCTGAAGCCTCGGTCGTTTAATGTGACTCGTGCCCGAACCTGCAACCTTTGCTTCTGCTGCTAAATCTGAAAATTGGTTATCTGCTATGCAATCTGAGATTCATGCCCTTAATGCTAATCGCACTTGGTCATTGGTTCCGTGTCCTCCGCATGCTAATGTTGTGGGTAATAAATGGGTATTTCGCATTAAGCGGAAATCTGATGGGAGTATTGAGCGCTACAAAGCGCGTTTGGTTGCCAAAGGGTTTCACGAGGAAGAAGGAGTCGATTACTTTGACACCTTCAGCCCGGTTGTCAAACCAACTTCCATTAGAGTTGTTCTTTGCATTGCTCTCTCTAGAGGCTGGATTATTCGACAACTTGATATTAATAATGCGTTTCTCAATGGTGATCTGAATGAAGTTGTTTATATGTCACAACCAAAAGGCTTTGTTGATCCACAATTACCTAACCATGTCTGCAATAAATGGGTATTTCGCATTAAGCGGAAATCTGATGGGAGTATTGAGCGCTACAAAGCGCGTTTGGTTGCCAAAGGGTTTCACGAGGAAGAAGGAGTCGATTACTTTGACACCTTCAGCCCGGTTGTCAAACCAACTTCCATTAGAGTTGTTCTTTGCATTGCTCTCTCTAGAGGCTGGATTATTCGACAACTTGATATTAATAATGCGTTTCTCAATGGTGATCTGAATGAAGTTGTTTATATGTCACAACCAAAAGGCTTTGTTGATCCACAATTACCTAACCATGTCTGCAAATTGCATAAAGCTTTGTATGGTTTGAAACAGGCTCCCCGTGCCTGGTTCAATAAGTTGCGCATTTACTTGCAGGGTTGTGGTTTTCAGGCTTGCTTTTCAGATACATCTTTGTTTGTGTTACAGTCTCCCACCGCTATTACATATGTGCTGGTTTATGTTGATGACATTATTGTCACTGGTTCTGATTCGGTGTTCATCAGTCGGTTTATTACTACTCTAAATCAGAAATTTGCACTCAACGACTTGGGTCGCTTATCTTTCTTTCTTGGAGTTGAGATTACTTACTCTGGAAATTCCATTCATCTCTCTCAGCATAAATATTTATTTGATTTGTTAGAGCGTTGTAAAATGCTTGAAGCTCAGCCCATCTCTTCCCCGGCTGATCCGTCTGTAACAAAGCCGGTGGCTGGCTCTGATTCACCATATTCTGATCCTGGTACTTATCGTCATGTAGTCGGCACTCTACAATATGCTCTTATTACTCGGCCTGAACTCAGTTTTGTTGTTAACAGGGCTTGTCAGCACATGCATAATCCTTTGACTTCCCACTGGCAACATGTCAAACGGATTTTGCGTTACTTGAAGGGCACTCTTGATTTCGGTCTCACTTTGACTGCTTCTACTAGTACAGATCTTGTTGCCTATTCTGACTCAGGATGGGCTACTGATCCTTCTAATCTGCGTTCTCAACATGGGTTTGCAGTCTTTTATGGTGGTAATCTTGTTAGTTGGTCAAGTCGTAAGCAGAAGGTTCTAGCCCGATCCAGCACTGAAGCGGAGTACAGGGCATTGTCGTTCACCACCATTGAGCTAGTTTGGCTCACTCAGCTGTTGCAAGAGCTTCGTGTTCCTCTCCGGCAGCCGTCAGTTCTACTATGTGATAACCTGTCAGCCACTTTCCTTGCTAACAATCCCGCCATTACTTCTCGGTCCAAGCATATCCAACTAGATTATCATTATGTTCGTCAGCAGGTTGATTCCAAAGAATTGATTGTCAAGCATATTCCTGCAAGTGATCAAGTCGCTGACATCTTTACAAAGGCTCTGACAGGTCGCTTTTTCACTAGTTTACGCCCCAAGCTTTTGGTCACTCCGCGTCCATCAGCTTGCCGGGGGGTATTAGTCAAAGATACTAGTCCGAAATTATAGTCCATAATCTTTGTATATTAGGCAGTTGGTTATATGATCTTATCCTCTATGATTTCATCCTTATCCTATTTCCTTAGATATACTTGTACATGACCTATATATTGTAATCTCCTAAGATGTGAATATACAAGTCAGTTTACACACTCGTACACTATCGCCTCGCCCTGGCTCCTAAAATCCTAGAACTAGGTGGGGACGGATGGTCATTCATCGGAGAACTCTCGGTTGTTGATGGGGGCAGCCGCCCCCACCCGACCGCCTCCATCTACCACCACCATTGCTTGCTATTGACAAGCTCTTCTTTACTTGCATGCGAGGCATTGAACCCTAATTTTAATTTCTTTTGTGAATGTTTCATGCATATGCATAAATTTCGGATTGTAGCTTTGTAGAGAGAGGCTATGAAAAATGAGTGTGCTTGTTGGATTTGTGAGGCATTAGTTGCATTTGAATGGTGTATGAAAAACAAAGATTTACCAATAACCAATTGGTCTAGTGGGATGAGGTGTTAGGTTCCTTAAACGTTTGTTTAGGAGGTTCGAAGTTCGAATCTTCTTGACGACGTGTATGGAAAAAATCGAATTGGAAGGGTCGCCCCCCAGCAATGGGCCTCTGCAGTACCCGGTTCGGACGTAGATTGGCTCAGACTAATCGAACCGAGCGAGAGATAAAAAAAAAAAAAATATTTGAAATTTGGGGATAATTGATTAATGTATTGTCGTGTTTGAATGTTGCATGATTGATTATAGATTTTAAAGATAATCATCCTTAATAAAGCAAGGCTAATTTTTTTTTTTTGGTTGAATGAGCAAGGCTAATATTGTATGGGTACGTACGTTACGTTCATGACAAGATCGTTCAAACATTGGTGTTTTTTTTTGAGTTATTGCGAATGGCATCTTTCTTGTGTTGAAGCCTAACATGTGCTAGATGTCTAGCTAGTTGATCCATGGAGGGACGTACGGGATATATAGGAGCCAACGTTCCTTCGTGGAATCCATGGAAGGAGAGAAGGTTAATATTGTACAACATATAAAACACGTACAAATTGGACATATACAAAGTAACAAAAACAATGAGATAGATGTTTATAAGCACTTGTGTAAAATGTTCAACGTTGTAAAAAATGGTCAAAATTATTTCAGTCTTGTGGGCTCCCCACCTCCCCCGTACGTGGGCCCACTTTGAGCTGTGAATATAGACCTTTTCTTTGTACGGGGGAGCACCATTTGAATTGCACCGAAATGATCGAAATTCATGTGGTACTACTTAATTTTCGCAACATTAATTTGATATTATATATATATATATATATACGATAGGGGATCAAATGAGAATTATTCTTATCATGTTAAATGAGAATAAATATGGAACGTTAGATCTGAGAAATCAACGGCTCTAATAAAGCGTGTGTGTTCTCTTATTTTTTTAAAGTCAGGGGTATTTTTGACTTTACATACATAAAATAAGAAATGCGTACTTCGAGCGAGCATTCTTCTTTCACTCCTTTTTTGTCATTGTTGTTGCTTCTTCTTCTAATTTGACTTGATTTTTATGTTGATTTCGACACCACTTTCCGTTCTCACTTCTTGGATTAGGTATAGGTTACACCATTAATGGTGGTTTAAGTTTGGTTTGAGCAACCCTAATTTATCTAATCTCTTGTATGATTGTGGTATTTGTATCTTTTGTGAGGGGTTTTTACTTTTTGCGCGTTTCAATTTCCAGTTGAAATAATTTGATTTCACCTGCTTCTATTTTGTTTTTTGCTTGCTCCAAAGACATTTGAATATGAATGGATTTGATTAGAAATAGAGGTTGATTTTGTATACTTGTTTGATTGCCCACCAAGTGTTTGATAAAATGCCTAAACCTTTTTTTCCTCTTCAAACCCAAAATTTTGCTTGATAGCTTGAATGTTGGATGAACTTATTATGGCTATTAGTTGTTTGTTGCACATTCATGGGCTGGATTTTGTTGATAAACCGTAAACCCTTTAGTGAATTCCCTTTTTGTTATTTACATGAACCGCATTGTGATTTTCAATGAACCTTATAGTGTAATATTATGAACCGTAATGACAATATTTGTGAACCAAAAGAAAAACTTTTTTTCCACATTTTTATTGCCCATTATGTGTTTCATATTACTTATAAATTAGTAATTTTATCCTTTTTTTATTGTAGGTTGTTCATCAAGCTCCGATCATCATAATTTGTCTCATTGGGATAATGATGCTAGTATCGACGGAGTTTCATTGAAGGGTCTTGATAATGATGAGAATGTTGATGGTGTTCCATTGGATGCTCATGATGAAGCTAGTGACACCTACATTCTTCCCTTATCACAAGATTGTTCTTATTTCATTCCCAAGATTGAACATTGAAGTTCCAATTCTCTATTTGTCTTTTTAGTAGTTGTTATGTGTTTTGGGGATTAAGTTGTCTATTTTTATGTTACTTTGCGTTTGACAAATCTCTTTGCTACATTGTAATTGCTATGAAGGTTGTTTTTGACTTCAAATCGAACCCAATGAGCTGAATGTCTTCTTTACAAAATTTATGCATTTTCTGTTAAATGAACTATTTATTTAAAATTCATGTACCTTCTTGTTGAAGACTATGAACCTTCATGTTGAAGAGTATGAACCTTCATATTGAATACTATGAACTGTGTAATTAATACTCGTAAAACAGATTTCAAAGTCTAAAATATTTTTACCCATTTGTGTAAAATACACAATTTAAGTTAACGTGATAAATTATGTCATTTATATACCAAAAGATCAACATCGAGCAAAAATCATTAGATATTCATTTTATTATTTGTCAGTGAGATGGGATAATAAAACACTGGCACATGTAATGTCATTGACAAAATGTTTAATCCATTGAGCAAAATGAGCCTATGCATTCAACAAAATGCACCATATATACAACAAGCAATCAATGATCAATCTTTTACATTTTTTTTTCTCAAAATGGACACTTTCTATTGTGTAGCACCTGTAGTTATTTTTACTGCTTCTGGTAAACTATTGTAATAACATATAATTTAAAATCATAGTTAGTATAATCAACCTACAAGTATAAATTCAAATAACAAGTATACTTAAGAATGCATGAACTAAACTTCAATGTACTATGAACCAAAAGAACAAATGTCATGAACCGAAATTACAACTAGTACGTATGACTTAAAAGACATGAACTGTAAGATGAACTATTATGAACCAAACTTTAATGTACTATGAACCAAAAGAACAAATGTCATGAACCACAAAGATATGAACTATAAGATGAACTATTATGAACCCGAGCTTAAAAAATCATGAACCGAAAGAAGAGTTATAATGAACCAAAATATATAAAGTGTTATAGAATTAGCCTATGTGGGATTTGAACTCACATATATGTACATATACTTGCACATTGCTCTACTATTTGAGCTAATAGACTTTTAAAATAACTTGAGAGATCTAGGTAATCATAAACGATCATATAAGCATAAGATATACATTTGTTTTGAAGTTATAAGACAAGCACATAATAAATTGCATAGATTGCATGATCAACCATAAATATACAACCAAGTAAGTGAAAAGGTACTATATTTAGTGAATGCAATAACGAAATGGAGTATAAAAAACTCCCGAAATAACTCCAATGAGAACTCTCATTGACCCCCCAATTCCCCCTCATGTATAAACCAATTAATTCAAAAACACCAACTGAAGCTCTGCATCTCCTCAAAATAGTGTGGTTGAACACTGCATATTTGTAGATAAGCTACCATTAACCTTATCAATAATTACTAAAAAGCACTCACCTCCAAAACTTTCTTTCCTTCAAATGATAAATGTCCGATTTTGGATCTCAGAGTTAAGATTTTTAACCAAATCAAGAGAAGCTTTCCACAATTTCAGACCAGAATTGAAACCCAATTATAAATATAATAGCAGCTGTCAAGGAGTTGCAATGATAAACACCATATGTTAGAGAAGGCATGTCTATAGAGGTTCAGATCCAATAAAAAATACTAGATCAAAATGTTGGTCAAGCAACCTTCTAACATTCTCTTATAAGATTCAAACTTTCCATTCAACCAAAAAATATTAAAACTTTCCAGAAGAGTGGTCATCATACAAACATTTCATCTAAGGAATGTTAAATATAGGTGAATGTAATTTATTTCAAAAACATAGTGGATCTATGCGAAATTAGATATCATCACAACCATAAGTAACTCAAAGAGAAGTTTAAAGAACAAAAGGGCTTTAGATAAGAGTTGTACCTTGCGGATTTGGCTCGAAAAGGGAAAAGTGGGGTGGCGGTGAAGAAGACCAGGAAGAACGAAATTGGGGAAGAGGCGGTGAATCACGACGTCATTGACTTCTTCTCTGGTGGTGGGAGAGAGCGTGAATCTGAGGAGGCAGAGAGGGCTTGGGTGTAGCGAACAAGGGTTGAAGGTGAGAAGACAAGAGAGGATGGACGATCGAATGTGTTTATGAGAGAGATAGAGTGAATGAAGAGGGATTTGGAGAGGTGCGACGTTCCAATGGAGAGGATTGATGAAATTGGGGATCAATTTATTTTAAGGGTATTTTTGTCTGTGAACGAAAAAATGAATTTATTTACCCATATTGCCACTAAAAATAGACCCGTGTATTTTTCTTCTTATATTTCAGCGAACCAATTTTGTTTAATCCTCACTGTCCAGTCCTTGGATCTAACGATCCTAATATGTTTTCATTTCTCACTGTATGAATATTTTACACGTGAACGGGATAGCCAAGGTCGTGATTATGATTTGTGAAGGAGTACTACATGCAAGTTGAATAGTTGATACATGTCATTTGTCAATTAAGCAGAAAATTAAGGTCATGCACTCATGCTACCTTTGTCAGGTTTAGCTTGTTTGATATTCCAATTCTTTTAGGATGTTGTACGTATATATAATGAGGTAATGTGTAAATAATTACTCCCTCCGTCCCACAATGTTTGTCCCTTTTCCTTTGTAAATTACAAAGGAAAAGGGACAAACATTGTGGGACGGAGGGAGTAGTATTTACAATTTAGAGTTAAATAAGATGATTTTGGATGACTGTATTTATTTTTTGAATTTCATATTTATATTTTCATATTAAACTATATTCATAATTATAGAGTTGAACGTTCATATTTTTAAATGTATATTTATATTTTTATATTACTTTATTTACGAAATTTCTCTCATTTTTTATCTATTTATCGTACTTATAGGATTGTATATTTATATTTTTAAGTTATATATTCTCGAAAGTGTAACTCAAAAGCTTGAATATGTAACTAAAAAACATATATGTGTATATATGTTGGATGGATGGATAATGCCTTTTTTCTTCTTCTTCTTTTTAACTTGTAAAGAGGACGAGTCTTTAATTAATAAGTCGTAGACTTGTAGCCCTAGCTAGAAGAGGACTCGTACTGTTGTTAAACATCTCCTTATTTCATTTGACTTATTGCATGAATTTAATTGCTATACCTCAACGTCTCCTTCAATTATTGGTCAGTCTGAATGTCTGATCGAGTCGAGTTGATTTTTTTTTTATTCCACTGTGAGTTAGTTACTCATACCAATTCTTTACATTAAATTATTTTATCGGACGACTAAAATTAATTTTATGATCGAGTTACTATGATTTTATTGAAGCTACGTGGATGCTGTAACTAGCCTAATTTTTGGCATCTAGAGTACATTGTGCATGTGATACCAAACTTAACCAGCTAGTTAGCAATTAATAGATGTTAGATTTTACGAAAATTAGTTTGATGTTAGCTCTCTCAGGGTCTTGTACGTACCAGATGTTATAGTCAAGAAAATCAAATTAAAATAAAACATTGACAAAAAAATTAAGTCAGAAAAGAAAATTGATTTCAAAGCAGATCGAAAGCAAGATTTAGAGTGGGCCGGTAGCTAGCTAGTGTATATATATAGTGTAGGTAGAATGTACGATAAGTTTGACGATAAGGCTTTCAGCTTTCTTGACATGATTTGTATCATATATATCGTATCAGTGACGATCTATAAGCATATTTAGGTAAAAGTAATAGGTAAAAGAGTAAGACTAGAGTCAGAAAGTAGAAACAACCACAACAAGCCTTCTTCAAATTCAATTTGAACGGTTCAAAATTTGTGATCCAAGAACAAAATACAAAGATAATAAGTATGGAAGCAGTTAGATATGGATGCAATTTGATCGGGGCCGGTATTAAAAACAGAAGTACTTGCTCTTCGGGATTGAATAAAGAAAGCTAAAACAGATAGAAAGTGATCGACAACCTAATAGTCATTAATTTAATTAAGGGCAGAATACATAAACGGCTCCTGTATTTGGGTCAATTGGTCATTTGGCCCTTTGTATTTTAAATCTAACCGTTTGGCCCCCTATAGTTGCACATTGCGACCTATTGAACCCCTATTGAACCACTTATCCCAGCTTTTTTAAGAGTGTGATGCACGCGCGATCGATGATGTGTTATATTATGTTACCACAATGGCGATGGCATGGATGCCATTGTGGCAACACAATATAACAAATCATGTCATCGTCATGTCATCTATTACATCCATTTCATCGCCATTGTAGCAACACAATATAACACATCATTGCGCGTGCATCACACTCCTAAAAAAGCTGGGATAAGTGGCTCAATAGGGGTTCAATAGGTCGCAATGTGCAACTATAGGGACCAAACGGTTAGGACTAAAGTATAGGAGGACAAGTGACCAATTGGCCCAAATACAGGGAGTCGTTTATATATTCTGCCTTTAATTAAGGGGATTGGTGTTCTTGAGAGATTGAAATGCTCGTCTCCGACATTTTGGTGTTGCTCAAATGATTTGTGCTTTGGTTCCGATTTATCAGTATCAGATGGAGTACAAAAGATCTCACCTATTCTAGTCAAAGCTAAGCTATAGTGCTATAATTCATTCCTTTACTGTAGTATGTTTATCACTAAAAGTAAGTAGTTAACTCGAGTTGCTGACACACACACAAAAAAAAAACTTGCTAGAATAGGTGCAAACTGCCAACTAATTACTCCGTATGTGATTGTTCCTTCATTTTATTGTGCATTAGTATATGAGAAGTGTTTTGATGATTTCATATTTTTATTTGTATTGATAATGTCAAAGTTTGGTGGGCCACAATATAAACGGAGGGGGAGACCATCCCAACGCATATGCACGACAGATCCGTCACATAAGTCTATGGAGTTCCATCTTACAACCAATTAGTGATAGGAAAAGTAACAGAAAGATATATATATTTAGGTTAATTTCTCTTTGAATTTTCGATGTGGGAATTCTTTACTCCACAGATATATTGGAAAATGATTCGACATGTCTAGCTACGATTAGCCAACTAGCTAGCTCAAAACGAATAAAGCCAGTGAAGCCTTGGCACAAATAAATGATGCAATGCCGGAAATTTAGGGAAATGATGATCGATAGTGGAATACTTTGTGCATTGAAGCAATATATTACAAATTTGTGCAATATGAAAAATATGATTGCCATCGAAGATCGAATAAGACTTGCATGAGGATGCGAGAGAGAATTTGGACTACACATGTCTAATCAATTGACCCACTTTATATCTTTCGTTGGTGGCAAGCTTGTTACATGCATCATGCTGCATTTATGAATGTATGCTTTTCTTATGATTATTATATAATGCTCCAATTATCCAACAATACCAATTTATACAAGCTCTTATTTTTTATATTTCTCTTAATTAAAAATAATGAATACCATTAAGTTATGTGTCGTTCATAACCCACAAGGTACTTTTTTTTTGGTAGGAAGAAGAGGTGGCACTCTCCGGCCCTTCAAAGGGGTAAACTCATAAGGTACTTGTTTACGCTTAAAAGGGGATTAAAAACAATGAGATATTCTTAGCAACGTACCCACGAGAGATACAAGGGTCAGGTGTATTAATAAATACTTTGGACAAGACCAAAAAATTAGTAAATACTTAGGAGACATTAATATTAAAATATGTTCATATACCCTAAAAGAAAATTAATAAATTTCATAAAAAAAATTTAAAAATATAATAAAATTACACCTAACCAAAGTCTTTTTAAATAAAGACTTGGAACATAGATTAAAAAAACGATAAAAGATAAAAAGACACCTATAATACCATCTGCTGTCTTAGCTTATTTGTGAAATTTGATTTTACAAATGTAATACGGAGTATTGAATATTAGGGCAGATCCTAATTGACTTTTGTATTAATTGTCTTTAATATGCGTTGACATTTCAAGATAGAATCAAAGCAAAGCTATGGCGGAAAACGAGGGAATCAAAAAAAATGTCGGGCATGGGCAAGGAAAAAAAATACTCCTTACAATACAAAATCAAAATGGATCTGGGGTGTTCTTCGGAGGAACCGAATATTGAGCACTCAAATCGAAAGCAAAGAGGAATAAGGGAAAGGAGCAAAATTGCTTGACATAAATAATGCTTCAATTTAATGTATTCTTTTCCCCACCAGCATCATTTTCATAATATGTTAACACAAAACTACATGTTCAGGAACATGTAAATCATGACAATAGACCACTTCATTTATACCAAGTTACTAACAAGAGAAAACAAAGATCAGAAATTCAAGAAAGTGCGAGTCTTGAATTCCATTAAAGCCACACTAATCAGGCAGAACTCCAAAATTTTTCAGTTCACCAAACACAATCAATCAACAATCGGTCTAGCATCCAATGCCTCTCTAACTTCCACCAAATCTGGACAATATCTATTTGACAGAACTTCAACTTGCTCAGAAAATGATTTATTCCCATGTTCACCAAGATGATTCACCATCTGCTTCCACCGCCTAAGGCACACCTCCCCTGACCTATGTTCAAGCAGAAAATCCCAATCCACTTCCTCTTCACAGCTAGCATCAAGGTCAACTAATGCCATCACCAGTCTATAGTCATCAGCATCAGCCCAAGTACCATCAGCAACCATAGGCGAAGCAAGTTGGTTGTACCACTTTTGACAACAAGCGCTAAATCGCCGAGTCCCCAATTCAGTGCTGATTGCTTCCCAACATATGTTATCCCTCAACATACCATGCTTCGATTTTTTCTCCTCATAAAGCTTCATCTGCAGATCCTTATTCACCAGTTCGAACAATTTCTGTATCTCTTCTTGGGACCAATTTCCTCGGTTTAAGTGACCCGACTTATGTCTGCGATACGCGTCCTTTACATGGATCCTGAACTTCCCCATGTCTTTACCTATCACTTTCCAGCTAGCACCATATTTCTCATGAGATGTTATAATGTGTTCCAGCTCCTCCGGGGTCCATTCGTTGTGTTCACTTCGTTCAAACAACACGTGACCCCTGCTATAAACACTCCCAACTGGCCTCCAAGGCAAGGCAGCTGCTATCTCATTCCAGCAATACATTAATTTTGTATAGTGTTTAACATGAAGAACCATATCAAGGCCCTCTTCACCCAGATGATTTGCTTCTATGTAGTCGTAAACAGCCTTTATAATCAGCGCGTCTTCCTCTTTTGTGAACCGTTTGCCTCGCACCAAGCCATCATCCTCCGTGCCATCGGATTCACTCGCCGGATCAGCGGGGGGAAAAGTCTCCACCTCGCCTGCAAATCTAACTTTCTTAGACTTAGGTTTAGGCTGTTTAGAAGAATCACCAGCAATAGCCTTCTTTGAGGTTGTTTGACCCTCCGATTCAGCTTTCCCTACACTGTCTTCTTTGTCCCTTTTCCTCTTCTTTCCTCCATCTTGTTTACCCTCTAGGAGTTCAGCTTTGTTCCCTGAGTGATTACCCTTGAGGATTGCAACATTCTCTTTTTTCTCCTTCACCTTTTTCTTCTGCTCTTCATCACCAACTTCCATATCATCCTTAGGCAACTTCTCCTTCCTCCTCTTCTCTTTCTTTTTCTTCTCCTCACCACCATTTGTCTCTTTTCCACCTTCCACTTCATCCCCCCTTTCCTTCACATTTTCTTTTTTCTCCTTCGCCTTTTTCTTATGTTCTTCATCGCCTGCTGTTATATCATCCTTAGTTGCCTTCTCCTTCCTCTTCTTCTCTTTCTTTTTCTTCTCCTCACCACCATTTGTCTCTTTCCCACCTTCCACTTCATCCCCACTTTCCTTCACATTTTCTTTTTTCTCCTTCGCCTTTTTCTCATGTTCTTCATCGCCTGCTGTTATATCATCCTTAGTTTCCTTCTCCTTCCTCTTCTTCTCCTTTTTATCAGCCTTTGTAGCATCCTTCTTTTCCTTCTTTCTCTCCGCGTTCCTCTCATCCTTACCCTCTACTACTGCAGTTTCCTCTTCTTTCGTATGCTTCACCCCTGTCTCCTCATCAAATGACATACTATGATCCTTCTTTTTCTTCTTTCTCTTCTCCGTTTTTCTCTCATCCTCACACCCATTGAGGACAGCATCCTTCTTTTCCTTCTTTCTCTCCACATTCCTCTCATCCTTACCTTCCACTACTGCAGTTTCCTCTTCTTTCGTATGCTTCACCCCTGCCTCCTCATCAAATGACATACTACGATCCTTCTTTTTCTTCTTTCTCTTCTCCTTTTCTCTCTTATCCTCACACTCATTGAGGATATCATCCTTCTTATCTTTCTTACTCTTCTTCTTCTCTTGATTTTCCGACTGTCTTTTGTCATCATCAGGTACCATCACATTGTCCTTAGTTTTCTTCTTTTTCACTTTCTCCTCCTTACAAACTATTGCATCTTCAGTATCCTCCTTATGCCCTTTCTTCCCTCTCTTTCGTTTCTCCCCCACCCTCCCCTCATTACTAGTCATCATAGCATCTGTATCCATCTCGATCTTTTCTGTCTTCACTTTCTTCTCCTTTCTGCAACTGTTATCAAATTCCTGAACACCAATACTCTCATCTGTCCCCAAAGACTTCAGCTTTTGTTCTTTTGTGCTCTTCATGATCTGAAACATTTAATTGCTTTTAGGGGATGAAAGACAAACAAAAAACGATATCCAAAATAACTTAATATAGAGGAGCAGAAACATGTTAGACATAGAACACACTAAAATGCCTTGCTGCAACGATCATCAAGCAAAAATGAGTAAATCGCATAAGGATTGCTCAAACGGGAATGAATATCCACCCGAGTGGAGAACGGAATTGAGGTAATTGTTTTCGAGTCCCTAGCTAATAGACATGCTCAATAAGGCAACAAACAACAGCACATACAATCTGTCCCATTAAAAACCTAAAGCATAGGAATGTACAAAAGCGAGCAACACCGGCGGCCGGGAGACCTCCGGTTGACGTAAAATCATTAGGAAGAAGAATTCAGTTGAGATCGAGAATTTCAAACCAATTAAAAGGAACGAGAGGAAAAGCGAGAGATACATACACGATAGCAGGCTTAGACGAGGCAGAGAAGATAGGCCGGTGAAGAATTCGTTCTCCGGCGTCCTGATTCGCTCTTTCTGGTTCCTAGGGTTTTTTAGTCTTTTAGAACGATGTATGTGACCACAGGCTGAGTGTGTGATATTTTATTTGCAGATCAGTCAAAAATGAAGTTGGGCCTGTATAAAGACAGGCCCGTGACCGGCCCGGCTATGTGTCTGGTGCTTTATGCACGTGTATTTTTATTCTCAACTATAAATATCTTAATATAATTAGTTTATTATATTATTAAAATATGACGGTCAAAATGGTAAATAAATAAAATTCCGCTACATTATTCTACTTGTCCATGAAGCCTCAATTTTTTTCAGTTCTATTTGTCCTTGAATCTATATTTGTACAATATTTGTACCCTTTGTATGTAATTAATACATTTGGAAAAGTCTCTAAAAAAAGAGGAATTTATAATTAATAAGGGTAATTAATAAAGATAATTTGGTAAGATTATACCCGAAATCGATTGTATACCGGTTCGCATGGCTAGACCACCTCTCTCTGAGCTTGCTAATTGCTATGCTTCTGTGCAAAGAGATACCATGCTTGGTTCACAAACCTTCACAACTCTATTTTATCTGATCAGGCGTCAGCTTCATAACTTTGGTCAAGACAAGAAGCAACTACAAACCACAGAGGCTTGCAACAAGATGAGTGATGTTGAATTGAGACTCAGACAGACAGGAATTATTATCCAGCAATGATTTGCAGGTCTTAGATTGCAGAGAGAGGGTATAATAAGACTTGATAGATTATGTATATGAAACAATAATATGAATCCAGAACAAGTAGTTACGCATAACTACATGAAAATTCATGTAACCATATTGATCCAATCGAGATCACAAACTTTCTACGAAGCCTACAATCAACTTGTATCCCTTTCTTAATCTAGCTTAACCTCAATTTATTGAACGTCATTCACAAAACAATGGATTAGAACGTCATATATTATTAAACAGAGGAAGTACTTGACTTGGAAAAGAATACTCGAATCTTATTACTTAGACTTAGAATAGAATAAAATAAAGCTCTATAAGAAAACTTTTTAGTGCTAATTTGAAACCATGCTTCAATAATCATGTATCCTCATAAATCTTCATCTGCAGATTCTTTATATCTGCGATAAGCATCCCTTAAATTGGTCCTCAACTTCCCCATTTCTTCAGCTATCTCTTTCCAGTTGGCACCATTTTTCTCAGAAGATGTTCTAATGTGTTCCAGCTCCTCCTGTGTCTCATCATCTCGTTGAAACAACACGTGAGCCCTTCTATAAACACTCAGCAATGGCCACCCAGGCAAGGCAGCTCCTATCTCATTCCAGCAATTCTTTAATTCCGGATACTTTCTACAATGAAGAACCATATCAAGACCCTCTTCGCCCAGATGATTTGCTTCTATATAGTCGGAAACAGCCTTTCTAATCATCTCATCTTCCTCCTTTGTGAACCGTTTGCCTCGCACCAAGCCATCCTCCGTGCCATTACTGCCAATGCTCTCATCTATAGACTTTTCTTCTATTGTGCTCTTCATGATCTGACACATTTGATTGATTTTGGGATGAAAGACAAACAAAAAAACAATACCAAGAAGAAATGACTAACATGTTAGAAACACAACAACATAAAAGCCCTTAGATGCGGCCATCGTCAGACAAGTCAAGATTATATTTTTTTCATGTGAGTTACTTACACACTAAGTCACTAACCGTTCTAGAGTGTCACAGAAAAAACAAAGATTACAGACAAATGATCTGTGTTACATGGATACTACTTGTACAAAATTTAAAAAAAAAACAATACAGTATCAACATGATAAGCCAACAACAAAAAACTCTACAAGAACTTTAAAGTTGTCTATAAGTTTCATATTGCTAGTCAATGGCGCCGGCCGGGAGTTCTCAGCCAGGCGCCAGCGGCACGAAACAAGTGAACTTTTGAATATTTGTCAATTGAGGATTAAGAACCACGAATTCCTCATCAACCGATCAAATTTGGATCTTTAAGAATTACAAACAAGATGAAGGAGAGGAAAAGCTAGATATATACATACACCAAGTTTAAACCTTTGCAGACTTTGATTGACGGGGCAGAGAAGATTTGGCGGTGAAGAATTCCGATTTCTGATTCTCGATTTCTCTGGTAGGGTTTTTATAAGTTTTTTAGACCGACCTCAGGCTCAGAGTATGTGATATTTGCAATATCAGTTCAATTTAATCAACATAGGCCCAATGGCCCATGACCGGCCCAGCTATGTACCTTGGCTCAGATATGTGATTTGTTTCGCTTCTAAAGCCATTTTCAGTTTTTCACCTTCTTTTTAGACCAATTCACCTTTATTGTTATTATGATATTTCTTGAGAAATTTTAGAGAATAATTTTTGAGACTTTGTTAGGAATAGTTTTAATTTGTTTAAATTGATATTTTTTGGGAACTATTTGTATTGGAAAAGTGTTGTTATTTGTTTAAATTGATGAGTTATTGTTGCGTATGACATTAAAACTAGATGATCTTCGCACCAAGTCTGGAGTTGGTTTATATATATTTATTTAATAATTAAAGCATTGAACTCTAGTTTATAAAAATTAAAATAATAAAAAATGAAAAGTTATAATATAATGTAATTGTATTCAAGCTTTTGATTTGCATATTTTTAAGAATATGCAATTTAAAAACAAGAATATGCAACTTTATAATTAAGATTGATAAAGAGATGAAAAATGAATTTTTTTTTGTCAATATTGTAATAACTGCGGTTTTTGGTGGATATTTTTGAATTTTCTCGGATATCGTTTTAACGCTTAATCCAATATTTTCGTTGGAGATTAAAGCCTAAAAAATTCTTGGTGATATCCTAAAAGCACAAAGAAATGATTTTATGGATCGGTGTGAATTCTAGGATTTTTCGGTGGAAAAAGAATATTTATTGGATAAGCCGTCTTTCAAATTATGTACCGGAAAGGATTTAAAATACGAAACGGAAGTATTAAAAATTAAAGGTAGCAAGATAAAATCATGGAAAAATGATTTTATTAGTCTACATAATCTACGGGACGCTTTTCGTTTAGTAAGTTTTTCCACCCGAGGTACATAATTTTACCGCTTTAACGCGAGTCCCGTTTCGGAACGGAAAAGTGCATTTGACCGGCTATTGCTTAGTCTCTAAGGAGTTGGGAGAGGGAATTATTTTAGACGTCATTTTTGACTTGTCAAACCTCATCCTATTTCCTTCTTCCAATTCAATCCGAGAGAGTTCGGACGGGACGACGTTTTCGGGCGTTAGATTCGGACCTCCACCGCCGGTTTTGCTTTGCCACCACCTTGCCAGCCACCACCCCATCTCCTCCTCTTGTTTGTGTGTGAATCCAGCAGCTGAACCAGGGATTGAATCAGGTCGGAATAACGCACCAGGGAGGAAGAATTCGGTCTTCACCGTCGGCGCCCATCTCCTCTGCCTCGCCCTGTTTTGGTGTGACACCGCCGGCGTCTTCCTGGGCCACCTGGGCTTCAACCACCAGGCGGAACCACCAGCGTAGCTGCTGCCATGTTCATGGGAGAGAGCGAAATCAGGTCGGAACTTTGGCTCGGGAGAAGGATTCGATCACCACCGGTCTCCTTTTCGCCTTGCCAAAGTGACGCCGCCGGCGACCACCAGGCCATCCGACCACCACCCACAACAAGGCCTGCTGTTGGGAAACGCCCAACCACCCTCGGGCTCGGGGATCGAGACATGATCGAGCCAAACGAGCCATGGGTTCGAGTGAAGGTATATACGATCGAAATTAATTAGCGGATTGATTGCGGAGCCACCGTAAGGGCTTTTCGATGCCGCTTTGCTAAGTAAATTTATGGTTTTTATAATCTTGATGTTAATACGGTTCCACAGGTTCAAACCGCTCAAGAAACGGACGTCTGGATCGTTACTTATAGCGAATACAAGTTTAGACATCGGTTGTCAGGTAAAGGATTTCGGATAATTACTTGGGATTCATCGTTAATCCGTTTGAGCTGAAATTTGGTAATCTTGTAGTACTGTTACTGATGAACAATTTTTATTTAGAAAATTGTTTCAAAAGGGAAGCGGATAATTAGTTATAATTCCGCCAAGATGGCTCCTTGAAGCATGATAACTAAGGATTCACTATATATCGATATTCGGAATTAAATCGTTTATCGATTAGGAAGTTGTAGGAGTTGAGAATACAACTAAGAGGTGTTTCTGTGAACTCGTTGCTGAGAATCCTTTTGTTATATTTGTCAGAAGGATGATACAGATTATTGTTGGAATTGCTACGGACGTCGAGCACGCCTTATAAGGCAAGTGTACGATTCTCTCTTGCGTTATTGTTATTAAATGAGGAATTGGATCCCATTTAATATTTGCGTTGGGAACAACTTGTATGATTAGTAAAATATGATAGGTTGTTATATTTGTTAGAAATAATGACGATGTTGTTATTCAGTTTTGCGCTAGAATTGGATTTAGGTCCGTTATGGGTGACCTTGTATGCTGTCTCACGCTGAGACATTGATGTGATGAAGATAGTTCAGGGAGTGGTTTTAGATCCTCTCTTTAAAACAAATTACATTAGGAGGGGCCTAATCCTAATGGTGAGTCATGACTCTTTTCCCCTACTCTTCGTGTGAGAGGGTTGATAGGCACTCTAGCTAAGTGCAGGTTTAGCACGGTGTAGTGTAGACGACATGGTAATAGGCCTCTGTGATCTCTACCTCACCATATGCAAATGAAAGATCAAGAATAGCTTAAGTCTTATGATCTTGGTGTTGAGATGATTATGGATGAAACAGGCCCTCTAATCTCTACAACATCGGGACTCGTGCTATTCGGGTTGTTCAAGGATGAAATAAGCCCTCTGACCTCGGTAGCATTGTGTTCCTTCGGCAGTAGTTCGGGCCGATTAAAAGCCACCAACTTGTTGTGAAAAGTTTTGAAAGTAATATAAGATAAGTGCGTTAGGCACATTAATATACCTGAATGGTTCGTCCAGTCGGAAAGCCATTCTTGTTTCCGGTTATGAATGATTCTTAATCAAACTTTGATTAAGTCAATCTGATTAGTCGATTGAGGCTTTTCAAAACGTTATGTGATTGTTATGGGTTCCCAACAATTGTTTATGCTTCTTAAAGAAACCACAAGCGGTGGTGTTCTCTCTCTTGATTATGCGAGTCTCATTTTTTATTCTCTATAAGACTGCTAACTGTTGGATCAAAATCCGAGTCTATTCGGATTTGGAGGCCAATATGTTTAGTTACAACCATAAGAACCAAGTTAGATTCTCTGCTTGCTAGTCTTTCATTAGACTAACCCGTCCATTTTCTTTTCTTTTATATGGTCGGCTGTTGTCCACCGTTGTATTCGATACATCAGGTTCTTCTTAGAAGTTGATTCAAGAGGCGGATTCAGATGTTTGAAGTTCCAAAAGTTGAAGAAAGGTTTTCAATGGCTATACTTGAGTGAAGATCATTGAACTACTTCAAAGCGAAGCTGAGTTTCAGAAATAAGAACTCAAGGAAGACTTGATGAAGATTTCATTTAAATAGAAGGTTGTTCTATTTATTAATTTCTTTTTGAGTTAAGGTTTGTATAAGACCAATTGTATTTATTCCGCTGTAATGTTTTTAGTTTGTTCAGTCAGTTTAAAGCCTTGGGTAGCTTCGGTTTAGTTTTAATCGGGGTTACTGGCGGTAATACCTCCAGGGTAGGAAGGGGGTGTTACAAATATAGTAATATAAAAATATGAGTATGTGACTTAAAAACATAATATACAACTATATAAACATAAATATAGTGTAATATAAAAAAATATGAATATGTAAATATATATGAAAATATGGGAAAAACTTCGAGAATATAATAATATAAAAATATGAATATGGAACTTAAAAACATGGACCTATAAACATAAAGAATATACAACCATGAAAACATGAGAGAATCTAACTTTATTAAATAGGAAAATAAATTTGACTCATTGCTCTTCCGTCCTTCTTATTTATTAATTATTATGTAATCTATAATAATTTTATTTATAATTATTCCATATATAAATTTGTCTAAATTAATCCTGTTGAATATCTTTTCAAACATTGACCCTTTAAATTTGCCTTATTGTGTAAAATTTATATTATAAGAAAAGAAAATATTTTAAAATAATTTTTCTTAATTCTTTTATCATTACAACAAAATAGTAAATATATCGTATATAGTAATGCATAGTAATATAGCATAATGAGTTTTAACTACTACTCCCTTTGTTCTATTTTATTTTTTGTTTTAAATAAATTCACAAATATTAAGATACTACATATCTTACTAAAATGTCTATATTTAATATAATTTACAACTAGTTTAATTATCATTTTTTAACCTCTAAAATTCTCCACATTAATTATTGCATGTTCCTATTATTCCATTTTAAATTTGATACGTAAAAGAGAAGAAAAGAAATGAACGTAATAATTGTTCGAAAAGAAATATAATTAGTTGGGAGGATATTTATGTGATAATATGATAAATAGAGGAATATATCTTAAACAAATTAAACAAATATTTAAAATAACGAGTTTTTTTAAATGCAAAATTAATTTAAAATAAGAAAATGGAGAGTATTTTTTTGGTGAAGGCCAGAGGACGTTGTCCATAAAAATCGAATTAGAGACTTCTAAATACAGCAGGGGTGTAGCCAGAAACTTTTTATTGTAGGGGCCAACAAAAATTTTCAAGATAGCTAATCTAGGTTTCGAGAAAGATTTAGAATAAAAAATACAAATTTAGACAAAGAAAAGAACATATTTTATAGAGGAGAGAGTACCATATTTCAAAATATAATTACATTAAGAAAACAAGAGTTTATAATGACAACTTATATAATTATGAATTATCTTTCATAATACATTTAGGTTCAAAAAACAAAAATGTTTCAGAATACAAATTAATAGAATCTATAAATATTAAAAACTCGTAACTAAAAAATAAAACTCAAACTAAAACTCTCGTGTTAATAATGAATTGTATGACTCGAGATATACCAACAATAACTTATTGTTTTAAAATTTTCGGATTCAATCACATTATTAAAGTAGGAAGTTTAGCAAAAGATAAAAACATCCTAATTAACTAAATGACTTGTTAGAAGTGATTTGTATACGTATAATCTTCAAACGTTCATAACTTTTTGCTCAAATGTGAAAATGAGCTTATAATATATCAAATCTCGTTATTCACAAGAAAAATATATATACAGAAAAAATAAATTAGTTTGGGACCATGGACCCACCTGCCCCAAATAGCTCCGCCTCTGAAATACAGTACTAATTTCGGAGACTTGACTGCTTAATTGATTAGATGCGTGAAGGGGTAAGGTTAATGGTGGTGGAACTTTAGTGAAATCCAATTAGTTTGCCGCAACTGGGTGGGATGGGACGTCATATTTTTTTTTTTGTGAACAGGATGGGACGTCATTTAGCTAGCCTTGATTAGTATCCGTGTTTAATATCATCATCCTCCAATCCAATTTGTCCCCGTATTAGTGCGATTTACCAAACTAAGTAAAGCTTAATCAAGTCAAAGTTTAATTATTTACGTTAAAGAACTTACCTAATCGTAACGTAACGTAATGTAACGTGCCAATAGTACCATACTACGTACCATGCATTCAATTTCAATACCATCGTCAACCTATAACAAATATTAGTGCCGACAGCGAGAGATCTAGAGTTCTCACTTACTTCCATAACTCCCCTACATATATATTACAATTTGGTTGTCCGCCCTGACTTTGGCGAGTGAGTCTCTCCTTTGTCATGGAGATCGTCGCCGACTTCCCCGGCCTCCTCCGCCTCCACAAGGACGGCTCGGTGCTCCGCCACTTCTCCGCTCCCTACGCCGCTCCCTCCCCCGACCATCCCGACCCGGAAACCTCCGTCCTCTCCAAAGACATAACCATCGCCTCCACCATCGATATCCCCGCCAGAATCTACCTCCCCTCCTCCACCAACGCCGCCACCAAGCTACCAACAATCCTCTACTTCCACGGCGGAGGCTTCTGCGTCGAGTCCGCCTTCTCCGCCCTCTCCCACCGCTATGTCAACCACCTCACCGCCGCTACCGCCGCCCTAATCATCTCCATCGACTACCGCCTCGCCCCCGAGCACCCCCTCCCCGCCGCCTACTCCGACGCCTGGGCCGCCCTCCAATGGGTCGCCTCCGTCGACAACAACCGGGACCCGTGGGTGGCTGCCCACGCCGACCTCGAATCGCTCTTCATCGGCGGGGACAGCGCCGGCGCCAACATCGCCCATAACCTCCTGATACGGGCCGGGGACGACGATCTCCCGGGCCGGGTCAAGATCAATGGCGCCTTCCTTTGCCACTCCTACTTCATAGACTCATCGTGCGGCCGGGCCAGTCCCGGGCCCATTGTGGAGGGGAAATGGACCACTGCTTTGAGCTATAAGGTATGGGAGATTGTGTGCCCGGGTGCCGTGGGCGGGCCGGGTAACCCGATGATTGACCCGGTAGGGCCCGGGGCACCGAGCTTGGCGAAGCTCGGGTGTGCGCGGGTGCTGGTGGTGGCGGCGGAGGAGGACGAGCTTAGAGACGTGAACGTCAAGTATTACGAGGCGGTGAGGGGGAGCGGGTACGGTGGGAAGGTGGAGGTGGAGGTGGTGGAAGGTGAAGGGCACGCGTTTCAGGTGTTTGATCCCGCGAGTGAGAAGGCTAGGGTTTTGCTCAGGCGGTTGGGCTGTTTTGTTAGGGAAAATTAAATAAAAATAAAGAAAAATTGATCCAAATATCCCAACCTTTCATTCAGTTGCTTGTTCTACTCCGACCTTTCCGAATTTCACAAAATATCCTATACCTTGGGGATGGTTGCACACTCTACCCTCGAAGTAGCCACACTTTGAATAAAATTATGAATTAGCTGCTCACTTTTTCATTTTGTAACAAAAATGTCCAATCCATGTACACATTTATTCATTTATAACATAGCCTTATATGTTTAATTTTCTCATTTATAAAAAATAATATAATTGATTTTATTATTTGCTAATATAAATCTCACTTTTATAATAACCACACAAATCATTAAAACATAGCTTTTACTTTACAAAGTAGTTCAAACTTAATACTCTGTTCATTAATTATTACTTGTTTAAGAAATGGGACAACTAAAAAAGATTTCATAACCTTTTTATAAAACTTATATTATAACTTCTCACCTTTATAATTAACCACATAAATAATTAATCCATAACTTTTACTGTACAAAGTAGCTCATTTTAATAATTTTTTCCATTACTATTTCCAAATAAATTTAGACACGAGAAAAAAATCATAACCTTTTTTTATAAGAGTTTAAAAACTTGTGTTCTACCTTGTCCAACTTAACCAACAAGATAGTGTACAACTTATGTTCTAACTTGTTTATTTAAACACGGTGACACAAACTAATGAAATAAAAACTATTAAATTAAATATAAATTCTACATTTCCTTTTTAGTAAATGGAAAACTAAAAACTCAAAAAAAAAATTAAAAAAGAAACCCAAAAAAGGCATTAAAATATTAATATCTATTTTTTTTTCGACAAACAAAAGTTGTACTCTATGACTATGTAATAACTCAAAATTTTCAAACTTTTATAAAATAATTTTTGTCTAAAATTATTTCAAAAATGATAATGGACAAAAAATATTAAGATGAACTACTTTTAAGTCAAAGTTATGACTATAATCTATAGGTTTAATCATTATAAGGACAAGATTTATAATTTTTAAAAACGATTTGTACGTGAGTTGGGTATTTTTGTCACAAAATAAAAAGGTGAGGAGTCAATCCATAAATTTACTCAAAGTGTGGACACTTCGAGGGTAGAGTGCGCAACTATCACCAAAGTATAGGATATTTTGTAAAATTCGGAAAGGTCGGGGTAGAACGTGCAACTGAATAAAAGGTTGGGATATTTGGAGCAATTTTTCCTAAAAATAAAGAAATAGAGTAATTAATTAATATGGTGGGTGGGTTTATTGTTGGGGAAGTACGTAAGTACGTAACGTAATTAAATAATTAATATCATTGAAGATGGATCTATCTGGTGAAGTAGTTCGATCTCGAATTCCATAAATGGAAGTGGAGAAAAAAATGGGCGATGTCAAGCATTGACTGATTGAGGCATATCACTCTCACTATATACCAAATATATGTACGTACTACCAACCAAGACGACCATCTCTGTTCACTCTGTGGAGAAAATTTAATGAAGGTGTATTACGTAATACTGTAATAGTGGTTCTTGTTATGCAAAGTATGGATGAACTTCTCCAATCAGTTACAGTTACTAGTAAGATGGTGTCATATCATATATCATGTACGACTACAACTTGAAGTTTATTAATTTTATAAAATAGAAAAAAAAGAAGTCCAATATAAATGATTTTGTGTATCTTGCTATAATTCAAATTATACAAAATAATTGCAAAGAATGAAATAAGATTTTGTAATCAATCACGTAAGCAAAAAGCAATTATTATGAATATTAACAAAACAAATAAAATGCGACCTCAATACAAAAATCCGAAACAAATCCATAAAATCTTATTGGTATTTGCTAGCTTAAAAATTATTCAATAGTACCTTTTACCTTTAAATATATCGAGTTGATGGAGTCGTGCCATAAACGATACAACTCAAATAAATATATGGATATCACTTTTAATCGATAAGTTAAATTAGATTTATAATGTCAATAGAACCTTTAATTATAATTTTTTTACAATAAAATGTATGATGTCATATTCTTAGTTTTTTTTTATATATTTGACAATTTTCATAGAAGAAGATTATTCAATTCATATTAACTTTCAAATATAATCATCACAGAGATATTGATATTAACTTTCTATTCTTAGATTCTTATGTTTATTAATTTATGTCCAAGAAGGTGATTCAATTCATATTATAATTTTTCTAAATATATATAGTTATATTTATAATATTATTATAATATAATACATGTAAATACTAAAAAATTAAGGATAAAGAGGTAAATAGATAAATAAATATGCATACATCGCATAGATATCATGATAACACATATGAGGGCTCGTTTGGTTCAATGTAGGAATTTAATTCTTGAGAACTTGCTTCCTAGGAAATGTAATTTTCATCGAAATTGAAATCCATACGAATTAGAAAATATTGTCTGATTTAATTTATTTGATTTTCTATAAATGCAAGAAGTAACAAAATTACCTTATAAACTCATAGCAAGTGCATCTTACCTACTCTATCATGGTAAGTACAATTACTATGACTTGGAGGAATTTCAAGTTCCTATCAAGTTACTGATACACGAGAGAATACGACCAAGAAAAATGATTCAGGGCGCCGAATTAGAAGGAGAATGAGGCCTTGACCTTATAAGATGTCCCAAACTTTCAAGTATAAAGTATAAACAGGACTTGAAGAATAAGGGGATTACATGTCTTCTACATGGTCGTTCGTTTACGCACTCCCATATGAACGGATTTAGAACCCGTATAAAAATTAACACCTGGTTCAATAAAAAAAACGTTCTTCATGGGCGGGAACTCTTCCCGCACAACAAACTGCACATAATTTATGGGCGGGTTGAAAAACCGCACATATTGGGCGGACACTTTGTGCTGGTTCGGAACTAGGACAAGCTTGAACCGGAAACTCTAGGCGGGTTTTTTTTAATTATGGGCGGTTTTCGGATCCACACAACTTGAACTCGGTTTAAAAAAAATACATGTGCGAATGCTTAACCCGCACATATTGGGATGCGCATCAGAAAAAATAGAGTGCGCAAAATTTCGCCGCTTTTACATGGGCCAACTATTGAGTTGGGCTTGAAAGAGTTTTTAGATGTTCACTAAAGTCCACTCACCAAGTTAGAAGTGTTGTTGGTGCGTTTTTAGCTCTTGCGCATTTTTGGCACTGCCGGTGTGTTTTCATCCGAGAATAAGCACCTGTGGAGCGTTTTCAACCGAGAATGAACACCGCAAGTGCGTTTTCAACCGAGAAGGTGCACCGCCGGTGCGTTTTCAACTGTGAGTGTGGCGTTGCTGATGCTTTTTTCTGTCAGGCTATATTAATATTAGTATTGATTATTTCATTAATTTGGTTGTTAGCTTTAGTATTTAAGCATAACTCTATCTTTATTTCAGGGTTATTGTAATTTGAGAGAAGAATATGTCATCTGTGAAGAACAACAACCTTCAGCTTTAGTTTGGTTTATGTAACTGGAAGTTTGTTTGATGTGGTTTTTAAATTCTAATCCTCTTCTTTAGTAGTTTTACTTGTTTGGTTGAATAAAAAACAAGAAATTTATCAAGACTTTATACTAGTTGCGAGATCTAGATCTGAGTTGATCAATCATGTTACATGGAAGGAGCAACCTGGCCGGACATATAATGCATCAATTAATTCCTCCATTTATTTATTTTAACCAAACACAGAAAATATAATAATTTTCTAGACTAGTTATACTTCATGTGAAATAACGCTCGAACTAAACGAGGGCGAATTCTCAAGTATATTGATACTGATTAAGAATTTAATTAAAATAGCATATTAAAAATGGACTGATTTTATCCCAACAAACATTACAAACATCTTCTTGTACGTTAATACTATATACACAACTATACTTTCTCAACGTGCTACAAAAAGAAATGGTAAAAAAAATGGACACAAAAGAAGAAGAATAAAGGATGGATATAATCATATAAACATGCAACTTAGCTTTCGTTCGTATGTAGCGGAAATAGGAGCGTCTTCCGCTAGCGGTAGTGGAATTTCGAGCTTTTTGAAGAAGCTCTTACACCCAAGGGTCTTCAATTTCCACTAGCGTTTTCCGCTATTAAGCTCCCGCTACCCACCATCCAAACGGACGCTTAATAGCTTACACAAGCTTCCTCAACAAAATCAGATTTCATTAATTGGTGATTTTTTTCTTGGCAGAAGTTGCAGTTTCTCTTTGGCTGCGAAAGTGACTGAGCAGCTGCTGTGCCTACAAAGTCACACATATCAAACAAACTAATCACAACATTGAAGCTCTAAGATTTCTCTATGCTAAAATGTCACTTAACCAATATTGTTTTGGCTCATGATCACTTGGAACAAAAACAAAGGAAGATAAAGAAAAGAACAGAATTCATCATACTTTCTCCCTTGCTCTTGGAGTGCCAGCTTGAGAAACCGCAACAAGAGGCGGGACAACGCCTTCTTCAAGAACCATGCTACAAAACTTGTCATTATAAAGACACAATTGAAGCAATGTGAAGGCAGCATTCTCCTTTCCTCTTTGTGATCCACAATCAAGTACCTCAACAATCATTGGAATCCCTCCTTCTCTAACAATAGCCAAACAACCTTCAAAAACAGTGGCTAGATTCGCCAAAATGGCAATCGCCTTGTCAACAAGCCCCGAATCTTGATCCAATAGCTCAACAAGACACCTCACCGCGCCAGCCTGGACAATTCGAGTTCTGTTTTCATGACAGATTGACAAATTGAACAATGATGAAGCTGCATCTTTTTTCCCTCTGACTCTCCCCTTTCCTAAGAGGTTGACCAATTCTTTAATGGCTCCTGAACGACCGATCTTGAGCTTGTAGTCTTCATTAACAGCCAAGCTGAATAAAGCAGCTGCAGAGTTTTCCTTTGATGTATCATTCCCTGATTTAAGCACGTGGTTTAATGATTCTATTGCCCCGGATTGTACAATCATGGCCTTGTTCGGTTCGTGGATTGATAAGTTCAAGATTGCTGTAACCGCGTGTTCTTGGGCTGTCTTTACTTTGGAGTACATCAGTTCAATCAATGGAGGAATGGCGCCGCAGTTTTTAATGATGATCCGGTTTTCCATGTTGTGTTTCGCAAGGAGGCGAAGCGCGAATGCAGCTGAAGTTTGGAGTTCAATCACTTGGCTGTTTAAATCTTCAATCAATTTCTCAACATAGGAATATGTTGTAGTCTCATCAGATCCTAAGATATCAGGAGAAATGGCCTTCTGAATTTCCCTGCAATGGCACACACTGGATTCTTCCTTCATCTGGTTGGTTTCAGACTTGATCATCTTCTTTTCAATACTGATTCTCTCCTTGAGCAACTCTTGATTTGAGCTCAAACCAAGAGAATTCATGATTTCTACCAAGTCTTCAGCAGGGGAGATTGAATTGTCATTTTGATTGCCCCAAGCATGTTCAATCTGTGTCAACATTTTGTCTGGTTGCCAATTTTCAAGCTCCTGGATGCAGTTCTAAGAATATTTTCATCTAGTAGTTAGTGACACATAGGATAATGCATGAATAAAAACCAAAAGCGCGTTTGGATTACTTGTGATAATGCATTTTGTTGTGTTATAATCTATGTAACTCAATTTTATGCATTAACCCAATGTACCAAACTCATTCCATATATGCAAATGAAAAAATACATACTTGCAAACCAGTTAAAGTAGAAGGTGATTCTCGTAGCAATCTGCACAAGACATGGCATATCTTAAGTGAAGAGCTTCTTATTCTACTGAGCACTAACTCACTCTGCCAAACCTGAAATTTGAGCAATGTCATGATAGCGCGTAAAAAAGTACAAAATGGCATAAATAAGAGGCTTATCTTTTATTTCAGTATGATACTCTTTGGTTTTGATTTTAAGGTTATATGATGATGCTCACAGATAGAGTCATGCTTGCTTTAGGAGACCACCTCTCCATGTATTCTCTAGCCTCATTGATGTCAATATCTAGCTTCTCGCACTTGTTGAGCAGAATCTCATCAGGGATTATCTTTCCATCAACAACTTCGTCAATATATGGCTTCAAATGCTTCATCAACACGGTCATGCTCTCGAAATCTTTCTGAGTAGGCATGGATTTTAGTGTCTGGCATGAAACCATAAGGATAAACCGAGAAATGCTGTTGATTAAACATCTTGCAGAATTGGTCTCCATCAGCCCTGAATCAAAATCAGGAAACTACATTATTGGAATGATGGAATCCCTTCAAACGCCAGAATCAACCAAGTAAGTGCTCAAAACAAGAGAAGTGAACAGAACTTCCCACAATATGAGATATTAAGAATAAGAAGTACAATGAAAACCATGAACAACCCACCTTTCAAAACCAATTTTTTTTTTTTAAAAACGGAGGAATATAGGAGATACCAATCTAAATATGAGTCATACAAACAACAAATCAAAAAAAAGCAACTAAAAAGAACTTGCTGAAGAGGAAGAAGCTTACGAGCAGAAGATCAGGAGACTAAAATACCTTGAAGATGCAAAATGAGCAAGGAGATAACAACTCCAGAGCATGAAAGTAGGTTGCAAGCTACAGAAATGTTTGACTACCTGGGTATAATTTATTTTCATTATTTTAGCAAAACAAACCCCCATATACCCTACCTTGTTTACAACGCTCCATGAAAAACTCTATAAATAAATGTATTTTGAGGGCTGAAAAATGTCCATAGGGTCCAGCTTTGAAACACGTTTTTTGGGTAGAGAATGCCAGAAGGATTTTTTTGGTTTGTGGTTAGCCTTTACATTTAAAAAAGAGCTCATATTCATATACAAATCAAAGGCTTAAAATTAGTTGGTAGGCCAAGCTATGCAATGATGGCCTTTTGTAGAAATATAAAGTAGATGTTCAAGTGGCTTGTTTGAAAGAGCATTCAATCATCAAAAGGTTTTAGATTAAGAGTTTGTAAGCTCATGTTTAGTTATATATTTGTTCATAAAAACGAATTGCCTTCAAGAAAGACTATTTTAATGTATAGTATGAAAAGAATTCAAAACCCCATTATTGAATTGATAAACTAAACTAGGACAACATCATCTTTGTGCCTCAAAAGTGTATAGAATTCTATGTATAGTTATCATTGATAGCTAAAAAGGCTGAGAGCTTAGCAAGTTCGTAGTTTCTTCTTTTTATTTTTGCTGTTGGGTTAGGTCATAATTAAAGAGGAACAACCTTCCCCTACATATGCATAATTTCATAAATTGTGGGGCCAAAACTTTTATCCTATGCTTGGAGAATAGAAACAAAACAATCATGGTAAGTATATGTCAAATAACACCTTTCAAATGCAAAATCATTCACTTTGTTTTGTTTTTTCTGATTATAATAAGAAAATAGAGAAACTTGTACAGTTCAACAAGATTGTTTTTGAAGAATAAATCCACAAGAGGATGTAGATCCATCGTAACATGAACTGGGACGACCTGCAAAAAATGAACGAAAGAAAGAAAGAAAGAAAGAAGAACCAACTAATTGAGAGTTTGAGACTATTAGTTAGTTGAATTGACATAACAGATAACACCTTTACAAAATCACTAAGGTGTTGTGTACATAGATTGCATATTAGATAATAGCATCTGACAAAAGTTGAAATTTTATAACTAATTAAGCAAAGAGACCAAAACCAACTGAGAATACCCTGCAAATGATGATCCTGTGTCTGATTTTTCTACAATCCTAGAGATGCCAAATTCAGCCTCTACAAGACTCTCCTGAAAGTATAGCAACTCCTACACAAACATCAGAATGATAAAACAAAAATTACAGGGCTATTTGAACGTTTACTCTTTTTTAATCTACTTCTGTCATGGATGACAAACTTTAACAGACCTCTTCAGTTAGCAAATCAATGAGCTCGGATTTCTTCAGCTTTGAGTACCTTCTTATGCCCTGAGTTTTTGCCAATGCCCTCAAATCTTGCAACTTCATAGCCTCCAGATTTTTGTGCTCTAAAGCTGGCTTCTCTTCCTCTTCTTCTTCCTCTTCCTCTTCTTCTTCATCATCGTCATCATCATCAGCTTCTTGAGATGCTGAAGTTTCATCATCAACCTCCAAAATTCTTCCAGACACATCTCCATCTGCAAAACTGGACTCCAGCTCAGTTTCATGCTCTAACTCATCATCAACATCCGAACCCAGTGATATTTCGGGTTTGTCATCAGACGTGGCTTCAAGCTTATTTGATTTAGATGGGTAATCAGTTTTTCTACTTCTCTCATCTGGGTCAAAAGATGAAAAGGAATCAACAGTATCCTTGCTAGAGATATTAATGGGCTCATATCCAACCCTAGGTACAGGAGATCTGCGTTTGAAATTTGAGGCTGGCCTGTTCAATGATGAGGTATCAATGTCTTCTTGATTTCTATCCTTAATGTTGCTAATTGGGTTCAGGGAGCTTCTGCCTTTATCTTCACCAAATGTTCCAACCTGTTCAGGTTGGTCAAAATTGACCTCAATGCCACCACCATTGACTTTCTTTTTCCCTTGCTCAACTGAATGCTTCCTCAAAAGCTTAAGAAGAGAATCAACAGTTTCGCTCCCTTTGTTCTGTCCTTTTGAAACATCAAATTTCTTCTCTTCTTTGGCAGCTGTTCTCTCGCGGAGCTGAGCCTGGACTTTACGGAATAGTTCAACAATCTCCCTTTCTCTGGGCCCAGGACCGGAAGTTGCTTGGTTTTTGTTACTGCCGGAATAGGAAAGTAATGGTCCATTTTTGGAAGATAAATAGTCAGGATCTTCAAGATGTTCAGAGTTATCCCTGTCTTCATTCTGCCTGTTCCTGTTCAGCGAGTACCCTTGCCTGTTTTGTCTGGGATTCCTTCTCTGGTTATTTGAAGTAGCTTTGCAGACAAAAGACCTCCTTTCTGAAGAGCATTTTAAAGAAAACCCCTTTGCCATTAAAAGAGTTTTATTACCAACAGGAGGGCGAGCTGCCATTCCCATTGCCCTTACGTAAACCCCCGAGCAAGGAAGAATTCCACCATCTGATGGTCCATGACCTGAAGTAGAGTCAAACAATAGAGAAACATTTTACAATGTATAAACTGAAGCATGGATCAACATAAAAGTATAGAAGCATTAACAAAACTCCATCATGTGTTTTGCCAACAGAATAAGTTGAGGAAGTCTATAGTTGATCAACCCTAAGATGGGTAGGCTTGATGACAGGTTGTGACAAAAACAAAAATTCCCATAAAACAATTAAAACTGCTTAAATGTTCTAATCTTGAAGAAAATCACTTTCTTCTTCCTTATGTGTGAAAACAAATACTATTTGATGCACAATACAACTAGAAAAACTCAGCTGCATACCCACAATCACGAATTCTAGTAACCTGGAAGGCGATCTTTATCCCATTTCTCCATGTCCAGTAGAGAGAGCAGCGGGTATTCAACACATTTTGGAACTAAGTCATACTTCTCCCTTCCTATGCAACAATCCTATTGACTATAATCAGAAAAATGCAAGAGAATACTTGCAGAGTCGTCTACTATTTGAGCAACCAAACGCCCAAAATTATACATTTGAACAGCAAGCATAATTCATCCAGAATCATGAACAAGGGAATCATAGTTTCAAGAAACATCCAACTACATCCGTCACAGTTTCAACAGTGGCATTTTGTCAAACAGCTTATCTACAACACTCTCAAAACAAGGAAACCCCCACACAAGCAACAACCTCCACAAAAAACAATCGACAGAACAACAAAAAAGAACCACATGAAGGAAAAATTAAAGCATCCAATCCACCTAGAACTTCAGAGCATGCAGAAAGGGGAATCAAAAAAAGGGCGACTTGATAAAAGGGAAGGAGGAGTTGGGTTTTAACATGTTCAGGTTCTTCTTTGTAGGAAACCCTAACTGGGTAGAGAGATTTACCTGGAATTTTATTGGAGATGATATGGAGAGCTCCAGACATTTTCGTTGTCTTTTGAAAGAGTTAATGATGGCTGCTCTGCATTTCACGGGGAAAGCCGAAAAGAGAGCGGTCTCCGGCGAGTACTGAGTACGAACTTGCGAAGTTGCGGCTCTAGAAAACTTGACACCGTGATAAGGGAGGGACTTGTTCAGTATTTTTGTTTGTAAACAAGGGCAATATCGTCAATCTGTTAAGACATTGTAAAAAATGTAAGTTGTACACTGATATTGCGAGGTCTCAATTTGGATGCAAGCCGGTCGATGCAAGTCGATTTACTTGGTCAGTGTGTTTTATTGACTAGTTTACGGATCAGGGTTTACTACCAAAGATAGTTCCCTGTTACTAAAAAAAATTCTCTAAAAATTTTCAAATTTTTTAACTCCATTTTCTAATGGAGTTGATCCTAGACCTCATTGATTTGAAGCATGCCACTTACCACCTGAGCCAACTCAACTCCCTTTAATATTAATAGACCACACTAATCTAAGCTAATGCTATAAATAAATAACTAGCTAATTATTTATTTAGTTTAGATATGTTCTTAGAAAAGAAAATTTCATAACAAAGATTCATTTGAAAGTTTGTAAAATATTTAAACAACTATTATAAGTTTATACATAGTTTATCATATCATTTTTAAAAAAAAAATACATAATCATGTCATTATGATATAAAAAGTCATTATTTCTGGTAAACTTCTCTCATGGGCACATGGCGTTTGATAGAATAAAACCATCGAATGAACTTCTCTCATGGACATTGCAACATTGAGCTTATGAAGTGATGGTCACTTGTAAGTTAATATAACAACAAACAGTTTAGAACAATGAAAATCTCATGAAATAGTACCTTCAATTCAATCACCGTGACTGATTGAATTTAGTTCTTCAAAAGTAGAGCATTAAACCTAAGGATGTATTCAACTTAAAACATGTGAACAATCAACTTTCGTCACAGAAACATGAACAAATAAGACCGTTCAGCTCACGGAAAGCAAACCCAGAAATAGGTGATCACTCAGTGCTCATGCTCTCTTCATTTCCTTGCTTCTTATTCGTGCTTGTATTAATCTTTCAGCTTCAACAAAGAATCGTCCTTGAGACGAAAAATCACCAGAAAACATACATACAGATCATTCTAAATTTGATGAGAACAGAAAATTATTCCTTGTGATTCTTTGCCATCTCCTCGACATCTAGCTCCACTTCCAACACAGGCAGATCCTTTCTCATGCTTACAGGGCTGCAATAAACCCAACCAAGGAACACATATCAGTTGCTGTATTTAAGAGAAAAAAACCTAAGAACACATGCCATTTGAGTTCTGGAAGGTGTAATGAGTTTCAAAAGTGAAAACTTAATGGAGGTTGGTGTAATGGCTTACCTGTTCTGCACAGGACCGTGATCTACTGCATTTCGAAGACAATATATGGCTCTTCCAATTATATTGGACATAGGAATTGGACCAAAGCTTCTGCTGTCTTTAGCTTCCTGCCATTTACAGTCAGGGAAGATTGTCAGAGTAAACTATGGATATCTAGTAGAATTTCACAAATTTAGCAGATGGACGGATAAATTAAGAATGAGAACTGAATGTAATAATCCTATAACGAACTGATGAATTTGAGTTGACATAAGAGGTGGAAAGCATGTATGTGCCTTTACACATGCTTTATTTATTCAATAAAACCAAAAGTAAAACAAAAGCCTTCTTGCATTTTGTAATTTGCAATTTCAGAAGTGTCTAAGCTTATGATAAACCATGCCTTCTTGCATGTGTACTTGTAGTCTTGTACAATCAAATATTTGTCAAATATCGCATAGTTATAATATAATATTTAAACCAGAGAGATGATCTGATACCTTAGGCTTCAAAGCATCATTGTCAGATAACACCCAACATTCACCCTTATCAAGAACAAAGGGATCCTCCTTTTCATCGGTTGATACCATTTCATACCCCTCAACAGCAGCTAATCTTCTGACTATATGATTCTCTGAGTTATCAGGGTCCTTCATGACCACAACATCTCCAATAAAAACACGACTGTTACAATTTCTTATCTTATTAGAGAATGGAATCAAGAATGGTTTTAAAAACATAATAAAAATTCAAAATTAGGCTCATAAACTCAGCACTTGGGCTCTAGACCCCAAAGCAAGAATAAGTATAGGAGTATAACACATAATTAGAACTCAATCCAACAGATTAAAAAGACTATCAATGCAGAAAAGTGCTAATTGGGATCAAAGCTAATTGTATATTACACTAATGAATGTGTGTCCAACAATATGAAATTGCAGACCACATAAATTTGATGAAAATTGAACTTTCAGATGATGTATGCAAACATTCCAAAATGGCAGTTGAGTATTACCCTGGATCAGCAGTTGGTATTCTGCGAACCAAGAGTGTTCCACCCTGAGTTCCAATTACAGGAGCCATTTCTTGTCCCTTGTTCCAGTGCAAGTATGTTAGCTTGCCCTGAAGCAAGTTTTTCCATATTGAATCACGCACTTCTGTGTTTGAAATCTGTCCTTTCGTATAATTCTAGAGCACATCAAATGCCAAAGTGAGTAGGCAAAACAAAGTATATCAAAGAATCATTTGTTTAAACATTTAACAAAAACTCTCAGTTCCCAGATTTATCATAAAGAAGAAAAGAGTAAATGTTCTTGCAAGAAATTGATAATATACACAGATTATATCATTCAAAAGAGTATCCAATCCTGTAATAAGCTCAACATAGCAAATCAATCAAACAATATATTCAACACCTTTTAACTAAATCACCACCTTAGATAATCATAATCTAAGACATTATCAATAACATAATAGCTGAGGCTCGCCGTTTCAAGGATGTTCTTAGGGCGAAATTTATTAACCTACATTGAGGTCTTAAAGTATCACATTCATCTCCATTTCGAACATCTATTAATTAACCTATAAAAGGTCACTTACAGGCATCATCAAGACCACACCTCTAAGAATGCCCTCCAAATTACACAGCTGATTATCACTACAACCAAGAATCTCTTTAGCATGTAGAACCTAAGAGGAAAATTAAAATTACAAATTGGCAATTGGCAATTGAGGTTGAAAATCAAAGCTATCTGCTATTCTCCTTTCATCATCTCTTCTCCCACTTTTCGCTTTCTCTTACTTCTCAAGAAGACCCTAATTGTCTTGAAACGGTACATCCCCCAGCCATTCGTACAAAATTTCCAACTTATCAAATCGATTGTACAAAAAGACCTAATGACGCGACAAAACCTAATACTTTTGCAGCCAGATCAGAACAGAAGCATTGAAACGCCCCGAATTAACCATTCCAGAAGGGGGGAAAAGCACAGGTGCACTCAAACATGAAATCGGCGACTGGATTGGACTGAATACTACAATTATTCAAATAAAAACTGAAGAAAAAGGAGAAGGAAAACAAATTACAATGATTGAAGAGGATAAGAGAATCCCACCTTCCAGCTGAGGGTAACGGAGTACTCGAACTTGTGGGCAACATACCGGAACCACGTTGACACAGACACCATTTTTAGAACGATCTGAGCTCGCTCGATCGCGAACCCCAATATGAATCGCTGCTACGCCGCTTCCTCCCGTGATACACCACCACACCTTAAACCCTCTCTTCTCCTCTCTCTTTAATTTTTAATTTGTCGACGAAGATAAATTCTCACCGGCTTCTGCAAATCTGTTTCCAATTTACCCTCATCACATGTCGAACTAATCAGGCCAAATTATGGGCCGTGGCCCGTGGGCTTTGCAAACTGGAACCAAATATGGTATGAGACTAATTTGCCTCATCAATAAAATAGAAGCAGTGTGTTCCACATCTATAGGGTTAGGGTTCAACTCTACTGAATGTAAAAAAAAAATATTTGACAGACTCGTCCGCCAAAGTCAAGTGTGTAACCCGGATCAAGCTGGATGTAGCCAAGACGGAGCTCTGCAACTCAGTAGGCAACCGAAAAAAATAGACATATCTGCTCGAACTCGTGACAAGTAGAATACAAGACAAATTGCTGTAAACAGTGAACCCAGTTTGATTTATGCTGTTGCTTTGAGACTTTTAGAACTTAGAAGAAAGCCAATATCTAAATCCACTTGTATTGTCAATATCTAATACATTATTTGGATAAGACAAGATCATGCATCATCTAGCATTTAGGCTTAATGCAATGTAAGGCCTCGTCTTGGATATTCCAACCACACTATTAAGATGTTTTGTTGCTTTAACTTGTCAATGCAATGTGTCATGTGTCCATATACAAAACAAAACGATTCTATTGGTGTTGAACCATGTAACTACAACAGCTAGTCAGCCAGGATGAAATAAAATAGGCAGAAACAATGCATGAAATGAAAGTTTACAGGAAAAGCTACTGCCCTCCCTTCTACAAAGTCTCAAAACTGGGGGGCAATAAAAAGGTTGTATCAGTTATATCAGCTTTGAAAGATCTATCTTCACAATATCAATGATCAATGAACTAGCTAGTTACAATACACAGCATACAATATTTCAACTCTCCATTGCAAACCATACACTTTAGATCTGGCATTGAACTTCAAAAAGGCCTTGGCTGGTGTTTTGGAGGCATGGATCTTCATAATCCATAGAGTCATAGTTTCAATGTTCAATGACTGGTCCTGTACACAACAAGAAAGAAATGGGTGAAGAGATGCATGAAATAGCTGTGCTTGTGCTGAACCTTTTATTCTTCAAGTTGCATCAAAACAAGAATTTGCTTACTAGTTACTAATGCGTGTGTGTGTGTGTGTGTGTGTGTGTTGTAAAAGAGTTTTGATACAATCCAACATTATCATTGACAGATTTGAAGAAATCCTTACATTTCATCGATTCTTTAGTTTCCCATATTCTCATTTCCTAGATTCTAGGTACTTTTTCCAATTTCCCCACTCCCAGTCTCCCTACATGTTATTTTCCATTCTCGATTCTTATTATTACCATTATAATTATTATTCAGATTTAGGCAATAAGTAATTTTTTCATAATTAATATATAAAGAAAAATGCACATCTTGTAATTGGACGACTTTGTTATTGAAATGAATGATGAAATGTAAGGATTTCTTAAAATCTGTTGAATAGCAAGATGCAAGCTATCGGATTTCCTATCATTTTATTCAGTTTTTAGGGTTCAACAAGTTTCTTGGGTATTTCAAAGTATATATTTGAAAAAACGTACCAGTTCCAGGCAGTCAAATTGCCAAGATTCCAGTAGAACACAGCTGCTGGAAAAAACATATAAACCTTCACTGCCTCTCACCCCAAGACCGTCCAAAACATGCGTTCCCTATTACTGATCAGCATTCCAGCTTGGGCATTTGACATTTTTCATTTGTTCTGAACTTCAAATAGGCATGTGGTCCTAGTTGAACTCGGGCAAGCCGAATCATCACCAAGTTCTTGAAGCATGCTGAGCCTTGGCTGTTTCCCTCAAGACAGCGCCAACAATAGCAGCTTGTTCAAGGCAATCAGCCCTATGCAAAGCATCCAGCAGAACCACACACGATTTAGAATGAATTCCAAACCCTTTTCGACGTGCCTCTTCAAAAAGAAGGTAAGCATCAGTGGCTCTGTTCCCAACACTTAGCCCCTCAATCATTGCATTATAACAAGGTGCGTCAAGAGGACCACCTTTGACCTTAAAGTTCTCAAAAAGCCCCTGAGCTTCTGAAATGTTACCAGATTTTGCAAGCCCAGCTATCATACTGGTAAAAGTGATGGTATTGGGCTCCAGCCCTTGTTTCCTCATGCCTTGCAAGAAAACAAAGGCTTTGTTGAACTTTCTAACACGGCAAAGACCATTAATGAGGATGCTGTAAGTGTGCGCATTTGGAGTGCATTTCATGTCTTTCATAGAGTTGAAACACACAAGGGCTTCGCTGACTTCTTCTGACTTTATCAAGGCGTCCAGCAAACAATTCCATGTGTACACATTCGGGGTTAAGCCCTGTTGCATCATTTCTTCCATGATTAAGTAAGCTTCATCAATTCTACCAACTTTACCAAATCCGTCGATAAGGCTGCTATAAATAATTACGTTCAACTCAAATCCTGTTGATTTTGCTTCTTCAAAAAGCATGTATGCTTCATCCAGCCGGTCGATCTTAGCAAGCCCATTAATAACAGAACCATATGTGACAATTGTAGGTGTATGCCCCTTCACCTTCATCTCTTCCAGCACCTGATATGCTTTGTTCACCTTTCCTGATTTGCAAAATCCATCAATCACAGCATTGTACGCACGTGTGTCCAAAACACAACCTTGTTCCTTCATAGCATAGTACAACTCATAGGTTTCACGAGCCAAACCAGCTTTTACAAGGCCGTGAATAAGTATAGAGTAGCTCCTTGCATCAGGGGTAAATCCCTTGGCCTTGATTTCCTCAAACAGAGATCTGCCTTTGTCTATTTCACCAGCTTTAAAAACACAATCCATGTAAGTATTGAGAAGGGTCAGATCAGGAGAGCAACCTGTACGAACCATCTCTTTATAAATCTTATGTCCATCAGACGCTCTACCAGCTTCAAAGAAATTCTTGATGAGTGATGTGTAGATAACAGCATTTGGCAAATGACCTGCATCTTGCATCTTTTCAAACATCCTATAAGCATCATCTACCCTATTATGTCTACCTAATCCATCCATCAATGAACAATATGTAACAGCATTTGGGTTGCAGGTTTTGTGATCCAAACTTTCAAATATAGAGAGTGCTTCGTCAAGCTTATGAGCCTTACAAAGCCGGTCCACCATAATATTCACTGTCATAAGATTAGGAAATAAGCCAGTTTCCTTCATGATATTTTGCAAACTGAAAGCAGCCTCAACATTTCCTGTCCTGCAAAGCATGTCTATGAGAATGTTATAAGTTGAAAGATTGGGAGCAGCATCACTTTTCATTTCCTCAAACAATTGTAATGCCTGTTCTACTTTCCCCTTCTTTCCAAGGCAAGTGAGAATACAATTATAAGCAATTACACTAGGGATAGAGCCCTTTGCTTTTTGCCTCTCGAGTAAGCCGTACGCTTCCTCAAACTTACCAGCTGAGCCATAACCCATTATCATTGTGTTATAGGCATATGCACATGGAACTTCTCTATTAACTTCCATCTTCTCAAATAGCTCTACTGCTTCATTCAGTTTATTTGCTTTACATAAAACGCCAATCATGCTAGTATAAGTCACATCATCTGGTGTGATACCCTGGGCTTTCATTTCATGAAAGAATTTCCAAGCCAGATCCACTTTCCCCAGCTTACCAAAACAGTCAATACAGACATTATAGAGAACAATATCTGCATGACAGGAGTTGCTCTTCATCTGATCCAGCAAAGAAAGTGCATCATCAACCCGACCCTCTCTAGCAAAAGCACGTATAATAGTTGTAAACAAGTAAACATCAACTTCATAACCCATTTCCAGCATCTGGTTGAAGAGAACAAGCATGAGATCAGGATCATTAACAGAAGAAAGAGCACCAAATAACGTTTTGTAGGCTGAAAAGGCAGGTCGAAATTTGAACTTTCTCATGGTCTCTACAAATCGGAAAGCTTCTTTTAACTTAGAATACTTGACACAGATCGCAACGAACTCAATTGATGTGCTGTAAAATGGATCAAATCCAGCAACAGACATTTCCTCCAGAATCTCCTCCACTCTATCAAACTTTCTACTCTTAGCCATTATCATGAGGAGACAATTGTATGCCTCAGGACAATGTACTTGGTTAGCTGTCCTCTCGGTCCATCTGAAATAATTAATGGCAGCATTTACATCTTTTAGTCTCTTTAAGGTTGCAACTACAACATCTGGTTGGTGACTTTCGCTAAATGTGGATAAAGCAGACTCAGTGGCAGGGCCCCATGCACCACCCTCCAAAATCTGGCACACAGCATCAACTCCTTGTTTTGAACCTTGAGGTTTATTTGTGCTTTCTGTTCCACCCAATTTAGGATGATAAATATTTCTTTCAGAAATCCCGGGAGGTGGGCCATGGATGAATGACAATTTTTTAAGGAGGATGCATGACATGATGCATCCTTTTGGAATTGACTGAAAGATGGCTCCTGCCAGGAAAATATCAGAAATATATTCAATAAATACAAACAAAAAGTCAAGAGGATAGATGAAATAACAGAAGCTGATGTGTCTCAGAGAGTCAGAGACTCTGCTGAAAGAAAAATGCTAGCTATACATGGCCATCGTGGATGTGGAGCTTTTTGTAGAGTATCAGCTCAAATCTCTGTATACTCAAATCAATATATGATGAAAAGCTTCTAAAAGATAACATGAGATTTTGAATACAATCAAAGTTGTAATATGTTGTTCCTTGATTAATGATTACCATGTCTTCTCCATAACATGCTAGTGACCATATGAACTGATGCTGAACTTGTTTCACCTGAGACCTGTTAGATTTCAAAGATATCTCAAACTTATATTTCCAACATACAATTAGAACCAAAAAAATCGAGATATATATGCTAGCCATATAGCTCAATTGTACAATGAAAAGCATTTCTTTCAAGTTAAGAGACAAAAAACTAAGAAGTACAACCTGAGCATTAGCAAGCCAAGCATACAATTAAGTAAACTAATAGTGTTTGAATTTATGCCTTTTTTTTTGAAAAATTAGAATAAATTCACTTTACATTTTACACACATCAGAAAATAAAAGTCTAAAAGCCTAACATTTAGAATATCTCAAAATCAGAGGCGGAGGCAGGTGCGGCGGCCGGAAGTTCTCAGCCAGCGTCACAAAAACAATGAAAATTTGGATCTTTCTCAATTGAGAAATAAGAGCCACAGTTGACATAGAAACATTAAAACAAAATTCAATTGAGAAAGACATATTCAAACCGATCAATTTTGGAGACGAATTTGCAGACTTTGACGAGGCAGAGAAGATATGCTGGCAGCGAGGAATTCGGATTCTTTCTCCCGAGTCCGTCGTTCTTCCGTCCTGATGATTTCCTAAAACAAATAAACAAATCAGTTTAATCAACTTGGGCCTGTTTACAGACAGGCCCGCTTGACAAGCATGTAATCGGCCCGCTAGATAAAAGAAAATACAGTTGAAAGAACTTAAGACTTGTTTATAGGCAAATGAATGAACTTGGGTCTAAATATTTTTAGTAGTATACATTATAAATGAATAATTATTTTAAGACCCGTAATGTGAAGGGTGACAGACTGACAGTTGTATAATTAATAATATTTTATTATGATGTTTAGTTACGGTGGAGTTTAAAAAAACTCTATTAATGGATTTGGCTAAATCACAATCATCCAAATATAATATTAACGGTTAAATTTAGTTTGTTCTCGATTCACATCTACTAATGATTTTTTTTCTGTGATGAGGTAGTGTATATATTTATTGTGATGAGGTGTGTAATATAGGGGTTGAATGTTAATAGTTGTGTGTAATGTATGTGATGAATATCAATAGTTTAGATATTTTATATTATGTTGTTTTAATATGTAATTTCTATAAGTTGGCAAGCCTAAAACAACTCAATCAGGCCCACTTAGCCCAAATACAAAATTAGGCCATTATTGTGGTTCATAAACAAATCAGCATTGAATGAATTAACGTTATAACATTTATTTTGTCATTGAGAATAACATTACAAGTTGTAAGGATAAGGATAAGGATGACCATGTTATATGGCGGACTTGAACATTAATGGTAAGAGACTCGAATAACTAAGCTCTAAATTTTGCTATTAATATTTTACTGTAAAAGCTCAACTAAATCAGTTAATTGTTGAGCTCCCATATCTAACCAATCTTCTTACGAGCTACTTGAAGGTGGATGATCATCTCCAGATCTTTTGCATTCCTGCTTAAGCTCGTATGTTCCCTGGTTAGCTCCTTTGTTGTTATAGACACATAGATCTTTGAGTATATCTTTCAAAAATTAATGCACCAAGGAAACAGTAATTGAAAAAATAGTAATAGAAAATAGATGCAATATGTTAGGATCTATATAAGATATCATAGAGAAAAATAGAAGAATGGTATTTACCAAGTATCTTACATCATTTATTTGCATCATAATTTCGTTACATCATGAATCATCAACATTTTGTGATCCTAGTATGAATTACTATGTGATGTGATCATGAGCATTTATAATATTAATGAAATATATATTCCTATATTGGATATGCTTTTCATGACAAAACAAGATAACACAAGTCGTTCGACTCAGTTAAAAAATTCTCTTAGGATTACAATTTAAAACTAGTTCTAAAAAGAGCTTTATAAGATCAAACACCTACTCTAGAGAAACATATACTCTTTTTTAAACTTCTTTTATTTATTTATTTTTAATAAAAGACGTTTTATGTTTAGTTGTAATTGAGAATACTTATAAATGCAAATTCTTATTCAAATAACTTTTTGGAAGATGTAACGATCATATGTTATAGCATTATAGACAATCCATGTAATTTATCGAAATCATATCAAGTTGAGTTGAGGTTGACAAAACTAAAAATGTTATGAGTTTTCATTGTAATGCATCAAAACATTAGGTAATTGGATCTATGAACTATGTAGGTGGCTATTTGATACATATACTTTATCTGTGAAATACATTTTTAAGATTAGGGATTCTACTTTATTTCACAACCGAGTATGCAGAAGAATTAGCGAATTACTATATATTGACAAATATGTGAAGGTGAAGACATTGGTGCATTTCTAATCAGTTTGGACTTGAAGATCACTACTCAAAGAGATGTACCTCAGGTTGGTCCGTGTCTTGGATCAACTGTCTTAAAGTCCAATTAGGTTGCCTTTCAAAAAGTTTAAACATAATCTCTTCCATTTCCCTCCGATCCCTTCTTGTTCTCTTCATTTCAGATCCTTTAGCAGATGTTTTCTTCTTTTCCTATTATATAAGCCAAATGAGAGCAACAACTTGTATAAATTACAATAGAATATCGAAGAACCAATGAATAATGATTTGCAATTAGAAAACATTCAAACCAACCACCGATACAATCATTCCTGGCATGGGCCTCATATGTGTCCCCTTGTAATTGTCAATAGCCTAAGACATATGTATAAGACAATAAGATGATAAAGAAGATCAGTTACATGTTTCCATCATAAAATAGAAAAAAAAAATTTAGCCTGGGATCATATGTTTGGAAAGGAAATACAACCCATCTAAATTCACTAAATGTGATTATCCATAGTAACTATAAATAAGTTAAGAATTACCTGTGTTTGTCTACCCCTGGTCATGTACTTATTTGTCCGTTCACGACAGAGTTTGCCATATCTATCCATTGTTTCATTATGAGGCTTCATGTCAAACTTGTAAAGTATTTTCCCCTCAGCAGATAGCTTCCCTTAGTAAAAGAAAATTCATGAACATTGATTCAAATTCTTATTAAACAAAACTAGTCATACAAGTTATTATATGAAAACTTGTTATTAAATTACAAACTACATCAAACAGGAAGATAATCCTGATTCTTGAGTCTTACTAATTAACTCAAATACAAAATGTAAGAGGATTTGATAACAACAGGAAGCGGCATATTGTGCAAACATGGTCCTTCTTGAGTAGAACTACTAGATAACCATATAACTATCATTATGTTTGTTATGCATGCTTTTCATTCAATATGGATACTATATATATAACTATTAGCATTCATACAAACTAGCAATATAGATGAAGATCAAGTGATCTATCAAAATGAAATATGCTTCATGTGTTCTTACCTTGGTTCGACTCCGAAAATACACACATTGGAACAATATCTTTAGACATGTGCATAGAGTACCATGTTGGTATGTTCCCAAGCTCAGTCCCAGCCAGTTCCATAGTAAACTATCCACCAATTTCAACATTTTAGAGTTATGAAAAAGAAGAAAGGTATATGTGCCAATTTAAAGATGGATATCATGGATAAGTATGTGACTACAAATTAGGGGTTTACAAATACACGCCAATCGATGGCATAACAATTGATATCTGAAAATCAAATGCTATCATCTCCAATTTCACCCAATCCAATCCATACAAAAAACTACAAACCCTTGAGGATGTCCCAAATTCAGCGAATACAAAATTTAGATAAGAAATTCAGACATAACGCCATCAAATACCTGAGGAGAATAGTCATCATCGTTGGAGCGAAGAGGATCTATGGAGAGAACGACCTTGGCAACAGGGCGAGAGAGGTCTTCAGAGGAGTGGAGTGATTGTGAGACAATAGTAGGGCACTTCATGAGCCAAACTGCTCTATCCCAACAACCGGTGTCCAAGTGTTTGATATTGTTGTTTCCGCTGCCGGATGCGGCGTTGTTGTCGGCGGTTGTTGAAGGTGCTTCCATGGTGGAAGAGGGAGAGAGAAAGAGGAATCGGTATTTTAATTTCCTTTTGTTAATGAACTGGAATCCTATAGCTGCTAGGGATTATAATATGAATATTAGATAGTTTCTCACCATTTTGCTTAGCAATCCGTAATTTGTTGGATACCCGAGATTTACTCATTCTCATTCTCCCTATGGAAATTGGAATTGATTTTTTTTACTTTTGTTTATTGTTGCAACTTCAGAGAAAAAAAAAGAACTTTTCTTAACCACTCAAACCACCCTATTTAAATTCCAACAAAAATAAATAAAAGTAAGAGGATGAGTAAATCTCGGACCACAAAGTAGCTTATAAAAGTGAATCAAAGAATTTTTATTGCTCAAATTCAATCTCTTCTAATTACTTTAGAGTTGCCAATTTTTTGCCATGAAAGAAGAGAAACAATAAAGAATAATAAATTGAAGAGAAAAAGAGTTAATTAATTGATGGTTTGATCATCACAATGACCAAAAATCATTTAGGACATTCATGTGATATCTTACATATGTTTATGTAACATTCTTACATGTGTGGAAAGAGAAAAAAAAATCTCTCTTTAAAAAATCCTAGTATCCTACTTTAAAAATGAGGAGAGAAAGAGTGAATATGAAACCAAAAAATCTAGTCTATCAATGGATATACTCTTAAACCACCTTCGTTAAAGCAGAGAATTTCACTATGAGAATTACCATTAATTTTTGCAATTAAATTGTCATTAAATTTCCTATTGTAACTAGTTGGAAAGAACGATTAATTTTAAGTTCTAGACTTTCCTATTATAATTTCTTCCCTCCATCCATCAACGAAGAAGAACCACGACTTCGCCGATGCAAAGACCATGGATTTTAGATCCGATTCTGACGACTTTGAGCTTTCCTTGGAGTCGATCGTGTCTAAGTTGATGGACAACGACTGGAGATTCAAAAGGTTGAGATGTATGCCTAAATCCAATGATAATGACATTCCAAGCTCAATTTATTCCTAAATTCTTTTATTTATTGTAAATAAAATTAAAAACGAAGGGTAAAAATGTAATTTACTTTACTTAATGAAGAAAATAACGTTTTTTATCAAAATGGGTGGTTAAATGTACATATTTACAAATAAGGGGTGGTTAAGTGTAGAAGAAAATATAAAGGGTGGTTAATTGAAACAAGGTAAAATGAAGGTGGTTAAATGCAATTTTATAGCAAAACTAAGTAAAGGCCTACACAATGAGCAGTGGGGCCCGCGCAAATGAGAGAAACCCACCCCGCCCTCAGCTACGCCCGACCCTCTCCGTCTCCGAGGCTACGACTCTCAATAAGTTCTCTTCGCGCTCTCTAGCTACACACGGAAAACCCATCCAGCAAACTCAATCCCCCAATTCTCCAACAAATCGAAAACCCTACCCGAATCCCAATTTCCCACTGAATTCCATATCAAGTGATGGATAAATCGAAGCTGGCCTCCATCGGCGAGCGCCTGAAGTCCGGCGGTGCACAGATGGGGCGGATGGTGAGCTCGAAGGTGCGAGAGATGAAGGACCTGCTCCAGGCCCCGACGCCGGAGTCGAAGATAGTCGACCAGGCTACTTCGCCGGCACTGGAGTCGCCGGACTGGGGCCTGAACCTGCGGATTTGCGCGATGATCAACGCCGAGGAGCTGAGCGGCACCGAGGTGGTGAAGGCGGTGAAGAGGAAGATCAGCGTCGGCACCGGCGACGTGCACAGCCAGAGGCTCGCGCTGGACCTTCTCGAGGCCTGGGCGATGAACTGCGAGAAGGTGTTCTCCGAGATTGCATCGGAGAAATTGCTGGAGGAGATGGTGAAGGTGATTGTGTATCCTCAGTCGGAGAGGGAGTGTAGCGTTCGAGCGATGGAGATGATTAGGGCTTGGGGCGAGTCTGAAGAGTTGACTTACCTGCCTGTTTTCCGCCAAACTTACGAGGTGAATGCTTCTCTTGTTTCAATTAGTTGCGTCTGATTTGAAGCCATGCTCATTCAAGAGATCCAAATTGCTGATTTTAACCATCGTTGCGCTAGAATTTGCTTGATTGTTGAATTCTGTGTTCCCAAATATTTCTCTTACCCTAGTTCTTGATAAGTTTCACAGAATAGTTGTTCTTGTTGATTCTGTACAAAAATCAATTATAGATTTCGCTTGTGGTTCTCATTCACATTGCCTTGGATCAGAACATTTTCATTGAGGTTTAATTGATTCACTTTCTATATATGCTATACTCAACAGAACATAAAACAAAGAGGCATGTCATCACATGTACAAGGTGGTGACTTTTCTGCAAACTATCCTCTTCCTGATACTAATGCTTCAGGAAATGAGCTCCCGTATAATTATGTCGGCCTCTCCATAGAAGAAAAGAAGGAATTCCTTGAAATTACTCGCAATAGCCTTGAGGTGTTGTCAAGCTTGATGAATTCGGTTTCAGAGTCAGAGCTTGAATTACCAAAGGTAACCTGGTATTTCTAGCCTGCTCGTTTCTATATGCCGTGCTGCTGTGATACATTGCTGTATAATCATATTGCCTTCTGCTATTAACATTGTGCAATTGAAAACAAGCTTCAGAGATTGGTGTGTAGCAAGCAGAATCTCTTCACTTTTTAGGCATCAGACTGTTTGAAACCTGGAAAATTGTCCATCCATACTTAAAAACATAATGTGTTGATTTTTTGTGTTTATACTGACTTTTGCACAGTTCTGTTTTTTCTTAGCTGGTGTGATGATCATTGTTGACCACTGGCTTATATTTTTGCATCTAGATGTATATTCTCTTAAGACAAATTATTTTTGGTAGTGATTCAGGCAAATTTGACTGCTGTAAATTGGAAAATGTTTTGCCATCCAAGCTAATAAAATTTGCAGCAGTGGATGATGATTTGTTACCCTACTCTTAGTTTAAGTTGTTAGTTTCATTTTGATCATTGTATAAGCCATCATAAAGAAGAACCCTGAAGCCTGAAGGATTTTTCTTGTTGGTACTTTGTAGGATGAGCTGACAATGAGCATGGTGGACAAATGCAAGGAATCACAGCCTGTTCTCCAGAGAATCATAGAAACCACATCAGAAGACGAGACTTTGCTCTTTGAAGCTCTGAGCCTTCATGACGAGCTGGAACAAGTCGTTTCCAAGTTTGAGAAGCTACAAGTTTCTGAACCATCAATTGCACAACTTCCCGAACAACCCCATCCTTCTGATCATGATCCACAACATCAGGTACGAACTCAAAATAGCAATGAACCGAAACAAGACCCGGGTTCCCCCAAAGCTGAGAGTAAGGCCACATCTCATCCTCCTAATCTTCTTGAAGGTGAATCCAGTGGAAAACGTGAGTAGACTAGGTTGCTTTAGTGATGGCCTGTGTGTATTTTCTGTGGATGTCAGGTCTTCAGATATCTGTACTTGATTTTTTTATTTGCTGAACGTTTACTTCTCTTTCTGTATGACCTACTGTAAGATTATCATGGCTATTGAACTTATAATCCTTAATTTTGTTTTTGCCATGTAAATTGCCTGTAAATCTTCATTATACGCCTTTCTACCACCTCTTGTTGACGCTTGTGGTCTCATTTTTTCCCCCCATTGATAAAGACGAACTCTGGAATGTGAACATTGTGATTTATTGATGAGAAATAAGAGTAGAGAGAGACATCAAATTGTGGTTTTGTTCCATCTTTTTGTTCAAAATCTATATTGTTTGCCTGTAAATCTTCATTATCTTATTTATTATTTTGAGAACAGAGATACTTATTCCTTGTATGATCTGAACACCAACACCAAGAAGAATTCTACTCTGATTTTTTTTTTCTTTTTTCTTGTTACAAAAGAAAAGGTTTGCAATCTTTTCCCCTTGTACAAGAAAACGTATCCCATAGCAAAACCGTCAAGTGTCTAATTGCGCACTTTTTCCTTGAAAACCCACTCCCCTACTTTTTTTCTTTTCTATTTTTTTCTCTCTTTTCCAGCCCGTTGGAACTGTTCTTCAAGCGCGCAAATTTGTCGAGGAACTGTTCTTCCGAGCACAGATTGTAAAAACATTATTTTGGAGAAATTTTTCCGGTGGATATGGCTAGCCGGAAGATTGTGCGTGATCTATTTCTTTCGAAGCAGCCTGTTTTCCGGCGTCTCTTGCCGTCTCAACTGGTTCGTTGCAATCTCTGCCTCTCTATCCCTCCTTTTTATGCCCTTCATATTCGTCAGTTTCTCAGTAAGATATGATTTTTGTAATCTGCAGGAAGCGAATGTCAATATTAGATTGATTCGGCCGAATTATTATACGACTAGTCGCCAGCTTAGCGTGTTAAATGAGTTCTCCAGGTAGGTTAAAGGCGAAGCCACCAGGTATTTCAAGCTCTTTTATTTCTCTTGCTGGTTTGGATAACATCGTTTTTTGGTATTGGGATGTAAAATTCGGTATAGATATGGATTATGAAACTGAGAAACTCAGAATTTTTGCCGTAGTACGTCAAAAGTTGCATACTGATTACTTTGGATTCGTATAAGTTAGAATTTTGAACAAGCATACTTCTGCAATTACATGTTCTAATTCAATTGCACAAATAGTAAACTAAGTGCTTTCTTTTGCTAATCTGTTGGCACAGAATACTTTGAGGTTTACAGTTTTGTATGTTCAATGCTGTAGGATAAGTGACAGAATTCTTTTTTATCAATTTTGTTGATCCCTTAATGTTCATTTATCTGTAGTCATAAGGAGTTCCAAAAAACATTCAATGACCTGAAGGAGAAGACGGAAGAGCTGAAAGTAGTAACAGAAGATCTCAAGGCTAGGTACTTTGCTATTCACTTTGTTCTTGTATGTTTCTTGTTGTTTATAGCTTGTAGGACGAGACGTACTTTTGTATGTCAAGGCTGATTAGACACTTTGATGAGGATTCTGAGATGAAATATCCGAATGCAGAACAAAGCAGACAGCTAAGCAATTGTACAAACAAGTTGATGGAGTGTGGACAGAAGCTGAAGCTACTGCCAAGAAGGTATATGTAAGGTTTTTGGAAAAGCTAGTCTCATATTCTCTTGATCCTTTCTTAATTAGTTAATTCCATAATTTTCTTATTTTCATAGGTTTCTGCCAATATTTTTGAAAAGATTTCTGTAGCCAAAGAAGAGGTATGCTTTCTCAAGGTTGTTAATATTTTTTATATATTTTCCCTGAAACTCTATTGTTAAGAAGATAGTTTAACATTTGTTATAGGTGAAAGATTCTTTTCGGGTCGGGAAAGAGCAAGAGTCTTCTTCATTCTTGGGTACTTCATTTAAAAGTGGCACTGACAAAAAACCTGATAGTAATAAAACATTTGTTGAAGGAAGCCAGGAGTCTTGTCCTACTCATAGTGCGGGAGCATTATTTGATATGTTTAAATTTGGCGTTTCTGATGCTTCTACTAAAGTTTCTATGGCATTCCAAAAACTGAAGGATGCAAAGTTTTTGGACTTTGCAAAGATGGGCTATGAAATTGTGAAAGAGGAATTCACTGGCAAGCCAAAGAGAAGAAAACCGATGAATCACACCTACCCATCAACGGGAGAAACATGTGCTACAACAGAAATTGTCTTTGTACCTCGTAAACAATCTAAATGGAATCAAATGTGGGAAGAGTTCAGAGATAAGGTAATCTATGCAAAGCTTATCTAGCATTTTTTCTGCATTTTCTTTCTTAATCTCAATTTTTTTTTTCCAGACACGAGGCCATCCAGTGTTCAAGCGAGTAACTAAGATAAGCGAACCAGTGATGGAAATGAGTAAAGAGGTACACTTGTATAATATGGTTGATTCGATGATGAGAAGTCATGTTTTGTTAGAAAAACTTTATGTAGTTTTTGATATCCATAAAACTCATATTCAATTACTGTTCACTTATTGTCAACCTATTAATATCATTCATTAAATACAGTAATTCTTGGTAAAATGGGCTCTCCATCTCATCCTAAGTACTAGTTGCATCTGATTATCTAAATTAGTTGACGACTCAATTATTATTTTTTATTTATCTCAGTTCACAGAGGATCTGTAAGAAAGATGGGAAACTAGTGATAATCCCATGGTTCACAAAATTCAGGAGTGAGTGGGTCTTTTTAACACTTATGTAAACTATCATTTGGAGTAGTATTCTCTTTGTTGAGTAGTGCAGTAATTTCTCTTTGTTTTTTGACAGTTTGAATGACAAAGTCTTTGGTGAAAATGATGTTGCACTGTCATTTAAAGAAATACGCTCCCGAGATCCGTGAGTTTCATTTCAGCAGTTTTAATTTGCACTTGCCAAATTGTGCATGATCTTTAAACAAGTTTGCATCTTTTTTTGTGGCAGTGCTTTCTCATTGCCTGACTTTGTAGCTGAAGTTCAGGAAATCATCAGTCCTGTTTTAAATGCATATATGAAGGTAACTTCATAACTTTTGCTTGAACACACTCCCACATTATTCTGCTCCTGTTTTTCTATGTTTCCTTATGTTATTGGACTTGTAATTCTCATTCGACTCAGAAACTCGAATCAACTCAGAAAACAACAAGTAATCAAGTAATGAAACGAAGAACAAGTGAACACAAGAGAGTTGGTGACGCAGTTCGGCAAAGCCTACATCTGCGGAGCCTCAGTGAGGAAGCTCATCTCAAATATCCACTAGATCTCAAGAGTTACAAAGCAGGTTACACAAGTAAACAAGAAGAGCAAAGAACACCAAAGAACAAACAGATCTAAGGTACAAGAACGGAGAAACACAGAAAAGGGAAGAAGAGTAGATCTAGGGTTTCGGCCCCCTAAGGCTGACAAAGCTCTGAGATAGAGCCTTGCTCGATCTGAACCACGAGGAAGAAGAAGCACTCGTCTTCTTCTTCAAACACCACCGTCGGAACACCGGAGAAGCTCCCTGGCCACCGGTCTCTCTCTCTCTCTCTTTTCTTTCTCTTTTCTCTCTCTTTCTCTTAGCTCTCTTCAGATGCGCCGTTTCTGGAATGAGCTCGAAGAAGCTCAAGCACGCTATTTATAGCTAGGGCAAGAGGAGCGTCTTCAAGGTCTGATAAGGAGAATGGGCCAAGCATCTCGCGAGATCACAAGCCCAATATCAAGTTTAGGCCCAACAACGTTTTAAACCAACCAAATACTTCTAGCTCCGGTTTGAGCCATCCAACCGGGTTCGGCCCGGGGTTGCTCAATCCGGTTCACTAGTATTTAGTCAAGTATAATTTGTGCTAGACCCGGTTCTGAACTTGGTTTATTCTTCTACCTCAATTCATGTATTTACATGTGCCATACCAATACTTATGTCACTAAGAATAATACTAGGCTTAATTCATAACAAATGCCCTCTTAAGCTTAGTATTATTACTTAGAAGTAACTTTTATATCTAGTGGATTTTGAAATGAGTTTCGTCATATCATCATTGACTCATCTCCATATTTCATGTCACATCATCAATATGGAGTTCTTTCCTGCAGAACACAAATTTGTTTGTGGGGACTATTTTTGTTCCAAAATTTGCAGGATTGGTGTCTCCAGGTATTTTCTTCACATTAATTTCCTGGTCCTCCACTACTCTCCGAATAAAATGATATCTCACATCTATATGTTTGGTTCTTTCATGATAGACAGGATCCTTGCAAAGGTACAAGGCGCTCTGACTATCAGTGAAAAGAATAGGCAAATATGTTTTGCCCTCAATTTCATGCAAGATTCCACATAACCATGTAGCCTCTTTAGAGGCCTCTGTAGCTGCAATGTACTCAGCCTCGGTTGAGGAGAGTGCAACTATAGATTGTAGTTGGGATTTCCAGAAAATGCAATTTCCTGCCCAACAATAAAAATAAGTTGTAGTGGACTTCCTGTTGTCCCTGTTACTGACATAGTCCGAGTCCACATACCCTGTAAGTGTGGTTCTCGGACTATGTTCAGCATATACCAAACCAATGTTCTCAGTCCCTTTTACATATTTGAGATACCTGCCCAGTGTTTTTGTCCAGGATTGGACATAAAGCGACTAAGTACACTAATAGCAAAAGCTAAATCTGGCCTAGTACAAATCATAGCATACATAATGCTCCCCACTGCTACATCATATGGAACATGCTCCATATTCTTCTTTTCTTTTTCAGTGGTGGGACAATCTTGTTTGGTGAACTCTAAGTGCCCTCCAAGAGGTATTGGTGCAGGCTTAGAGCTAAGCATGGCAAACTTGTCAAGTACTTTGTGCAGGTAGTCAGTCTGAGACAGGAATATAGTTTTCTTAGCCCTATTTCTAATGATGTTTACCCCTAGAATTTTAGATGCAGCCCCTAAATCTTTCATGTCAAAGTGTTTCTTTAAGTCATGCTTAACTCCAGAAATTACTACTTTAGAGCTACTGACAAGTAATATGTCATCAACATACAAAAGAATGTAAATAGGAGATGCAGACTTAACACCTTTGAAATATAAACAAGTATCATAACTGCTTCTAGAGAAACCAAGAGAAATCATGCAAGCATCAAACTTTTTATTCCATTGTCTAGGTGACTGTTTTAAGCCATATATTGATTTTTTAAGCAAACAAGCATGCTCAGGTTTAGTCTTATCTACAAAGCCTTTAGACTGTCTCATGTAAATGGTTTCAATTAAGTCATCATGCAAGAAGGATGTCTTTACATCCATTTGTTCAAGTTCCCAGTCAAACACAGCAGTCATAGCAAGTAATAGACGCATGGTTTTATATTTTACAACAGGAGCAAAAATATCATTATAATCAACCCCCTCTTTCTGAGTAAAGCCTTTGGCTACTAGCCTTGCTTTAAACCTAGGTGGATCATTTTTAGTAGCCCCATCCTTAATTTTATAAATCCACTTGCAGTCTATTAGTCTAGCCTTAGCAGGTTTAGGAACTAAGGTCCAGGTGTTATTCACAACAATGGATTGGATTTATTCATGCATAGCCTTAACCCATTTATTAGCCTGTTTACAACTGACAGCTTGTTCATAACTATCAGGTGTGAAATTTTTAATGATCTCAGCAACAGTAAAAGCAAACTCAACAATTTTGTCAAAGCACTCAATCAAATTCACTTCAAACCTTTTATTAGGTATTCTTAACCTAGGTTCTCTATCCCTAGTCAGCTGATAGTCAACCAAATCATTCACAGCAGAAGCAGAGGAAGAAGAGGAAGAATCAGAACTATCATGCTCAGAGACAGAGAGAGAGGTAAGAGGTAGAGAATTTGAGTTAGAGTTGCTTACTCCCCCACCCAATTGGTGAGATTGTGTGCTTGTTGAGGCTATATCACTTTGATTTGTGTTGTTGCCCTCATCATTTTGTGCTTCTGGAGCATCTTCATCATTGTTCTGTGCTACAGAGTCATCCTCATCATTATTGTTGTGTTCAGAGGAGTCATGTGCACCTGAAGAGTATCCAATGTCGAATTCCTCTTCATCCTGTGGTGGTATATTATCTTCTTGGAAGAAATTACCATTTGCAGGGAGATATGGTGTTGAGGGTGAAGTGTTTTCTTCTTCATCATTTTCAGTGCCTGGACTTGCAACAGAAGGCATTGTAAGTTTATTTTTAAAATGAAAATCTTTTTCATTGAATGTAACAGACCTAGAGGTTATGACTTTATAACCTCCAGGTTGTATTAAGAGGAGTTTGTAGCCTTTTACCCCAGGGGGGTAGCCTAGCATTACACACTTATAGGCCCTGGGTTGCAGCTTGCCTTGTGAAACTTGGGCATAAGCTGTGCACCCAAAAGGCCTAAGGTGTGCTAGGCCAGGCTTCTTACCCATCCACATTTCTTGTGGAGTTTTGAATTCAATGACAGAGGAGGGTGATCTGTTGATCAGGTATGCTGCAGTTGTCACAGCTTCTCCCCATAAAGAATTTTTCATTCCTACACTTATAAGCATGCATCTTGCTTTTTCCAACAATGTTCTGTTCATCCTCTCAGCTGTACCATTTTGTTGTGGAGTCCCAGGAACTGTTAAGTGCCTTTTGATGCCCTGTTGCCTGCAAAACTCATCAAACATTTTATTGCAGAACTCAAGTCCATTGTCAGTCTTAAGGCACTTGACCTTTGTGATTAGTTTGCCTTTCAACCATAATTTTCCAATTTTTAAAGTTGTCAAAGGCTTCATCTTTTGCTTTCAGTAAGTAAACCCATACTTTCCTCGAGTAGTGATCTATGAGAGAAAGGAAATACTTCCTTCCTCCTATAGTTTCTACTTGAGCAGGCCCCCAGAGATCAGAGTGAATATACTCAAGGGGCTGTGAGGCTATGTAGGTTGATTTACTGAAAGAGTGGGAAGTTTTCTTTCCCAGGATACAATTTTCACAGAAGTCAATGTCACAAGGATCACAATCAATCATGTTATGTTTATGAAGATATTTAAGACCCTTATTGCCTATGTGACCAAGCCTAGCATGCCAAATCTTTGTATGATCCATCTTGTCAATTTTAACACTTGCAGAGACATTTAATTCAGGAGTAGCAATAACATGATATAACCCTCCCTTTTTAATGCTCCTAATAAGGACTGTTCCATTTCTAATAACATCCCTTATCCCTTGGTGAGTGACTATATGACAATCCAGATCATCAAAGACAGACTCTGAGAGTTTCTTCTAAGGTTTGGTACCCACCTTACCTTTTGAAGAATTCTTATCTTCCCATCATACATTCTCAGAGGAACAGTCCCTATGCCCTTAATGGGCAATACTGAGTGATCACCCAGCATAACAATACCATCATCACAAAGAGTCAAAGATTCAAAGAACCCCTTATTTGGGGTTGCATGCATAGTACACCCAGAATCTAAGATCCAATCATCATTATTAGAGGTATTAGAGACTACCAGAAGTTCATGAGAGTATTGTGGGCATGATTCAAACACATTTGATACACCATTATTATCTTTTGATTTATTTTTATCATCCCTTTTCTTTTTGGTACAATCAGTAGAGTAATGACCAGTTATACCACAGTAGTAACACTTAACATTTGACATATCTTTCTTGTCATTGTTATCACCAGACTTCTTTTTCTTGTTCTTATTGAAATTCTTTTTCCCCTTTGCCATCATGACCTCATTTTTGGACTCAGTTTTCTCAGAAGTTTTAGAACTTCCCCCTTTTATCTTGAAGACTTTTAAGGATTCATTTTTCTGGATTATAAATTCAGACATCCTAGCAGCAGTCATACCATCACGACCAAACTGACAAACATCTTTCAAGACATCAAACTGGACAGGCAAAGCATTCATAAGAAGCATGAACTGGTGAGTGTCTTTTATTTTATCATCACATCTCTCTAAATCTTGGGTGATTCTAAGAAACCTATCAAGATTTTCTTCAATTGTCTGTCCTAGGTCCATTTTAAAACTGAACAACTTAGACAGAAGAGAGATGAGACAAGGCAGAGACTTAGAGAGATACTTAGCATCCAAAGCATCCCAAAGAGGTTTTGGTTCAGTAATACTTACAACCTGCCTAGCTACCTCATCAGATAGTCTAAGCATTATCTCTGCATGTGCCAAGTCTCTGGCCTATTTCTTTTGGAAATCTGTTGCAGTGGCATCCCACGTGTCTTCAACAGCATGCCATAGTTTTTCTTTGGTGAGAACAACTTTCATTTTCATCTTCCACATAGCATAGTCAGAGTGCCCATCGTAGGGCTTAATCCTGTAGGCGTCTCCCATCTAGGTACCTGTTTCAAGAACAGATTGTTAAACCTTAGAATGCAAGAGACAGAACACAGAAAGAACTTTGGTGGATCTTAATCTCTTTGAGACAAGGTACCAAACCAAAACACAAGCCAAGAAGCTAATTAGAACTCCTAGACTCTAATGTAGGAACCGACAGTGGGAAGCAAACGACACAAGTCGAAGCCCTTCTATCAAGATTCCCCTGCCCCCAAGCAAACCCTTGCTTGAGATGCAGTGACTTAAAGGAAAAACGCAAACTCAGAGAAGAAACAAGATCTGAAAAGAAAATCAAGAATGAGAAAGCGGAAGCGTCTGGATCTATCAAATAAGCAAGAGATAAAAAACTAACTCAAGCTCTGATACCAATCTGTAATTCTCATTCGACTCAGAAACTCGAATCAACTCAGAAAACAACAAGTAATCAAGCAATGAAACGAAGAACAAGTGAACACAAGAGAGTTGGTGACGCAGTTCGGCAAAGCCTACATCTGCGGAGCCTCAGTGAGGAAGCTCATCGCAAATATCCACTAGATCTCAAGAGTTACAAAGCAGGTTACACAAGTAAACAAGAAGAGCAAAGAACACCAAAGAACAAACAGATCTAAGGTACAAGAACGGAGAAACACAGAAAAGGGAAGAAGAGTAGATCTAGGGTTTCGGCCCCCTAAGGCTGACAAAGCTCTGAGATAGAGCCTTGCTCGATCTGAACCACGAGGAAGAAGAAGCACTCGTCTTCTTCTTCAAACACCACCGTCGGAACACCGGAGAAGCTCCCTGGCCACCGGTCTCTCTCTCTCTCTCTCTCTCTCTTTTCTTTCTCTTTTCTCTCTCTTTCTCTTAGCTCTCTTCAGATGCGCCGTTTCTGGAATGAGCTCGAAGAAGCTCAAGCACGCTATTTATAGCTAGGGCAAGAGGAGCGTCTTCAACGTCTGATAAGGAGAATGGGCCAAGCATCTCGCGAGATCACAAGCCCAATATCAAGTTTAGGCCCAACAACGTTTTAAACCAACCAAATACTTCTAGCTCCGGTTTGAGCCATCCAACCGGGTTCGGCCCGGGGTTGCTCAATCCGGTTCACTAGTATTTAGTCAAGTATAATTTGTGTTAGACCCGGTTCTGAACTTGGTTTATTCTTCTACCTCAATTCATGTATTTACAAGTGCCATACCAATACTTATGTCACTAAGAATAATACTAGGCTTAATTCATAACAGGACTCAAAATTTCCTTTGTTAAACACAGGCGGATGATAAAATCTTACAGAAGTATTGTAGTCCTGAAGTGATTGAACGCCGTGTAGCAGAGCATAGAGCTTATGAGAACCAGGGTATCTTCTTTGACAATAAGGTGTGTGCTATTTCCTACTAATTGTTCTCTATTTGTGCATGCTTGTGATATAGTCCATCCAGAGTGATGTTTTTATTAAAAATCAAAGTCAGTTTTAGGATAAATTTTTGGCTTGATATTGTTCATAAATGAAGTTTCGACCAAGTAGTGGATGTTTTTTGGCCTTTTGTAAGAAAAGCAGCATATTCATATTCAAAAATTATGATAGCTTTGGTGCATGTTTAACAGTCACTACCTGTAATTGGTTATATACTTATATGCTGCTTATTAAACATGTACATGGTGATCATTTGCGTGATAAATTGCTTCTCCCTTGAACCAGATTTTGCATATATCTGATATTGAAGTAAGAGAGACGAAAATGATGGGAACCACTCCAATTATGATTCTCGCGGTGAGCTTCTCTTATGCAATACTTCACCTTATCTCATTCTAATCATATCATTGAAGCAGTTGTAAATAAAAATAACCCGAATCTAATTTCTTCGCCTCTTCTATGACCATTTAGTTCCAAACACAGCAAGTTCATTGCGTCCGTGATAGGCAAGGCTCTATAACAGAGGGAAGCAAGGTAAACTGAATGCTTAATTCACTTTGTCTAAATCTTGAAACACAATCTACATTATATGACACTGAATTTGTATTTTGGACGAGCAGGACACGATCCATACGGTACACTATGTATGGGCAATGCAACAAGTAGAACCAGAAGATGTAGGAGAAGATGCAGTTTACTCAATGTGGAGATTAAGGGAGATGTTACAGATGGGCGTTCCAACTCTCATATAGGTTTGTAATTTCTATTCTAATGCTGAGTTTTAGGATTCTCTGGGTTTTTTTTTGTCTAGTGCCAGGGAAATTCATTTGCTTCTTTTTTAGTCCTTTACTGTCATGAAGGAAAAAAAAATGGTTTGCCCAATCAAAGTATTGTGAACTACTCTAATTAATTAAAGTTAGGACAAGCTTTGTGTCAGTAATTAAAATTTCATTGTTTCTCAATAACATAATCCGTGACTACATAGTAATACACCCTGTTATGTAAGTCTTTGTTTTTTGATAAGTTTGAAAGTAATGTGACATATACAAAATGATTTTTTCCGCCATTGTTATACTCTGCTCTAATAAAATCAAGTTTTAAAACTTGCTTGAAACATTTTAAACCATGATCAAATAGAACGAGTCTTGCTTTACTCCCCCGCCCCTTTCTCGCTTATATTTTCTTTTTTCGGTTGTTGTATTCTTCCTTGTTGCTTTTTTGTTCTTGGTGCTTGTTTTTGACTACCTCTCGAATTACCAAGTCTGTTTGATACTAGAATTTTTATATTGTTAAAAAAGTACTAAAACTTATTCTTACTTTTCTTGATACTAGGCTAACGAAGTTTTAATCGTGAGGTCATAGATTAATCGCAGAAATAAATTTGTGAACTATAAACTATAAAGTCAGTCCACAAGTTTGAATTTCCGTTTACCGTATACATTAAGAGAAGGGTAAAAAAAAATCAAGGTTGAAAATTTTCTAAAGTTGCTTTCATTTCAAAAGTTGAAAAAGGTTCTGTTATTGCATGATAATGATATTACGGACATATCAGAATTCAATATTGTCGGTCAAGCTGATGTGATAAATGTTGAAATATGCGTGAATTGGCTCACAAAATTTAATACGAGCAAAAATAATTCTTACGATTGCATTATTGTCACGAAAGGGTAGCTATAGCATTCTAAAACATGAACCACGTCTTCATACTTTTTTTTGTCTCCCCCATTACACTCAACCTAATTACATAATCTATCAATTAAGTCGATTGATTGGATACTTTTCAAGTTTGAATTATATATAAGTATTAATGTAACGTGTTTTTAATGCTTACTCTAAACAATGTTTTGGGTCCAACGGCTCAAGTTTTAACTTAGGTTAGATTTTGTCGTGCTTATACGTTCTCCTTGCAAAGTAGCAATTGTGTACCATTTTTATGTGTTTGTTCATACTTAGTTATTTTCTTAGTAGTGTAGAACTGTAAATTTTAATATAGATATGTTCAATCTTTTACATGTTCTAGGACGCCCTTCATAAAGGAGAGCACTCTAATTATTACCTAATCAAAAAAAAAAAAGGTTAGACAGTGTCTTTTTTTTTTAGGAAAAACGGCACTCTCCATTCTCTTTAGAGAAAGATTAGATAAAATTTAGACTTCTGAGGATCACGTAACGCTTGGATAATATAAATAATTTTCTAAACAGGTCCAAAGATAAACGTCTAAGTGGATTGAAAGACTAGGTACACTCGAGCTTTCAAGTGTTTAAGTGGGACTTAGATGAAAGCAAGGATAAATTTTAGAACAGTGAATATGTTTCAAAACTTCAAATATTATTAAACTTTTGAACAAAAAAGTTGTCGACCATAGTTTAATATTTGGACATTAAATAGATAATAATAAAAGTGTTACAATCAATTAGAGGATCTAGCCGCGCATGCATGCAGAAGAAAGCTAAATTAATCCATCAAATCTTTATTACTATGCAAAGATTCTATTTTTTTTATATCAGGCTCAATAAAAATACTTTAGGAAATTTGATTTAATAAATTCTTCATCAAGTATAATATCATATCTCCTAAAAATCTGCTTTATTAAAAAGAATTCAATATTTAATCCTGGCATCTCCAGAACCGATCACATGTAGATTGTATAGTTTATATATAAGGTCATTGATATGTACAAATATATCTCAGATTTTGAGTTATCATTATCTCATATAATAATTGTAGATGAATAGATTAATCTATACAGAAAAATCTCTCTGCTCTATGACGACACGATTCATTGCAACTTGCAATTAATTAAATCTTTCTTAGTTACAAATGCAAATCGCGACCTCCACGTGTGGGCAGTCTTGTTTGACTCTTACTCATATGTAAAAAAATCAAAGTAGTCTGAAAAATGACATGTTGAAATTTATAAATGCAATTTCTATGATCTGTTTTTGTATTTGGTACCAGTTTTCTGGTTTGCTTCTTCATTATCAAAAACAAATTTGGGGTTAAAGATTTATGTAGTTATTTACATAGTTATCAATGGTGTACTAATTACATTTATGGAGGCTGATTATAATAAATTACAATAATAAGGTGTTTTATGTGTATATAGTGATTCATGAAACCCTAATCAGATTATGATCGTAAGTCTAAAACAAATAACGATAAATTCGTTAGTAGAAAACATAACCTAGCTATCGTTTTGGCGGGGTGGCGCTGCCTCTAGCCCCCTCCCCCGTGCAGGGGCACGTCGCCTTCTGGACCCCCTACTAGTGGCACCCTGGTGTTGTCGAGGGTTCCGCCTCCGAATCCCTGACGAGTATAAATCAACAATAAATTCAAGGCATATTAACAAAGGATTTAGGATTTTATTTTTTTCTCTGAAAATACTTTCATAACTTTGCAACCTGACATGATACATCCAGTTAGTCAAGCCTGAAATTGGGTGTTTTAATCGAAAGAGAGAAAACATTGTAATAAAGATCGATTATAACAAATTAAAATCGGATGGGAAAGTTGAACCCCTAACATTGTACGTTAACAAAGATCTAATACAAATATTGTTGTAAAAATTCACCTAGGTCAATGTCGGAAGGTCTCATCCATCTCCTTTAGCTTTCTAGCCCATCTAGTCAACCTACAATCCCGTTTAGCGACCGATCTAAATATGACGGTTCGCAAACCCTGAGGGATTCTGTTCAAGCATCAACTGACCTAAGCAGTTGCACTTGAGGGAGCGTGTTAAAAGTCTCTCAACGAGAGTTATCCCACATGAAAAACTTGAGACTAAAATTGTTTAGTGTATAACTCAATGAGCTACTCCACCGTACCCATTGTCATATGATTTTTGTTGGAACCTCATTGGACTTATATGTTAGGCCTATTACCGACCCCTAAATTATCGGTCCATCGGACTTTATCATTACTTAACGTTTTTTAAAACATTGAATACAATTAGACAAATCAGATTAAACGTACATAAAAGCATAAACAAAGAGTAGAAGCAAAGTTAGCAAGACTATATGCAACAAGGTTGATTTCCTAATAAATATACACAAATTGAACAATCCGGTCCCTAAATAAAAAGTTAGTCATCCACAAGTCCATAACACAAGATTACATTGTGTGATGCTGATGATGACAAATTTTGCCCTTTGCCCTGAAAATAATGAAATATTTTCACCATAGCTAGTTATGATTCCTTGAATACTACCTACAGTATTGTTTTGATAATAATTACACACTTGAAAATTATATAATTACTTTCACAAAAAAGGAGATAATCTTCAAAAATCTAAAATTAATTGTTGGATTTCTAAACATGGTTGATTTAGACAGTAGCAAAGTCTTTTTAATTTATTATTTTTCCTGTAAGTTTTCTTTTGTTAACTTTTTTTTTCACTAGAAACATCACACATTTCCTTTTTTTTGTGTGTGTCAATTTCAACGGCCATTCCACTCAATAAAGAGGGAGAAAAAGAAATGCAAGCAAAACAAAACGAACAAAAAAAAAAGCACGGGAAAAATGAGATAGTCACCATTCCAATGAAGACAATTCGGATCAGCCGCCCTATAAAAAGTCGCACAAAAATCACCCCGTATAAAAGCTTATTCATAATTTATTCCCTCCATTTCTAATAATTCCGGGAACTCCCCCATTTTCGACATAAGATTACACCAAAAGTCCCTTTCGTCGTCAATACCAAAACCATGTGTATTTGCTGCTTCGTATTCGGGTACCCGATCGATCGGAGATACTAAATCGAGCTCGAAGGCACTCTCGTTTGGCATCGAGAAAGTAACATTACTCGATAATATATGGGTCCAAAAATCTTCACTTGGTAACTCGGGAACATAATAACTATCCGAAGTCACCGTTGTTGTTGTAGCAGTAGTAGTAGAAGTAGCGGCAACAACAGAAGTTGTAGACAAATTAGTATTTGTACTATATTGCGGCGACACAGATGAACTTGATCCGTTTTCCGATTTAGATTCTCTCTTGGGAGCATCAACCAATTTGGACCAATATTCAACTTCAGCCACTTGACACTTCCGATTATTGTCTGAGTGGTGTATATTGGGACTAGGATGATCATTAACATTGAGGCGCAATCTCTTCTTCAAGTGAGTATGCCAAACGTTCTTTATTTCATTATCTGTTCGGCCTGGTAACTTCTCAGCTATCGCCGACCATCTAGATTCATTCAAGCACAAGACATAGCGAACGTTAATGTTTGCAAAATCAGTACAAACAATCGATCTACAAAGATAACTGTGCTTCTTATTGGTTAGTTTTTTGTCATGTAGTATATTAATGTGTATACTGTATATATAATATGTATGGTTTATTGCAACGTAATTACATAGCACGCTTGCATGCAATTTGTATATATAAAAACATATATGTCAGGATTATGATCAGGAATCTTTGATTTCCCCATCGATTTCTCTCTTAAAAAAAGCTTCGTGTATTTTGTTTTTTTTTGTTTTCTTATGGGATTATATGAACATAAACTTGTTTTTGTTAAGAGTAAATTTCATATCAATTGACTTGGCTATAGAATGAAGAAGACATGAATTCATCATCAAACATAAAGAAACAAAAACATTGAACACATACATACCTATTTCCAAGCACTTGGTGCAACTTGATGATCTCCTCCTCCTCTTCCTTAGTGAAATTTCCTCTCTTAATATCCGGTCGCAAATAATTCATCCATCGTAACCTACAACTCTTCCCGCATCTTAGCAACCCTAAAAATACACCATTAACAAACCATTTTTCAATCCAATGGCATGAGAAGGTAATGTTAGGAAATTTGTCTTGCATAATGAGAGAAGAAGAGGGAAAAGGAAAAACAAAGGCAACACGATTTGTTCAACTAGTTTGTCACAAACGTGATTATATTTGGAGGCACTACCAAGCCACAATTTTCTACTAATTTTTTGAGGATACAATTACAATAATCAATCCTAATTTTCTATCTTCTATGGACGGGCCCAAAATTTATTTTGGATTACGGAGAAGACTTTAATTACTAGCCTAAACACATCAAGCTCCATACCCAATAGATAAAACTAATACTCCTATATCTTTTGATTTGAACGAAATTAGAAATGGAAAGAGATAAGCCATGGACAGATTGATGAATCGACTTACCGGCTTGTTTAGGAAGAGCCCTCCAATTTCCATGGCCGAATCGATGGACATAAGAGACAAGAATTTGATCTTCTTCAGGAGTCCATGGCCCCTTTTTCAGCCCCATCTTCTCACAACATGGAGCTCTTCCCATATCGATGATTTGCTTCTTTATAATTGTGAGTAGTAGTGAAGTAATACTGATGAAAAGTGGGTGTTTATAGTAGTAGCAAAAGGCTTTTCATGAGTTAAGGTGTCTCTAATCTAGGTTCTCCAAGTGAGGATATTAATCATATTTATATAATGGAAAAAAGGTTATGAATAAAACTTAGTTAAAAATGACAATAAAATAAAGAAATGCTTTTTGGGGGGAGGGAGAACACATCACACATGTACTAATTTCGAAAAGGCAATTTGTTCTGTAACTTCTGGCTGGCCGGCGTCGATTTCTAAGCAATCTCTCATCTTTTTTGTACGCATCCATCCATTTTATGTCTTTTTCTCTTTCTTTAATTATGTGTTTTGAGAATATTATATTATGTAAATTAAGTTGAATATTTTATGAATTTTGATCTTATTTTGAATTTTTATTTATTTTAATTGCCCAACCTTCATTATAAAAAGATTAATTTATTTAAATTAAATATTGACTAAAAGTTTCCGACCTATACTCAAAGTCTAAATGATAGCCAATGCTAAATTTTACAAGGGTTGGATCGAAGACAAAACAATTTTTTTTTAAAAAAAGTTTACCAAATTTACTAAAATTCAATATTCATATCTAATTTTAAGATTAGATATAAATACTTCATATAATTTTAGAAAAAAAAATTGGGTACATTGTGTGTACGTATGTTGGACCCAACACTACAATATATAAACACATGAGGTGATTCATCTTAAAATCAATTGACGATAGCAAGAATAGTCCATGAAATTATATAATGGTCTTCTTTAGTCCCAACTTTTAGATGTCAGAATGACATATTCTCAACACACTTTCGCAGGTGTAACTGACTTGTCCTGATTGACACTTGGAAAACGAGTCTAAGACCAGACCCACTCTAATATCATTTTAGAGAATGTGGTCCGTTAACATGAGGATGCACAGAACTGTCCACACATGTGCATGTTGGGCCCAACATGTAAGCTTGGTGGGTTCCATTCTAAAACTAATTAGCAATAATAGGTACTCATGAACTTATATAGTGTTTTTGTTTAGTCTCAACTTTAAAATGCAGGAACATATATTCTCAACATGATTCCGCAAATACAACATCCATGTCTCAATTGACATTTGGAAAATGGGCGCAAGACCATACCCTTGATACCATATTATATGTAGGTTGTTAACTTAGTGATGCACACGACCGTTCGTGTGTGCGGCATATATGCGTGTTGGGCTTAATGTATAAATCTAGTGAAATTCCATCTTAGAATTAATTGATAACAGGAGAAATAATCCATAAATTTATATAATAATTAATTATATTTAATTTCAATTTTTAGATGTTAAAATGTATATTGTCAATCCTTATTATGGAATATTTTTAAATATATTTCCTTCATAAACAAAACAAGAGCTTTTTTTAAGCAAAAAAAAAAGAACTAAATGTATCAGATTTTAGATTTTAATTAATAAAGGCGAGCAATTTCATCATTACAAAGGATAACTATAAAGTGGACTGAATTGAAAGTGGTATTGTGTATATATTATTCTAAACTTTTTAATTCAATAACATTATAAAAGTTTTAAAATAGTCAAATATAACGTGCTACATGCCCTAAAAGACTAAAAACCGAATGTGGGAAGGAATCATCAAAGTCATCATTTGAAGATGAAGAAGGAATTAGAAGCCAGAGTCCCTCTATGAATGTAATTATCATGGCTCTCAGTTGTCCGTCCACCTTTTCAACTAGTACGTAACTACGTATATTCATCTTTTGGATACACACTTCCATTATTGTAAAAATCCCAATTCGACACTCTTGTAGAATTCACATATTTAACATTGTGGAGAAAAATCAGCATATAATTAAGAAGGGTAGAATTCCTATTTCTTGACTAAGTTTTATATTGATTTAGGTTTTTAAATAGAATGAAGATAAATCACGTTTTTTATATATAAGTATTTAAAAATGTGTACCTTTAGGCATCTAGTCAAGCGGGTAGGACTTTAAGGCAGTACCACGAAGTCTACGTTTCAACTCTCACGGGCAATGCTCTTGACAAAAAAAGCTATTTCTAATATGTTATGTCATTTGTTTAATATCGGCCCATTGAAATTTGTTCCGTGGACTAATATAATATGGAGGTCCACACATTTGCTTGTATGCAAAACATTAACACACAAATTTAGTGAATTTTCATCCTAAAATCAATTCATAATAAATGAGTAATTCAACTATCTAAGGGCTTATATAGCAGACAAATTTTATCAAAATTCTCAATATGGGATATATTGTTCTTTCACAAATATTATGATTTTGGCACTCTAGTAGTCTAAAAATGATACAATCATCCCGAGGTGAGGTATAATTTAGTGTGTAATTCCGATGATTGTAGTGTCATTAAGTGTATGTTCCCTACTAGGAAACAATGTCTTTACTATGATCAGGGTTCATGCGACGCAATGAGACATGTGTCATTTATCTATATCACAAGTTTGGGAGTGTGGAGTACACACTTGTGTAAGTAAAATTAAGGTTATGGAAATATTATGAATATATTATTTTACCCGTTAGGATATAATGTCTCTATAATAAGAAGTCTGTATATGACATTAAGAATGAACGAGATTTGTGTTGTTTTCTTGGGAGGAACAATGATCGTCTCTAGCTAGTAGAGGATGATGATAGTATTATGATATGCCTTTTTATTCATTGTGTGCTTAATAGTATAAATTAGCTTTGTTCATTAACTGTATTGTAGCTATGTGTGTGTAAAGGCCCAAATTTTTAGAAGCACTATCTCATGCCAATTCGATGACTTTTTAGGAGGTCACCTATACTGGTACAAATCTCACTCTTGCACGTTTAACTTCAAAGTTCTTTGTCCTCACTCAAACCTTGAAAAGGAAGATCTCTTGTTGACATGAATAACACCTAAATCCCTTATAAAACATCGAGGTGTTATAGTATAATTTTGTGATAGTTATTTATATGTGTTTATTTTATTTATTACTAATATATGCATATTATATGCCTTTTTAATATCTTTAGTTGGCTAGATGCTATCTTTTTTAGGATGATATTTTAATATGCTATATTACTTATTTATTATGTACTCTATTATGAATTTATTATATAGATAGAACTAATATCTTGATTATGAATAAGATATTCCTATCTATGAATGAATAGAATATCGAGTAGTTTCCTAGGCAAGCAAAGAGATGACAGGCCCTAGGGGCGTATAGACAGGCTTCTTTCTCCATAAATATGGTAAGTTTTGTTCTTAAAATACTTAGAGCAAAGTCAGATTTAGGGGGTAAGACCCTTTTTGTCCATTATATTTACCTAGAACCCCTACGAGATGCTTGGGATCCACCCGATACTAGCATGTCACCGATTGAATGTCTACTCTAAATACATAAAAGTGCTACCATTAGCTACCGATGTAAGAAAAGGATCAAGAAAAGACAACATTCATGACACCTAGAGGGATATTTGTTTACAAGGCGCTCAAAGAGAAATCGTCCCAAGACAAAATTCCTGTAATGGATTGAAGATGAGTCGGGAAGTAAGGGCCAAGAGTAAAACAGCGATCGCGGGCTAGATAGTCGCGACCGCGGGTCTGACCCAAAGAGCTTTGCTCCTTCTCTGAGGCAAAACCGCGACCGCGGATCTACAGACCACGAGCACAGGTTCATCGCCCACGACTGCGAGTCTCTCAACCGCACCTCAACGCCGAGGATGTTCCTCCTCCACTGGAGAAAAACCGCGACCGTGGCCCGCGCGAGCACGATCGTGATTATCCGTACCCTTGCGCAGGGATCTCGAGATTAGGAAATGCATGTAAATATGACACTCTTTTTCCCACGTGCTTTTGATGAGACCCTTAAATTTTTATTTCTCATACATTAGTTATGTCCTTAAGATCATGTCATTCATGTTTATTTTCAATAAAAGGCAGTTTTTGCATTAGCTTATGTCTTGCATAAAAAAACAAAGCGCAAGGTTAATTCATCGCATTAACGGACTTCTACATATGCACATATGTAGAGGAGCAAAGGATCTCATGATATTCGCTCATGGATGTACGAATATACTAATACGCACGCTAAGGGGACCCGTCGACCAATCCGCATGGCAACTTCGAATATGACCTAGAGTACTTGCGTCTTAGTTGCGTTTTTAACTAAAACTCAAGTGGGGCATTTGTGAGCGAGTAAAATTAATTACCTTATTATTTTCGCTATTATCGCCTAAAAAGTTATTTTTATTTATTATGCTTTTATTAAGGTTTTTATTGTGGTAAGATATATATTTTGTTATAAAATTAAATACGGTAGTTATTCGTTATAATGGGGGGTTCTATCGTAGTCGAATGATAGAATATCCTCGTGGATTGGGGAACAAGATACCGTTTGTTGGGCCTTGAGCATGATCGGCCGACCATAGAGGGTAGATATTTCGACCCCTCTCTCCCTCTCCTTCATTATAAATACATGTGTTCGCCATGTGTGGTAAGCATATTCATATTAACTGAGCTTTCATGTAAGTCTTATCCTTTACCTCGACGTTCGATCGACAACTGTTCTTTTGACTTAGGCATCGGAGGTGGATCAGGAGGACCTCGCCCCTTGTGTCCATTATTTTACATGTTTTCGGTTGAAGAGTAGCTTGGAACAGAAGTTGAAGAGGCGAATCATAGGAGCATTCGATCAGTGCATTAAAGACAAATTTTTGTACACTAACACCACCCATTCAATTTTGGTTAGGATATTTTGAAATTTCATTAAATTGCTCAAAAATACTAGTGTAACACTAACAAGATATGTAATCTAGGTGACATTTGTCCAGCTCGATATATTTAACCGACAATTTGACACAATTTAAGAGAAATGAGTGGTTTTAGAAAGTTTGTAATGCGTAATCCTTACTAGAGAGACGAGAGTATGACGAGGTTGGTGAGCAAAATGTTAGTACCACAACCACTTGGATATATAGAAGACAAAACCTTGATTGAAACGGCTTGAAAGTGTAAGCATATAGGTTGGATTTAGTGGCCATATTATATCAAGATGCAAGGGTTAGGGGTCAAATAAAGAGGCTCTAAGTGGGGTTCTACTAGCTAATCCACATTTTTTGATCGAGCTTTGATGATGGTGCTTCAAACTTCAAAGATTGATTTCAATTGTGTTTGGTGTACGTGAAGATTTCTACCTTTTTCTCTTTTGAAGATTTTGTTGTATCCCACCTTTATTAATTATGACAATTAATCTACAACAAAGAAAGAAAGAGAATGGTTTTTTGGGGGGCAAATGATTCACTTGTAGGACTAGATTAGTGACCTAATATATAAATCAACAATCAAATCCAACCACATTATACCATAGAGTCAAAGAATTAACATATAATAATGCAAGCAAATTCAAAATACAACTACTTAACGTTGAAGGTTACACTATTATTTAATTAAAAAAACACTATAGATAGTCCATGAGATTTGGGTCATTTGACCCGTTTGTTACAAAAAGGTCCTACAAATTAATTATTTACAAAGATTATTGATTGCTAATCAATGAGATAGGTTTATTATAATGCCAAATTTAACATGGACCCGTGTTTGATCATTGTAGTTAAAGGTCTTTATTAGGTGTTAATGTAAATTACTATTCCTTTTTAAAGGGCGCCATTTTTCCTTGTTTGGACGACCTACCACTTTGAAATCTTTTTTAACTTTGAACAAGTACAATATAACGAGCTAGTTTAAGATCAATAAAATCATTTTCAAAAAAAAAAACACAACAACAACAACATTGACCCAGTGAGACTCCGCTATAACTGAATCTGAGGATCGAAATGTGAATATTCATGTCCAAGGGAAGGGGTACAACTAATAGATCCAAGAAAACGAAAATTCAATTATGTAACAATACTAATTGAATTTAATTAAAATACATTAAAATTAATAAAGTGACTAAATCCATCTCAAAGACATTATATAAAAACCAGTAAACACGAGAAAGCAACAATCAAAGCAAAAAAATAGTGCGTAGGTGACATTCATTTGAATTGTGGATCTCAACTATTATCCACCTACAATAAGAAAAATGAAAAACAAAGTGAAAACAATAAAAAAAATCAATCTTGTGTATATATTATACAACTATTAGGCCATGTTTATTTATGATACTCAAGTATACATAAAATCTCTATTTTTCAAATTTATTTTTTTTTTTATCCGCTGGTTTACCGGAGCTTCGTCTTGGCTATATCTAGTTTGACCAGGAGTCGCGCACCTGATTTTACGGATGAGTCTCCCAAAAAAAAGGAATTATTTACATCCACTGGAGTTGAACCCCAGACCTCATAGATGTGGAGCAGGTCGCTTACCACCTAAGCCAACTCGCTTTGGTTCAAATTTATCTTTCTTTTACACTATATAAAAACATCAATCATATCTCCATTTTATCAATAATTTTGGAGTAGTCCATTTTTTTTTTAAAATAGGTTAAAGCACAAATAGCATTTTAAATAATTAAATTAATATGCCACGTGGAATTGGACAAAAATAACAAAAATGAATCAAAATATATGTACTAATCAATTCTAAGAAAAAAGGACAACCGTCGCCCTTGACGTTCGAATCTGAGACCTCTTGCACATTGATAAGAGGCTCAACCGTTAAAGCATATGCACATGCACAAAATGAATCAAAATATGCTTTTGAAGCATCAATATTAGCTTTGGTAGTGTAAATCGTTGATATTTCATTGATTTTCAATATTTTATTATAGAATTTTCTAAAATCTCACCTTTTTATTGTAACAAATATAACTAATCATATGATTTTCAGTTGTACTGTAATTTTTTGTGTCGGGTTAAAATTTAGGTATTATTTGGTACGGTCCAGTTAATGTGTTCTCATTAGCATATATTAATAAACTAAAATTGGAAACTATTTCAATATTATTTCCCAAATTAGAATGGGTGAACCTTTTGAATTTTTTTTTAAAATCAACAAATAATTTTCATACTTGTTTTTTTTATCCAAAGGAGGGTTTAACCCGTTTTATTTAATAATAATAGCATAAGTTGATTACATATGATCGCTCATCCAACTATCAATCTCTAAGAAAGATATTAATCCGTCCAGTGGTTCATTCAACACCACCAAACCACCATCATAAATCTCACTAATTTGACACATCCAATCAACAACTTGGTTAGCTTGGCGAGACACAAATTTCACGCTCACATTCCAGCTTGCAGCATTTATCAAATCCTTGCACTTGGATACAAGACTCCATTCCTCGTGTGCCTAGGACATATATTAAAAAAACACTATTTGGTAATATAAAACTAGACATATAGAACTATATAATAACAGGTTTAATATTCATAAGAAAGTTGGTTGATAAACATGGTTCCTCGTCATTCGTCAAGCATTTCACGTGAGATTATGATTTATGGTGTACATTAGTACAGGCTACTAGGTTAACTTTTGGGCTTGGTCCAGTTAGAAGCCGACCAAGCCCAAAAACAAATGATTTGTAAAGCCCAAAAAATCGATCAGATTCCTCATCCTTGAAATAGCATCAAACTATCAATTGATGTTATTATATGCCAGAGAATTTAATAAAAAATTATATATTTTCCGCATAATTTGGACATCAATATTTTTTTGGGATATTTACACATCATCAACTTATATCGATTGTGTTTATAAAAAAAAACCTATATCATTTGTGAGTTACTGTGATTTGTATTGAATTTTGATTAACGTACCCTCTTCAGTCTTCACACATTACCCGAAAAAAATATAATACTCCCTCCGTTTCACACTCACACAGTACATGTCTTTTTAGACATAAATTTTTATTTCATAATAGATGTTTTTAGCTATTTTGCTTTCTACTTTACATATTTATCGTTGTAATTAATGATAGCCTATTAGTAATGGTTTTCAATAAAGTAAAAAAGTAGTATAATAATTGAGGGTATATTAGTATTTTTCCATAACTTTCTTAAATAATTTGTAAATTGTTAGAAAAACAACTATTGTGTAACGGAGGGAGTAAAGAATAATGAAGTGAGGAAAAAAAAGTTAATATTGTTAGTTGTGAATTGTGATTATGTAGTATTTTAGTTAGTGTGTCAAAGCTTTATACTCTCTTCTTTAAGGTAAACTAGCGTAGTTTCCCGTGCCCTGTGCGGATTTTCTTAAAATTTATAAGTAGATTTTATATGAAAAATAGTCAATTTACGTACTGATTTAATACATTCATCTTCCACAAATAAATATCCAGTATTATACACAATTTTTTTTATCAATAGAAAAAGAGCTGCCTAAATAGCTAAATCTCTTGTATAATAAAAAATAGTTTGAAAAACCAATTGAAAATGTTTGATCAATTAAAAGACTTGGTTCAAAGTTCAAACTGCATATTTTTATACATAAAATATCGCTATTGGTAAAAATATTTTTGATAGATATCTTCTAAGTATATTTTTTTATAATTTTAATAATTGTTTAGGAATAAAATATTTCTACAAAATATCTCTAAAGATAAAAAAATTTCCATAAAAGGATAATACCTTTGCTAAAAAACCATTAAAATATGGAAGCAAAAGATTTTTTTTAGTTTTAACCAAATCTTCACTTTTATAAAAATACCTTTGCTAAAAAATTTATTGTGATATTCCAAAATTTCTATTTTCAAGGATTTCATAATATCTATTAGTAGTAGTTTTAGAAAGTATTACTTAGAAGCTCAAAATTAAAATTGAGAAGGTAGGATATTTTGTAAATTAACGTAGCTAAACTACTCTATCTTAATTAATTAAATATATATTAACAACTAATCTATAAAGTACAATAAAAAAGATTAAATAAATCAACGTGATAAAGCATATAAAGTATAAATATCGCTATTGAAAATTTGAACCAAGTCTTCATTTTTTTAAGTAGTTTGAACAAATTATTTTAGAATAGAATCTTGATATAAAATATCTCTATTGATAAAAATATTTTCATAAAAAATAGAAAAAGATTTTATAAATTGGAACAAAATCTTCATTTTTTCAAAAATACCCCTACTAAAAAAATCTAATACCCCAAATCTTTAATTTTAAAGAAAGTTCATAATATATTAATATCTATGATTATAAGTAGTACTTTTGGAAAGTCTACGGAGAACAATTTTGCTCAAAATTAAGGTAGAATATTTTTTAATTAAAGGTAATTTTGAGTTGACATCCGCAAATTAAATTAATTGTAGGCTATGATGAATTAATTTAAAAATCAAACCCATATACTCAGAATTATTATAATTTATTATACTAATTTCAATTGAAGGTTATCTTTGATTATCTCACATACAATTCACGACGGTATATGTGAGGCAGCACCAACGACAGTGGCGGCGATAGTTGCAGTGTAGATAATGGATTCGTGGATGTCACCATCAACCATTGTGCAGTTGCGGGCTTGAGGGTGGTAGAGAATGAAAGGGCAAAGGAGAATGAGTCATGAAACATTTTTATTAACAAAGAAGGAGAATGAAAGGCTAATGGAGAGCAACGACAAACTAATCAAAGGAAAATGGCATAGCAAATAACAACAAATCGATCAGTGAAGATGAGCAAGAAATCAATCAATAGAAATTCCAATGTAGAGTAATCAAAAATCAATATAGATTATTTTAAAATTAAATGGGTAAAAATTATTTAATTTTAAATATTATCTACTTATTTTTTTAAACATAATATTAAACCAAATAGAATAACATGTATATGTTGTTGTGTATAATATATTCGACACTTACATAAAATATATATAAAAAGGAATAACATTTGAGCTAATATGAAGATTTTATTATATACTCCCTCCGTTTCACAATAGTTGTTCATAAAGACTATTTTTCTTGTTTCATAATAGTTGTTCATATATAAATTTTTTCCACTTATACCCCTAATAATTACACCACTTTAATTATAATACACTTTTTTCAAAGCAACTTTTAGAAGTAATATTACCATTTAATAGGGGTAAATTTGGAAGAAATTTTTTTCCTTAATAGGTGTGTAAATTTGTCTATGAACAACTATTTTGAAACGGAGGGAGTATTTGGTACGTGATTGTTGTATTTTTTTTTCATCATATGTATAATGAATGATTATAATGAATTAATTGATAATTGACTACTTATTTATTTTTTAGTCAAGATTGACACTAATTTATATATTGAACTAAAAAAAATATTTCATGAATTTTTTATTTTTGTAATTTCAGAAGTCGGGTGGAGTTCAAAAAAAAAGATTGACACTTATAAAAAATAACCATCTTTTTTCTTATTAGGTAAGAATAAAAATAACAATCTATTCTATAATAAATTAGAAATAGTTATTATTAGGAAAGAATTTCAAATCAAAGAACCAATAAAATATATATTCCAATTTAAGAAAAGCAATATTTGATATATCTTTGTATATAAATTAATAATATAAGATTGGAAACAATATAATAGATTTAAATTATTTATTTTTATATAATTATAGTTAAATATGACATGTAAATGATGGGGTGAAAATAATATGATGTGGCAAAAATTACATGACATGGCTTAAGGAAAAGACGACATGTGGCAAAATCCAATGTGGCGTATTCTAGGAGTGACATGTGGACAAAGATGACGTGGCGCAATGTGGTGGCTTCAAACCTTATTGCTTTTATATATATAGTAGATTTGTCGTTTTAGTATTTGTCTTAAAAATTAAGGAAATCATTTGATTTTACTCAAATAACCTCAATCTTGTTAAGATCTTTTAATTTAATTTGTAGATTAATGTAAATATCTTTAATTAATAGGGATATTATTGGAAAAATTGAATTAAAATAAGTCAAATGACAACTTTTATTGAACAAGAAAACCAGGTTAGAATGACAAAGTTTAGCTTAACGGAGAGAGTACAATTTTTTTTGGTAAAAAAGCTTTATCCAATTATTCTCTCTTTTATCTAAATATCTTTTTAAAATTAATTTACTTGGTTTTGTTTTTAAAGTTGGGAATATATTTTTGTCTTTTTTAGATTTGTAAGGACATAATTGAAAAAATTTGACAAAATATATAAAATGATAAAGATTTTTCGTTACGAGGAGACATGCCCAACGACATAGAAGTCCATTGAAGTTTCATACCAAAACAAATTGGCAACGGAAAGAGTAACCCATGGCTTAATATGTTGGCTTGTTTTTCTCCCATCTTCCCATGTAGGATTCACAATTAAACCCCAACAATTTTCCCCTCACTAGTGGATCCCTCATAAGCCCGAAACAAGTAAACAAGTAAGAGACACTTCCTTATAGAGGAACCCGACAATAACCAACTAGTTGTTTGGGCAAACTTCTACCTCTGTTAGAGATGTTGAATGACATACTTATATTATTGTTTTGTTCCTTAGCTACAACATGCAAAAACTCAAACTTCTTTGTTTCTAACAATTTCTGAACTCTAGAAACACTAATGATTCTTCTCGACCTAGTTCCTAAGCAAACAACTCAACCAAGACAAGTAACTCAAACCTTAGACCTGAACTGACAATCATAGTTCCCTTGCTCCTGGCATGAGAACTCCTTTCTTGTTATCGTTGAGATCAAACACTCGTCCTCGATGACTTCTCTTGAATCTTCTTTCTTTCTCAACTCACTCTAGTGTTTTGTTTTTGTGGTTGAAGATAAGTAAGTTGCCTACACACTATTCACTTGTATTTATAGCCACTCATGCTTTGGAGTCCAATCCTTATTTTCAAGAGCAATTGTTCGAAGTATCCTTGTCTTGCCCAACAAGTATGTGTACTTTTTTCACATGTGACTTGATTCAAATATTGTCAACTCTTGAAGCTCATCGGGCCGTTGGATGAATCAGCTCAGTTTGATGCACAAACCATGCCTCTGTTTTGTCTAGAATAAGTCTCTACATTCTTCGCTGGTTTGCTTTTGAAAAGGCTTGTGAGTTCCCTTAGATAGGGAGCATGTAACACTTGAGTTCTCTTGATGGGGCCGAAACTTCTGCGTGCATCTTGGTGGTTCCTTTCGACTTGTAAATCCCTTGAAATATGTGAATAAAATACATTAATTTCCTATTGGTGTTTGTCATTATCAAAATTAGAGAGTGCGATCGTTGTTCCAGTGTTATAGAACGTGAGTTCCGATCCCAATACTACATATTCCAACAATTTTCTTTTTTTGATGGTGACAAACCTATTTCAAAAAGAGAAATATTTAAATGCACGTGACAAATAAGTGAATGTATCAAAATTCCTTAAGAATTCCATATTTTTCTGCTAGAATTTTTTCTTCAATTAAAAATTCTAACGATTATTAGTGCATAATAAAGTAATGCATGCATTTAAAAAGTATTTATTGTATCCACGTTGCAACATTTATAGTGCTAGTAATAAAATGTCATCAATTAGAGCATTGCAATTTATTCATTCGCACCTTATTAATTGTACCATTATACAACTACAACCAAACTTTCCCATACACGAACCATCAATCTTTTTTCTAGCAACAGAAACAATACGTAGTATTAATCAACATCGTCAAGCGTTTTTAAGTTTCATACACGAACCATCAATCTGTACCATTGTAGGAATTCTAAGCTTCAAGCGTTGTTAGATGAGAGGAATTTTGTGGATTTTAATTGTGGGGGGAGACATTGTAATTGGAAGTATAATGTGACGGGTGTCTACTTATTTCATATTCAATTGAATGAGTACCGTTTTATGTATCCATGGACCCCCATAGCTTCTTAGTTACATATTTGGATAAGTGCTAAGGGAGTTTATCCTTTGGTAGAACAAAAATAAGATCAAGAATAACTAGCTTTTGAGTTTGAACAATATCCTCTACAACTAATGTTTTCTTTATATTAAAGATTGTTGTTTACTTGTTTTAGACTTTACCATAGCATGTATTGGGGGCAGGCTGAGCAATAGAGGCAGCAGCCACGTCGAGAGTCTTGGCTGGAACATGACTAGCAAGGCGGAACAAGTCAAGTTCGAAGGCCTCCAAAGCAGACTTGACACCTCGAAGCTAGAAGCGAGGAGAAGGTTTCCTAGCTCTTGTTGTTCGCAACGTCATGGGTTTCGATCAATGGCGTCTTAAGGGTAGAGTTGTTATAAGGACGAATCCAGGATTGTCCGGAAGTTGGCGAATTTTGAATCTAACAATATTTTAATATATCGTACAAAAAATAGCTTCAAACAAATCAAGCTAGTACATAAAAAATAACGAACATACGCACATCAAACTACATGTGATTCTCCGTCTCTACCCAATGAAAATTCATCATTCCTCCATTGTGTCGAGTCGGTTTCCGCAAGCCAATTGCTTTACTAGATAGTTCAGAAATTGGGATTTAGAAACCCTAACATTTAGACTAAAAGTCAAATTTTCATTTAAAAAAAATATTTTCGTCACTCGTACTGCAACGGACGGGCCATCATGTGGGTGCGAAATTCCAAAAATTCACTCCGAAGTCTCCCCATGTAAGCTCTCACTCCTCTGGACAGATGTGGGGGCGAAATTCCAAAAATTCACTCCGAAGTCTCCCCATGTAAGCTCTCACTCCTCTAGACGGATGTGGGGGCGATCGCCCCGCCTAGATCCACCCATGGTTGTCACTTGTCAGTAGTCATGATCGGAAAATTAAGCTAAAGAACATGTTTTGTTTAAGGATTGGAACAAACTGATACCATAATATTTATGTGAAAATATTTTTCAATGTTCAACCATTTCTTCACCACCAAAGATGGCTAAAAGGCCTGCAAGTAAAAGAAGAGGAAAAAGGAAACAAACAAAACGTCAGTCAGAAGATCATTATTCGCTCTAGCTAATGAATCACTTATCAAAGATACATTACCTATGTTGCGTTCCTCGATCATTTGGCTTTCATTCTTTTTTTTTTTTTTTTGGTAGAATCATTTGGCTTTCATTCTAGACATTAAAATTACACACTTTTTTCATAGAGGACTTTATTCAAGGAAAAACTCAAATACACATATAGAAATTTGCAAGACTATGGGCAGTAATTAACATGGGATAAACCCAAGAATCCAACCTCTAATTGAAAAGTTAAGATCAGAAATACCGAAGAATAAATCTCCTACACTTTTCCACACCTAAAATACCACTGTTAATTGATAACACAATTTTCTCAAACGCATTCCATGAAAAACCCTAAGTGCATCATTATATCAATACCATCATCCGGAATTTGAAACAATATGAAATTACCATTTCCCAATTTTCAGTAAACTTTAAAATGATAAACCTCGCAAGCAAACAATTCATCAAACCTAGAGCTTCAAGAATGGTACCATGATTCGGTAAATTCTTCACCAGCCTACGTTCCTTTGCTGAGATCGACGAAGAAGACTCCTGCTCCAGTAGCACAAAACAAAAAGCAATTAAGAAACAATATTGTAAGACCTCAAAAGAAAGTGACAAAACCCTAGAATTCATATACAAAATTGAAGTAGAAGAACGGGCAAACTAAAGACAACTCGAATTCAAAAGACCAACACCAAAAGACACACATAACATAGCCCTACGAAGCAACAAAGGCCCACGAGCTAAAATCAACAAAGGGAAAACAAGAATCAATAAAATAAAACACTGCACAAACATGGTAAATCAATCAACAATTTTTTTTATGCATGAATTAGACAAGACTACAAGAGCACTATATTGAGATGGATAGTCTGATAAAATAATAATAATTATCTATTTAAGCTATTTTACGTGAAAAAGTATTTTTATTTATTTTGCTATCCTATTTTTAAATAAGATTTTTGTCATATCTTCTTAGGGCCCGTTTGGTATCCATATCAGGAATATGGATATGACTGATACCCATATCTGGTGTTTGATATATTCTGATATCGATATCAAACTGATATCTGCTGTTTGGTATAGGAGTATATCGATATCAGCTGATATCTTTCTGATATCAGAGTGATATTAGAGTGTTATTTTGATATACCCCAGAAAATTGGTATATCAAAGATATCACTCATATCCATACTTATATCCGATATCTAGATATCACTCATATCGATATCTTGATATCCATACCGATACCGATATCCGATATCTTGATAATTAATTCAGCATAATGGAAGATTCTATCTTAGTCGAAAGGTAGAATATCCGCATGAATTGAGGAGTAAGATATCGCTTGTTTGGGTGACAAGGCATCTCGGCCGGTCATAGGGGAGGATTTTCGGCCCCTTACTCCCTTTCCTGATCCATTATAAAATACATGTTATTGGTTGAAGATTTTCTATTGAAAATCCCATGACTTTTAAATTTAATGAATTTTTCAATTCCTCCATTTCATAGTAATTTTAATTCCCTTAGGAAAAATAGGTCAGATTTTCTTACTCCATAATTTTTATAAAATAAAGTTTTAACCTAATATGTTTTCTAATTTCCTATAATTTGTAAATTATTTTAATATGAATTAAATTTCTAGGAATTATTCCTTTTGTATTTAACCAAACAAGCCCTAATTTTAATTAATTAAGAGCACAACTGAAAAATAAGTTAAATAACAATACTTAACGAAAAACGTTTTTTATAACCTATGCCCCAAGGGGTGAATTCCTTCTATGGTCCCTAACCTATTACATAAAGTTCTTATTAGTCCATAACCTTTGCAAATGCTTTTTTAGGTCCCTAACCTTTGAAAATTGTCACTATTTGGTCCTTTTTCATTTTAGACTTTAAGTTTAATTACAACCAAACACCCAAACTTTATATTTATTTTTGTCATAATACCAATATTTATTTATTTTCAAAAAATACCTCAATCTACACATTTTAGGAAACAATAATAAATTATCGCTCCATATTTACTCCTTGTTTCAAACAATAGTACTTTTCATAAAAAAACATAATTTTAAAAATAAAAGGTGAGTTATAAATATTTATTTCCATATTATTGAATTTAATAGTTATTAAAGTATTTTATAAAATTAAAAAAATTCTTCTATTGCCCTCTTATTGAATTTAATAAAATCACCCCTTATTTACCCTTTGTTAAGAAAAACTAGAAATGTTTTTTTAACAAAGGGTAAATAAGCGATGATTTTTTTATATAAAAATTTCTTTTATCAAATTTTTATGAATTTTATAAAATAATTGCAAGAAATTAATGGATTAAAAAATCACTTTGCTAGTTTTTTTTAAAAAAGGGTAAATAAGGAGTGATTTTTTTTATATAAAAGTTTCTTTTATCAAATTTTTATGAGGTTTATAAAATAATTGCAAAAAAGTGATGGATTAAAAAATCACTTTATAAAAAATTTATACTTAATGGGTGAATAGGGGAAGTTAAATTTATTTTTTTGAGATTTTTTTTTTTTAATTTGATAAAATGTTTTAATAAATATTAAATTCAATAAGAGGCAATAAATATTTATAACTCACCTTTTATTTTTAAAATTATGTTTTTTTTAATAAAAAATACTATTTTTTGGAAAAAAAAGAGTAAATATGGAGTTACAATTTATTATTTTGTCCTAAAATGTGTAGATTGAGGTATTTTTTTGAAATTAAATAAATATTGGTATTTTTTCAAAATAAATATAAAGTTTGGGTGTATGGTTGTAATTAAACGTAAAGTCTAAAATGAAAAAGAACCAAATAGTAACACTTTTCAAAGGTTAGGGACCTAAAAAAACATTTACAAAGATTAGGGACTAATAAGAACTTTATGTGATAGGTTAGGACCATAGAAGAAATTCACCCATGCCCCAAGGGCATAGGTTAAGAGACTAAAAATGGTAATATTTTCTGAATTTTTATTTATTTTGATTTAATTGGTTTTTCAATAGGGTTTATTAATTTCCTATTAGGGTTTTAGTTCCTAAATTTAGTACTCTTAACCTATGCTCTTAGGGCATAGCATAGAAAAACCGAAAAAAGCATTAAATGACAATGGAGGGTTCAATTTAAGTTTCTAACAATTATGAGTGTATAATAAATAAATGCATACATTTAAAAAGTAATTATTCTACTCACCTTGTAACATTTAGTGCTAACTATAAAATGTCATCAATTAGAGTGTTGTAATTTATTCATTTACACCTTATTTATAGTATCATTATACAACTATAACCAAACTTTCCCCATACATGAACCATTAATCTTTCTAGCAACAGAAACAATACGAATTAATGCATAATGTTGCTTGTTTGAACAATTTGAACTCTTTTCTCTTCATAACTTTAACATCACATTTCGCCATTTAAAAGGGATCCATTATTGATCTTATTTCAACTCAACAACAACAATAAAAAAAATGGCACACAACTATCAAACCATCTTCCTTCTTCTTACAACCATGGTCCTTCTCTTCTCCGTTTCCGGTTACCCGTTTTTCTCCGTTGCCGAATTTCACGTTTGCATGATCAACGACTTTCCAATCGAAAACTTAGTCGTGTATTGCAAAAAATCTATCCATGGCTACAGGAACGAGGCCATCGTCGAAAGCACTGATGTCAACAGCGACGTTGCCCTTATGATCCAACCCCAAAAGAGCTCCAACTGGTCGTTTTATAACTATTTCATCAAGCAAGTTGAGTACAATTGCGAAGTACAATGGGGGGAACGACGAGGGCATTGTAACTTTCAGGCGTTCTTCGATAACATGAAATTTGTGGATTACAAGTGTGGGGGAAGACATTGTATTTGGAAGTATAACGCGACGGGTGTGTTCTTATATCATATACAATTGCAGGATTACCGTTTTATGTATGAATGGAGCCCCCTAGCTTCTTAGTTACAAATTTTGGCTAAGAGCTAGGGAGTTTCTCCTTTGGTAGAACAAAAATAAGACCAAGATTTGCTAGGGCTTGAGTTTGAACAATATCCTCGATCTACAACTAATATTTTAAGCCTTCGGGCATCTAGTTACACGGTTAGGCCAGAGGTCCTCGGTTCGATTCTTATGGGCAATGCCCTCACTAAAAAAAAGATTATTATTTTAAACATTAACATAGAAATTCTAAAACTAATCAATTTTTTTAGCACTATAAGAAAAAAAAGTCCTTCCAAGTTCCAGTGACGAAAATAATTGTCGCTTAAACGCTGATTTGCATTGCCCAAAGTCAAGAGTGATAAAACAATTTCTCCATGAAAAGTATCCTATGAGAAAGAAACAATTTTTTTCGCAAAACGTTATATTTTTTGTAATGAAATTATTATTTTATCTACACAACCTTCGGGCCATGAAAAAAGATTTTTATAGAATAAAGGCAGTTTTAAAAGATAAAAATGTTATTGTTTTCGCCAAAATAGGTTATGAACATCAAAATAGTTTCTTGAATACCATTGATACGAAACCGTATAGATCTCGTACCGAATTCAATTAACAAAGTAGTCGGGTGAAGAGAAGAAGGGCCAAAGCCGGGGATAAAGAGTGACTCAGATGAGATAGGAGAGAAGACAGAAAGAAGCGTAGATGAGAAGAGAGGATTAGAGTAGAGATAATTAATTCATTTTGATTGATTTTTTCCCTTAACAAGATACAATATTTATAGCTAAATTATAACTACTAACCCTAATCCTAACGGCTAACGGTTCAACAAACGCGTCACGGGAAAGAACCGTAAAGAAAACCCGAGAAGAGAGATAAACTCTAATTTATAAAAATACATTAATAAAAATATACTAATTAACGTATCAATCACTCCCCCGGTGAGAATTGACTCGTCCTCGTGGCGGAAATCAGGAGGAGGCTACGAAAACGTCAATCAGGTCCTCCAGGGTCGAACACAAATGACGCAATGAGTCGATCGATGCAAAGTAGCCGCCAAAATCACAAATCAAAACAACAAAAATACGCTCAGTCTTAGGCGTATGACGTCTCCACTCAACCGAATACTCAACCAGGGCCGCAACCCTAATTGTTGGAAGGGGGTCTTGGCGAGGCGGTGCAACGACTACGACGCAACGTAAACCTTGTACGGCAAGAACTATACCGTTCTTAGTTGTGGTTGCCGCGGGAGCGGAAGGTGTGGCTACCACGGGCGCGGGTGTCACACGTGTAACAGGCGCGACGATGGTTTCCGCTGGCGCGGAAGTCGCTGGCGTGGGAGCCGTGCGATCAATGGGCGCCGCGACTGCTGCTGACTTGGTGGTGATTGGCCGTTGGGGGGCTGTCGAACAAAAGAACAATTCTTCTCTCAATGAAAGAACCAATTGATACAAGCAGAATTAGCTTGCACCAGATTCAAACCAAACTGTAAGATAATTAGTGAAGGGAAGGGTCGAAGCCTAAGGAAGAGGCAGACGAGAGATAGAGAGGTGAAGAGGAGATTAGGGCAAAAGGATTAATTTCTCATTTCTTATTTCTTTTCTAGAATACAATATAGGGTATTTATACTAAACCTAATATCTAAGGGAAAACATAATGCTGAAATATTAAAATTATATCCTAATATAAATAATATAAATAATGATCCTAAGATAATCTCCTCATCCATAATTGTAGCGTATCAATCATCAATGCAATGAAATTCGCCGCCAAGTTGATTTCCTTGAAGTAAACATGTGGTGCAATAACCAAATCCCAAAACTTTGAACGGACAATAAAATATCTGACATTAACATCTCGACTTCTCACAAACAACTCCAAGCGCCATTAATGGCTTTGATAAGGAAAAGGTCATCGCTATCAATCTCGATCTTCTTGAAGCCCGGACGAAGGACTATGTTATTTCTATTCCTCAGACCAAGGACTTCCATCATGATGACTGACTAATCACCACATACGCCATTTTTCATATTAGCATTTGACAATTATACAATCTATTTGGTAATCTTATTTTATTATGTATTTTTTTTTGGGATCACACTCCTATATTGTGCATTAATTTAAGAATATAATGTTGTTAAAAGGAAATAAAATCTAACAAGATTTAACCGAACCAAATATTAAATTTCTCACAAACGATTCCGTACATTCAAAACTCTATTGGTCAATATTGCGCAGTAAAAATTCAAAAGATTTCATCTAAATCAGTAGTTAAACGCGATCTGCTACAACTTGCGTTTATTTAGCTAGACCAATTATTAAACCCGGTTTACATATAACACTATAACATCAAGAAAGTTGTTGGATTAGCCCTTTTAAAATACGTGCCAAGGCTTGAACTCAACCCATCTTCTCACTTCTCAGGATTGATGGTATTTAAAGAGTTTCTAAAGGGAGTTGACAATTGTCAAAAACTATTAGAAGACTGCACACATAGAGCAGAAGGAAGATCTCAATCATGATTGTCAATTTGTCATGGAGGAACCTCTGATATCTTTTCCGTTTGCTGTCGGCGGCATCAACTTGCCTCGCCGTTTAGTGGTGCTGGTAATTTTTTTTTTACTTGTTTAGGTTTTGTGCTATTATGCTACGTGGCTTTTTTAAGCCTGGTGCTTGATAGACTTTTGTACTAGTTGGTTGTGTTGTTATTTTGATAGGTTTGTTCTAGTTTGTGTTTTTGTGCATAGTTTCCACTCCCTTGTGTTGTTTTTGAAAATATATAAGCTTGATTAGTATATTAAGTTATAATGTATTTCCTTTTTTTTTGAAAGGTTAAATATATTGAAAGAGGGGGAATATACACCCAAGAGTTAGCTATACAAACAGATGTACATAAAAAAAAAACCAATGATACAAAAGTGCCCAAAGGCCACCCAAAAACCCAAAGAACCGAAAACCACCAACATTAGGAATTAATCTGCAGGGCAGCAAACCAGGAGATGGTGCTTCGCAGGTTCTTGTCATTCTTGTTCCACCTTCCTTGAATGCAGGTTTTAGTGACTGCGATGATCTCAAAAGCGCAGTCGCTAACCAGAGGCCTCTTGTTTTCAAAAATAGCTTTGTTCCTACTTTGCCAAGTGTAGTAGATAAGATTAGTTAGGGCTGCACACGCAGCTTGGAAGATAAAAGAGCGCTTGCTTTGGCAAGCACCAAGCCAATCCAACCAATTCAAGAGGTTCCCTGAAGGGGGAGGAATGCGGAGCCACTTTAGGACAATTTTGCAAACTTCTTTAACAAAAGCAAAATCCCCCCACAAGTGAAGAACAGTTTCCGTAGCTGTACGGCACAAAGGGCAAGTGTCAGTGGAAGTAAGACCCCATTTGTGGAGTCTGGCAAGGGTGGGCAATCTCCCACGAGCGGCTAACCATGTGATGAAACTGGCCCTAGGGAGGTTCAGTTTGCCCCAAATGGCCGAATCCCAGGTGACTTTCGGGCTGCAGTCGCGCAGAAGGTTATAGGTGTTGCTTGTGGAAAACCTTCCATGTTTGTTCTTCATTGAATCCAAAAGATCAACTTGGTTCCCGAGGGAGAGGAGTTCCTCTTTAGTAGCTATGATAGCTTGCCAAGTTCTACTATCTCCAGGCTTAAGAGTTGCAGACCATATGCTACGGTTTCTAAGAGTGTAGCTAAGAATCCATGTGCACCAGATGTTATCATGCCCAGTAGCTAGCTCAAATACAGACCGCGCTAGACACTTTGATGCCAATGCCCCCCTCGTTTTTGGGTTTACATACATGCTCCCAGGCAACCAAGTTCCTACGACCCGTGTCTTTGCCAGTCCAGAGAAAAGAGCGAATGATGCTTATAATCTTGTCAGCAACAGAAGCTGGGAATAAGAAAACAGTAGCCCAATAAGATTGGATATTAAAGAGGACCGATTTGATAAGCTCAAGCCTCCCTGCATATGACAAACTCTTTGCTGCCCAAGATTGTATACGGCTTGTGATCCTATTTATCACCGGGGAGTATTAGGAAACGGAGAGGGAGCGTGATCCAATAGGAATGCCTACGTACCGCATGGGGAGAGAGCCTTCAGAAAAGCCTAAAACAGAAGAGATTGAGGCCCGATCAAAAGGGCACACTCCCCCAAAGTAAACCTTGGATTTGGACAAGTTCGCTGAGAGACCAGAATAGCTGCTGAATTCATCAAGAGCCTGCTTAAGAATTCTCACAGAGCTCACATCTCCTCTACTGAACAACATTAGGTCATCAGCAAAGCTTAGATGTGTGATAACAATTCTGAAACACTTAGGGTGGTAATTAAAATCAGCACTAAGCGTGCGAGTCTTGAGAACCCGAGAGAGGAATTCCATAATGTATTTCCTGTTATTAGTAGTTTATGTATGTAATAGGTTCTGTAAGAAGCCAACAAAAGTTAAATGGTTGGGTGTAAGACAGGGAGAATAACTGTCAAGTTAACTACTAAGTTAGTTAGAGGCGGTTAGTACAGACTTGTGTGTGTTATATATATGTAACTCGTGTAAGAAAACAAACTACTGGTTCTGTTGTTTTAAGATAAATACAAGATTGCAGTATTGTTCATTGCGTGTGTTCATTTGTGTGAGATTCATTGAGTTATTGCCAGAATCAATTGATATTGTCTCTGCAATTGGTATCAGAGCATAAAAGGAGAGATAATAATGTCGAAACAAAAAGGTATAAACACAGGTAAAGATGTTGAATTCATGAAAATAAATGGAGGAAAGATCGTATTTCTTCAATACCCTATGTTGATAAAGACCAATTATACTGTGTGGGCGATTAAGATGGAAGTATTCTTCACAGCAAAAGGATTATGAAAAGCCGTATAACATTTAGTGCATGCATTTAAAAAGTAATTATTGTATCCACCTTGTAACATTTAGTGCTAACAATAAAATGTCATCAATTAGAGTATTGTAATTTATTCATTTACACCTTATTTATAGTATCATTATACAACTATAACCAAACTTTCCCCCCATACATGAACCATTAATTAATCTTTCTAGCAACAGCAACAATACGAATTAATGCATGATGTTGCTTCTTTGAACAATTTGAACTCTTTTCTCCTCATAACCTTAACATCACATTTCTCCATTTAAAAGGGATCCATTATCGATCTTATTTCAACTCAACAACAACAATAACAAAAAATGGCACACAACTATCAAACCATCTTCCTTCTTCTTACAACCATGGTCCTTCTCTCCGTTTCCGGTTACCCATTTTTCTACGTTGCCAAATTTCACGTGTGCATGATCAACGATTTTCCAATTGAAAACGTAGTTGTCAATTGCAAAAAATCCTTCCATGGCTACAGGAACAAGGCCATCATCGAAAGCGCTGACGTCAGCAACAACAAGAACAAGGCCATCGTTCAAAGCGCTGACGTCAATAGCGACGTTGCCCTTATGATCCAACCCCAGAAGAGCTCCAACTGGTCGTTTTATAACAATTTCGCCGAGATAGTTGAGTACAATTGCGAAGTACAATGGGGAGAACGACGTGGGCATTGTAACTTTCAGGCGTTCTTAGATAACATGAAATTTCTGGATTATAAGTGTGGGGGAAGGCATTGCATTTGGAAGTATAACGCGACGGGTGTGTTCTTATATCATATACAATTGCAGGATTACCGTTTTATGTATGAATGGAGCCCCCTAGCTTCTTAGTTACAAATTTTGGCTAAGAGCTAGGGAGTTTCTCCTTTGTTAGAACAAAAATAAGAGCAAGATTTGCTAGGGCTTGAGTTTGAACAACATCCTCGATCTACAACTAATGTGTTTTCCCTATTCATTATAGGTTATTATTTTAAACTTTAACATACAAATTCTAAAACTAATCAATTTTTTTAGCACTATAAGAAGAAAAGTCCTTCGAGTGACGAAAATAATTGTCGTTTAAACGTTGATTTTCAATGCCCAAAGGCAAGAGTGATAAAACAATTTCGCCATAAAAAGTGTCTTGTAAGAAAGAAACAATATTTTCGCACAACGTTATATTTTTTGTGATGAAATTATTATTTTGTCTTCACAACCTTTGGGCCATGAAAAAAGATTTTTATAGAATGAAGGTGGTTTTAAACAATAAAAATGTTTTTTTTTCCCAAAATAGGTTATGGACAAAAAAATAGTTTCTTGAAGATCATCATTGCAATGAAATTCGCCACCAAGTTAATTTCCTTGAAGTGAAAATGTGGTGCAATCACCTAATCCCAAAGCTATGAACGGACATTAAAATATCCGACATTAATATTTTTCGACTTCTCACAAACAACTCCAAACGCCATTAATGACTTTGACAAGGAAAAGTTCATCAATCGCCATCAATCTCGATCTTCTTGAAGCCCGCACGGAGCGCTATGTTATTTCTGTTCCTCAAAACTCTGATCGTGGATATTTGCTTGTTTCTGATATCTTTTATGTGGTTTTATTTGTGTGTTGCATAAGCTGGTCTATGTGGCCAAATTTGCACCTGTTTTTTTTACTTGTTTAGGTTTGTGCTTATATGCTACGTGCCTTTTTTAAGCCTGGTGTTTGATAGATTTTTTTACTAGTTGCGTTGTTGTTATTTTGATAGGATTGTTCAAGGTTGTGTTTTTGTGCATAGTTTCCAATTTGATCCAAGGTAAGGAATAACCAGTCACACCAAAAGACGAAGTCAATACAGCAAGAACTACACCTGTAACCCAAGTCAATTCCTGATGTTTTTTAAATCCACCGGTGAGATACACACGAAATACGTGTAGTATCATCATTAGAACCATCATGCTTACCAACCATCGATGAACTGATCGGATTAACCAAACCAAAATTTGCTTCAATCATTATGTATTGAACATAAGCAAATGCCTCAGTAACAGTTGGGCGATAATAAAAAGTCATAGCAAACCTCGTTGCTACTTCAAGTAAGGGTAATTCCACCTAAACAATAAAATATGTTGACATGGGGAGGAACATATTTACTAGTTATATCATCTGCAATCGCCTGAATTTCGAGACGTCAGTATGATGGCCTTCTCTTTAAGCTTCAACCCATTTGGATAACCTTGTTAGGTTTCTTGTCTATTTGTTTTATTTTGCGGGTCTTGCTTAAACTTGGTATGTATTTCTCCGCATTGAGACTTGTGGTTGGGTGTGGAACAAGTTGATGGATGTTGCCATGGATGTTTGAGGCTTTTGAAGATCCTCCATAGATGTCGGTGTTCCAGCTGTCGTCTTGACTCTTGATGACCTTTCAACTTTTTGAGGCTTGTCTAATAACTCAATTCTTAGCTAAGTATTCATTTTTTTGTATTATGACATTAAATTGGACTAGATTCGTTCTGTTTTTTTCCCATTTTCACAATTTGAACCATATGAAGAAGCTACAAGTGTCCTTACTAGCTAAGATATGCTCACATACTTTCTAAATCCTATCATAAATAAGTAACGGTTCGACTAATGTGTACCCATAGGCACCCTTTGTAAAAAAATTAAAATTAACAAAAAATATCCAGAATTACCAAGATTAAATTTTTTATTGTGTGCCCATGTGCACACATTAGAAAAATCTAATAAGTAAAACCCTATTTAAAAATACTAAAATTAAATATTACATTTTGTACGGGAAAGTATCTTACCCTCGATTATTTTTTTACTATAACAATAAAAATCTTAGCAAATCTATGCATAGAATATTTTTCAAGATTCTAATCAATAATAGATTTTTAAACCTTCTCACTAATGTTGTTTGCACACTATATTATGACTGATTGCACCACACAATCTATTTGAGTGGAGTCCACACAAACAGTTTGAGTGGAGAGATGCCCCTTCTCACGTCCCTTCTTTTAGTCTTTTACCGACCCCCTTTTCGATTATACATATACACTATCTATTTTATAACATCTAAAATCACACCCTAATAAACCCTTCAATGTTCATAAATCCATTTTTTTATTTAGTAACGTTAATCAGTTAATTAAGACTTTTAAGATATGTGTATATTAATTGATTTTTTTATTTTTTAATATGCGATATTATATGAAATAATCTACACATACAATATGGTATTTGCCCATTATCTATTAATAGATAAAGATCAAATTAAATAACGTACTACAAAATGCCAATTGAAACCTTAAACACTCATCCTAACCTTAAACACTAACACTAAATTCTAAACCCTAAACCCTAAATTCATAATCATAAACCCTAATATTTACCCTAAAATCTATCCTTACCCTAACCATAAAATTAAACCTAAAATCCTAATATTAAATCCTAAATTTTAAACCCTAACCCTAATAATAAACCCCAATCCTAACCTTAAACTCTAACCCTAACATTAAACCCTAACCCATAACCCTGAATCATAACTCTAACCCTAAATCCTAATCCGAACATTAAACCCATAACCCATAACCCTAAATCCTAACCCTAACCTTAACTTTTACTCCTTAACCCTAAATTCTAAACTTTAAACCATAAAATCCTAATCATAAACCCTAATACTTACCCTATATTATACCCTTAACCCTAACCATAAACCTAAATCCTAATCTTAAATCCTAAATTTTAAACCCAAACCCTAATCCTAACTTTAAAATCTAACCTTAACATTAAACCCTAACAAATATGCTTAAATCATAACTCTATCCTATAATTCATAGTCATGCCATTGACTATGAATTAAATTTAAAATATTTTTTATTATAAATAGAATATTAATGAAAAAATATTATGTAAAATTTAATATAATTTTCTATTAATAGTTTTTTTCCGACAAATTGAGATTGTTTTTGCGGCTGGTATTATCAGAGTTTGGTTCAAATGAAACCAACCCTTAACATGAAACGGAAGGATAGTTGTCAGCCGTCGGATCACATGATCCAGTGGCTCAGATTACTTCTGTGATTTTGAAAAAAAATAAAACAAATCAGGAAGGTGGCAATTTTGTAAATACACCCAACTTCTATACCCTTAACCTAAAATATCAAAAATAAGCCCAATCTACTCCAAACGATCAAAGTCTCCAAACGATCGAAGGACGATCGAAGGACGACGAGTCTCCAAACGATCGAAGGCTCCACAAACGCTCGATCCAGGAACGTCATTCGGTCCATCGCCCTCACCTTCACCTTCGATCTCACCTTCGCCTTCAATCTCTCCCACGAATCACGATGCCTCCAAAAACAAATCGAAAAGGTATAAGCCCTAATTTTCTTCACCTTATGCAATTGAAGAAGGAAATTTTCCAGATTCTGATTTTTTTGTTCTTTCTTTATGCGATTGAAGAAGGAAATTTGCCGATGAATTTTGTATGTTAATCGAGTTGATTATAAAATTTTCAAAAGCACCCTAGATCCAGATTACGATTATTCCTTTTGATGAAAATTAATATCAAATTCTGATTTCACTTAAGGATGCAATGTTTCCGTCTTGAAAGTGATGTTGAAACTTCATGCAAGTAAAATTGTGGAGACATCTGGAACATGTCTTCTTCGTCTTGTATATTGATTAGATCCAGTAGTGTGAACATTATATTCGTCAAGTAAAATTGCTCTGTGTTTATTTTATTCATTCTACTGCAATGAGGACAAGACAGTGTATATGGATCTAAAATCTGTATAAACCCACACTACAACCATGGACCTTGAAAATTGGATTTATCTTTTCGAAAGTTGCATGAATCTTGGTTTTCTCCACAATACAATCACTTGAGGCCATTTCTTGTAGCAATAGACCGCCATTTCGAGCAAAATTCCTGGCACTTTGCCTTTGTTCCTTCCTTCTCTTTAGCATTCGGTAGATCTAGTAGCAATCGAATAACAATGTAAAAGTGCATTAAAAACATGTAAAAGTGCACTAGAAACTAATAATAGTGCATAGGAAAGAAGTGCAAGTATAATGTCAAAAAGTGCATTAAAAACATGTAAAAGTGCATTAAAAACATGTAAAAGTGCACCATAAACTAATAATAGTGCATAAGAAAGAAGTGCAAGTATAATGTCAAAAAGTGCATTAAAAACATGTAAAAGTGTACCAGAAACTTATAATAGTGCATAAGAAAGAAGTGCAAGTATAATGTCAAAAAGTGCATTGAAAACATGTAAAAGTGCATCAGAAACTAATAATAGTGCATAAGAAAGAAGTGCAATTATAATGTCAAAAAGTGCATTAAAAACATGTAAAGGTGCATTAAAAACATGTAAAAGTGCACCGGAAACTAATAATAGTGCATGAGAAAGAAGTGCAAGTATAATGTCAAAAAGTGCATTAAAAACATGTAAAAGTGCACCATAAACTAATAATAGTGCATAAGAAATAAGTGCAAGTATAATGTCAAAAAGTGCATTAAAAACATGTAAAAGTGCACCATAAACTAATAATAGTGCATAAGAAATAAGTGCAAGTATAATGTCAAAAAGTGCATTAAAAACATGTAAAAGTGCATTAATTTAAGAAAAGCTTATTAGCTCAAATGGAAGAGCAATGTGCTTATGCACAGAGATGTGGGTTCGAATCCCATATAAGCTAATTTGATCATGATCTTCTTTGAAAAATAGTGGTTTATTAGTTATTTGACACACGATAAAATATAACTTCTTTTAGTACCTAGCTAGTTAGGTTAGGAATAAATGTGTTAAGAATTAATTTTTGTAAGATATCATATTAGCCCATGTAGGAATCGAACCTACATCTTTGTGCACAAAGCACACCGCTCTACCATTTGAGCTAATAGGCTACTTGTACTAAAACAAAAATTTGACCTTCATATGGTTTCAACTCGGATGGACATGTGGGCAAATAGTATGTCGTTCCCCCTTGAGATAGCTCAATGAAATATTCACCATTGTTTTTAGGTGATTCCTCATTCAGAATAGTAGTTGAAGAAGAGTTTGATGTCCCCACTACAACAACATAAAAAGGGAAATATAAAGGTGTTAGTTGAAAATGAGTAAAAGTGCATTGAAAGTATAATATAGTGCATTGTATACTAGGAAAAGTGCATTACCTAAACTACTAACTAAATCAGTGAAAAGTAAAAGATATAAAAAGTGCTATTAAGTAGAAAAAGTGCACTCTTAAGTGTAAACAATGCATTATTAACTATGAAAAGTGCAATAAAAATATGTTCTCTATAACAAATGAAATAGATATGGCCAAATATATGTTCTCTAAACAAAAATGAAAAGTGCATTGTTAAGTATAAAAAGTGCACTAGTAATTCTGAAAAGTGCATTGGCATATACTAGTAATACTTCTTTATGAAAAGTGCACTAGTAAGTATGAAAAGTGCATTATTAAGTCCTAAAAGTGCATTCTCATTTGCTAGTATTACTTCTTTATGATTAGTTCAAAGTATCAACGAGAAGAGGAATTCATTGTTCAAAGTGTGTTATTGAAGTATGAAAAGTGCACTAGTAAGTCCGAAAAGTGCATTCTTAAGTCCGAAAAGTGCAACGTCGAATTTTGCAAGATTGGCCTAGTTTACAGGAAAATTTACACAGTTCAATCGATTCACACAGTTCATTCGATTCACACAGTTCAAGATTGGCCTAGTATTAAGTTCGATTCACACAGTTCAATCGAAATCCAACTAGATTCACACAGTTCGATTGACCAGTTCAATCGATTGCGAAATTCACACAGTTCGATCTCGTTCAACGAGTTCGAATGACCAGTTCAATCGATTCCGAAAAATCACACAGTTCGATCTCGTTCAATGGATTTGTGAATTCCTCTTACCACTTTCTGCCATGGTTGGAACGAGACTCGCAGATTCAAACTCGTTGGATTTCGGATTCGGCGATTGCGAAATCTTTGATCGAAAAGCACAATCTTCCGTTTGAACGAAATCTTCGATCGAAGGGCACAATCTTTCGGATTCGGCGATTACCTCTTACCACTTCCGTTTCAATCGAAGGGCAAAATCGATTCAATCGAAGGGCAAAATCGATTCAATCTCGTTTGAACGAAATCAAAGGGAAAAATCGATTGAGTCTTCAATTTACCTCCAAAAATAAAAACAAAAAAGGATTAATTAATTAGAGAGGGAAAAGACATAATTGCCCCCTTCTTTAATAAAAGGAGAAAGAAGATCAGCCCTTGGATCTCTTTGATCCAAGGGACCAAAATTCTCCTTCTGTTTCATATTAAGGGAGTGTTTTATGGGAACCAAACTCGGTATTACCATAATAATAATTAGAAAATATAAAACTTATACTCAAAAGGAAATTGATATATAGAAAGGAAAAATAAGAAAAAACAAAATAGATAAATTAAAAAGAGATAGAATAAAATAACTTTATAAATAATTAGAGTAAAATAATTTTTATAAAACTATTTTTCAAATATATAGATAAAGAAGAATTTAATAGAAAATTTTAAATAATATGTATGAAAATTAAACAAAAATAGATAAATAGGAAAAAAATAGAAAATTAGATAACATAAATAAAATTTTAATAGAATTGAAAATTAGATAAAAACTTTACTATATATATATTTATAGGAGTGTGGATCACATTGAACACTGCTTATTGCAATATGAAGTGTCATGTCAGATGTTCGATGGGCTAAATCCACAACCCAAACTAAAACACTTAAATCCCGAGAATATATGCATGGTGGCATTTTGTTAATTTCTCGAAAATTATAAAATTGCATCATTATCATGAAAAAGTGCTTTTTAAAATACCAAAAAAGTGCATTACAAAGCCGAAAAAGTGCAGACAAAAATGAATCCCGTGGGACGCGCGCTCCATGTTCGGTTCGTTGTAAAAGTGCATCGCTATGGCGGAAAATTGCATTTAAGAAACCGGTAAAGGTGCCTTACAAGATCGAAAAAGTGCAAACAAATATCAATCCCAAGTTCGCGTGTGCACCTTGTTTAGTACATCCTTATTGTGGAAAAGTGCATTATGAAACCGATAAAAGTGTGTTACAAAAGTGCATCGTCTTGCGATTCCAAATTGACTCAATCCCGAATAAGCTCAACCATTTCCTTCCTAATTTGTCGGGTTAGTAATGCCTTTTTACCAATTTCGTAATGCACTTTTTTCCGATAGTGATGCACTTTTGTAATTTTCGAGAAATTACGAAAATGTCACCGCGTGCCTATTTTAAAAGGGAAGGGACGTTTTAATCTGGGCCGTAGAACTGTCCCATCGAATGTCCAGGATGGCGCTTCATATTGCACATATGGAGTGTGTTTCATGTGATCTGTACTCATAGTTATAGATATGAAGAATGAGAATAGATATAAATTTTAAAACAGATTTTTTTATGTAAAGAAATATGAAAAAGGTAAAATATAATTGAAAAAATTATGAAAAATCTATTTTTATATGAATTAATTAATAAAATATTATTGATATTATTTACAACATTTAACGTATCCATAAAAATATTCTCTAGATTAATTTTATATAAAAATAAATAAAATAAAAATATAATTAATATATTAAAATTTATGAATCCAATGTATCCATAAATATATTATCCAAAAACTCTTTTTTTAGTTATGTTTTCTCAATTTTACAAAAACTAATTAAATTTGAAAAAATATGCAAAATCTGTATGAACACCAATTTTTTCTTATTTCTCGTAAAAGAAAAAAAATAAAATAAATATACAACCAATTAAACAGAAGCGAAAAAAAAATTGAATTTGAATACATTAAACAACATATATAATTTTGTATTTGGGAGATGGAACCATTGAACACAACACACACAATTAATGAAGAAAAATTTCGTCACCGATGCGTATTGGAGTAGCCGTGATCTCCTGTCTCTGAATGTTAAGGAGTCCACCATACCAATTCCTCCTTCAACCGAGATTTGGAAACCGCCCCAAGATGGTTGGCTCAAGCTAAATGTGGATGGTGTCTCCAAAGGTAACCCAGGAAAGGCTGGTGGTGGTGGCCTTGTTCGTGATCACCAAGGTAATTTTATCCATGGGTTCACTTTTCAATGTGGAGTCTGTAATGCATTGCGAGCTAAGTTGTGGGCGATTTTTCATGGCATTCAACTTGCCATTTCGCTTGGTTTTACTCATGTCTTAATTGAATCTGATTCAAGTATCTCAATTGCTTTGCTACACTCGGAAATGCCAATAACTCATCCAGATTTTTCTCTGCTCCTCCAGTGCAAGCAGCTCCTGTGCACGCCCAACTTGAAATTCAAGCTGTCACACGTGGCTCGCACAGCTAATGGAGCTGCAGATCTGCTAGCAAATTTCTCTTTAATTAATTGTCTTAATTTTGCTAGTTTTAATGAATCCCTAATTTGTTGTTGCATAAGTTGAATTCTGATGCTGCTGGTTTGTTGTAAGCTACTCTGTTCTTTTCAATAATACATAACAGGGCCTAGCCCTCTCCCTTTGATCAAAAAAAAATAAAGAAAAAAAATTAAGCTCTAATTACGAAAGTTAGATCCTGCCTGCCACTTTAGTTATATTAAGAAAATTAGCTCCACACGGGAGCATATTGCGTGGATTGTTTACGCAAATAATTTGCGTGGTGTAATAAGCTTTAAGTGCGCGTGCACACAGAACTGACGATGTTAAATCGAGTCAGTAATTTAGAAGAGAGGAGCCAATTGCACGCATTTTTTTAACTTACTACACCACACAATTAGTTTGTGTGGACAATCTCACACAATTTGTTTGTGTGGAGATAAAAATAAACGTATTAAGCTTAATTAAATATGTTTTTGATTTTTTGTACGTTGTTTGTCAAATTATAATCTTATTTAATTTGACAAATTTCTAATTGCATGTCCTTTTTTAGTTTTAGTTTGGTGTTTTTGGCTATCTTTTTCTTATTAATATATCTTAGGTACAACCACTATATAATGCAAATACCGAAGGGAATCTTAAACCCTAAGGTAGTCTTAAGTAGGGATGCACAAAAGACCCGTGAGGTCGGGGATTCCCCGACTTGGTGGGGAACGGGGCAGGGATGGGATCAATTTTGTAACACCGATTTAAAACGAGGTGGGGACGAAGAATGTACTATCTGCCCCGAATCCCCATTATGTATATCCGATATTTTTTTAATTTTTTTAATTTATAAAACATAGAATGCAAATAGATATTAAATATAATTGTAGTTTTCTATTTAAAAGCTTATATATATCTTGAAATTATATGATGAAATTTAAAATTTATGTTATTAAATTTGATATTTGTAAACTTTTTTAATGTTTAAAATATTTTTATATAATAAATGGGCCACCATTTCCCGCCCCGTTCACCACGGGGATTAGACGGGGACAAGGCGGGGATGAGGGACATAATAGTATGTCGGGGATGGAGCCGAGGAATGCATTCCCCGCCCCGCCTTGCCCCATGTGCATCCCTAGTCTTAAGTTTAATATATATAACTTAAAAATAAATATAGTTTAAAATTGAACTATTTCATACATCTTTTTTAAATTAGTATAATTGGATGATTTTTAATTAGAATATTTAAATATTAAACAAAACAATCAATATTAGTTTTATTTTTGGATAGGATATTATCCCATCCACCCAATTTTTAATAATGAATTATATATTTTTGTAATTCATTCACTTTAATTTTAATAATAGTTTTTTATCAATTTGGTATAAAATTGGATAAATTTTTATCTTTATTCATTATATAAAAATATTTAATTATCAATTTGGTATTGGATTGAATAAATTTTAATCTAAATGAAAGAATTTTCAAGTTTATAATATGTAATTCACTCACTCACCTTATTTAATAATTTTATAGTATAATTGTGTACACATTATTTAATGCTAAACTTTCTATGAATTTGGTATCCTGTTACCCAACTTAATTAATAAATATTCTAAATTTTTATAAATTATTTTTCATCCCACTTTCTTTATTTCGAGTTCGAATTGAGTACAAATTTAGATTGTTAAAATTTACAGGTCAATTATGTAGGGCCATTGTAGGTTTATTTTTTTTGCATGGTCAGGTCGATCAACTTGGGTCAAGAGCAATGACTTTTTTAAGATTATTAAAATACATATAATACTTAAATTTACATCTTAGGAAAATTCCAAATTCATTTCCATTCTAATATAAAATTTTGTGTTTGTGTGATTAAGCTAATAAGTTTAGCTCATATATTTGTTTTTATATTCCTAATAAAATTATTAAAAAAATACTTTATTCACAAATCTTATATAACATAAAAAAGTCATTATAATGAACTTACAATTTTCTTAATTTAATTCATTCTTTAATTTTATATCTAATAATCTACATATTATTTAAAATAATACCCCAATATTTATTTAAAAAAGTCCCTATGCAAGGCGCAATAAAACTAGTTGTAACCCTAAACCTTAAACCCATAACCCAAAATCATAACCTTAACCCTACATAATAGCTTAAACCTATAACTTATAACCATAACCCTACCCCTAACCCTAACCCTAACCCTAAACTCTTAAGTCTTAATCATAACCTTAACCCTACATAAAAGAGAATGTTCTTAATTCCGAAATCCTAATCCAAAATTTTAAACCCTAACCCTAATAATAATCTTAACCTTAAACTTTGACCCTAAACATTAAACCCTAACCCATAACCTTAAATAAAACTCTAACCCTAAATCTTAACCCGAACATTAAACCCTAACCCATAACCCTAAATATTTATGATAATTTATTTAAGATATTTTTTCTATCACATTATAAGCTACATGCCTAACCCTATCCCTAACCCTAACCTTAAATCAAACTAACCCTAACCCTAACCCTAATAATAATCTTAACCTTAAACTTTAACCCTAAACATTAAACCCTAACCCATAACCTTAAATCAAACTCTAACCCTAAATCCTAACCCGAACATTAAACCCTAACCCATAGCCCTAAATTTTTATGATAATTTATTTAAGATATTTTTTCTATCATATTATAAGCTACATGCCACATAGGATCTTTATTTCATACAAATCATTCTCACATTAAGTCACCTAGGATTTTGCCACATAGGATTTTGTATTTTTTTGGCAATTTACATTGGAAGGATTCTATCTAAACTAAAATAAACTATATGAACATTAATATTAATGCTAAATATTTTTATGATAATTTATTTAAGTTAAAAATATTCTATCTAAAGTAAAATAAGCTATAGAAATATTAAATATTAATATTAAATATTTGTTATAATAATTTATTTAAGTTATATTTTCTACTATATTTTAAACTACACGTGATATAGGATTTTTCCAAGTGTATAATTTTTAATATACAAGTTGTTATAAAGATCTATAACTAAACTATATATTAAAGTTGTATCTTTTTGAGCTAACACATTGATTCTGACCCCACTTTATATTAAAAAATTAATTTGTATTTATATTAATTTAGCATTTACAATGAAATTCCTTTCTATTTATTTATGTGAAACAAATGAATTTCGAATTTTAATTAAAAAAAAGTAACAATTTCAATATCTAGATAATTACTTTCCTAAAACGCATTTTTTCACTCAAACTGTTTATGTAGACTCCACTCAAATTGTTTGTGTGGACTCCACTCAAATAAATTGTGTGGTGCAATTAGCTATAATATCGTGTGCAAACAGCATCAGCCATTTAGAAAATCATTACTTTTGTTGGTGAAGATTAGAAAAAAAATAAAAATATAAGGAAAGTCATTACTAACTACCAAGTAGACATCAATTCAGTATACGTATATAAGGCAACTAGGCAAGTCGGTTATCACGGAATTAGCCGTGGATCTCAAGCTAAGCTATCCCATTACAACGTACTACAAATTTTGACATTGCTCGCTAGTCGCTTCAATTCGCTACTTCACGAGAGGAGATGACGATGGTTGTCGATAATGCGTTTGGCGATCATGCTCATCAAGTATTCGGGGTGATCGGAGATCGCCTCGGACGCCTCGTCCGAGACCACCGCAAGACGGAGAGGAAGCATGTTTTTAGGGTTTACGGCCTTCTCTTTGAAGTGGACGTCAAATACGTTCCCACCAAGGTTCTAGGCAAGGGCGCCTTCGGCTTCGTTTGTTCATGCCTCAACCGGGAAACCGGCGAGCAAGTGGCCGTCAAGAAGATCGGAGAAGCCCTGCGCAACCAATTCAGCACCGTGGCCACGCTCCGTGAGATGCAGATACTCCGGAAAGCCCGACACGAGAACGTCATAGGCTTGAAAGACGTCATGGTCTCGTCGCCCTCCAAGGCGGGTTTCCAGGACGTCTATTTGGTCCAAGAACTCATGGATTATGACCTCGGCTACGTCATCGACTTGATGAAGCTCTCGGGGGGACAATGTAGATATTTGCTGTTCCAGATTCTTCGCGGAGTCGAGTTTCTCCATTCAATGAACGTGATCCACCGCGACTTGAAGCCGCAAAACCTCTTGGTGAAGAAGAATTGGGACCTCAAGATCTCGGATTTCGGCCATGCACGCACCCTATACAAGGACGAGTCTGGACCAAGGAACGTTAACATTGGAACCACGTGGTACAACGCGCCCGAGATCCTAATCGGGTCCCGGGATTACGAGGATTCGGTGGACATGTGGTCGGTTGGGTGCATCTTTGCTGAGATGCTAACCGGAAAGCCCATCTTCAATGGGAGTGACAACGTCGAGCAAATCAAACAGATTTTCGGGTTCCTTGGGAAGAAGACGGATCTTAGCTTCGTGGAGTGTTCGGAGACTAGGAAGCTCCTAGAAGAGTTGTCGTGCTCGTGCTTGTCGGAGTCGGATTTTAGGAGACTGTATTGGGATGCGGATCCTGTAGCGGTCGGATTGTTGGAGAGGATGCTTGTGCTCGACCCTAAGAGGAGGATATCTGCCAAGGAAGCGCTCCAGCACCCGTACTTCTCGGAGATGATGTGTGTTCCATTGGCAGTGGATCCGGTTCGTTCGAGTGTGAGGCTGGAGGTCGATGAGAGGCCGGATCGAGTGGATGAGGAGATGGTGAGGGAGCTGATTTGGGAGGAGATGTCGCTGTATCATCCACAAGAGCAAGTTTACAGCCTTTTCTAGCTACAAGTTTACTCTACATTTCAGTTAATTAGTTGGAGTTTTTAGGGCTGGATGGAAGTATAAAGAATCTGTTAGTTTCATTTAGCACAAGTTAAAGTTAGTTTTGATGTTGTCTATAAAGTGAAGATTTGACTGCAGTTTGATTTATATGATTAGTAAAGTTCAATTCATGCATATCAATAGTTATGATGTTTATTTCCTTCTTTACTCGTTACTAATTAAGTACTCTTTATATATACACGTTCTCTTTGTTTATATATGCTCATATTCGGTGCTACTGGCGTGATTTTTTGTGAATGAAGAACAATTTATGGATTATTAACCCCTTTAGGTTATACATTTTAGGCACATTACAATAGGGTTTCACTTGTGAATTCTTATTCTGGGTGGGTATTTCAAGGATATCCTAAGTAGAATAATCTCCATTCTGTAAAATGTTGGTGTGGAAAGTGCAAAACTATTATGTATTGAATCTTTGGTTGCTCATAGAGTCATAGTGGGTAATTTTGAAACCTTTTCCTCCTTACCTTGAAGTTGAGAAACTTGGCCAAATTTGATTTTTTTTAAGCTTTAAAATGAGTTAAGCATATATATTTTTTTTGGTTGAAAAATGAGTTAAGCATATTAATAATTAATTTTTTTTTGGTCGAAGCATATTAATAATTAATAGACAATGTTAACGTAGATATCTTTAAATGACAATTCATATCAATTAGTAATTTTCATTTAGAGCAAATTGCACTAAACTACCCGTTAAATAGGCGAATTTACACTTAACCACCCGTTATACACAAATTTGTTTTAAACCACCCAAAATTTCGATTCCGTTAACAAATAGCCACACATTGCCTTATTCCGTTAAATCTTGTACAACTACTACTTTGTCCTCAATTGTTCGACATATTTACGTGTTTACCAGGCGGTCTGGGCATTTTTTTATAAAATTAAAAACTGACCGGTTCAGTGAACTTTAAGGCCTAAAACCGAGATAAAAACCCAACAAATTTACCCCAAATCCTCATAAATCGATTCTAGGGTTCATCTTTGGGGGAAATTGGCAATTCGATTTGGTGGGGGGATTGCCAATTTATCCAATTCTGTTCAAATACAATGGCATCAATGCATCAAGAATCTGAACAGGATCTTGCTCAAACTACATCAATGGCTCCAATTCTGGCTCCTTCCTCGTTAATGTCTCCCTCTAAATAGCCAATTTTCCTTCTTTAGTAGTCAGCCTGAAGTACTCGTCTTCCATGGCATCCACACAGTTCCCATCTGAATCCAAGACCTCACCTTTTCTAGACAGAGGAAGAAGCGTGTGAATCACATGAACAAACTTGAGCAAGGAGACAAATTTCGTGTACAAAAGCTCGACTTTATCGACCTTCTCGCTTAGGAAGAGCGAGAAGACGATATCAGCAATGGATTGAGCCTCTTTTGCAGTAGGAAACGAATCTCCATCAATGTACCTTACTACCTCAATATTCGGTCTCCTCGAGAAGTACGAATTCCCTTTCTTTCCTACACTAATCACCGACGAATCTAACCCTAAGGCTTTCAATTCTGCGATTCGCTTCTCCGCCTTCCTGATTAAAGCGTTGTTGAATCCGCCGCATAATCCGCGATCGCCGGTGACCACGACGAGTGCGATTTATGAGGATTTGGCGATAAAAGACGAGACCAATGCTTCAGCTCACCATGCGAAATCTGCTAAAAAGATCGTGAAGAGGCGGAAGAGGAGGAAGGAGAGTTTTGGGTGTAAATGTTTGGAACAATTGAGGGCAAAGTAGTAATTGTACAAGATTTAACAGAATTTTTGACGGAATAACGCCATGGGTGGCTATTTGTTAACGGAATCGATGTTTTGGGTGGTTTAAAACAAATTCGTGTATAACGGGTGGTTAAGTGTAAATTCGATTTAACGGGTGGTTTAGTGCAATTTGCTCTTTCATTTATATGGTGTTTGTGTGATTCACCTTTGAATGTATCCAGGATAGACATGATATAGAGTGATCAAAGAAATGATGTTTGCGATAGATAGATAGATAAATTAGCCATATAAAAATTATGCTTCTGGCACAAATCCAAAAGTAGTAAGAAGTCGTATAAGGGCTTTTGGCGTCTAGTCAAGTGATAAGGATCTTAGATACTATCATGAGATTCCATTTCAATTTTCAAAGGCAGTCTTCAAAACCAAAAAAAAAAGTCAAATAAGGAAAAAAAAATTAAAACAAATAAGAAAATGATCATATAGTTTTATCGAGCGACACCGTTTTAGTCTATGCGAAATTCAAATCCACGTCTTTGTATATAAACATCGCTCTACCAATTGAGCTAATTATTAACATACGGGAGCAACACTTTTTTGATGCCATTCTCAACACATTTTTTTTCATCTCTTCCTACTTTTTTTTTGCTTTTCGTCTTAAGTATCATTAAGAATACAAAACACATAGCCTTCGAACATCTAGTCAAACGATTAAACCTCAAGAGTAGTACCTAGAGTTCAGAAGTCTTCGATTCGACTTTCATGAGTGCTCTTCTGTTATGACCCGGAGGTCTGTAACCGAAGAAAATAGAATGGGGAAGGAAAGAGAGAGAGAAGAGAGAGAGAGAGAGAAGAATAGGAGAAGAAGAATGAGTTTGTTATTTCTCTGAATGCTTACAGCTAGGGCCCACCTGCCCTTATATAGTCAACATCCACAAATCAATATAGTTGACTCCTCCTAAACAACTAATCAACTATACAAGAGATATAACACCTTCACAAAAAAAAAAATACAAAACACACATGTACGAAACAAAGTATAGCATAAAAGAAGTAAAAGCTTCAATTAGGAAAACATTGATCCAAAAACTAATTTTGGTTTTATACATATAAGCGATCAATTTTCATCCAATTTTATCATAAAAAAAACTTATCCAAACACTAAGTGCAAATAAGCAATCAAGAAGAAAAGACAACACCCAATTTGGATTTGTAATAATACATATCACAAATATGAAAGTTGGAATTAAATAAGACCACTATATAATATAGTGGGTTACTCCTCCTATTGATAATTGTCTTTAGGATGAAACTCCAATAAGACTTGTGTAATGGGTTTACGTATACACAACCCTCAATCTATTGGCCGCCCATGAAAAATTTATTATGGTTCAGAGCTATCTGTCTAATGACTTATCTCGATCTTAGACCTCTTTCTTATACATGGGTGGTTTCGGCTATAAAAATATTGAAATGCTCTCACCTAGGTTAGTTTCAGCTATAAAGAGATTGATATTGTCCAAGTGTCAACTGACCTACACAACCCTAGTCTATCAGCCCATGGAAAATTTATTAAGATTTATTATCATCTTGATATGTTAGTAAACAACCATATCAACTACTTCACACACAATCACACTATCTCCACGTTTCATACTTGGTAACTATGCTTTAATATGATGGCAAAATAGTACACAAATTAATTCGACCATTACACAAATTAGCAAATCGAAGCTAATTTTAGAAATGCCCTAAAATTAAATCTAAAACCATAAATATAAATTTAAACCCTAATTTGAACTCAAGATTAGAAATCACTCAAAATTGAACATATAAACAACAAATTAGGGTAGAAATGAACTAAATTATACTTTAAATAGCCCTAAATTTCATCATTAATATATTGGTTGCCAATAAAGCCCTAAATAGAAAGAAATAGTCCTAAGTTGGATCTTTCTTTATTTGTAAATCTAATGAAAATTTTAAAATAAAGATAAAGTTGGGTATGGGGCAAACTCGGATGAAACCTCAAAATGATATCGTGCGAAATAACTTTTTTTTCGGCACTATCAATTGAAAAGTTAAATGATATTAAATAGAATTTTCCTTATTAAATTTATTCTTCCAAATTCCAATTCAATTAGAATAACATTGCGGTATAATTTCTTTAAATAAATTAAATATCAATCCAATATATTTATATAATTTCTAAAGACTATTATGGTTAAAAAGCTATCTTGCTAATACTCTATGACCTATCTAACCTACATGTAAGAAGATTAAAAATTGTATTTTTTGTATAATAAATTACAAAAAAAAATGAAGATGGAGAAACTAATTTTTTCTTTAAAAAAACTAAAAAATATATACAGTAAACAAAAATACTATAGCATTAAAAAGCTTACCTAAAGGAAGGTAGACCACAACTACCAAATAAAAAGGTAAAAAATGCTATATTAGGGCTGTAAAAATTGGTCTGGCCCGAATTTCTTTTATACCGAACCAGACCAAACAAAATACTATTCGACCCAGACCAATCTTCAACCATTCTGTGCGTTCCTCTCAAGTCTCAACACAGTCCCCGGCAAAGCGATCTCTCTGCACGCCGCTGCCCAGGCTTCACCGCTCCTCACCGGTCTCCACTTTCAGGTTGGCGGCGCTCTCTGATTCCTCTGTTGCACTCAGATCTTCGAATTCGAGGTGTGTTTTATGTCCATGTAACTGATTTATTTTAAGATTTTATCTGAGGTAACTTGTGCTCTATCTTTGTTTTCTGATGGTTGCAATTCTTACCCATTTCCTAATTCTACTTGTTGCTTAAGACCAAGATTGTCAAAAACGAACGAAAGGTTTCTGAAGATATTATTTGCAATCTGTAGGAGTACTCAATTTTCCTGTTTACATGGATGCTTTTTGTCATACAACTTTTGGTAGAAACGAAGATTCAGTCCATTTGTTCCTCCTGGACCGAATCGATTTCAAATTCGGTTTGACGCACAATATACGCCGTTTACTACATCAATTTGAACTATAATCGGCGGAATTAGAATGTGACCCATCTAATTAATGAATTGTAGTCCTATCCTTCGCTCACCCTAGACGAGGTTCTAATGTTTGTTCTATGTAATTGATTCTAACAATTCTGAGTGTTGCTAATCAAGTATCTAACAAATATAAGCAACCTTCATCTTTGCAGTGTGTTTTCTTTATTCAAGTATCAATTTTCAGCGCACAGCAGGCAGGAATGTGTAGAATCAAAAAGCTCTCTTCTTCATATCTATCCGTTCGTGGCAAAAGCTCTCTACTTGAAAATTTCCTGCAAAATGACTGTAAATCGGGTAAATTTGACATTAGTGACGCCCATTACTTCTTCGACCACATGCTTTCCATGAGACCTCCCCCTTCGATTTCATGCTTCACTACACTATTGGGTGCTCTGGTTAAGTATAAGCATTTCTCTCTCACCATCAATTTCTACAAGAGATTGGATATTTCAGGTTTTCTAGGGCCGAGATCAGATCTCGTCACATTGAGTGTTTTGCTGAACTGCTATTGTAGCATGAAGTTAGGGAATCCTGCATTTTCAACTCTTGGCCTGATTTTGAAGTGTGGTCGTCGTCCTGATACCTATACTTTTAATTCGTTGCTCAAAGGGTTGTGTTTGGAGAAGAAAACTTTTGAAGCTGTTGGTTTGATTTCAAAGATGATTCGGTTGGGCTGCGCTCCTGATGTCTTTACTTACAACACTATGATGCAAGGTTTGTGTAAGACCGGGAACGCTGCCATAGCTCTTCGGTTGCACCGGGAAATGTTGCATGGTAACACAAAGACGTTGCCATATGTTCTCATTGATGGTCGCTCTATAGACTGGCCTACAACTGCTATGAAAGGAAAGGTTGCTAGAATATCTCCCGATGTTGTTTCTTATAGTTGCTTGATTGATGGGCTATGCCGTTCTGGGATGGAAGAAGATGCTAAGTCCCTCTTTGTTGAAATGATAAATAGTGGCATTCGTCCCGATTTTGTAACTTATAGCGTCATAATAAATTTGCTCTGCAAGAAGGGAAAAGTGGAGCAAGGAATGGAGGTTTTGGAAATGATGATTGAGAGAGGTGAGGCCCCCAACGTTGTTACATATAGCACAATAGTGGATGGTTATTGCAGAGTTGGGAAGATAGAAGAAGCAATGGGTCTATATAAGGATATGTCTTGTAAGGAAATTTATCCTGATATTGTGACTCTAAATACATTGCTGAAAGGCCTTTTTCATTTGAGGAAAGTCGAAGATGCTCTAATTTTATTTAATGATCTGAAAAAGATGGATTTTAAGGATGGTAAACTTGGAGATTGTGAACCAAATCAGATTACTTATGGCACTATGATAGACGGACTATGTAAAGAAGGGCATCTAGAAAGGGCTGAAGAGCTTTTCTTCGAAATGCAAAGTAGCGGTATTGACCCTAATCTTGTTGTTTATAGTTCTCTGATTAATGGGCTGTGTAAAAAAGGATACATGGATAAGGCTAGAAAGCTTTTCTCGAAAATGCAAAGTAATGGTGTTTCTCCCGACGTCATTGGCTATAATTGTTTAATTGATGGGTTGTATCATTGTGGAAATGATGAGGAGGCTAAAAGACTTTTGGAGAAAATGATTACTGATGGTATTTCTCCTGATGTTGTGACCTTCAATGTGATAATGGATAAACTTTGCAAGAAAGGAGATATGGAACAAGCAAAGAAGTTGCTAGAGTTGATGAACCAAAAAGGCGTGCTCCCTAACTTAATTACTTACAACAGTTTGATCAACGGTCTCTGTTTAGAAGGTAAAATTGACGATGCGCGAAATGTGATTTCGTTGATGGATAGTTTTGGCTACGAGTTTGATGTAGTGACATATAACACGTTGTTGAATGGGTACTGTAAAGCAGGGATGTTTAAGGAGGCAAGCAACTTGCTTCTTGAAATGATATCGAAGGATTGTTCTCCTAATGTTGTCTCGTACAGCACATTGATAGATGGGTATTGTAGAGGAGAGATGGTAGAGGACGCATACAATTTGCTTGTTGAGATGGATGCCAAGGGTGTCTCCCCAGACGTCATTACTTTTAATTCATTGCTCAATGGCTTTGCTCGTCGGAAAGAAAGTGCTAGAGTTATAGAGCTTCTTCAGAAAATGCTGGACAAAAAGATCTTACCCGACTCACAAACAGAGCGTATTATAGTAGAATGTATCAACAAGGATGAAAGTTGTGAGAGTTGGATAAAATCCCTCCCTGATTTCTCTTCAATTCGAAACCCCAAAAAAGACTCCCACTGAGCATATTATAGGGTGAGTTGAATCTTGATCTTGATTTAGGTGAAATTTCTACCGAAATGCTTTAAGAATGGCTTTTTCACAAAGATATTCTATTGCTTATGCAATTGGTCTTGTGCAGCGGAATCTTTTTTCTGCAGCTAGCGGGCACTGGATCATCCGGCATCAGCTATGAAACATACAACAGAGTGAGAAAGACACAAGTGATTGATTTTGTTACATCCTTTCTGCTTTATGAGGTATTAGTATCGGAATTACCATATGAATATATGATGTGCATGTGGTACAAAGTCTGATGACAAATAGTCGTCATTGCTATCTTGTATAGTTGGACAGATCTTATCTATGTGAGTAATTTCCTGGACAAGAATGTGCATGTCACTTGCTAGTTTCCATTTTGGTAGCCTAAATTGATCTTCTAACCGAATGAAGACCTAATTCAACCTCTCTGTCATTAGCAATTATTTGTAGTCCGTCTCTCATTATCAAAGGCGAACACATAATTTTTACTAGAAAAGTTAATAAGTTATGATCAAATTCATCCCCAGTACAAGATGGAGGCCTAAGTATAAATCTGTCTGGGTACAAAAAGGGAAATCTAAGCAGCCATAGAGGAATGCTAACCCAAGGGGGTCTGAGAATTTAAGCATGGTGAGTAGCAAGGAGGCCTTGCAAGATAACACTGCAGTCATACAGCACAACAAATCCTGTATTTTTGCTGACTTGCATGCACATATTCTTTTGCCTCTTACAACAGCAACACAAAATGAATTGTGTTGCAATAAAATCTCATAATGGTATATAGGAGAAAATATCCATAATGGCTTGATTTGACCATAAATTGTCCAAAAAAATATTCATATACATTAGCTACTATTACATAATAATCTACTATATATATATATATAAAAGTAATAAGGTTTGGAGCCACCACATTGCGCCACGTCAGCTTTGTCCACATGTCGCTTCTAGAATACGCCACATTAAATTTTGTCACATGTCGTCTTTTCCTTAAGCCATGTCATGTATTTTTTAACACGTCATATGCCACATCATATTATTTTCACCCTGTCAATTACATGTCATATTTAACTATAATGATAAAAATGCTTTCCTTATAAAAATATTTTATATAAATAGATAATTATAGGCCTATACATTTTGATATGTTTTTTTAATCAAAATACTTCCTTATGAGAAGTTTGGTCAAAATATTTTCCTTTTATTGGAACTCATAATTTGAAAATTTACCATAACGTTTCATGAGTATTGATATATTATTCTCTTTATTTGAAAATTTACCATAACATTTTATGAGCATTGTATATATTATTCTCATTATTTAAACTTAATAATCTAAATTTAATTTGTTTTATTTGATTTTAAAAAAACAAAATAATTTTTTATACATATTACGATCAACAAATTACTTACATTAAATTTTATACTATATTTTTTGTTTATTAATATCTTTTTTATAGTATATCTAAAAAATATCTAGTCATAGTCGTGTATGGCACGACGGGGACAACTAGTAGTACCTATTTAGAAAAATAAGAAACATTGTCAATAATTTTTACCAAATTACGTTTGACTTGGTGAAAATAATATCAATCAAATCATTAACTAAATTTAGAGCATGGGGAATATGTCAAGAGAAGGAGAGGCCTTCTTCTCCACAATCCCATGATAAATGTTGGATTTTTGGGGTGGGGAGAACGGCAAAGGGAGCGTTTTCCAAACTACGAGTAATTTGTCTGATCATATTGGATTACCATCAATGGAATATGAGACGTTAAAAATGAGACGTTAAAAAAAAGGCAAAATATATAAACGGTACTCTGTACTTGGGCCAATTGGTCACTTGACCCCCTGTACTTGGGCCAATTGGTCACTTGACCCCATGTACTTTAGTCCTAACCGTTTGGCCCCCTATAGTTGCACATTGCGACCTATTGAGCCACTTATCCGAGCTTTTTTTAGGAGTGTGGTGCACGCGCGATGGTGTGTTATATTGTATTGCCACAATGACGATGACATTGATAGATGTCATGTATGACATGACGATGACATGATGTGTTATATTGTGTTACCACAATGGCATCCATGTCATCACTATTGTGGCAACATAATATAACACATCATCGCACGTGCATTACACTCCTAAAAATGCTGGGATAAGGGGTTCAATAGGTCGCAATGTGCAAATATAGGGGGCGAAACGGTTAAGGCTAAAGTACAAGAGGCCAAGTGACCAATTGGCTCAAATACAGGGGGCCATTTATATATTGTGCCTTAAAAAAAATACTACTAGTATTAAAAAGCTTGTGTAATGGACAATATGAGGGCTCGAGTTATCCCCATATTACTCCGTATGATATATGAGTAATTAGGTCTGTAAAAATCGGCCTGGCCCGGTTTTCTTTTACAACGACCAGACCAAACTAATACACTATTCGACCCAGACCAATCTTTCAACCTTTCTGTGCGTTCACTTGTGCCATCCAGTCAGTCCTCCAGCAAAGCGATCTCTCTGCACGCCGTTGCCCAGGCTCCACCGCTCCTCGCCGGTCTCTACTTTCAGGTCGTCGACGCACTCAGATCTTCGAATTCGAGGTGTGTTCAGTGTGTCGATGTTACTGATTTGGAACAAGCAATATGATGGATAAACTTTGCAAGAAAGGAGATATGGAACAAGCAAAGAAGTTGCTAGAGTTGATGAACCAAAAAGGCGTGCTCCCTAACTTAATTACTTACAACAGTTTGATCAACGGTCTCTGTTTAGAAGGTAAAATTGACGATGCGCGAAATGTGTTTGCTTTAATGGGAAGTTTTGGCTACAAGATTGATGTTGTGACATATACCACGTTGTTGAAAGGGTACTGCAAAGCAGGGATGTTTAAGGAGGCAAGCAATTTGCTTCTTGAAATGGAATCGAAGGATTGTTCTCCTAATGTTGTGTCGTACACCATATTGATAGATGGGTATTGTAGAGGAGAAATGCTAGAGCAGGCTTACAATTTGCTACTTGAAATGGATGCCAAGGGTTGCTCCCCAAACGTGGTTACCTTTAATGCATTGCTTGCTGGTTTTCATCGTCAGAATGACAGTGTCAAAGTTATAGAGCTTCTTCAGAAAATGCATGACCCGACTCATATACAGAGTGCATTATACTAGAATGTATCAAAAAGGATGAAAGTTGTGAGAGTTGGATAAAATCCCTCCCTGATTTCTCTTCAATTCGAAACCCCAAAAAAGGTAAGTTGGATTCTTGATCTTGATTTAGGTGAATACTTTAAGAATGGCTCTTTACAAAAATATTCTGTTGCTTATGTGATTGGTCTTTACGAGAGAGTGAGAAAAAGACGAGTACATCCTTTCCACTTTATGAGGAATTACTTGGAATGTTTTAATAATGGAGCATGACTTCGAAACAAAACCCAAACCATGAATTACCATATGAATATATGATGTGCATGTGGTACAAAGTCTGATGACAAATAGTCGTCATTGCTATCTTGTAGTACAAAGTCTGATGACAAATAGTCGTCATTGCTATCTTGTATAGTACGTTGTACAGATCATATCTATGTCATTAATTTCCTGGACATGAATATGCATGAAGATGGCTGGCTAAGTAGCAAGGAGACCTTACAAGATAACACTGCAGTCATACAGCACAACTAATCCTATATTTTTTGCTGACTTGCATGCACATATTCAATTGCCTCTTACAGCAGGCAGCAGCAACACAAACTGAAGTGTGTTGCAATAACATCTCATAATGGCATATAGGAGGAAATATACATAATGGCTTGATTTGACCATATATTGTCCCAAAAAATAAATCCATTAGCCACTAGTACATAATTATAGTACCTATTTAAAAACTAAGAAACATATATTGCCAATAACTTTTGCCAAATTGAGGTTTAAATTTAAACAATTCAACAATAGTAATTTTAAAAAGATAATTTAAAAAGTTAGATAGTGTAATTCTCTTGTACTGATAATATTAAATATTATATTGTCTTATATTATAAAAAAATTTTAAAAACAAAATTAAAAAACGGGTCTATATATGACTTGAAAACTTTTTAAGGCTTACCAAAATATGATTACAGAATTCAATGTTCAATAAATTCTTCTGATTAAAATTATTTATTCTTCCGTCGAAGGAAGTCGGACAAGAGAAGTTGGTTGCCGGGAAGAGTGAACAGAACTAGAACTCGAAGGAGTCGGAAAAGGTGTTCATGGGAATGAGCTAAGGAAAAAATAACGGGGGTTGAAAATAACTCTAGATTATTTACTAATTAAAAAGATTATGTATTTACCAGGTAGATAATGAAGTGAATTTTTTTTTCCAAATGTTAAATAAAAATAATTAATATATAATTTTTAGGAAATAAGGATAGTGGTAAAATCTTACATGGATTAATAATGAGATATCATGTGACAAAATTTAATGTGATACAATATGATGATTCGAATCCTTTGAAATTTTAATTGTATATAGATAAGATAGGAATGTTGTGCCAAAAATGTACAATTATTACCTAAGCAATGCTCATAGGCACCAATAGACAAATTTGACTTTGAAAACTTGTAAATAATTATGATCATTTATTATATCTAGAGATGTAACTCCATCATTAACTACTTATATATTGTCATTAAAGATATAATAAATGGTCACAAAATATACACATAAAAATAACCATAAGAAATCAATTGAACTCAACAAAAGAAGAAGAAGAAGAAGATGATCCACAACCATTCAAACCTCTTCCTTCTCCTCACCACCCTAACCCTAGTTCTCTCCACTTTCGCGTATCCACTCTTCCCTTTCGTCATCTTTCATCTCTGCATGATCAATGGCCTCTCAAAAGACGCCTTATCTCTTCAATGCCACCAGCACCCTGAACCACCAACTCACGACAACGGCGCCTCTCCTAATCCTCTTATTATACCGCCCCATGGAAGCTACAACTGGTCGTTTCAACAATATGTCATCGGCGGCAAGAAAAAGACCTACACTTGCGACGCGTTATGGGGCCCCAAAGGAGTGTATGGCGGGTACAAAAACTTTGAAGCGTTCTTTGATAGTCCTGATTTTGTGGATCGTACTTGTGGGGGCAGGCATTGCATTTGGCTTTATAATGAGACCGGTGTGTACATATTCCACATCAATTTGCAGGAGTATGAGCTTATGTATCCATGGGAACCGCGCCTAGCTAGATAAAAATTTGCTAAGGCTCGGCTATGAATATGTTTTTCTTGGAAATGGTTGAATAAAGTTGGTATAAAGTGGGAGTGATACAAATATTTTAAATTTGGTTCCACCAAAAAAAATTTGGACATTACATTATATTAATTTTTCTCGGTTCATTAATTGTATTTAAAACACAAATACATTTTTTAATACTTAACGTATGAAATAAAAAATAATTAGTTGAGATGAAGAATGTGAAATTATATTAATCAGTTCAATCTTTATACATATATAGAAGCTAAAAAATTAACCGAATACTTATCAATCAATTTGCAAGCATGACTTCAATTTTTTTAGCTTCTATGTATAAATATTGAATTGATTAATATAATGTTATGTCCAATACTTATCAATCAAGTTGCCAACCACCTCGCACCCAACGCCTTTCAAGTTACAATGGATCTCAAACGATGACTGTAATTGGGTAAAGAGGCAAGTGCTACTAAACTTTTCAATTGGTTTTTATTATGACACCCTTCTCTTCTTGGGTCGCCCTGACAATTTGACCGTCGCGTGTTTCACGATGGATTTTTTACCACCTACATCTTCAACTTTCATGGTAAGCATGTGACCCCCTTGCCGATGTCTCTTAGTGAAGGACAAGATGAGATTGAAAGACAACGATCTAAGGTTAGGGACTCGAGCACGGCAACACTAGCGCCAAAACAAGGACAAACGGCCAAATCTGTGGAATCTGGACTTTTTGTCGGCACACCTGGGGTGGATGGTCCAGAAAATGGACAAGAAACTAGTTGGAACAATGAACGCCCACAAGAACAGAAGCCGGGCCGATAGAATAAAAAAACATTCCCCCGGTGATGCGCAAAACACTGCAAATTCAGGAAAAATAGGGCTCATTTTCGATCCATGAAGAATTTCCAGGCAAAGTGCTTAAAAATCAGGGAGCTATAGAGGGTGAAAAAAGGCCTATAAAAACTCAAGGTCGTTGAAGACGACGAGCGCCCACTCCTCAGCACGTGCCCAAAGCACCTCTTGCTAGCACGGCGCCGCGACGTGTCTCCGACACTTCAAGGAAGTACTCCTTGCTTTTTATTGTGTCCATTACTTTCTGTTTCTAATGATTTAGAGTAGTCTTTATCCCATTTCATTGTTTCCTTGTTGCAGGAGTAAAAGGATGTCATGCTTGACGAGCTTCCCGAGGGCTTGCCTCCTATTCGAGGAATCGAGCATAGGATTGATCTCATCCTAGGTGCCTCACTCCCTAAGCGGGCTACATATAGGGCGTTATCTAAGGAGACTCAAGAATTGCAACACCAAGTCCAAGAATTTTTGGACAAGGGGTTCGCTCTTGAGACTACCCTTCGATTCTTAGGCCTAGCATCAAATAAGAATGCAAGAAGGTGACGAGTGGAAGACGACTTTCAAGACCAAGCATGGTCTATATGAGTGACTCGTGATGCCTTTTGGCCTCACGAACGCTCATAGCACTTTTATGAGATTGATGAACTTTGTTTTACGTAGTTTTTAGGTAAATTTTTCATTGTGTATTTTAAATGAAGAAGTATATATGATTTCACCTCCTAGTTCAACTAGCATCTCTCCAGGCCACGTTTGCAAGCTTCGGAAATCTTTATATGGCTTACAATAGCCTCCTTAAAATTGGTTTTCTAAACTTGCCTCAGCATTATGAGCTTTTGGGTTTCATCAAAGCTAGGCGGATTATTCCTTATTTTTAGTAACACGGGGATGTATCATTTTACATGTGTTCATTTATGTTGATGATCTCATTATTGTTAGAAATCATTCCCACGTTGTTGCTGCATTCAAGGAGTACCTCAGTCAATATTTCTTCATGAAGGATTTAGGTTCTCTTAAATATTTTCTTGGGATTGATATTTCACGTAATTCCATTGGTATCATCTTGACCTAACAAAAATATGCTCTTGAGATTGTTGTAGAGACATGGTTACTAGGCTCAAAGCCGTGTGGATTTTCCATGGATTCACATCATCAACTAGCCTTGGACAAGGCAGTTGATTTCAATCAGTCCGAGAGTTTGAGTTATGTCGTTAATACTTTATCCTTGTTTATGAAGAATCCTAAGGAGGTACACTGGCAAGCTGCTTTATGTGTTGTTCGGTATTTAAAGGGTTATCATGGCCAGTGTCTTCTTCTCTCTATATCGAGTGATCATCATCTTAATTTAGGAATTTTGTAATTTTGATTGGATATTTTTCCCGTTGTCTCACCAATTCCACTACCGTTTATTTCATCACTCTTTTGCACTCTCCTATTTCTTGGAAGACTAAGAAGCAAGTGACTATAGCTCGTTCTTCAGGTGAAATGGAATAATTGTTATGTCCGGACTAAGATTGAGATTAGGGTAGAGAGAATTAGAGAAAGAGAATGAAGAATTAGGGTAGAAAGAGATTAGGAAAGAAGAGTTGCAGAGGAAGAGAAAGATAGAAGAAGAATATTGAAATGTCATTCATTTTCTGGATGAACTTCCACGAGTGTACAGTAGCATCTTAAATCCTATTAAGAACTAATTACAACACTTGCCTATAAATCTTCCTAATTACAAACAAGCCTCATTAATTCCCTTTGTTACCAATATGCCCAATCATTACATTACTCCCCTCTTTAAAAGAACCTTGTCCCCAAGGTTCATATATGAAATTCATTACAACAACTCTTTGAAAGTCTCATTTCCCTTTGGTGAAAAACCTGATGAGTAAGGGAGCTACCAACTCATAAAGAGGAGTAGATGACAAAACATAAAGAAGCTTTCAACTCCAAGCATGTTACTGTAGGTTGACTGGACAAATTCAAACTTGTACAAACTTGAAGGTATACCAGCAGCTTGGCCTCTTCAATTAAACAAGACTTGACTTCCACTTCTTATGTAAACAAAGACAAGCATACTAACTTGTACACACCTCTTCCTTGTAATATAACCCAAACCATAGCAATATCTAAACAAATGAAGCTGCATACTTGACTTGAGATAATGCTGTCACTAGATAACTACTGAAGTCTGAGGCCATTCCTTATTCAAGAAACTGAATTTTATCCAAAATTGAGATAATACACCAAATTCAGCAACTGAAGCAACTTATACCAAGATCAAATTCAGCAGATCAATTTGAGCCAAAAGCTGGCAAGTAGCGGAGTCTTTCAGAAAATCAACAATGGAAGAGGTCATAGCTGAAATAGCTTATGCAAAATCTCTTATTCCAACTCTCAACAGAGTACATGAGTATACAAAACACCCCAAATTTCCAAGTTCAGCTGGCTGCACTTCTTCAAATTGAAACTGCCCAGCCATAATCAATTACACTAGTTAATGCTCCAGGGTCCCATTGCAACCTTGGTTTCAAAGCTTCAACCTCCGTAATAACATCAACCCTGCTCAAAACTAATGCTAATCCAGTAGCAAATGAAGCAAAAACTCCACCCGGTTCAAAGACAAAGATCAATTCACCTAATATCCAACAACTATCAATGAGAATAGCTTGCAAGTCTAGTTTATTGAATATGCCCGGATCAAAAATAAAAGAGGTTGAAGGTTCGATCGACCCAAACTTATCTCTTAGAATACTCCACATATCCACAAAATTATCAATATCAGATTCTAACATGAGATTTGGTGTACGTTCCTTTAGTGTGACAAGAATCTTGACCCAAGACAACATATCTTTTGCACAAGGCATACCCACGCCTATACTTCTATGCCTTTGATCACCATCAACCCAACTAGGAAACTCAATTGTGGCTCCAAGTTGCACCTTAAACTCAGATTTTAAGGCTTCTAGACACTTATCATTGACCATCTGGCCTTCAACAATTCCCGGATCAAAAATACAATTACCCATCAGCACAAATGCATTCTCTAATGGAATGGTCTGTTCACTAATGTTGAATCCTCTAATGGGCATTACAACAAACACTTTCCGTGCATATAGATTTGCAAAGAAATCAAATGAATCCTCCTTAGAATCACCCAAGTTAACTTCCATGGAGTCAACTGATTCACCAAATGCCCCCATTTTATCAGATGCAATATCAAAAATTTCAACTTTTAAAGATTCAGATTTTACCTCCAAAATTGTGTGAGCCATCTGAGTTTCTTTTATGTATTCTTCAATCTCTGGGTCCGAAGTATCACTCGTTACACGCAGTTTCTCATTTTCCTCTGTCGTGAGATCCTCGATCTCGCTCATGGATTGATTCGTAACCAAATCGGAATCCAATTTCTTGATTTCGCTAGATGAATCTTTCAACTTGATTATCACACTTGGTTCAAGACATCCGCACTCCACTTGATTTTGGCCCGGATTTTCCGACAACAACAATTGATCCTTCGGTTGAGTCGGCATCGTCAACTCTGTGACCTGCTGACTCGTTTTCATAGACTCGACAATTTGACGCATTTGTTGAAGCAAGGCATCTGACTTCCTACAACTGTCCCGCATCTTCAAACGTCGAGCCTCTTCTTCTTGCTCAACCGGTTCACAGACTCCATCAACAAATAACTCCATTAGGCAACATTCATCGTAAATGCACCTCCCATTCAAGGAATCGAACGCCTTGAGTGTTGAATCACGATTTTGGAAACGGATTCTTGAATGGTAAAGAGGATGGTTATCAAAAATTTCAATGACCTCTATATTGCCAAAAGTCGAAAAAACTTGATTCAAAACTTCCCAAGAGATTAAGTACTCCACTTGATGAATCTTGACAAAAATCGTTCGACTTTCCTTTTCTTCAGGTCCAACGCAATTGCAATTCACACCACCGTCCAATTGCAATTCTGAATTTTCGGATGGAAAAAACACATTCTTTTTGCTCGACATTCCATCGAACACCATGGGTGCATCATCTCTGAAGTTGTTTCCATTCCTTGATTTGATCGGTAAACCCATCGAAGCCCTCAGCATATTGAATTTTCCGTCCGCATCTAATCTGCTCCATAGGTAATCCGAATTCACAAATTCTTTGGCTAAACGCTGCATACAATCTGCCATCACCGTCACCCAACCTTCAATTTGGAAGTTAGGGCAAAAATTCGAATCAATCTGTCTGCCGAGAAAAGTACAGCTCTGATATCAATTGTTATGTCCGGACTAAGATTGAGATTAGGGTAGAGAGAATTAGAGAAAGAGAATGAAGAATTAGGGTAGAAAGAGATTAGGAAAGAAGAGTTGCAGAGGAAGAGAAAGATAGAAGAAGAATATTGAAATGTCATTCATTTTCTGGATGAACTTCCACGAGTGTACAGTAGCATCTTAAATCCTATTAAGAACTAATTACAACACTTGTCTATAAATCTTCCTAATTACAAACAAGCCTCATTAATTCCCTTTGTTACCAATATGCCCAATCATTACATATTGGTCCTTGGCATCCACTTGTGTGAGCTGAAATGACTCAAATCTTTCTTGAGATCACTTGGTGTCATCCATCACTCTCTAGTTTGTTTATTTTGTGATAGTCGATCAGGATGATTTATACATTACTACGAATCCCAAATTTCATGAATGCACCAAGCATATTAGAATTAATTATCATTTTATTAGAGATCTAATTATAGTTGGTTATGTTGTGAAAGGGCATGTTCCTACATCTCAACAACCAACAAATATTTTTACTAAGGCTTTAGGCAACGCTCAATTTCCATACTTAATTACTCTCCAAGTTGAACATTATTGATCCCCATGCTCCAACTTAAAGAGAAATATTAGAATATTATTATAGACCTGTTTATATAAGATAGATTATTTCTTAGGATAGAATATATCAATATATTTAGATAAAATAGTTGACTAAAAAAATATAAAAATATCCATGTAATCGTATATATGTAAATCTTTTGAAGAAGATCAATACAATTCACATTGCAAATTTTCAAACGTTTCAAAAACTATGGTCTAAAATACCTAGCTACATAATGTTGAGACAAAGAGAGTATTAAATTATTTGGATGCGTGCATTTAAATATCTCTACCCAGTATCATTAATTGCTTGTATTTCAATGTCAATAATCACTGAATATAAGAAGTACTATAATATATTCATTTACACCTTTATTAATTGTATCATTATACAACTACAACCAAGCTTTCCCATACATGAACCATTGATCTTTTCTAGCAACAGAAACAATACGTGGTAATAGTGTTGACTTGCTTAGGTTGCAATGCATATGATGTTGTAATTGCTTCCTTACACAATTTAAAAGGGATCCATTATCAATCTTCAACTCAACAACAACAACAACAACAACAAAATGGCACAAAACTATCAAAACCCCTTGGTTCTTATTACAATCTTGGCCCTTCTTCTCTCCGTTTCCGGATACTCAGGCTTAGCCGGAATCGAATACCACCTTTGCATGATCAACGACTTTACAATCACGCCCGTAAATGCCAAATGCAACAAAGTCTACCTTGGCAACACACACAAAGGCGTCGAAAATGTAGACTACGTCAACAAAGAGTTCACCTTCACGATCCCACCATCCCAAGGGAGCTACAACTGGTCGTTTCATAGACATATCATGATGCATGTTGGGTACGATTGTTTCGTACAATGGGGACAAGAAGGAGGGTATTGTAGGAATTCTAAGTTTCAAGCGTTTTTAGATGAGAGGAATTTTGTGGATTTTAATTGTGTTGGGAGGCATTGTATTTGGATGTATAATGTGACGGGTGTCTACTTATTTCATATTCAATTACAAGAGTATCGTAGAATGTATGCATGGTCTCCCATATATACGTGTTAGGGAGTTTTCCTTTGCTAGATGAAATAAGAGCAAAGATTGAACATGGGGATTGAGTTTCAGCAATATTCTTTATACGTGTTAGGGAGTTACCATTTAATTTTTCATATAAATGCTGGTCAAATGCAAATTGTCGCGTGAGAATCTGCACTAGTAGCGGTACACACTACCGCTACCGCTACTCAGTGATTATGGTTTGCAGAATCACAGGTTTGACAACGCAGAGAGGGGAGGGGCGAGATATTAACAATAAAAGCAAAGCTTTCGTTTCCATTTCTTTCACGATCTCCATCTCTACCTTTTTCTCCATATCTCTATCTCATCCAACACCATTTTCTCCATTTCAAGCGCCCCATACCCCATTTCTAAGCTGCCTAAAGTCGTATTTGAAGAGTCTTGGCCAAATCTTCCGCTATGTCAAACTTGTTAAAAGATGGTTGGGATGTATTTTTCATTTTAGTATTAATTTTATTAATTTAACTATCTTAAATTTTATTTAATTTTTTAATTAAAATCGCTTAACCGAAAAGTCGAAAACTCCATCTCTCGCTAGTTCTAGTTCTTGTTTCCATGGAAGACGAAATTCACCCCGACCATACATTTAAAAGAGGAGGTCACACGGGAGAACATTGGTGGATCGAGCGCTTAGAGGAGGTTGAAATCATGGCTTCAGAAGCCAAAATCCCTACTTTTCGCACACCCATTTCATCTCCATCAAGGGTGTAGGCATTAGAACTTTTGTCGATAATTATTTTCCTTATTTCACATAGTTTAGGGTCTTATTAGATTATTAGTTTAAATTATGTTGTATTCTATAAATTTGTAGGGTTTAATTATTTCGCATAATTCATGTTGTGATTATAGAATATATAATAATAGTTTTCATATTATTTTTGGGTTAAATTGTTTAATTATTTATAGGGTTTATTTATTTTGATTAATTATTAGTTTTCTTAATTTATGTTGTAAATTTGTATGGTTTAGTTTATTTCATTTAATTTTTAGTTTTCTTGGTATTTATGTCGTAATTTTGGGTTTAATTATTAGTTTCAATTAGGTTTATTGTATGTCGCAATATTAGAATATACATGATATTAATTTATGTCATAAGGAAAAAAAATTAATTTATGTGTAATTTATGGCTTAATAAATGTCGTAATATTCATGATATTACTTTTAGGTTAATGTCGTTTAAATTGATGCAGATCGAAGTGATATTTCAGCTATTGAAAGGTTGCTTAACAGAAACGGTGGTATTTTTTTCGGATCTTACATTTGAACTCTTTGCGGACACTACCCGCTCACCCATGAAATATGGGCTATGCGACAGCCAGTCCATCTGTTGGTCCTTCCTCGTATGGGGGATACCAATTTCGCTCCCAATAACCAGACTCTCAAGGGTATTATACTGTTATACGCTGGCCCAAGAGCCGCTCATGTCGATCACGCTCTACACGAACCTGAAGGGCTCCCAAATGTCGTCACGAGACCCTTCCATGTGTTACGCGACACTGAAGAAGACCGATATCATGGCCCATGATGATGCGGACTCCGGCTACGCGTCCCCCATCCATCTTGTAGGTGGATATGCTAGCGGCCCTATCGACACCTCCTTACTTACCCACTTTCATACCCATAAGGAACTTGTGTAATGTGGATAACTAAGATGTACAAATTACAAAAAATCTTTTTGATTTTGTTAATACATTTCAAAACTTAATTATTTTTTTGCTGAAATGTGACCAGTGGATGAAACTGCTCAAAGTCCAAAGTCGTTCCCAATCACTAGATATGTTGAGCAGCTTGGCGAAGTACCATCCACTATCAGATTGGATGGCCCTTGTGAACCAAAGTGGCTTGGGCCATTTAAGGGATTAGACATTCGATCAGAGAAACCGACTAAGTGTTGATGACTACATTTATGGAGAGATAGCACCCGAAAACTAATAGTTTTTATTTTCCTTGGGGGAGATAACCATCACACTCCACGACATTTCGAACATACCGAACCAACCAATGAATGTCATAAAGATAACCTCAGGGCACAACGGTCTGGATGACATTAGCTTAAGACAAAGGTTGGTGCATATGATAAGAGTGAACTTGGCGGTTGTGAACTAGCAAATAAGTAATGGTGGCATCGACATCGATCATTGCCCTAAAGGCTAGGCTAGAGGACTTGATGAAGCGACGAATGTCAATTGTAAATGCATGTGATACTTATATATAAAAAAGATATACAGTTTCAAAAATTTCATTAATGGAATATAATATTTGAAAAAACTAAATACCTAAATATGTATAAAAAAATTTAAATAGAATTATTACTTCTATCTTTTCTGTTAATTTATATTTCTAACAATTATGAGTGTATCATAAACGGATGCATGCCTTTAAAGAGTACTTATTGTATGTCTCCCCAGTATCATTGATCGCTTGTATTTCAATGTCAATAATCACGTACTGAATATAAGAAGTACTATAATATATTCATTTACACCTTTATTAATTGTATCATTATACAATTACAATCCAACTTTCCCATACATGAACCATTAATCTTTAATTTCTAGCAACAGAAACAATACGTAGTAATAGTGTTGACTTGCAATGCATATGATGATGTAATTGCTTCATCAGACAATTTGAACATCTCACAACAATCAACGTCACATCTCACAATTTAAAAGGGATCCATTCTCAACTCAACAACAACAACAACAACAACAACAACAACAACATGGCACACAACTATCAAAACACCTTGGTTCTTATTACAATCTTGGCCCTTCTTCTTTCCGTTTCCGGATACTCAGGCTTAGTCGGAATCGAATACCACCTTTGCATGATCAACGGCTTTACAATTGCAACCGTAAACGTCCGTTGCAACAAAGTCTACCTTGGCAACACACAAAAAGGCGTCGAAAATGTAGACGACGTCAACAAAGACTTCACCTTTTCGATCCCACCATTGCAAGGGAGCTACAACTGGTCGTTTCATAGACATATTATGATGCATGTTGGGTACGATTGCGACGTACAATGGGGACAAGAAGGAAGGTATTGTAGGAATGCCAAGTTTCAGGCGTTTTTAGATAAGAGGAATTTTGTGGATTTTAATTGTGGGGGGAGGCATTGTATTTGGATGTATAATGTGACGGGTGTCTACTTATTTCATATTCAATTACAAGAGTACCGTAAAATGTATCCATGGTCACTCTTTAGTTATCCATGTTAGGGATTTTTCCTTTGCTAGATGAAATAAGAGCAAAGATTGAACAGAGGGATTGAGTTTCAGCAGTATTTTTTATAACTCATACTTAGACCTATCAAAACATGACCCGACCCGATAATCCGACCCGAACTGCCCAAATTTTTTCTGGGTTAAAACCCGAAAAATTTAACCTGAAACCCAAAATAAACTGAACCCGCTAAACCCGAAATTTTTTGGGTTAAGGTCGGGTTCAACCCGCTGGGTCAAATTTAATTGCAACTCTGTCATAATGTGTCATACTACGTAACTATTGTCATTGCATATTTCATTGCGCTAATTCCCGAACTGTATAATAGCGGGAAATGAAAACTTATTCCCGCTAAAAACACCCTAGAACTGGTAGTTTAATATAGTTTAATAATGGTTTAGGAAAATTATTCCCAATTATATTTTAAAATATCAATTAATACAAATTTTTTTATTCTACCAAAAAAATTAATACAATTTTTTATTTTCTAAATCAATATTTTAGACCTATTTATATTATTATTTAAACTTATTTTAATAGTAATTGAAAAATAAAATTTATGTTGTTGACCCACTGGTCAACCAGAACCAACCCGATAACCTGTCATGACCTGACCCGACTTAACCCATAACCCGATAGACCCGAACCCGTTTTGAACCCGAACCCGAAATGATTGAACCCGAACCCGACCGACCCGACTCGATTTATAGGTCTACTCATACTCGATCTATCTATCTATTCACTAAAAAAATGTCCTTTAAAACTTTATTATGAACAATAATAATTCTAATAGGGTTTTAATTTGTTATGTATTGACCCGGGAAAACATATAAACACTAAAAAGTCTTCGTATATCTAGTCAAATGCTATAATCTCATGGTAGTATCATGAAATTTTCGTTTCGATTTCTATAGAAAGTGTCCAAGACAAAATAAAAATTAAAAAAACAAAAAAATGAATTTTATTCAAATTGTTAATATTATAAGTGTAAGTTGTCTAATCAAGCATTACCAAATGTTTTAGCAACTTTTATGTAATAAATAAATCATTAAAAAACTATTAATAACAACTTTCTAAGGCAATACATTATTGATCTCTCTCTCTCTCTCTCTCTCTCTCTCTCTCTCTTGTTTGGTAGAAATGTATTGTGTTGGCGTTCGGGAATTTAGTCAAACGGCTAGGGTTTCAAGATAGTACCACGAGGTCTACGTTACGTCTCTTTGGGTAGTACCCTTCACAAAAAAAGAACTTTTTAGTGCTTTCAGGTTCTTTTGGTATTATGATTTTTTATGGTTGAATTAAATCCGTTAGAAAAAATTCAAAGTAATAACTAGACTAGGTTAGTTACCGTTTGAGGGGCGTGTTGACAAAATGAGATTCTCATGTCCGAATCTCATAATAAACAACTACTAGAATCATCTTCAAAATTGTATGGAGCATATGGACTAATTTAAGCATGTACATATCTAGGCCAACGTAGATTTTTGTAATTATTGTAGAGGAATTAGACGTGCCTCAGACAACATTTTGAAGCGCTCCGACTTTTAAAGCGGTGGGATCCACCATAACTGTCAGTAGCAGTTCAAAGAACCGTTACCTTTTATTTATTTTTTAAAAATGCTGGTCAAATGCATATTCCCGCATGGAAATCTGCACCAGTAGCGGTACACGATACCGCAACTCAGTGACTCTGCAAAGCAGAATCATAGGTTTGATAACACAAAGAGGGGCGAGGCGAGATATATATTAACAACAAAAGCAAAGCTTTCGTCTCCATTTCTTTCATGATCTCCATCTTCTTCATTTCCTCCATATATCTATTTCCTCCAACACCATTTTCTCCATTTCAAGCGCCCCATACCTCGTTTCTAAGCTGCCCAAAATCATATTTGAAGAGTCCCGACCAAATCTTCCGCTATGTCAAACTTGTTAAAAGATGGTTGGGATTGTATTCTTAATTTTAGTATTAATTTTATTAATTTAACTATCTTAAATTTGATTTAATTTTTTAATTAGAATCGCTTAACCGGAAAGTTGAAAATTCCATCTCCTGCTAGTTCTTGTTCTTGTTCCCATGGAAGACAGAATTCACCCGACCATACATTTAAACAAGGAGGTCACAGAGAACATTGGTAGATGGAGCACTTAGAGGAGGTTGAAATCACGACTTTAGAAGCCACAACGAGCCAAAATTTCTAATTCCCGCACACCCCTTTCATCCCTATCAAGGGTGTAGGTATGTAATATTAGAATTTCCGCTGATGATTATTTTCCTTATTTCTCATAACTTAGGGTTTAATTAGATTATTAGTTTAAATTATGTTGTATTCTATAAATTTGTAGGGTTTAACTATTTCGCATAATTTATGTTGTGATTTTAGAGTATATATAATAATAATTTTTTAGTATTTTGGGTTAAATTGATTATTTATTTGTAAGGTCTAATTATTTTGCTTAATTTATTAGTTTTCTTAATCTATGTTGTAAATTTGTATGATTTAATTATTTTATTTATTATTAGTTTTCTTGGTATTCATGTCATAATTTTGGGTTTAATTAGATTAAATTAGGTTTGTTGTATGTTGTAATATTAGAATATACATGATGCTTGCGGCCAACCACATTCCGGTCCACAAGGATGTGAAGCGTGTAACAACCAGGTTGAAGACACCAACCATGTCTTACTCTCATGCCCCCTTACTAGGGCGACCCTTAACTCCGTCAACCCAAAACTAAGACGGATCGTCGACCAAATAATCCCGGACGACAAAAAACCACATCAGGTCCTGGAGGAAATTAGGACAATGACAACAAAAGAGGAAATAGAACTCCTCATTACCACTTGGTGGAGCCTATGGTTCTCTAGAAACAAGAGAGTTTTTAAAGGCAACAACAGAGTAAACTTAAATAATTCCGATAATATTATCGAATTTATCCGAAACCAGGTTAAAGAAGGAAAGTTGCAGGAGCCTCCGATTACCCCAGTCCCCACAATTATAGTGCGGGAAACAGAGAAGGGAGAAAGCATGCAAAATGGGTAAAACCCAAGAGGGACTATATTAAATTGAATTTTGATGGTGCAGTGTGTGCAGATGGCGTTGCTTCGTTCGGGTTCATCCTCAGGGACTCTGGAGGCTCCCCCATCCATTTTGACGGAGGACTGATTGATCGACAGTCTGTTCTGATCTCCGAGACCATCGCCTTGTGCCAGGGACTTCTCGAGGCCAATAGACGTGGCATTCCCCGGATCCAGATTGAAGACGATAGTTTGCAGCTGGTCAAGGTCGTGCTCGGTGATTGGCGCTGCCCGTGGGAGATTGAGTTGTTGCGTTCGAACATCCACTGTTTGCTTGCCCGGTTCCAGGATTGGAGTATCTCTCATGTCTTTCGGGAGTGCAATTCTGTGGCAGACTTCATCGCTGGATCTTGCAGACGTGTCTCCTCTATCCCACTTGCAGTTGATTCGGGTTTTCTTACCCTCATCCGTCAGGATGCTCTAGGGCGACCACTAGCTTGTTAGTGGTCACCCTAATCTCTTTCCTCATCAAAAAAAAATTAGAATATACATGATATTAACTTATGTCATAAGGTAAAAAAAATTAATTTATGCCTTAATGTATGTCGTAATATTAATGATTTTACTTTTAGGTTAATGCCCTTAATTTAATGTCGTTAAAATTGATGCAAATCTAAGTAATATTTCAGCTATTGAAAGGTCGATTATCAGAAGTGGTGGTATTCTTCTGGATCTTACATTCGAACTCTTTGCGGACCCTACTTCGCTCACCCATGAAATATGGGCTATGTGGCATCCAGACCATCTGTTGGTCTTTCCATGTATGGGGGACACCAATTTCCCTCCCAAAAAGCAGACTCTCAGTGGTATTATATGTCGGCCCAAGAGCCGCTCATGCCGCTCATGCTCTACATAAACTTGGAGGGCTCCCAAATATCGTCCCGAGACCCTCCCATGCACTACGCGGCCCCGTAGGTGACCGATATCATGGCCCATGATGATGCGGACTCGGGCTACGCATCTCCCGTCCATCTTGTAGGCGGATATGATGGCGGCCTTGTCGACACCTCCTTACTTACTCACTTTCATACCCATAAGGCACAAGTGTAATGTGGATAACTAAGAGTTACGAATTACACATACTCTTTATAATTTTGTTAATACATTTCAAAACTTAATTATTTTTTGCTGTAATGTGACTAGTTGATGAAAGCTTAAAGTCTAAAGTCGGTCCCAATCATTAGATCTATTGAGCAGCTTGGTGAAGGACCATCACTATCGGAGTGAATAGCCCTTATGAACCAAAGTGGCTTGGGCCATTTAAAGGATTGGACATTCAAAGAAACCGACTAAGTGTTGATCACAACATTTATGGAGAGATGGCACCCGAAAACTAATAGTTTTCATTTTCCTTGGGGGGAGATGACCATCACACTCCACGACATTTTGAAGATACTAAATCTGCCAATGAATGTCATAAAGATAACCTCAAGGCATAGCGGTCTGGATGACCTTGGCTTAAGACAAAGGTTGGCGCATATGATGGGAGTTGACTTGGTGGTTGTGAACAAGAAGATAAGTAATGGTGGCATCAAAACCATTGCCCTAAAGGCTAGGCTAGAGGACCTGATGAAGCGGCGACAAGACCCGCATTTCATCACGTCTCTATACTCGATCTTGTTGGTCGGATGTAATTTATTTTTTGACAAGTCTGATAACATGGTGTCATACAATTGCATGCAATTGCTCCGAAATTGCTAACTTTGTTGTCCTGGACAAATACCTTGGATGTCCGATTATTAATAGTAGAGTGACTAAAAACACCTTCAAACCTATAACGCTTAGAACAAGACCACAATTTTCAAAATGGAAAGCCAACACATTATCACAGGATGGTCGAAAAACCTTAAGTAAAGAAAACTTGTCGGCACAATCAAACTTCCTCATGCAATCATTCCTACTACCACACAGTCTACCTAAAAAGAACTTGATCAAATCAATAAAAATTTCTTTTGGAATAGTAACTACAAATCATTGATCAATTGGAAGTCAATTTGTCAACCACCCACCCGTGGAGGACTGGGGATTTCACAGACGAAAGACATGAATCAAACACTCCAATGAAACTTGTATGGAAAATCCTAACTGAACAAGAAAATATTTGGGTTAAAATTGTAATTGAAAAATACCTCAAATTCAAAGGACTCCTCAATTACAGGAAGAAATAAAATACATCCTGGAAATGGTCTAAATCATTGAGCCTTAGAGACTTCTTTGTTAAAGGGCTTATTTGGCATGTTGGGGATTGCAAAACCATCCGATTTTTGAAAGATAACTGGATTGGGATCAGATGTCTTGACTCTGAAAGAAAACGCTGGAAACAACATGAACTAGGAGGAATAACTCGCAGAATAACTCCATGAGAACATTCGTGGGACCTAGTCAAACTGCAATTGGTGTTAAACCCTGAGGGTGTTCATTGTGTGAATAGAACCATCACTATGTTGAACAAAATCTCGAACATGTTCTACCAGGAACCAAGTAAAAAACTGGTGATATTCTACATACGCCACCATGCAATGGATCCACAAGAACAAAGTGGTCCCCAAATTAACCTGGAATGGATCAGTAAGCAAAACATCCAACCAAAAATGAAAAAAAATGTGGAAAGTTGCCCAGAATGAGCTTCCTACAAAAACTCGCCTTGCGGCAAATCACATCACAGTTGTACAAGGATGTGCAACGTGTAATAAAACTAATGAGGACATTAACCACATCCTACTCTCTTGCAACCGCACCAAAACCACACTTCAATCAATTAACCCTAAGATAGCCTGGATTGTGAACCAAATCGACCTAGAAGAGAAAACATCATACCAAATTCTTAAATGAAATTGGGGCTACTATTTAATCTAAGGATGAATTGGTGGCTTTGATAAGCTCAAGGTGGAGCATCTTGTATTTCAGGAACAAGACAGTGTTTGAATAAAACAATAAGTAGACAAATAGAGCCTCAAAACAACATTTGCGAGTTTATCCACAACAAAGTAAAAGAATGGGAAAATGCTGATAAGACCGATGACACCAGACCCTATGCTGGAGCCCATAACACCAAGAGTATGAGAAAAAGTGCAAAGTGGAAAAAACCCACAGTGAAATATATTGAACTCAATTTATGGTGTAGTGATGGTTGATGGTGTGGCCTTGTTCGGGTTTATCCTCCGAGATCACGGTATCTCCCCCATCCACTTTGTCGGAGGATCGGTTGGTCGACATTATGTTCTGACTTTCGAGGTCATCGCCTTACGACAAGGGATTTTTGAGGCCATCTGACGTGGCATTTCCCACATCCAAGTTGAAGGCGAAAGTTTGCAACTGGTCAATGACATGTTTGGTGATTGGCGCTATCCGTGGGAAACCGAGATGTTGCAGACGGATATCCATTGCTTGCTCGTCCAGTTCAAGTATTAGAGTATTTCTCACGTCGTCCGAGAGTGCAACTCGGTGACAGACTAAATTGTTGGTTCCTCTCATTCGAATATCATGAATAAATAATTATAAAAAGAAGATAAATATGACCAATATTAATTGTATCATTATACAACTACAAAGGATCGTTGATTTGTTTATGCTAACTGAAATGAAGATGAATATCACCTTTATTAATTGTAGCATATTTTTAATTGTATCAAGGGATCATTGATTGCTTGTATTTCAATGTCATAAATCACTGAATATAAGTACTATTGTATATTCATTTACACCTTTTATATATTGTATAATGCAACTACAACCCTTACTTTCCCATACATGAACCATTAATATTTTCTAGCAACAGAAACAATACGTAGAATTAGAGTTGACTTGCTTATGTTACAATGCATATGATGTTGTAATTGCTTCCTTAGACAATTTGAACTTCTTCTCCTGATCACCATAATCAACATCACATCTTGCAATTTAAAAGGGATCCATTACCGATCTTTAACTCAACAGCAGCAGCAGCAACAACAAAAAATGGCACTCAACTATCAAAACACCTTGGTTCTTATTACAATCTTGGCCCTTCTTCTCTCCGTTTCCGGATACTCAATCTTCCCTGGCATCGAATACCACCTTTGCATGATCAATGACTTTTCAGTTGAACCCGTAAACGTCCGTTGCAACAAAGTCTACCATGGCAACATACACAAAGGCGTCGAAAATGTAGACGACGTCAACAAAGACTTCACCTTTACGATCCCACCATCCGAAGGGAGCTACAACTGGACGTTTCATAACCATATCATGATGCATGTTGGGTACGATTGCGACGTACAATGGGGACAAGAACGAGGGTTTTGTAGGTATTCTAAGTTTCAGGCATTTTTGGATGACAGGAATTTTGTGGATTTTAATTGTGGGGGGAGGCATTGTATCTGGATGTATAATGTGACGGATGTGTTCTTATTTCATATTCAATTACAAGAGTACCGTAAAATGTATGAATGGTCTCCCATATTTACGTGTTAGGGAGTTTTCCTTTGCTAGATGAAATAAGAGCAAAGATTGAACAAGGGTATTGATACGGCAACTGATCAGCAAAGTGGGCCAAGTACTAGGCCAGTTCGACAGCGTCGGGTTCCGATTAGGTTTCAAGATTAATATTGCTTAATTTATTGTTTTATTTATAATAATTGTATTTTTTAATAGGAGTTTTACTCCCTTCTCAGGTTTTCTTTCCGGTTCTTTCCTGAGTCGTTTTTATTGAACCGGTAGGGCATAGCTTATAAAAACCCTTGTAAGCTAAGTTGAGAATTTATCCAAGAAATAAACTCTTCTGCCCTAATCCTCTGTCTTCTCCTCTTCCCTTTCGTCACCCTCAACCCCCGGGCTAATTGCCCATTCACTTCTCGGTTTCTTGGTTCACAATTCTTGGTACGCTAGGGTTTCTAGTCCGCCACGGACAATCCGCCAATTACGAGGCTTCTTGGGCCTCACCGGGTATTACCGGAAATTTATTCGGAATTACGCTTCTTTGGCGGCCCCGCTCACAGCCTTGCTCCAAAAAGATAAGTTTGCTTGGTCTTCTATTGCGGAGGATGCTTTTCACTTTCTTAAGCAAACTATGCTGAACCCGCCGATTTTGCAGCTGCCCGACTTTTCTATTGATTTTGTCATCGAAACCGATGCTTCAGATCACGGTATTGGCGCCGTTCTATTACAAAATGAAAATCCGATTGCGTTCTTTAGCAAGACTCTTAGCATTCGACGTCGAGGCTCATCAGCTTACCATAGAGAGCTTTTTGCCATTGTATCTGCAGTTCAGAAATGGCGACAATATTTATTCGGTCGAGAGTTTCTTATTCGCACAGATCAAAAGAGTCTTAAAGAACTCTTGTATCAAGTCATTCAGACCCCGAGTCAGCAATTTTTATCCGAAAGCTCATGGGGTACAAATTTCAGATCGAATACAAAACTGGCGCCAATAACAGGGTAGCTGATGCTCTTTCCCGGCAAATGATTGACAACGACACATAAATCGGTAAATTTTTGGCCCTATCCAGCCCATTGCCGGAATTGCTGAACCGCATCCGAGCTGAAAACAGCACGGCCCTTGATTTGTGCGAGCTCCACACGCGCGACTCTGAGGGGACTCTACCGCAGCCGTTCCGAGTTCACGTCGGCGTCTTATATTACGGTCATCGCTTGGTATTAAGCAAAGCATCGGCTCTGAAATCTGACATCCTTACAGAATTCCACGCCTCACCGAGTGCCGGCCATCCGGGCGTTGATCGCACATTTCGTCGGGTTGCCGAAGTCTTCTATTGGCAGGGTATGCGTCGAGATGTTAAAAGTTTTGTAGATTCTTGCCTAATCTGCCAATCGACCAAGTATAGTACATAGAAACCGGCAGGGTTGTTACAACCTCTACTTGTGCCGACGGAAGTATGGGACGAGGTTTCCATGGACTTCATTACAGGCTTACCTCCGTCTAAGGACTTCACGACAATCTTAGTGGTGGTGGATCGCCTCTCCAAATATGCTCACTTTGGATCGCTAGGTCCTTCTTATGATGCACCTAAGGTCGCCGGGTTATTTGTGGATTTGGTTGTTAAACACCATGGTATTCCGTCTCAGATTTTATCAGATCGTGACGCCATCTTTACCAGTGCATTCTGGCATGAGCTCCATCGTTTAAGCGAGACTACTTTACGCCACGGTACGGCTTATCATCCACAAACTGACGGACAAACCGAGGTCCGTAACCGAGGGCTTGAGCAATATCTTCGAGCGTTTACTCATAGTCGACCGAAGCATTGGGCTGAATTTTTGTCTTGGGCCGAGCTCGCCCTGAATTGTCACTTCCATGAGGGCTTACGGAAGTCTCCTTTTCAAGCTCTGTATGGTCGACAACCGCCACCATTGATCCGCTGCACCGTGCCATCGTCGGCTTCTTCCGTGGCCGCGGATACCATCCGAGAACGTGGTCAGCTCCTTGATTTTTTGAAACAAAATTTACGGAAGATGCAACAGCGCATGACAGCCCAAGTGAATTCTCACCGCCGTGATCTTCAAATTAAAGTGGGCGATTTAGTGTTGTTGAAACTCCAACCGTACAGACAGAATTCGGTAGCTCGACCTCTATCTCACAAACTCAGCCGTCGTTTTTATGGACCATTCGCTGTCACCGAACGGATTGGTAAAGTCTCTTATCGTTTGGCACTCCCGGATAATGCCAAGATTCACAATGTCTTTCATGTGTCTCTTTTACGACCTTTTATTGCTTCGGCTGATCATGTCGTTCACCCTACATTCCCATTTGAATTCATCAATGACCAGCCGATATCTCGCCCTGTTCGTGCTTTTGCGGAAAGACACGTCCTCCGGGAAGGCCAACCCACAGTTGAATGGAAATTGGTTTAGGACGATGGCTCAATTACCGACGCCACATGGGAACCTCGCGACAAGCTACTGGCATCTTACCCTGATTTGCAGCTTGAGGACAAGCAGATTCTCACAGGGGGTAATTGATACGGCAACTGATCAGCAAAGTGGGCCAAGTACTAGGCCAGTTCGACAGCGTCGGGTTCCGATTAGGTTTCAAGATTAATATTGCTTAATTTATTGTTTTATTTATAATAATTGTATTTTTTAATAGGAGTTTTACTCTCTTCTCAGGTTTTCTTTCCGGTTCTTTCCTGAGTCGCTTTTATTGAACCGGTAGGGCATAGCTTATAAAAACCCTTGTAAGCTAAGTTGAGAATTTATCCAAGAAATAAACTCTTCTGCCCTAATCCTCTGTCTTCTCCTCTTCCCTTTCGTCACCCTCAACCCCCGGGCTAATTGCCCATTCACTTCTCGGTTTCTTGGTTCACAATTCTTGGTACGCTAGGGTTTCTAGTGTATCAGGTATTAAGTTTCTGTTAGAGATTAATTCATATTTTCGTATTTGAAGTATCTAGAAAAATATGGAAGATTCTAGAAGCTTCTAAAAGATGCAAGAAGGTTATGGAAGAATGTAGCAGATGCTAGAAGGTTGCGGAAGATTTTAGAAGAAACCGGAAGGTTATGGAAGATTCTAGAAGACATCGTAACCTTATAGAAGTTTCTAGATACATCTAGATTGTGAGAACTTTCTAGACTTGTGTGTAATAGATATCTCTAGATGGATGTGGAACTTTCTAGGGAAATATGGAAACTTAGGAAAAGTTCTAGCATAGGTAATCTAGAACTTACTAGACTTGTATATTAGGCTAGATTGATTTAGAATTATTCACAAGCCATGTAAAGGAGTGGCTTGGATATAAATAGTCCACCACCCCTCTTTTGAAACCAATCCAAGTATTTCAAGCAAGAGGGTAATCAAGTTTGAGAGTGAAGAGTGAGAGGTGTGAGTGTATCCCATCAATAAAAGAGTGTTGAGTCACCCGTGTAAGATATTTTGTATGTTCACTATATAATACAAAGTCACTTTTGTAAAATTGTGTCTTTGTGTTGGTGGGTTTCAGTGAGTGTACAAGTATCCTAGGAGGGTAGATTTCCCAATAGTGGTATCAAAGCGAAGTTGTCCAGGGTGCCTGTGTTGGTGAAGTGTGCGGGTAGAGCTCGTTTGTGGAAGGATCTCTTGTTGGTGTAATGGCGTCTAGCGTGTCGAAGACGTTCGAGATCCCACATTGATGGGAGATTAACTTCACGTTGTGGCAGAGTACGATTCAAGACCTTTTGGTGCAGCAGGGTCTTGATCAAGCGTTAGAAGAGGAGAAGCCTCGCTCTATGAGCGAGAAGGAGTGGAGAAAAATCTAGAAGAAGGCAGTGAGTACAATCCGGTTGGCGCTAGCTCCCGAGATCAAGTTCAGTGTGTTGAAGGAGACGACCCCGAAGGCGTTGTGGGAGAAGCTCGAGAGCATTTACGCATCGAAGTCGCTGACGAATCGGTTGTGTTTTAAGATGGAGTTGTACTCACTGAAGATGGAGGAAGGAGGTAATTTTCATGACCACATTAATTCATTTAATCAACTAGTATGCCAATTGATGAATGCAAGCGATAAGATTAAGGATGAGGAGCAAGCGTTGTTGTTATTAGCGTCATTGCCAAAATCCTACAAGTCCCTCGTGCAGACTTTACTTGTAGGAAGAGCAACTCTCACTCTAGATGACGTGACAACTGCTTTGCGAGAGAGTGAGAGGATGATGAAGAGTGACGCTACCGACGCTGGAGGAGATCGCATACTAGTTGTGGGGGAAGCGAGGGAGACACCAGTCAAGAGGGCGAGGTGACTCGAGATGGAGAGCCGAATCACGTCAAAGTCGAGATTGGAGTAACGTGGAGTGTTATTATTGCAGAGAGAAGGGTCACACACAATCAAGATGTCCTCAAGTGAGGGAGGACTTGAAGAAGTTTAAAGAGTTGCGGAAGAATACTGGTGACTCCGACACGAATGTGGTCAGTGATGTTGAATATGGAGATATTTACTTAGCAACAAGTGAGAAGATTGCTAAGTCAGAGTGGGTGATGGATAGTGTTGCCTTGATGCATGTGTGTGGAGATCAAGCCATGTTTGACACCTTAAATAAGGATGGAGAGTATGGTCACCTCAACTTAGCAGGAGGACAGAAGTTGAAGGTCGAAGGTACCGGAAGCGTGACGATGAGGCTTCGCAACGGCACAAGCCACACTCTTCATGGTGTAAGGTACGTGCCTTCAAGCAAAGTTAACATCATTTCTTTGGGAAGGGTGATGTCAGATGGGTATAGGTTTGTAGGCACGAATGAGTGGTGCAACGTGATGAAAGGGAGACGCTTGATAATGCGGGGACGGAAGAATGCAAAGAACATCTGCATCTTAGAAGGTCAGGTTGTGAAAAATAAGTTTAATAATGTCGTAACCGAGAAGCCAAAGACAATAAGATTTTCAATATTTGAAAATATGAATTAAGGAAGGAATTGTTAGAGATTAATTCATATTTTCGTATTTGAAGTATCTATAAAAATATGGAAGATTCTAGATATGGAAGAATGTAGAAGATGCTAGAAGGTTGCGGAAGATTCTAGAAGACGCCGGAAGGTTATGGAAGATTCTAGAAGACATCGGAACCTTAGAGAAGTTTCTAGATACATCTAGATTGTGAGAACTTTCTAGACTTGTGTGTAATAGATACATCTATATGGATGTGGAAACTTCTAGGGAAATATGAAAACTTAGGAAAAGTTCTAGCATAGGTAAATCTAGAACTTACTAGACTTGTATTAGGCTAGATTGATCTAGAATTATTCACAAGCCATGTAAAGGAGTGGCTTGGCTATAAATAGTCCACCACCCCTCTTTTGAAACCAATCCAAGTGATTCAAGCAAGAGTGTAATCAAGTTTGAGAGTGAAGAGTGAGAGGTGTGAGTGTATCCCATCAATAAAAGAGTGTTGAGTCACCCGTGTAAGATATTTTGTACGTTCACTATATAATACAAAGTCACTTTTGTAAAATTGTGTCTTTGTGTTGGTGGGTTTCGGTGAGTGTACAAGTATCCTAGGAGGGTAGATTTCCCAACAGTTTCAGCAGTATTCTTTACAACTCATACTCTATCTATCTATTTACTAAAAACTAGTATGTATTCACGTAACTTGTATGAGTTTTTCTTAAATAAAATATTAATAATAAAATATTTAAAAATATATTTATTATTCGAAAAAATAATTATATAAATGATTAAATATAAATTTTTGTTATGATCCGCGTAAAAAGATAAGTCAATTATCATATAACTAATGAAGATCTTTTCATATATATAAGGTAACAAATGATTGGATTATAATAATAATGAAATTAGCAAGGAGATTGCTAGTAATATACGGTTACAAAGATAACTATTCAATTAAGATATCTTAGTTTCTTTCAAAAAAAAAGATATCTTCTTAGTTAAAAAAACGATTCTATCTAAAAATAAAATAAATATTCTAGAATTTGTATGATAGCATAAAAAATAGCCTAATGACCTTCCTATTTATCATATACAAAAATAAAAGATTGTTTAATAATGAGATTTGTTATCCTATATTCTAAAAACATGGATAAGAATTTATCATATCCAAAAATAAAAGATTATTTTAAAAAAAAGAGTGGTGTGTTCCAATCTAAAAGCGACATGTGTCGTTTTAATAATTTTTTTAACCTCCGCTTTAGGTTATAGTTATGACATTCCTATTTATCATATACAAAAATAAGAGTGTGTAATAATGAAATTTGTTATCCTATATTCTAAAAACATGGATAAGAATTTATCATATCCAAAAATAAAAGATTATTAAAAAAAAGGGTGGTGTGGTCCAATCTAAAAACGACATGTGTCGTTTAATAATTTTTTAACCTCCGCGTTAAGTTATAGTTATGATTGTCCTTTAAAACTTTAATATAATATCAATAAGAATTCTAATAGTTTTAATTTGTTATTTATTGCCCCGGAAGCGACAAATAAAAACTAAAAATAGAATTTTATTCAAAATTTTAATATTATAAGTGAAAGTTGTCTAATCGAGTATTACCAAATCTTTTAGTAACTTTTATCTAATAAACAAATCATTAAAAACTATTAACAACTTTCTAAGGCAATATATAAATGATTGATTGATAGCTTGCATATAGGAGTAGTTTAGATGCATGTTTTATATATGTTTTAGTTATTTTTAGGTTCGTTTTTATGTAGTTTTTAGGTTTTTGTGTTGTCGGGTATTATGCGCTGGTTTGCTCGGTTTTGCAGGTTTATAGGTTAAGGAGCAACAGCGGGGCGAGATCTTGATTGACCATGGCGGTGGTGGACGAGTAAAAGAAGCTAGGAGGTGTTGCAAGGAAGATTGAAGAAGTAGATATGAAGAACTAAAGTCCAACGGGGTGAAGCAACAAGCGAGACACGCCAGCATTGGTGGCGCGAGCTGGTGAGCAACATGGCGCGGCCGCGGCACCCTGGGAATGCCCGCGCCACTCTGTTCCGTTGCGAGAAGGTTGAGCTGATCAAATGGGCTTCGAGTTGGGCTTTTGTTATGTGTTTTCCGACTAGTTGATGTAATTTCGGGGTAATTTGATATTTGGATATTTTAGGGTATTTAAACCTTGTTTTTAGTTTTCTCTCAATGATCATTATCATAACTTTGGATCAACTTTGGAGGCTAGGGTTTTTCTCTCAAGGAAGACTTTGAAACCTTTGTAAGTTTGATTTTTAATTTCAATTATGCATTGCTAATTTTCCCTTGTGTTTGACTAATTAGTGAAGTCATGATTTGTGTATGATTGTGAGATTTAATTGATTCTCAACGATCTTGAATAGAAATTATTCCTTGTGTTTAATTGAATCAGAATTATTCTAGGGTTTTATTAGATTAGCTACCTAATAGAATTTCTAGGTTAATTTACAACTGAATCTGATTAATTACCGATAGGATTTAATCTGATCAAGAGTAGACTTTAATTAATTTAGTACCGGTTGGATAAGTTGATTAAAGTAGGGAATAAATTCACAAGTCACTTAGATGTCTAGTTGCTCTAAGTGTTTGTTTCTATTGATAACTTGAATCGTCAAGCTGTTATTTAATTGAATCTAGAAGGTCTTCTAGGTTATTAGATAATTAGGGTTGTTAGACTGGTAGTTCTATCAACTAAATATGAAGTTTGGGTTTTAGTCCTTAGTAGGATTATTATCCACAATAGATTATTCAAGTGAGAAGAGAATCAAGAGAATCGATGATCAATAAAGCAATTTCATGATGGATCTAATTAGTTGAACACGTTTTTCTCATATTTGTTAAACTCAATCATATTTGCATTCATAGTTAGTTTTCAATTTGCATAGTAGTTTAGATTTTCAATCAATAAACCCCCCATATTAGTTACTTGGCACTTAAGCAATAACACATTTACACGAGTCTATGTGGGATCGACCCTTACTTACCGCTCTACTGAGTTGGTTAAGCTAAGGTTTCTTTGATAGGTATAACGACCACTGAAAATACCCCATCATTGATTGCACTAACTAGGCTAGATAGTCACTATTTGAGGGACGTGTTGGTATTGTTCTAAAAATTCTCACCTAGCTCCGTCTATGGCCTCGCCTTAGCACTAGAAAATGCTAATCCGTCTAGCCTTCCAGTCCATATAGGAGACCGTCTAGTCCGTCTAGGCACCCGTTTAGGCCGCCTAGGCGCTAGGCGGTCCCTCTCCACCTAGGCGCTAGGCGGTCCCTCTCCGCTTAGCGTCCGCCTAGAGTTTTATAGAACATTACGTGTTGGGAAAATGAGAATTACCACATCAGAATCTCACTCATAAAAAATAAACACTAGAACCATCTTTTAAATTTTATCTTAGCAAGATGGAAAATAGGAATAGAGAGAGTAGGAGATGGATGGAGCATAAGGCACTAAGTTGAGCGTGTAAATATCCAGGTCAACACTAGAACCATCTTTTAAATTTAAAAAAAATGTTTTGACCTCCGGAAGAAAACCGCGGTCGCGATCACCCAAACTGAGGTCGTGGTTTGGTTATTTTTTATTTTTTGGGGGGCGGAACCGGCAGTTCCACCTGGTTTGGAACCTCCGGTTAAGGAGCCGCCGGAACCGCCAGTTCCCCGGTTCCGGGGGTGGACGAACCGGAACCGGAACCGTCCCGGGAAACGGACCCGACGGTTCCGAAACCGGGACCGCCGGTTCCGGTTCCGGCCGGTTTCCCGCCGGTTTCGGGACCGCCGGTTCCGGTTCCGGCCGGTTTCCCGCCGGTTCCGGGACCGCCGGTTCCGGTTCCGGCCGGTTTCCCGCCGGTTCGCCGATTCCCCCGGAACCGGACCTAGGTCTATATGGTAGTTTGCAGCAGTGCAGAATCACGGGTTTGACTAGGCAGAAAGAGGTGAGGCGAGATATTAACAACGAAAGCTTCAGTTCATCTCCATTTCTTTCACGTCTCCGTCTCCTCCATTTCCTCCATATCTCTATCTCCTCCAACAACATTTTCTCCATTTCAAGTGCCCCATACCTCGTTTCTAAGCTACCCAAAATGAAATTTGAAGAGTTTCGGCCAAATCTTTCGCTATGCCAAACTTGTTAAAAGATGGTTGGGTATACATTTTTAATTTTGGTTGATTTTGTCAGGAAAAAAAAGTAGGTTTAGTATTAACATACATTTTGGTGGAAGAGTTCCGGCCAAATCTTTCGCTATGACCATCTTCCACTAGTTCTAGTTCCAGTTCATGTGGAAGGCGGAATTCACCCCGACACATACATTTAAACGAGGAGGTCATGCGAGAAAATGTTGGTGGATCGAACGCGTAGAGGAGGTTGAAATCATGACTTCGAAAGCAACGACGATCCAAAATCCCTACTTCTCCCACACCCCTTTCATCCCCATCAAGGGTTTAAGTATGTAATATTAGAACTTTCATCGATAATTATTTTCATTATTTCGCATCATTTAGATTATTAGTTTAAATTATGTTGTATTCTATAAATCTGTAGGGTTAATAATTTCATATAACTTATGTCGTGATTTTAGAATATACATAATACTCTATATTAGTTTTCTTGGTATTATGGGTTAAATTATTTAATTATTAGTGTTTAATTATTAGTAGGGTTTAATTATTTCTTTCAATTATTAGTTTTCTTGATCGATGTCGTAAATTTTTATGGTTTAATTATTTTGTTTAATTATTAGTTTTCTTGGTATTTATGGTTTAATTATAAGTTTATTGTATGTCATAATATTAGAATATACATGATATTAATTTATGTCCTAATTTATGTCATAAGAAAAGAAAATTAATTTATGTGTAATTTATGTCTTAATGTATGTCATAATATTCATGATATTAGTTTTAGGTTAGTGACGTTAAAATTGATGTAGATATAAGTGATATTCAGCAATTGAAAGGTCATTTAACAGAAGCGGTGGTATTTTTCTGGATCTTACCTTCGAACTCTTTGCGGACCCTGCCACGCACACCCATGAAATACAGGCTATGCGGTATCCGATCCATCTTCGTATGGGGGATACCAATTTCCCTCCCAATACCCGGACTCTCAGGGGTATTATATGTTGGCCAAAGAACTGCTCATGCCGATCACGCTCTACACAAACCCGAAGGGCTCCCAAATGTCGACCCCAGACCCTCCCATGCACTACGCGACCCCGGAGGAAACCAATATCATGGCCCATGATGATGCGGACCCGGGCTACGCGCCCTCGTCCATCTTGTAGGCGGATATCATGGCCATATAGATAGCTCCTTGCTTACCCCATTTCACACCCATAAGGCACATTACATTTGGGATAACTCAAAGGTAAGAATGACACATAATATTTTTGATTTTGTTTATATTGCTCAAAACTTATTTTTTGTTGCAATGTGAATAGTGGACGAAACTGCTTAAAGTCCATAGTCGGTCCCAATCGCTAGATTTGTTGAGCAGCTTGGTGAACCAAATCGACCCATAAGAGAAAACACCATGCCAAATTCTTGATGAAATTATGGTAATATCATCTAAGGATGAATTGGAGGCTTTGATAAGCTCATGGTGGAGCATCTGGTATTTCAAGAACAAGGTAGTGTTTGAATCAAACAATAGTAGGCAAATAGAATCTCAAAACAACCTTTGCGAGTTTATCCGTAACAAAGTAAAAGAACGAGAAAATGTTGATAAGACCGATGACACTTGACCTTGTGTTGGGGCCCAAAAGTCCAGAACACCAAGAGAATGAGAAAAAGTGCAAAGTGGAAAAAACCCGCAATGAATTATATTAAACTCAATTTTGATGGTGCAGTGATCGTTGATGGTGTGACCTCTTTCGGTTTTATCCTTCGCGTTCACACCGGTTCCCCCATCCACTTTGGCAAAGGACTGATTGGCTGGCAGTCTATTTTGATTTCTGAGGTCATTGCCTTACGACAAGGGAATCTTGAGGCCACCCGACGTGGCATTTCCCACATCCAGGTTGAAGGGGACAATTTGCAGTTGGTGAATATCGTACTTGTTGACTAGTGTTGTTCGTGGGAAATCGAGATGTTGCGGGCTGATATCCATTTCTTGCTCGTCCGGTCCGAGTGTTGGATATTTCTCACGTCGTCCGAGAGTGCGATCGGTGACAGACTATATTGTTGGTTCCTTTCGTCGAGTCTTATCTATTCCACTTACATTCAATTTGAGTCTTCAAAATCTCTTCCGTCAGGATACTTTAAAGAGGTCACTATTTTGTTAGCTAGTCTTTCTAATCATTTTTCTTGTCCAAAAACAATATAAATACATAGTGTAGTATGACGAGCAAAGTCCACTGAACTCTAATTAATTTTCGACAGAATACATAAACGGCCCCCTATACTTGGGTCAATTGGTCACTTGGTCCCTTTTACTTTAGCCCTAACCGTTTGGCCCCCTATAGTTGCACATTTCGAGCTATTGAACCCCTATTGAGCCACTTAACCCGGCTTTTTTAGGAGTGTAGTGCACGCACGATGATGTGTTATATTATGTTGCCACAAAGGCGATGACATGGATGCATTAACTATATCCACTTATGTATATCCTTAAATGCTAAATAAACAATAATTATATATAATTGCTATTCCTTCATTAATTACATGTTGTTCATTGCACTACTCTACGGTTATTCATTACAATCCAACTTTCTCATTTTGCACAAACCATCCAAGTATTCTCCAAGATAGAACGCCCACATATTTATGGTCATGCATTGAACTTTACCACTATTTAAACCAATCAAAGACCCCATACCAAATCACTCCCTCACAATCACAAAACACACAAGAAGATTCAAAACTCAACATTAGAGATCTAAAAAACACACACAAAATTTAAAAAAGATGAGCCACAACCATAAACACTTGTTCCTTCTTCTCACCATCCTAACTCTCGTTCTCTCCGCCACCGGATTCCGAGCTTTCCCCTTCATCATCTACCATCTCTGCATGCTCAATGGCTTCTCGACCGACACCTTATCGTTGCATTGCTACGATAACAACCCACCTCCCCCGGGGGATCCCGTTTTGATCCCAGTCCATGGAAGCTTCAACTGGTCGTTTCATCCTCTAATCGATCACCTCAAGACATACTATTGTGATGCACAATGGGGCATAAAAGGGGGACGAGGAGGATTTTGTAGGTTTGAAGCGTTTGCGGACGATATTTCCTTTGTGGATGATGATTGCGGGGGAAGGCATTGCATTTGGATGTATAACGAGACAGGTTTGTTCATGTTTAATTTGCAATCACAACAGTATAATTCAATGTATGAGTGGCATTCTGTACCCTAGATGATTTAACTTAGGGGTTATGAAGGTTTTTTTTTTTTGAGAAGGATTGAATATAGTTTGTGATGAATAAATGTAACCTCTCTATATAATAAAAAGTATATGTTTCTAGGTGAGGTGTTCAATGATACTTCTATATCAAATCCGAGCTTTTGTTACTTCTAACACATTTGAAATATCTAAAGCGTTAATTACAAATCAAATAATAATGATAGTTTGTGTTACAACACATTTTGTTTCAGAATTTGAAAGTCGTTTCGTCTTTGGGCAGATCAATATCAATCTACAGAATTTTGAATTAATTGTCAACTTTTATAAGTTGACAATGGTACCGTAGAATGTATATTTTTACAAGACCAAGCATACATTTTATAAGAGTACCGTTTTTTTTAGAAGGAGAGGCGGTACTCTCCGGCCTCTCGAGGAGGCGTTTTATTAATAATAAAAAAGTGGGCTAACTAGTCATCAAACGGGGGATAGTCCGGCCCCTAACATCATCAAGAAGTAATAAATAAATCCCCTCTGACGGGGCAAGCAATACATGATAATCTAAAGGTAAATTAAAAGCAATATTTACAAGAGTACCGTAGAATGCATGCATGGTCTCCCATAGGTTATATATATGTTAGGGAGTTTTCCTTTGCTAGATGAAATAAGAGCAAAGATTGAGTTTCAGAAGTATATTCTATATAACTCATACTCGATCTATCTATTCACTAAAAATTGTCCTTTAAAACTTTATCATAAACAATAAGAATTCTAATAGAGTTTTAATTTGTTATTTATTTATTCGGGAAAACACAAAACTAAAAATCCTTCGTATATTTAGTCAAATGATTAAAATTTCATGGTAGTCATGAGATTTTTGGTTTCGATTTCTATAGATAGTGTTCAAGGTTAAATAAAACTTTAAAAAATAACTAAAAACAAAATTTTATTCAAAATATTAATATTATAAGTGTAAGTTATCTAATCGAGCATTACAAAATATTTTAGTAACTTTTATCTAATAATTAAATCATTAAAAAACTATTAATAACAACTTTCTAAGGCAATATGTAAGGTATTGATTTCTCTCTCTCTCTTGTTTGGTAGAAATGTATTGTATTGGCCTTCAGACATTTAGTCAAACGGTTAGGGCTTCAATATATATATTGAAGCTAGTACTACGAGTTTTACGTTTCAACTTTTATAGGTAGTATGCTTGACAAAAAAAAATTATTGTTCTTTTTTAGGTTCATTTGGTATTATTATGTTTTATAGTTGAATTAAATCCGTAGAAAAAAATTCAAAGTACTAACTAGGCTAGGTAAGTTACCGTTTGAGGGGCGTGTTGAGAAAATGAGATTCCCACATCAGAATCTCATAATAAACAACTACTAGAATCATCTTTGAAATTGTATTTTCGTAAGATCGAAAAATAGGGATAGAGAGAGTAGGATATGGATGACGCATATTGGACTAATCTGAGCCTGTACATATCTAGGTCAACCTAGAATTTCGTAATTATTTAGAGGGATTAGACATCCCTCGGACAACATTTTCAAGCACCCCGACTTTTAAAACAGTGGGATCCACTGTAACTGTCAGTAGCAGTTCAAAGAATCGTTTCAAGCACCTCATACCTCGTTTTTAAGTTGCCCAAAATCATATTTGAAGAGTTTCGGCCAAATCTTCCGCTATGTCAAACTTGTTAAAAGATGGTTGGGTATGTATTTTTAATTTTAGTGTACTTCTTAATTACAATCGAATTAACCAGAAAGTCGAAAACTCCATCTCTCGCTAGTTCTAGTTCTTGTTCCCATGGAAGGAGGAATACACCCCGACCATACATTTTAACGATTAGGTCGCACGAGAGAACGTTGGTGGATCGAGCAATTAGAGGAGGTTGAAATCACGGCTTCAAAAGCCACGACGAGCCAAGATCCCTACTTCACGCACCCCTTAAATCCCCATCAAGGGTGTAGGTATGTAATATTAGAACTTACGTCGATAATTTAGGGTTTAATTAGATTATTATTTTAAATTATGTTGTATCCTATAAATTTGTAGGCTTTAATTATTTCGCATACTTTATGTTATGATTTTAGAATATACATAATATTCGTTTTCTTGGTATTTTTGGGTTAAATTATTTAATTATTTGTAGGGTTTAATTATTAGTTTTCTTAATTTATGTCGTAAATGTTTTTGGTTTAATAATTATTTCGATTAATTATTAGTGTTCTTGGTATTCATGTTGTAATTTCGGGTTTAATTATTAGTTTAAATTAGATTTATTGTATGTCGTAATATTAGAATATACATAATATTTATGTCATAAGAAAAGAAAATTAATATATGTGTAATTTATGGCTTAATGTATGTCGTAATATTCATGATATAAGTTTTAGGTTGATGTCGTTAAATTTGATGTAGATCTAAGTGATATTTCAGTGAAAGGTCATTTAACAGAAGCGGTGGTATTTTTTCGGATCTTACATTCGAACTTTTTACGGACCCTACCCCGCTCACCCATGAAATACAGGCTATGCGGTAGCCGGTCCTTCCTCGTATGTGGGATACCAATTTCCCTCCCAATACCCAGACTCAGGGGTACTATATGTTGGCCCAAGAACTGCTCATGCCGATCACGCTCTACAAAGGGCTCCCAAATGTCGGTCCGAGACCCTCCCATGCACTTTGCGACCCCGGAGGAGACTGATATCATGCCCCATGATGATGCGGACCCGGGCTACGCGCCCTTGTCCATCTTGTAGGCGAATATGGTGGTGGCCCTATCGATAGCTCCTTACTTACTGATAGCTTGCATATAGGTGTAGTTTAGATGCATATTTATGTCTATATTGCATGGTTTTAGCTTAGTTTAGTCTAGTTCTTACGTTTTCTAGGAAATTCGGGTTTTGCGCTTGTTTTGTTCGGTTTTGCAGATCTGTAGATAAACAATAAGCATGGGTGGGTGGAGCTTTGCGGACTATGGTAGAGTTTGATGAAGCTTTTAGTGATACAATTGAAGATTGGAAGAACCAAGGCCCAAGAGCTTGTATGAAAAGAACGCTTAAATCCGGGCTATGCATTGGAGTTCTTATTTCGACACCTCTATCTTGCAATGCTTGGTTTGGGAGGTACAATGGTCGAGTGAAGCTGAATTTGGTATCACTAGAAAGATAACTCAAAGACATACAATTCATATTTTTACTTCGATTCCAAATTCCAACTTGAAGGGGGTCAAAACAGCCTCTAAAGTGTCGCTTTAATGCTGAACCGAGAAGTGTCGCGGGCTAGGAAGGCAGTAGGGATGTTCACGGGTCGGGTCGGGTCGACCCGCAAAAAATTTTACTTATGACCCGCGACCCGACCCGCAACCCGACTTGCGGGTCGCAGGTGGACCCGCAACCCGCAATTTCGGGTCGGGTCATTGCGGGTCGGGTCGGGTTGCGGGTCGACCCGGTTTTTTAATAAAAAAAATAGTTTATATAGTAATAAAATTATAAAAATATACATATTTTTATAAATATTGAGGGTCGCGGGTCGACACGCAACCCGCGCGGGTTTAACCCGACCCGACCCGCGACCCGCAAAATAAAAAAATTCGACCCGCGACCCGACCCGCACGGGTCGCGGGTCGACCCGCAACCCGCAAATTGCGGGTCGAGTCGGTGCGGGTCGCGGGTGACCCGACCCGTTGAACACCCCTAGAAGGCAGGGTGCGCTGTCGCGCCACCCTAGGAAGAGACCGCGCCATCTGCGTTTCAATAGAGACATTGGGCTGCGAGTTTTGGACCTCGATTTGGACTTTATTAGATATTTTCCGACTTGTTTTATTGTATTTCGGGATAATTTGATCTTTGGAAACCTTTGGGTATTTAAACCTTGTTTTTAATTTCTCTTTCACAACTTGGATCATAATTTGGAGGCTAGGGTTTCTTCTCTCAAAGGAGAAAACTTTGAACCTTTTGTAAGTTTTTCTTTAATTTATTCATGCATTGATAAATTCATTGTGTTTGACTAGTTATTGAAATCATAGATTGCATATTATTGTAAGGTTTGATATATTGATTCTCAACAGCTTGAATAGGTTTTATTGTCTGTGCTTAAATGAATCGGAATTATTCTAGGGTTCTGTTAGATTTTCCACCTAATAGAATTTCTATGTTAATTTACAACTAATCTGATTAAGTCTCATTCGGGATTGATTAGATAAAGTAGCAACTATAATTGTTTAGACCTATTCGGGCTATTCAGTTGTAGAGGGGAATAAACCACAGATAACTCGATTAGTTGTTTGCGTCGAGTATTTGTTTTTATCGATACTTTAAACTTAGAGTTGTCATTTAATTGAATCTAGACGTTGTTCTAGGTTGTTAGATGATTAGGGTTGTTCGGACTGTCATCTCTTTCAACTAACTATAAAGTTTTGGATAATAATCCACGGTAGATTATTTAAGTGATTTAAGAATCAAGAGAATCAATGATCAATAAGCACATCTATGATAGATTTAACTAGTTGAACACGCTTTCCTCATACTTGTTTAATACAATCATATTTGCATTCATATTTACTTTTTAGTTTGCATATTAGATTAGGAAATCATTCACACACACACCCTCATATTAGTTACTTGGCACTTAAGTTAAACACTTTTACACAATTCTCTGTGAGATTGACCCTTACTTACCATTCTACTAAGTTTGATTAAGTTAGGATTCTTTGATAGGTATAATGGCCACCGAAAATATCTCATCACTTACCCACTTCCACACCCATAAGGCACATTACATTTGGGATAAGTATTAAGAACGACACATAATCTTTTTGATTTTGTTTATATTGCTCAAAACTTTTTTTTGTTGTAATGTGAATAGTGGATGAAACTGCTTAAAGTCCATAGTCAGTCCCAATCGCTAGATCTATTGAGCAGCTTGGCGAACCAAATCGACCCAAAAGAGAAAACACGATGCCAAATTCTTGATGAAATTAGGGTAATATCATCTAAGGACGAATTGGAGGCTTTAATAAGCTTATGGTAGAGCATCTGGTATTTCAAGAACAAGGCAGTGTTTCAATCAAACAATAGTAGACAAATAGAATCTCAAAACAACCTTTGCGAGTTTATCCGTAACAAAGTAAGAGAATGGAAAATGTTGATAAGACCAATGACACTAGACCTTGTGTTGGGGCCTAGAAATCCAGAACACCAAGAGTATGAGAAAAAGTGCAAAGTGGAAAAAACCCGAATTGAATTTTATTAAACTCAATTTTAATGGTGCAATGATCGCTAATGGTGTGGTTTCATTCCGGTTTATCCTTCGAGTTCACGGTGGCTCCCCCATCCACTTTGGCAGATGACTAATTGACTGGCAATCTGTTTTGATTTTCGAGGTCATCGCCTCACGACAAGGGATTTTTAAGGCCACCCAACGTGGCATTTCCCACATTCAGGTTGAAGGCGACAATTTGCAGCTGGTCAATGTCGTACTTGTTACCTAGTGTTGTTCGTGGGAAATCGAGATGTTGCGGACTGATATCCATTTCTTGCTCGTCCGGTTCGAGTGTTGGAGTATTTCTCACGTCGTTCGGGAGTGCAATCGGTGATAGACTACATTATTAGTTCCTTTCGTCGAGTTTTATCCATTCCACTTACATTCAATTTGACTCTTCAAAACCTCATCCGTCAGAATATTTTGGAGAGGTTACTAGCCTGTTAGCTAGTCTTTCTAATCATTTTCCTCATCCAAAAACAATATGAATACATAGTGGAGTATGACGAGCAAAGTCCACTGACTCTAATTAATTTTCCTTAGGGTGAGATGTATAATACACTAGGTGAACAAACCCGTGCATACGCACGGGACATTTAATTTACATATTCTTATTTTTACATATTTTTTAATGTTTTATATATACAATGTATTTTTGACGATTGCATTACAAATTACATTCATGATATCAAATTTAAAATACATCATTAATGATAATTAATTTAGGGAAATTATTTCATCGTATTCAATGTGTCATAAACTCATAGTATAGATTTATGTACTTCAAAAAACTTGATGCACAAATAAACAATCGTTCTAATTATTTTGAGTGTTTTCATTGCTTTATTATGCAATCAAAACTCCATGTATATTACGGAGTATCATACAGTGACAACAAAATGTCTAAACCAGTGAGATATAATATATTTATTTTATCATTTATCATACTAATCATGTAAGATAATATACACAAACTGATTTGAATAAAAATAATAATCTTTTGAATTATATGCATAAATTCAAATAGAGAAAATTTAAAACTAAAATTGTGAAATTTTATTATTTCTACCAAACAAAAAGCAAATGAGGAAAAATAAAAATTTCCAGGTATTTGATACACTAATTTTTGATTTGGCGGCTTAGGAAAATCATTTATTTAAAACAGTATCTTTCATCTTTTTCGCTTCAAGAATAGACTTGAATGGTGTGATATATGATGAGAATATTTTTTTTATCAATTTCTTTAATTATTGTTTTTTTATTTCATAACTTACACCAATATTAAAACATATAGATAGAGTAGAGAATAACAAAAAGATGCATAAAATAAAACAAATATGTAAATAAATAGAATGCAACTATAAATTGAACCAAATATGCAATATATTACTTTTCATCTTTCAAAGTTCCCTCAATAAAAATAACATTACCTCTTTAATACATGTTGTTTGGGTGTTGAATCTATATTTTTAAAATATTATGACTACGTATATTAGAGAAAAAAAAATTGTGTGAACCACCCATTTCTAGGATGTGAGAGTTTGGTAAGGTTTGTGGAAGGAATTGAAATTCTATATTTCAATTTATAGTGTAATTTTTTTGCAAGTGAATTTAAGTTGTATCATTAACACAATTAATTGTATAATTTAAATAGGTTTACGGTTACAGTTTTTATTTAATTATGGAGCATTGGTATTGGAGCATTGGTATAACATAAATAAACGTATTAGTTTTATATGTTAAAATGTTAGTAATAATGAGTAGATTTTGACATGATATTATGCTTCTAAGAAAAACCAAAAGGTAAGTAGCCTGAGATTTTTTTTGGTCATTGCCACCCCGGTTCAGCGGAGAGCTTTGCTCCATCAAACGCCTACATCTGGAGTTCGAGTCTCGCGAGGGCCCCTTTATTTTTGGGTGAGATCTACTCTCCCAACAAGTTCATTTCTCCTCCACTGAGAATCGAACCCTCGACCTCAGCGAAGGGAAGCGTAACCCCTCCCACTACGCTACATGCTTGTTGGTTCAACCATTGAGCTAAAGAGTTTATTGTTAACATGTAAAACATAATTGACTTAATATGAGTAAGATGTATGATATGTGCAATAAATGCACTTCGTACACAACTTTTTATTGTTATATATAGATGTCATACATTAATGGAATATATGTATTAATTATATCCACTTATGTATATCCTTTTTTTTATCTAAAAAATTTAGGGCGAGGGGATGACGTTCCAGACCAAGGACAGGAAAAACTCAAGAGTTCCGTGAATTCTTACAAAGAGATTTACATTTACATTTACCTCATCTCAAGCAGATTAGTGGGGAACCGAACCCCTTGAGGTTACACTTATGTATATCCTTAAATGCTAAACAAGCAATAATTATATATAATTGCTATTCCTTCATTAATTACATGCTATTCATTGCACTACGTACTCTATGGTTATTCATTACAATCCAACTTTCTCATTTTGCACAAACCATCCAAGTATGCATTGAACTTTACCACTATTTAAACCAATCAAAGACCCCATACCAAATCACTCCCTCACAATCACAAAACACACAAGAAGATTCAAAACTCAACATTAGAGATCTAAAAAAAAAAAAAAACACAAAATATAAGAAGATGAGCCACAATCATAAACACTTGTTCCTTCTTCTGACCACCCTTACCCTAGTTCTCTCCGTCACCGGATTCCGAGCTTTCCCTTTCATCATCTACCATCTTTGCATGCTCAATGGCTTCTCGACCGACACCTTATCGTTGCATTGCTACCATAACAACCCACCTCCCCCGGGGGATCCCGTTTTGATCCCGGTCCATGGAAGCTTCAACTGGTCGTTTCATCCTTTAATCGATAACGTCAAGACGTACTATTGTGATGCAAAATGGGGCACAAAAGGGGGACGAGGAGGGTTTTGTAGGTTTGAAGCGTTTGCGGACGAGATTTCCTTTGTGGATGATTATTGCGGGGGAAGGCATTGCATTTGGAAGTATAACGAGACAGGTTTGTTCATGTTTAATTTGCAATCGCAACAGTATAATTACATGTATGAGTGGCAGTCTATACCCTAGATGATTCAACCTAGGGGTTATGAAGGGTTTTTTTATGAGAAGGATTGAATATAGTTTGTGATGAATGAATGTAACCTCTCTATATAATAAAAAAAAGTATATGTTTCTAGGTGAGGCGTTCAATGATAGTTCTATATCAAATCCGAGCTTTTGTTACTTCTAACACATTTGAAATATCGGTTCGGTTAATGTGTGTCCATGGACACACAATAAAAGTGTTAATTTGGGAAACTATTTCAAAACTATTTCCTAAATTGAAATTAATAAACCCTTTTAAAAAAATCAAAACCAACAAACAATATCCAGATTTATCATGATTAGAAATTTTATTGTGTACCCATGAACACACAATAGAAAAATCCTTAAAATATCTAAAGCGTTTATTACAAATCAAATAATAATGCTAGTTTGTGTTACAACACAATTTGTTTCAGAATTTGAAAGTCGTTTCGTCTTTGGCGGGTCAATATCAATCAAGAGAATTTTGAATTAATCGTCAAATTTAAAAAATGTATAAGGCTTCGTCTTAATTTTTTCTTATTTTTCTCATCATGAATACATACAAATATAATACTCCCTCCTATCAGAAAATATAAATCGTTTTAGTTTTTATCACAATTTTTAAAAAAATCATTATTTACATTTAAAATAGTATACTTTTTATCAATTTTATCCCTAATTATTTATTTACCACCCCTTTTAATCAATAAGTGAAAACTTTTAGTCAATGAAAACAGATTTTAATAACACTTTTCACATCTCACTCATTATTAATTACCTAAAAACCTAAAACGACATATAAAGTTGTTTAAATTTTAAGTTCTAAAATGACTTATATTTCCGATCGGAGGGAGTACAACTTATTAGCAATGACAATGAGATGGGCTTGGAAGAGATCGAATACCATCATTGTTTCTATCCACGTTTAGAGTTTCGATTGAGGATTAAAACGTCCCTATCTCCATTACCGTTCTTGCTTACTGAAGCTCTAAATCTATAGACATGATTATTCTTCACTACAAGTCTACAAGGATACTTTACTTGAAACATGTCGCCCATTTTATTGTAAAATATATCTCTAGACATGATAATGTTGTAGCCCATTTTGTTGTTTGTTTATTATGGCCAAATTCGGGTCATGAACAAGTATTCGGACCTTGTTCTTCGCAAGACATTGGCGTTAGCGGAAATGGGTATTTAATAAAAGCTACAACTTCTCTCTCAAAAAAAAATACAATACTTGAAAAATTCGGACATTCACTTGCCATGTTCTTATTAAAATTTTAGGCAACACATTTACAATAAAGATTTTTCTAATGTGTGTCCATGGGCACACATTTAGAATTCTAATCTTGATAAATCTGGATATTGTTTGTTAATTTTGATTTTTTTAAAAGGGTTCATTAATTCCAATTTAGGGAATAATTTTGAAATAATTTCCTAAATTGTGTGCCCATGAGCACACATTAGACGAACCGTTACAATAATTACAATAATCATAATTTATATATTGTATTATATTTGGGTTAACTTATTAAAATATACATACATTCCACCCTGTAATGCTCACTAGCTCCAGTGGTAGAGTTGTAGCCACTAGTCATCACATTTTTGCTGCCATATCATGAACCAATTCACCATGTCTTTAATGCGCTCAGCCATAATTTTTAAATCTATTTTGTAGATTAAGGCAATGCTTTATTATAAGTAAGCTAAACAAGATAATTACACAAATTGATTCAAGAATTATATTGGCCACACAAAGAGCTTAATAAGAAAATTTAAGGACCAATTCTGGAGAATGAAGTGCGTCCAATAGACCAATTCTAAATATTCATTGGATGTTTTCAATGAATTTGTTTAAAGCCACCCCTCCAAGCAATGCATTTCTCATAAGCTTCATCTATGGTACACATTGCTCAAAATAGATCAAGTGTCACTGAATCTTTAACTGAACTTATTGTATAGATTTCGAGTACTATAATTCCATTGCAGTGATCACTTGTGTTTTTTTTAAAGGAAAGTGCTCAGATGCACTTCGCTATTTTTGTTAATCATCTCATTCAGATAAACTGTTCCCATGGCTCCACACGAGCTAATGCATGGGCAACTGAAAATCACTAAAGAGAAAATAGGTACTAGCTGCTTGATATCATTTAAGGTATTTCTATCTCAATAGAACACCTGCCTCTAATGAATGCTTGAGACTCAGCCAGCAGAGGACTTTGTTTTTTGGTAGAAGGAGAGGCGACACTCTCCGGCCTCTCAAGGAGGCGTTTTATTAATAACGAAAAAAATGGGTTAAGTAGTCAGCAAATGGGAGATAACCCGACCCCTAACATCATCATGCAAAGAGTTAATAATCCCCTCCGGCTAAGTAGAAAGCAAAGGACTAGTTATGGAAGAAAACTGTTTAGTTCCTCCCACTATCCATCTTCCACCATGGTCTCTAATTGCGATCCCCAAACCAGTGCCTCTATTTTCTCTAACAGAAGCATCTGTGTTTAACTTGAGCTGTTTCTTTTCACCACTGCAAATCAATCTTGAGCTCTCCCAAAAAAACTACAGCATCCTCCACTAACTCCCTCGCTGAAGTGAAAATTTCATCAAAAGCCCAGGCATTTCTTCTGTTCCAGAGTTTCCAACAGATCACTTGGAGGAACTTGTCAAACTCCCCAGCTGTACAAGAATCAATAACAGAAACAGTATCCACATCCAAATCAACCAGATCCCAGACCTCAGGAGGGAAAAAAAACACAAATCTCTCAAAATGTGTAAATCAGTTTCCTCAGCCAACCCACAACAAGGACAAAACATTATGTCTACCACTGATGCGTTTTGCCAATCTAGAATCCAACTCACCTAAAGGTTCAAAGCGTACCATTTTTGGGGTTTCGAATTGAAGAGAAATCAGGGAGGGACTTTATCCAGTGCTCACAACTTTCATCCTTGCTAATAAATTCTAGTATAATGAGCTCCAGGAGTGAGTTAGGTAAGATCTTTCTGTCATGCATTTTCTGAAGAAGCTCTATAACTCTAGCACTTTCTTTTCGACGAGCAAAGCCACATAGCAATGGACTAAAAGTAATAACGTCTGCGGGGCAACCCTTGGCTTCCATTTCAAGAAGCAAATTATATGCCTCCTCTAGCTTCTCTCCTCTACAATACCCATCTACCAATGTGCTGTACGAGACAGCATCAGGGGAACAGTCCTTCAAATCCATTTCAAGAAGCAAATTGCTTGCCTCCTTCAACATCCCTGCTTTGCAGTACCCATTCAACAAGGTGTTATATGTCACGACATCAATCTCATAGCCAAAACTACCCATCAATGAAAACACTTTTCTTGCATCATCTATCCTTCCTTCTAAACAGAGACCGTTGATCAAACTGTTGTAAGTAAATAAGTCAGGGAGCACGCCTCTTTGGTTCATCAACTCTAGCAATTTCTTTGCTTGTTCTAGATTTCCTTTCTTGCAGAGTTCAACCATTATCACATTGAACGTCACCACATCAGGAGAAATACCATCAGTAATCATTTTCTCCAAAAGTTTTTTAGCCTCCTCATCATTTCCACTATGATACAACCCATCAATTAAACAATTATAGACAATGACGTTGGGAGAAACACCGTTGCTTTTCATTTTTGAGAAAAGCCTTTTAGCCTTACCCACGTATCCTTTTTTACATAGCCCGTCGATCAAAGAAGCATAAATAACAATATATGGACTAATACCACTACTTTGCATTTCGTTGAAAATCTCTTCTGCCTTATCGACATACCCTTCTTTGCATAGTCCGTCAATTACAGTAGCATAAGTAACCCGGTCTGGTCCACAAGCTCCAAGATAACCTTCCTTTACACCCATCTTTTTAAGGTCACTAAATAAATTTAGGGCATCTTCAGTTTTCTTCAAACGAAAAAGGCCTTTCATTAAGCTGTTTATAGTCACAATATCAGGAGGAATTCCCTTACTAGTCATATCCTCAAGCAAACTCATAGCTTCATCTATCTTCCCGACTTTGCAGTACCCATCCACTATTGTGCTATATGTAATAACACCAGGGGCCTCACCTCTTTGGATCATCATTTTCAAAAGCTCCATTCCTTCTTCCATTCTACCTTTCTTGCATAGTAAATTTATTAGAATGTTAAATGTCACTGAATCAGGACTAAGATCACCGTCTATCATTTCAAGAAAGAGTGACTTAGCATCTTCTTCCATCCCAGAACGACACAATCCATCAATTAAAGAATTGTAATAAACAACATTGGGTGAGATTTTGGCATCCTGTTGTTTTGAATCAACTATAGGCCACTCTACACGACAACCATCCACAAGAGAAAAGGACAATGTGATTTGCTTAAAGGGCTCTTCACGAGACGTACACTCCTTGTGATGCACTATTTCCCGGTGCAATTGAAGGGCTGTGACTGCATTTCCGGTCTTACACAAACAATTAATCATAGTACTGTAAGTAAAGACAGTAGGAGCACACCCGAACCGGACCATCTTTGGCACCAAACGAGCTGCTTCAACCACTTTCTCCTCCAAACACAAGCCTTTGAGCAACGAATTAAAAGTAATAACATTCGGGCGGTATCCATTCTTCAAAACGAGGCCAAATGCTGAAAATGCAGCACCGCCTAATTTCATGGTACCATAGCAATTGACCAAAATACTTAAGGTGATAGGATCTGATCTCAAGCCAAGAATACCAGAAACATCCAATATCTTGTAGAAAGAGATAGCAACAGAATAATGCTTACCCTTAACGAGAGCACCCAAAAGTCCATTGAAGCGTGAAATCGAGGGCGAGGGTCTGAGAGAAAGCATGTAATTGAAGAAGTAATGAGCGTCCTTGATGCTAAATTTGCCCGACTTACAATCAATTCGCAGGAATCTGTCCAGTGCTAATGAAGGCGGGACCTTTTCTGAAATACCTCTAGAAGTCATCCTCACTCGCAGCAACTATAAAAAGATTTAATGAACCTCGATAAGTTGGGAATTAGATCCTGGAGTAAAATCAATTGCAACCAATTATTTTTAGCGGAAGCATAGCATATTAGCATGAAATGGCGAAATTATTTAAGAAAATCCAGAGTTGGTGAAGGGGAAGCAGGCATGGCGAAATCGCAATTGGGGATTTAGGGCGAAATCAGTGCAATTAGAAGAGGGACTAAAAACAAAGAAGGAGAAATGATATTTGTATGAACTCTCACCGTTGCCGTCGATTCCCAATTTCCCAGTGACTAGTGAGCTGAATACTAGTAGTAATAGAGAGAAAGCAACTTGAGAAAGGAGAAAAGAAGAAATGATATTTTCGTATAGCGGGCCTGTCTGTAAACAGGCCCAAGTTCACTCAACTGATTTTTTTTTTTTTAGGCAAGTTCATTCACCTGATAAACAACCCCGGGAAGGAACAGAGAGAACTAGGAGTCTAGGACGGAACGACGGACTCGGAAGAGAGAATCCTTCACCGCCGGCATATCTTCTTTGCCTCGTCAAATTCGTCTCCAAAATTGATCGGTTTGAACTTGTCCTTCTCACTTTATGTCAACTTTGGTTCTTATTTCTCAATTGAGAAATACCTAAATTTTCGTTAATTTTGTGCCGCTGGCGCTTGCCTGAGAACTACGTTTCGAGCTTGCCTGAGAACTCCAGGCCGCCGGTGGGGGCGGCGCCCCCATCTTCCTCCGCCACTTTAACCATATATATTGTACTATGACTTACCCATATAGATTGTACTATGACTTACAATGTCGGTGTTAACCAAATCCGATTGATTGGGGATATTATGTTTTCAAACTTATGAGGGAGATACTATCACAAGAAAATCCTCCTCTATTGCATCCTAAGCATGGAAAGATGATGTTTTAAGTCCCTACTTATTATATTGTATGCTGAAGCTAAAGATGCTTGTGTTCCCAGTTGTTTTTTGGTGAATTTTTGGTAATGTGACTATCTTTTTTAGGGAGTCAGATACTTGTGAAAAATAAGTGCTCTATTACTTGTCAAATTATGTGCAGAAACATCAGATTTGTCGATTTTTTTTTTCTCATGGAGAGGAAAAACAAAATTTGCTGGCTGTTTGCTCTTATGACTTGAGCTCAATTTGATTTTGTTAGCTTAATGGAGAGCTCCAATTCTGCCTCATTGTAGGAACTTCTGGGAAATATCCTGATCAACTCTGGATAACATGATTTGGTGGCTCAGTGGCAGGAGAGGAAGTTGCAAATGGATCAAAGATAGAAACGCGTATATTTACATGCAGAAGTTTGGTCTTGTTAATGTAAATCTGAAGTGGGTTAAAGATAAAGCCTTGGATGAAGCTGTGGAGAACCAGAGAGATCTTAGAGCTACTTCCTTTCTTGTTTCCTTAATCTTTTCCTATCATCCTCATTATGTACCCATCTATCGTCTTAATCGATATTATAAACAGCTTGATCTGCCTGGAGATGTTAAGCTATCAACCTTTATAAGAAGATACCCAAATATCTTCCATGAATCATCTTTTTTTGATACTGGTGGAACTCCTGTCCCGTCATTTGGATTGAGCCCTGATGCTTTAGATCTGCATTTGGAAGAACGCAGTGTCCTTCAACAAAACCAGATGTCTATTTTGAATAGGCTTAGAAAACTGCTCTTGCTTACTAGAGATCAGGTTCTTCCTTTGCAAACCATTGACCAGTTGAAATGGGATATGGGTCTGCCTTTTGATTACCACCAATCCTTAATTCCACTACACCCTGGAATTTTCTCCTTTAACAGCCTTGTGGATGGCCGTGTTGGTTTGAAGCTGTTGTCATGGGATGATGACCTGACCCTTTCCCATTTGCAAAAATCTATGGGTATGACTGGAAAAGATGAAATAGATAATAGTGACTGCCTTGCTTTTCCCATTGGATTTACCCGAGGCTTTGGATTGAAAAGGAAGTTTTTGACATGGTTAAATGAGTGGCAAAAACTCCCTTACACTTCTCCCTACATTGATGCTTCTCACTTGGATCCTCGTACAGATGTTTCTGAGAAACGGATTGTTGGAGTATTTCATGAGCTTCTCCATCTAACTTTGCAAAAGAAAACAGATCGCAAGAACGTTAGCAATCTCCGAAAGCCTTTGTCTTTGCCACAGAAGTTCACAAAAGTGTTTGAGCGCCATCCTGGCATTTTCTACATCTCCAAGAAATCTGATACTCAGACAGTTGTTCTCAGGGAAGCCTATGATGGTCACACTCTTCTTGAGAAGCATCAGCTTGTGGATATAAGGGAAAGACTTTTAGGTATGATGAAAGAAGGGTTCTTGGATAGAAGTCAGGGCTTCTACAAGAAAGGGAGCTATTTGGTTCTTGGCCGTGGAAAATGCAAGGCTGGACAATTGAAAAATGGTAGTATGACTTCCATGACAGCAATCCCGATCTCCGAGAGTGAGGGCCATTAGAAGCTCAACCTGTTTCACTGTCGACTTCCATGTGGCCTTAGGTAAGAGCATATTTCCAACTTTATGTATACAGTATTATTAAATATTTTTTAGACTTGCAAATTAGCAAAGTAAAAAGAAAGACAGAAGTTTCGCGTGGAAACCTTGAGGTTCGACGTTATTTATGAGGTGTACTAAACTTTAACCTAATTCGTGTGGTAACCCCGACATTTATACTAAATTCATCTCATATTCTCAACGGTTAAACCTAACTTTCACCGTTAACTTTTTTTTTAAAAAAAGGAAATTGGAAATAAAAAAGAAAACACGAATTTACTTTGTTCCTCTGGTGCAGAAGACGACAACCACCGTGGACAAGATTCCAAGCGCACGTGGCTTGTGCGAAGAAGATGGCGAAGTGGCTACCAGTCGGTGAAGGCAACTGGCAGCGATCATGAACGCGTCCGCTTCTAGTGTTTATTTCGTCGAAGAAGGATTGTTAGGGAAGATGTCAGCGCCGGTGGTGTGCGAACATGTCGGTGGTTTGGTTGGTGTTATGCAAAGACGTCAACAATCTAGGTAATTTTTCAATTTTAACTATCAAAATTCAGGGTATATGGATTGTTAGGGATTTTGATTTAGGGGCTGGACTAAGTTAATGGTGTACTTTTTCAAAGACTGGATTAGTTATACCTTTAAAATCATAACTCAGGGTTATCCTAAAATATAATGCTTGTTTCAAAATTGATGTTTTAGGTGACTCTTATTTGCATAGATTGATCATGGTTAGTCTACCTATTGCTCAGTTTAGATGATTCCATCTCTCATTAAGTTAAACATTTCTGAAGAGTATTATATGCTTGGGTTGAATGCTTGTGCAATTTATGATTTTAGAGCACTGTACTATGCTTGCAGAGATGAGCTAGAGTCTTCTTCACCAACAATACATTGTTGTGCATTTCTTGACTGAAAATTTCCCTCTTGGATTACTCCCATGTTAGTTGCTCTTCCCTTCTGTGTCTTTGGCATATATATGATGAATGATGATGGCCCGTTTTCTTCAAATTGTCATGCTGGAGATGTTTTCTTCATTTCCCCTCTCATATTTGTCATTAATTTTATCATGGTTCATTATATATTAGATCAGTCATGATTGTGCTCACTAAAATTTAATTTAAAATCAAGCAAATATGAAACACATACTGCATTTAGCAGTTTCCTAGTTTGAAAACTTTTTAATTTATATATAATTATTTCTTTAGTGTAAGCATTCCCTACAAGATCTTAGACTATATATCTCCTTTTTATGTATCTTGAACAATAATGTACTTGATTGATTTATAAAACAGCATTGTAAATTATTTCCTTGAGTTGAGCTACTAGATATTAGGATCCAATATCATTTCATTGGATAGTTTTTATTTAAATATGTGGATCTTATTCTAAAAATTTCAAAAGACACTCTAGTACTGGTTCTTGTTTTAGCACTAATGAGAATACCACCTGATTTGTGTATTCTGTACCAATTCTTTCATCCCACTAATGTTGTGCTGTTGAAGTTTCATTTTGGTTCCTTATCTTTCTCCAGCTCTTGATTTGTATGCCTATTTCCCAGCTTGTATCTAGGATTTTTAAATTCTATATCTTGTTACAAGGCTCTTGCATGATTGTTCTGTTAATAATGTAATTGCAGAGTTGCATCTCGTTGGGTTCAATTGTTCAAACATTAACGGGCATGGCTGCTACAACTACGATAAAAAGAATGGCATACAATCGATCTATACAAGAAGCTCGAGATTATTGTACAAGTGTAAGCGACCAAGTTCGATAGAGAGAGCTTATGACATGACTGGTCTTCAAGCAATGCAGGATTACAAAAATTGTCTTAGAATAAGATAGGGAGTTTGGATTTGTTTTGGCCAGTGATAGGCAAGGAGACGTCTTATCTTCGTCTCATAACCTATGTTGTAAACTTTATACATGTTTGGTTTTGACAAACTATAATTGAATTGGAAAATAGAAAATACTATAAATTTTAGTTTTGGGTTGTGTTTTTGTGGTTGTGACAAACTAGAGTAACATTTGCTATTTTAAAGCTTCTGCAATTGTTTTCTAAGCTTCTAATCAACAGTATGCCACAACAAAGTGTCTAATATAACAACCATCAGCATAGTTTAAGTAGTCTTGAAAAGTGCCAAAATTGGTCAATGATTTCAGAAGGTAGATAGAGGATATTAGATCTTAATATACTAATGAAAGCTTCGCCCTTCATCTACAAAATAAATTCAGAAGAAATCTGTTCCGGTTTTGATTTTTGAGCTTTGAGCAAACCTCTCAACTTGAAGCTTTGAAGCCAACACCAGCATTTGATCTCTCCCATTAAAGCATCCAGTTCTCTTGATAATTTCTTGTATGCGTTCAACTTGAATGCAATCCATAGCGAGTTACTAATCCACTGCCACGCAGCGCTCAAATGGCATTAGGGAAAGTAAAATGCAGTGCATTAGATACTTAATTAAGACAGCATGTAGTAAAAAAGATAAAGATCAAGAATACAACTCACCTCAAGGTTCAATGCCAGTCCTTTTTTAGGTTTCTAAATGAAGAGAAATCAGGGAGGGATTTTATCCAACTCTCACAACTTTCGTCCTTGTTGATACATTCTAGTATAATACGCTTTGTGTGTGAGTCGGGTAAGATCTTTCTGTCATGCATTTTCTGAAGAAGTTCTATAACTCTAGTACTTTCTTTCTGATGAGCAAAGACATCGAGCAATGTATTAAAAGTAACCACGTTTGGGGGGCAACCCTTGGCATCCATCTCAACAAGCAAATTGTATGCCTCTTCTAGCATCTCTCCTCTACAATACCCAAATATCAATGTGTTGTACGAAACAACATTAGGAGAACAATCCTTCCATTCCATTTCAAGATGCAAATTGCTTGCCTTCTTAAACATCCCTGCTTTGCAATATCCATTCAACAACGTGGTATATGTCACAACATTACCCTCGTAGCCTAAACTTCCCATTAAAGTAAATACTTTTCTTGCATCATCAATCCTTCCTTCTAAACAGAGACCGTTGATCAAACTGCTGTAAGTAAATAAGTCAGGGAGCACGCCTCTTTGGTTCATCAACTCTAGCAATTTCTTTGCTTGTTCCATATCTCTTTTTTTGCAAAGTTTATCAATTATCACAGTGAACGTCACCACATTTGGTGAAATACCATCAGCAATCATCTTCTCCAAAAGTCTTTTAGCCTCCTCATCATTTCCATGATGGTAAAATCCATCAATCAAAGAGCTATAGACAAAGACATTAGGAGAAACACCACAGCTTTGCATTTTCGAGAAAAGCTTTGTAGCCTTATCCATATATCCGCTTTTACACAACCCATCAATCAAAGAACTATAAACAACAAGATTAGGGTCAATGCCGCTGCTTTGCATTTCGAAGAAAAGCTCCTCGGCCTTAGTCAGATGTCCTTCTTTGCAAAGTCCGTCAATCACTGTAGCATAAGTAACCTGATCTGGCCCACAAGCTCCAAGATTACCTCCCTCTACATTCATCTTTTTCAGGCCGCTAAATAGAATTAGAGCATCTTCGACTTTCTTCGACTGAAAAAGACCTTTCATCAAGCTATTTATAGTGACAATATTAGGAGGAATTCCCTTACTACCCATATCCTCAAATAAACTTATAGCTTCTTCTATTTTCCCGACTCTACAGTATCCATATACTATTGTGCTATATGTAAAAGTGCCAGGGGCCTCACCTCTCTGGATCATCATTTGCAAAAGCTCCATTGCTTGTTCTACTTTACGTTTCTTGCAGAGCAAATTTATAAGGATGTTAAAAGTCACAGAATTAGGATGAACCCCGTTATTTATCATCTCAACAAAGAGTGACCTAGCATCTTCTTCCATCCCTGAACGGCACAGCCCATCAATCAAGCAACTGTAAGAAACGACATTCGGGGAAATTGTAGCATCCTTCCCTTTCATACCTGTTGTAGGCCAGTCTATAGAGCGTCCGTCAATGAGAACATATGACAATGTGTGTGCGTTACAAATATCTTCAGTATCACCCATCTTACCATGCACCAATTCCCGGTGCAACCGAAGAGCTACAGCAGCGTTCCCAGTCTTACACAAACCGTTCATCATAGTGCTGTAAGTAACGATATCAGGAGCGCAGCCCAACCGAATCATCTTTGAAAGCAAGCCAACAGCTTCAAAAACTTTCTTCTCCAAACACAGCCCTTTGATCAACGAATTAAAAGCAAAGGTATTGGGACAATGACCGTACTTCAAAATGAGGCCTAGAGCTGAAAATGCAGCATTCCCTAATTTCATGCTACAATAGCAGTTGAGCAAAACAGTTAAGATGTAGAGATTTGATCTCGGTCCAAGAACACCAGAAATATCCAATGTCTTGTAGAAATTGATGGCAAGAGAGAATTCCTTAAACTTAACAAGAGCACCCAATAGTGTACTGAAACATGAAATTGGAGGAGGAGGTCTCATAGAAAGCATTTGGTCGAAGAAGTAGCGGGCGTCATTAATGTCAAATTTGCCCGATTTACAGTCAATTTGCAGGAATTTGTCAAGTGCACTCCAACTACCATTACGCAAAATCTTTGAAGAAGAGAGCTTTTTAATGCTACCTCGTGTGGCCATTGTTGCTCGTGTGCGCTGGAGATGGATCCTTACAAACGCCGTCAGATGAAGAGAACAAGGAGAGCACAGAATTTAAATTACAGAAGCTTCCCTTTTTCCTCTAAAACCGCCCACATATAGTCACAAATTCGAGCTTAAGAACACTGCCCAAAATCCAAACAAAGTGAATCCGTAAACAATTAGAAATTATCAAAGATGAGAGATATAGGGTTTTCAGATGAATTGCAGTAAGATTAGTGTTCATTGAGCATAAAACAACACAAGATCAAGTCTTTTCATCTCATAGCTTCAGATACAGGCCTTTTTAAGATCGAATTTAACCATTATCGAGAGAACTTACCACTACCGAGAGAGATAGAGAATCAACCGGCGGTGTGGACGAGAAATAGACCTTTTTATAGGAAATGGAGTTTGGGAAGGAAATGAAGATTTTAGTTTAGAGAGGTTGGGAAGGAAATGGCATCTGGGTGACTCAGAAACAGCAGACAGACGGGTTTCACAAGTTCTAGTCTCAGTCCTATACTCTTGTGTCAAGTGCAAAAAATGACGTGACGAGATTGAGTGTTCGAGAGTTTCCTTGATGTCATCTAATCTAATCGAGCTATTTGATAACTTGCGGTAATACCTCCAGAGAGGCCTTGGATTAGTATTGTTTTGATTTTATGCAAATTGTTGAATAGATTAGAATGCCCAGTTTTTCTAATTTTTTTTTGTTGTTGTTGAAAGAACCAGTTTTTCTGAATTTGATCCTATTTCTAGCCCAATTTCGTAAGATGTGAATGATAGGTATGGAGTTACAAACAAACTCATTGTAAAAATTAAAAATCCATCATACATGTGAAAATTTTCATGTATTACAAAATGTTTAGAATATTTCCAAGATGACATGAAAAACATGCACATAAACAAATGCTCACCCTCTTAACATACAATGATCATGTGATAAAAGAGATCACAACAAGGAACACATTGAGATTTCATAATCCCAAAACTTACAATTAAGCAAATTCTCAAGTACCTGTTTGTATTGGCAAAGTCGCCTTCTACAATATATAGAACGCAAATATATAGCAAGATCATATTAAGCAACTGACTTCTATGTCCTTATTCAGTGCAAACACTAACACGGTCACACTTTCAGCACTTGAGAAATGGAACTCTAATTCATCTTTACAACTGGGGAAGTTTTGAGCTTTTTCTTTCGCCCATTTGATCTTCTTCCAAAACGAGGCAAATAATTCAATTATGTACATAAAAGAATCTGAAAGAAGGCTAGATGAAATAGAAAAGTTGAAAACCATAGATCCATCAACAGAGCATTCCAAAATAATCAAGGCTGCCAACATTAACAATCCTTAACCAAGGGAGGAACAAGAACCTGTTTACATTTCCCCTCTACTACGACGGATCATAAATATGATCAAAATGAAGCTTAAACTCGTGTGTAGAGCCAAGCACATCAGATTGAGTCGTCCTAGACAATGATTCGTAATTCCTCCAATCCAGCTGATAGTTCTCCTGTTCATCTTCTTCTAATAAGCTCAATTGAGAATGCGTTTCGTGGTAATCCTCACTCGAATGAGGCCGGTTGAAATCTGGAGGCTCAAGAAAGCTAGCCTGCGGGCCGGGCTCATGGAGGTCCAACGGGCTAGTCCGGGCCCACCATTGGCTGTTCTTGAGATTCCGGCTCGAGCTTTCCTCGCGAAAGAAATTGTTGGCGGATGTAGAAGCTTCTAGATGCGTACTCAACCGATGATCCTCAACGAGTTCTTCATTCTTGATCTCCTCATTACTATTATGAAACAATGGCGGCACCCACAACGCGCTTTCACCTGGAATGTCAACCCTGATGTCAGACGACGACACTGGAATGTCGTGGTGGGCCCCCCGGGAAGTGTAGTACCAGTCCAAAAGGTAAGGGTGGTTTCTCAGGTCCATTTCGATCAACCAAGTCGAACCCGTATGGTATCTGGGTAAATGAGGGTTAAAGGGCGGCGGAACTTGGGAGTCGCGTAAAATGTGGCTAGTTCTGGAGCGCTGATGATCCCTTAAATTTGGGCTCCATTGCCTCGTTGTGTTTTGTGTTGAGTACGGGTTTCCGGCAATGGTTCCTCTTAGTTGCTGGTCTCTGAAGTTTCTGAGGGTTGTAAGAAATTGCATCCCTTGTGAATCTGGTTGCCAGTAAAGGTAGTTGCTCTGGAAGCTGCACAACAGAATATTGCAAAGAAAATATATGTTGTGAAAGATCATCCCAAATAAAATTAATGTGAAGGTTTAGATAAAACAGGAGACAAATCATGCCTTAAGAATGACTTTTCCATTTTCCCCTGAGAACTCCTCTTAGACCGGTCAGAGTTGCAAGGAGAGCCGTAATGGATGTTGCCATGATCCTTGAAGTCGAAAACACTAAAGCTGTACAATGAAACAGATAAAAATGAAACTAAACTGAATTGGCAACAGCCGTTGTTGATTACTTCAATAAAATTAATGGACCATGACCTGCAAACATCGCCGACTCCTTCAACATTGACAGTAAAATCAGAAATGAACTGCAGAATGTCATCCACCCGCTGTGACAAATAACATTAAAGAAAATCAACTCAAAAAAAGCCTATTTAGCAAAAAACAAAGAAGAAAGTTGAGATGGCTATGGAACGAGAAAAGAATGGATAATAACCTTTGGAACCACAAATATGAGCAAGTAAGGAGTCAGGAAAATAGAAGCCATCTCTTCCAGCCACATCATTGCAGTATACTGTCAAAAGATCATAAGCATTAAATTGGATCAAGATTCAAACATGATAACTGCATCAAAAGATACAATGAAAGTATTATGATCATACCTGGAATAAGGTTTCAAATTCAACCCTGACAGTTTCAGTGTGTTCCTTACCACGCCACCTCTTGGGCATGTAATGTGTATGTTGGACAACTGACGACATTTCCCTTTCTGGGTCAAGAACTAGAAGTTCATCCACTACAGCTGCCCTGCTGATGGCTGTTATAGTACCAAAAACAGCAGCATACCAGAATAGATTGCGTCCAAATAGCTGTCAAAGATATAATTCAAAAAGAGAGTAACCTTAGGATGGTATATTTCAAAGTAGATTTGTAAAGATAATACGAATAAAAACCATACATGGCCCTCCAAAAGGGATTCATCCAGAAAAGCAATTATGATCAGCACAGCAGCAAAACCACCAGAGATGAATGAAATGAATTTGGCAATTATGGAGATGATAGGAGAGGGGAATTGCTTCAAGTAATCTGAAGCATGTACAATACTGTTGTTGATACGATGCTTAAAGAAGTGGTCAACCTGGGTCAACAAAAAAAAGAAGACACGGCATATGTCAACTTGGATAAACACACACAACAGGAAATACCATCAGTTACTTTTCAACTTGAATACATAACACAAAGATATGATATGAGCCTTGATAATTAAGTGTGAGTCAAACATAACAATTAAATTATCCAGTGAAGAAAGATTATAGAGGGAAAAGGCCATATCAAGGTATCCCAAATAAATAAAGAAAGAAGAAAAGGGCTGGTATTGGAAGCATGAACTAGGAAAGGCAGGTCAAATCAAGATCTCCACTAATTTGAGTTCAACTACATGTCGGATTGTCATAACATTAATGAAATAGAAGAGAATACCTCATTAAACTCCCTAAACATCCACCTGGATAAATTGGACCATCTACGTGATGATGCTGTTGTAGGATGATTGTAGAATTGTTCAGCATGCCTTAGGAAAAGATATACCAGCATGAATATGACCAGGAAAGGGGAAAGGAGGAGCATTAGAATCCCAGCTACAACAAGTCGTTTCCTCAATGTATCAGGATTAGATAAGAAGTCCCTTCTGACACAAAAGTTCCTGCATGGAAAATTTATTCCATTAGGAGTCTAATAGCACTAAAAAAAAGCATTTACCCCATGATCCCCCAAGAACCAATGTTACAAGCCAAATTGCACTTTGAGCACTAAAAATCTTATATTATTTTCTCAAAAGTATTTTCAATGGATACTCTTGACCATTTTATCATCATATCTCCATCACCTTGTTATTTCCCTAAATTTTAGAAGCAACAGAATAGCAGATTCTTGTCATTAACCAAAATATCAAAACCAAAGTTTGTGTAGCAAATAGGTTAATGATGGTAAGTCAATATGTTCCATAGCCCAAAAATATGGACACAATAGGAAAATATACAAGACATAGGCACACAAGAAAAGGGAAAAGGAAATAAAACAATAATATAATCCCATCATTACGAACATCAGAACCTGATACCTAGCTAACTTATATACTCACCTATCAAACATGCTCTGCAATATGCACCAGTTTAAAGTCCATTCAAGGGTCTTTGTCAAAATCAGATGATGACATTTTCCACAAAGACCAAACTTTACACTAGGACCAGCACCTGGGACCCATTTAGAAATAGGGAAACTTAGAACCCCCTTATTGATCATACCAATCAAGTAATTTTCTTTCCTCATTAATCGCATCACCACTTCATGAGCAGATAAATCCTTAACAATACATAGCTGCTCTGTAGTTTGAACTCTGACAATCTTCTCGAGCACTGATGCCCATGGCATGGTTTGTAATTCATTGTCAGTAACATGGAGGCTGAATGAGAAAAGTTCATTGATCAGTTAATCAATTGAAAAATTACTATGAAGGCACAGAAAAGAAGAGAGACATACCTATTATTATAGAAGTGGCGAATGCTCAGTGTGTATTTCAGCTGAGCAAAAAACCTCAAAAAACAGAAGGTCCAATAAATTGAAAATATTCCCAAGTATCCAAGAACTATTGCTTTATTAAGAGTAAAAGGGGTTAACGGATGCTGATGAAGAGCTTCTTTAGCAAGATCACAAGGCCTTATCCCAGATTCGACAGCATCAATCCCACATTTTGCATTACGGAGGCCGTCCCAATCAACAAACAGTAAAAAGAATCCTGAAAAGCATATTGTGAAGGCGAGACTCAGAAGCTCAACTATCCACTTCACAATAATGCACCAGAGTCCTTTCTCACAGTAGTAGCTGTAGAGTCGTTCGAAGAATAGGTCCAAATCATCAATGAGATCAATTTTCAAGCTTTCCCCATGAAGAAGCCCAGAAGGGCTTTCACTACCAGGACTTGGCACCCTTCCATATTCTGACAACTCAATCTGAGGAGCACCATCATTTAGTAAGCCTGTGTTTAAAGAGGATTCACCACGCCATTTCCAACTGAAGATGCTGTTGAGAGCATTTGTACTCCTATGCCCACTGAACATTATTTGTAGACTATATCAGGCGAATGGGGTACATCCATTCCCCAGTCAAAACGCCACCTAGCAGTATGACGAAACAAAATGCATTATCTTTCTAAAGCAAACATCTGAAAAAGCTTCTACACTACTATGCAAAGGGTTTTTAAAGGAGGGAAGGAATTGGGTTAATCCACAAAGTCTAGACCATCCTAGAGCATTCTTGATTAACTGAAGACAGGATTCTTGATTAACTGAAGACAAATGGCCCAAGTTTGCTAGGTTCCCTGCCACACAAATAGCTTTCTCTAAAACAATCTTATATTATTATAATTGAGCTTTGCACAAAGAAAGGAAATTAGTCATTCCACTACCGCAATGCGCAAGAAAGGCATTATCACAAAGATATGCATACTAACAGATGAACAGAAGTAGGTACAGAGAGATGAAGCAACCCAACGTCAAAGCAGCAACATTCCAATTTTTAAAACAAAACAATTTTGGTAAGACCAACCACATTAGCTTATCACATCATAACATGGGTGGTCGCAAGGATTAACTATTGAGCCCTAATTTCTTAGAGCTCGATCATTGAAGCTAAAATCTTCAAGTATCATTGGACATAACAAAAACCCAAATTGCCCAAACCCTCATTTACCAGAAGAAACAGAAACAACAGAGCAGTGGCGGTGGCCGGGAATTCTCAGCCAGGCGCCAGCGGCACAAAACAAGTGAAATTTTGGATCTTTCTCAATTGATAAACAAGAACCACGGTTGACATTAGGAAACAAAATTCAATTGAGAACGAACAAGTTCAAACCGATCAATTTTGGAGACGAATTTGTAGACTTTGACGACACAGAGAAAATATGCCGGCGGTGAAGAATTCGAATTCTTTCTCCCCGAGTCCGTCGTTCCGTCCTGATTCTCTCTTGGTCTTTGGTTCCTTCCTAGGGCTGTTTATGAGTTGAATGAACTTGGGCCTGTTTAAAGACAGATGAACAAGAGACGATGAAATGGAAAGATAGATATGGAAGAACAAAAGCCACGACCGAAAAGGTTGAGCGTTTGATTGCGTGGAAGAAAGAGGAATTTTTTCTGCTCTGGTATTTAGCATCATATCATCATATTAAACCTTTCGTAATGATCATCAGAACATGTAATTAGCAAGGAAGCGTAGAATCTTTGGGTAGACCGCCGAGGCGCAGACCTTTGTGGTTTCGTGCGTCCTCTTTCTCTTGGAGGAAAGAAAAATGATTCAACTGGGCAAGGCCTCCTTAAAATGGGCCTTCTTGAAATGGGCGCCTATTTGGGTTGATTAATTGGGCTCAAAAGCCCAATTTATAGAAGCCACTTTCAATGTTTAATTGCATAAATACGTCACGAGGTTTGATGAGTAGATAGGGTCAAGTTTGGACATTATTCGTGGTTGACCGACCCGCCCACTTCACCCGATCCAAATATATAAGTGAAAAATCATACAAAAGCAAGTGATAGGTAGTTTGAGTTACGGATGATTGGTCGGATATGGGTGAAATTTTAAACCTGATTCACCTGACCTATAACCCGACACAGAACTCATTACCCGACTCATCTATTTACCACCCGCATATTTTAACCTAATATATAGTAGTATATAGTATAGTCTAATACATCCAACAAACCTATCAACCTAACATTGTCGCCTCCAAATTATACTATTAATCTTGTCATTTGTCGTGTTCTGGTTTGCAACCTTCCACATTCTCGGGCTTTCCTGATAGGAACTGCCACTTCCACTCTTTTGATCGTGTTCTTTGCATCTCCATTATCGTCTTCTTAACATCCCCGCCAATAACGCTCCTTAATTGATTTACTAGTAGTCTTTCTCACTCCGATCGCCACTCCTTTTCAGCGTCACAAGTCAATGTTTTTTTAACTCTAGAATTTTATAAAATATTTTTTGTAATTTAATAATACACTGGTGACAGGTCACCTGACTCACCCATAAGTGACGAGTGGGTCTGGGTGAAAGGTTTTACGATTGACGAATGGGTCAGGTGAGTCATTTTTATTCATGGGTCGGGTGGTGAAAGTGTTTCATCCACCCATAGCCCGACCCATGATCAACCCTAGGAGCAACTCCAACATCATTCCTAAATTTTTTTTAAAATGGAAGAATAAAGATTATATTTTCTATAAAAAATGATCAATGAATGGTTTTGGATTCTACCTATTTTTTCTACTCCATTCCCTTTTCAAAAAGGTGATAGAAAATTTGTTGCATCAAAAAATATCGCAAGTTTTCCAAATTTTCAATTTTCAAGAGATTGAACATCTATTAAAGATGCCCTTGGGAAAATCTCCATGTGATTATACTTTATCTATCAGGTAACAAAATTTAGAGGTATAAATTCATTAATCAAAAGTATTAAGGTGTATAATCGGTCAAATATGGTAAATTTGATACTTAAAAGGTTAATTTGTCATATTTTGAAGACTAGAAGCCATGTTATTTTCATAGATAGGAATCTACGTTCATAAGCTGCTAGATTGAATTACCTTATATGCTTTTATTTAGTATTTACCTAGATTTTTTTTTGAGAGAAATCGTTAGACCTCAGGATCTTCTTAACAAAAAAAAATATCTATCTTCTTAATTAATTAACAAGATTATTATTTTTTTTATATTATCTACTTCATCACCAATTTTCTATCATCCTCCTATGTAACCGAACAAACTCAATCTCGATCCTTTGTTCTCTTTCGGAGGAAATGGCAAGCCACAATTCACCGTTGCCTTTAACCTCGACATGCTCATCATCCTTTCCGGCGATCCGTCAGCCCATCTTATCCAACGACTCCAGCGTTCCGTCTTCTCCTGCGAGTGTGTAGCGAGCGCTAGTCGTCCTTGTCACCGTTTTTATTCGCGGACCTCACTGTGCTCGCTGGAAGCCATAGCAATCGATCTCAACGAGCCACCGTCGTCGTTCCGTCGTCTGTGAGTCAGCCTTCTTCGCCGGTGATTCGGGGAATTATTTCTGTTCAGGTCCTTAAGTTTTGTGTCGATGGAGACTCTTCCTTCAAGGTAAGTCGTTTTTCGACTTGATCAGTTCTTCTCTATCCTGTTAGATTGCGTACCGTTATTGTAGGGCGGGTTTTGGGAACTAGTCCCGAATACCTTTTAAATTGTTTTGAACTTCTTGAATTGTTGTATGCGTAAAATGGTTTTGAATGTATTTTATCAGAAAGATATGTTTGGAACGTTTTCTCTGTGTTGGTACCGTTTCCGACACGGCCCATCGTAGCTGGCGTTGAGGAAGAGTTGGTTATGTATGACCCGTATGACAGGGAAACCGTGCCCCTTCAAAACAAAAATTAATATATATGTGTTTTGGCAAGTGCTCCAGTGGAGGCTTAGTCGGGGTTAGAAGGGAGATTGTGAAGTGGAGTGAGAGGGCCTGCCTCTACACTCGGCGCGTCGATGAGCACCTTGGAAGTCGGATTGCGAGATGGAGGAATTGCGTTGTCGTAAGGTTGTATTTGTGAATGTGTATATGGCTATGCGTGACTAATTATGACTAATTTAGGTATTGGCCTTTAGAGTTATAAGTGTGTTTGCGGACTTGGATGCTGACTTTAAAAATGCTTTCAAAACGTTCTGCAATTTCCGTATTCTCTCTAACTTGATAGATTAGAAGCTGACCCTTCGGGGAATATTTTTCAGTTCCAGGTACGGACCAGGGAGCCGTGCAGGAACCGAGGCCAGATGGCGCGCCGGAGCGGTAAAGAGCGCGTGTCATAGTAGAATGGGTTTTACGTTAGTCTAGTTATGATAGTTAGGATGTTGATTTTATTATTGCTAAGATGGAGTTAGTACTGTGTTTTATTTATTATTATTTTGTTTGAATAGTTCAGTATTAGTAAGTGTTGTGTCGGGTTTGAATATTTATGTTTTCGGGATACATGCATAACTATGTTTTTAATGCTTTCGTTAAAGGAAAGGTTGGATGTTTTATTATGTTTCTCGTCGTGCCTGCATTGCAAGATCCTAAAGTGTAGTTGTTAACCTAATTAAATAGTACCTAGTAAGGTCTATTTCTAAGTAGCGTCCCGTCGGAAGTCGGGGTGTTACAGATAACATGAACGGTTTTTAACCCACACTCGACCCATTTGACGACAAGTCTAATGTTCTATTTTTGGGTAGAAAGAGGGTCAATCATACTCTCCGCAAACTTTATTGAAAAATAAAGGGCTAAGTAGCAATCAAATACTAGCTACACTATTTGTTTTCCCGATAAATATGACGAAACAAGATCTCCGCAAACTTTATTGAAAAAATAAAGGAGATAGCTCGACCCTTAACATCATCGAACAAAATGGAAACAACTCCCACAAGAGGGTCAAGCAATACATAGGGTGAGGGTAATATACTAAAATCAAAAGCAAAGGAAGCAAGTCAGTCAACAACACTATTTGCTTTCTTGATAAATGTGACGAAATTAAATTTTCCAAACTCTATAAATAAAATTTTGGCACCAAAGAACCAGACTAGCGAGTGGATGACAACGCTCCATGATGCTAAAAGATTCTATTCGGCTAAAGAGATTTTATTGGGAATCAATTGAAGGTGTATTAATGATCATGAAAAACACTATGATTTATCAATACAAATGCCAATATTCTTCCTTTGACTTCTTACAAAGAAAAATTGAATGCCATTAAAAAGGGAGAGAAATGCCCAAAGTGTCAATATATTATATAAAATCTTGTGTTGACGAGTGTTTTGTACTTGGACAACATAATATTCTGAAAAATGCTCTACAATTTCCCTCCATCTGTTACACCTATGCTTTGCAATTTGCATTCATTCTTCTCATTGAACGTTGGAAGTGACTCTTCTTGGGTCTCAAGACATGCTTCTTTGTCCCCAGCTTTGCCCCATAGAAATAAGTATAGCCCTATTATAATTGTGAATCCTCCCACTATGCTGTGCAAATTAATATCCATCAAAAGCATAAGTCTTAGCAAGGACAACTTATTTGTGATAAATAATTAGGTATAATATCGTGTCGAAACCACTTTGCACAAAATCACCCGTTAAACTAGAATTTACAAAAAAAAAATATTTATATCTCAATACCTACAATAGAGAATTTTTTAAGTCTTTTTACAGAAAGATAAAAAATCTCATTTAGGTGACATAATTACATAAAATATGAATCTTATGGGTTACAGAAACCTACTTCCTTAAGTTTTAGAATTAAGTATGGACATTTAAATGAGATTCGTACTTCTTTTAGCTTTTTTTTCTTACTTTGGATTTCTTAGCCGTTCTCGGCTGCCGTTTTCTAACGGCCTCTTGATTTACCAAGTCTGTTTGGTATCCGAATTCTTACCTTATCAAAAAAAAAAAGATATTTTTCACCAAAATACATTTCATGTTCATGTGTGACGTTTTGTAAATTTAAAGGTATGATCGGCATTTATTTGCAAATTTCAGTTTAAAGGGGTGGGTTTTGGGCAATTTAGCTTATACAATGTGTATCTAGTTGAATGATAAGGTAATGTAAAAGGGAATTACCTACCTGCCCATATATAACCTTTCACTGAGGATAAAATATGCAAAGACCACTACAAGCAAAGTCTGGAGAGGACAAAACATGGTCACAAAAACTGGCCCTTTCTCCTTGGTGCACCATATCATCATTAATGTGTTTAAACCAGAAGATACCAATCCCTGCCAAGAACTTAATTAAATTACTTTGAGAATTTAAAATGAACTTTTAGGCAAAAAATAAATATGTGATTGAAAAGCTTACTAACACCAAATAAGATTGCTGTGATGTTGATGTGGGAATTCAAAGACCAAGAAGAAGCTGGTTCGTGTCGAGTGACGAACACAGCAAACACAGCAGATTGTGCAGCTCCAAGAAAGTTTGCCCATGTTGTTAATGACAATTGTGCTGGGTATCTCTTCAGAATAAACCCCTTCATGATTCATATCAATTTTCAACCCCAAGATTGTTTTCAAGTCATGAATTACTTTGAAATTATTGGATCCAAATTTATACCTGCATTGTGAACCATATAGACCAGGAGACGCAACTAGCGACACAAAGAATTGAACCTCGAATCCAATCCGGATGAAAAGTGGTTCTTGGTAGGTGAATTGGAGATGCCCACAAGTTGTTAACTTGCTGTCCTCTGTATAAAGTCAGCATCATCACTCCTGCTAATGAAACTGCAGATCCAATCATTTTTCCTAGCCCTTGAAGATCTCTTACATCAAGGCTTTCTATCCTTCAATTTTGAAAAAAAAACCAAGGGTTAATTTTTTACAGTAGTACAAATAATGACTAACTAAATAAACTAATGATAATTATTAGAAAGTAATTAAGTCTCACCTGAATAAAAGAGAGAGTATAAAAGTGAGAGATGGGATGGTGTTTATTACTGCTGAGACAAATGTTGGTGAAGTGTACTTCAAGCTTGCAAAGTACATGTTTATTGCTAGCCCAACTCTAGATTGATTACATAGGGACAGAGAAAAAGAATGAGAATTTATATGTTTTGATCCTTTATGAAAGTTAGAGAGGAGGGTTTTATTTGTTATACCCAAGTAATGCAAACAAAAATAACTCAGCAAACATCCTTAGGGTCAGCTTTGGCCTTGTTTTTCTGCACATGAGAAACAAATATCAAATAAAATGTTATTGTTATGTTCTCAAAATTATTGAGAATGTTTGATAAAGAAATGTTAAATGTGATGCCCCCTTGAGGGTTGGAGAGTAACGTATCTCCTTCGAACAAAAAAAATGTTAAATGTGACTTTGAATTATGTTTTTTTAAGAGAAATTTTGAATAGTTAAAAGAAGTAAAAGGGTTTTTCTTCTCTTTTTCTTTTCGTGATAGCTTTCTTGACATTGGAGAAAGATCGGGACTTTGAATAAAGGATTAATATTCCTTTTAATGATAAGGTTTATTGATTCGTTTCTAATTAAATAAAAATTTAAAAATAGTTTTCTTCATTAACAAAATAATAGAAAAATGAAAATGACCAACATTCAAAATACGTGTGAAGTGATATATGAGAAAGAACAAGAGTCATCTGATTAAAAAAATATGAAGGTCTAAATATCTCTTTCACGGAATATATGTATTTTTTTTTTTTGAATGAACATTAACTCATCTATTGGTAAGGAAAGAATAATGAATATATACGCGAGACCTGAGATCACCTAGGTGTTACATTATTTCTTCCATCCCTAGCTAGGGTGGAGAACCACCTCCTAGTCTCTTGATTAACTTTGTTCCATGGTATTAGTAGGCAAAGCCATACATAATTGATCACAAGATTTGCACATTCATCATTCATGGGGTTCAATGAAGTGCATATAAATGTATTAGATGCTCATCATTTATTATTTTCAATAAGTCAATACTAACCTAAATGTGCATTATTTTTTTGGCCTAAATATGCCTTACTTTTAGCCTAATTAAAAGTACATATGTTTATATTGGATGTCCATCGCTTGTTATTTATAATATATACATGAACTTTTTTAACTTTACGCTCGTAACTTTATTCTAAATTTATAAATACTTGTTTTTATGTGCATAAATATTGGCCTAAATCAATAAATACTTTGTACAACATTAATTTATATTTATCTATTTTCAAAATAATGCGTGCCTCACAATTTTTTTTCAAAGAATGCACATATTTTAAAAACAAAATTCGAGTAATTGAACCATATAATTTTTTTACTATTATATACTATAATTACATCAAAAAGTATAAAGATAAGCAATTCTTCGATCTCCCACAACAAAGTAAAATGGGAAATAAAGTTAACGACAAGAGATAAGTTTTTCTTTTTGATTCAAGGAGAGACGGCATTCTGTGATCTCTCGAGGGGAATTTTATAATTATGACAAGAAACAAGTTAATAAAAGAGAAGTATACCTTTCAAGGAAGTAAGCAAATGGCAACACCGCTACACCACCTACAATATGGCGATATGTAACGTAAACGTGAGGATTCATGCCATGGTTGAACGCAGCTTCGGTTATGAAGTAAAGGATAGTAGATGCAACTTGAACCACAATCATCAGAAGATGTGGCTTCATCTTCTTACAATTAGTGGCCCCTAATTTCAAACCTTGAAAAGCCATTAATTGGCTTTAGTTTAATTAGGGTTTTTCTCCAAACTCTCTTTAATTGTTGGCTGGTTGTATACAAATCATGAGACTACTACTATCTATTAATTAGCCATCTTTATAGGGCTGCCTGATTCTCTTCTCCATTTTGCAAGGTATCATGTTCTTTTAGGCCGTTTTCAATTCAATGAGGACACTAGTGTAAAACATATAAAATTATAAAAGTGACATATTCTTTCTTTTTGGCAACTATTGATAGATTATCTTGTCTAGCTTTGTGAAAGTGTCATGTGTATAAATGAAAAAGGGGGTCTCTAGAGTTTGTCTATGGTGGAGCTTTCATCTTTGAGATTCCTACCTTAGTGAACTACGTATAGTAATTAGATAATCTCATGATCAGTCTAACTGTCTAAGAAAAAGAATTATGTCTAGATTAGTGTTTCTTTTAAACAGATTTTAGCTGGAAATCTGAAGTGAGTATGTGATTTTCCCTAAAGAACATTATATAATTTTTAGTCAATGGCACATTGATTTTTGCAGCACTACAGAACTTGTGAGTTCTTAAGCTATACTTTCCTTAATCAAGAAATTGACTAGACCCTTGACATAAAAAGGTAGTGACTGTGACCAACACAACCTTGAAATTAAATCCTGTTCACACAAATTGTTTTTTTGAGGTATATGCTGCTGTGATTAGGGAACGTGATTGATAAAAAAAATGTAGTTGATGTGTCGATATCTTCATGTACTTTCTACTTCACTCAAATCAACCTACAAAATTCATACATAATTGTTATTTTACATTTGTCTAATTTCTGCCCTTGAGACGCTTATCTAGTAGATCGAATTCTTTCCTTTCCTTGTAAAACAAAAACCTTTTTAACATTTATTGATTATAATTAAGATGTTAATGTAGAAGGGATTCTTCGTTACAGAGATAGGTATGAGGATTTTGAACGGAGAACAGGAATGAGGATGGAAACAAGGAAAATTATTTTCCCGTACTGGGATGGAGACGAGGATAGGAATAAGTATCCTCCTGTCCCACCCTTTGCCCTGTCTCCGACCCTGCTGGAGAAATTCGTGGGTAATCTCCGTTAGGAAACCCGTTTGAAAGAGTTAGTTGTTTAATTTAATTTTATATTAAAAAATAAGTTTGTTTACATTAAGTTATGATTTTTTCCTTTAATTTTACTGAGATTTAGAAATTTATTTTCAAAGAAGATAATTAAGAAACTTGTAAATTTTTTGGGAAATTCCTTTTGGTGCCCCTAAGTTTTTGCCTTTTCCTTTTGGTGCCCAAGAAAAAAACTTATTCCTCTTGGTACCCCTAAGGTTTTGACTTTTCCCGTTGACGCCTCTCTCCGGTTCAAATTAGCCAATTTCAAGCTTACCATTATGTTTATCACCCTTAAATTAGTAGCATTTGACTATTAAAACATCAAAATTCATAACCAAACTACAACAATTTAAATTTTTAAATAATTTTGTAAACAACCCCTTAAAATAGAGGATTGTTTAAAAAATTCAAATTGATGTAGTTTGGTTATGAATTTAAGTGTTTTAAGAGTTGAATACTACTAATTTAAGGGTGATGAACATAATGGTAAGCTTGAAATTAGCTAATTTGAACCGGATAGGGGCATCAACGGGAAAAGCCAAAACCTTAGGGGTACCAAAATGAATAAGTTTTTTTTGGGCACCAAAAGGAAAAGGCAAAACCTCAAGGGTACCAAAAGAACTTTCCCAAATTTTTTTATGGGAAATTAAATTGGGAAACTCATGGGGAGTCTAAATGGAGAAAATACAACACGGATGGGGAATCTCCTGATGGGGATAGGAATCCAACAGGGATGGAGACGGGACAACTTTCAATCTCCGTCGAATAATGGGGACGGAGATGGCATTGAAATTGATTCTAAATGGGAATGGGAATGAGAAGCATATTCACTGCCTCGTACCCGCCCTATATTTGTCATCTCTAATAATAATACATTCATCAAAATTTATGTGTCAAGCATCACTAGCCTAGTTGGTAGCTGGTAGGTAATGTGACTAATTATGTAGTGAGTTCGAATCTCCCTCCCCGTTATAATGGCCCAAAATGCCTACTATGACAAAAATAAAATAACATTTTTTCTAGTTTTCTTTTCAAAAGTTTTGTGATTGATTGGATAGAAAGTTTGTGGAAGAATCAATCTTTTTGTTTTTCATTGAACACATTATAAGTAATGTGAGAAGAAGAAAAAATGTGTCAGACTAAATGTTCAGATTACTTTATGCTTATCGATCAATTGATAATGCGTGTGGCATATTGAAATGCTTATTCTCCAAATTGCATTGAGCTAAGAAAAAACATTATTCTTTTGTTCACATTCTATGATGCTTTCCCTTTGTATTCCTTGAATGGTTTTCTTTGAGAATTTTAATGGAGAAAGCTGTTTCTTCACTTTATTTGCATAGGAGGCATGGACGTAAATAAACAATTGATGTCGACGTGAACAATAAATTAGATCAAGGCTCAATTTTGTTCAAGTCTATTTTCTAAAAGCACTATTTTAATAGTTACAAGATAACCAAATTCGCGTACATTAAAATGGAAAATTTGGACACAATCACACAACTAAGTTTCGCACAAGTAATTTTTCATTAACTGTACACCATTATTGAAATAAAATTTACATGATATGTAATTTTCTTCTTATAAAGTGTGCAATGTTTTCAAATAAATTCAGTCTTATTAAAAATTTTAAAAATGTTCCCATTAAATAAACAAATAATTTAGGTCGTTAATTTTTTTAATATGAGATAGAATGAGACCAAAACAGAGTTGTTCGGCCATTTTCAATCGCAGTTCTCAGCCCTTTAAATAGTACCTTGCGCTTTAACGACATCATTTCAAAGCTTTGAAGCTTCTGGTTTATGCTAAAACATATCTCTATCACATCTGTCTTAGCAATACTTGCCTCTCATCACACGAGACCAAAGATTCTCAGGTTCTTTGAGCATCCTCCACCCCAACTTTGACATGTATGTGTTGTTGACGTGTCGCGTACTCCTCATGCCCATTCCTCCATTCTCCTTTGGCTCTTTCATCTGTTCCTAGTTGAGTAGATGAATCTTCTTCTTTTCATCCATTGAACCCCATGCAAAGGATCTTGTCTTTTGCTCAACTTTGTCACAAATATGGAGAGGTAATACAGCAAATTGCATTGCATAATATGGTATGCTCTCCACTGTGGATTTTGCCAAGGTATTTCTACCGGCTAACAAGAGATATTTTGCACGTCATCCATCCAATTTCTTGTTAACCCTATCCACAATGTGCATCTATTGCGCTTTAGTTACTCTTTCTTTTGTGAGATTTACTCTAAGATATTTTCCAAGATCTTCTGTCTTCGGAATATTCCCCGAATTTGAGATAGCGTTTGCCATATCTTCCGGTGTGCTGTTAGAGAAGCACACACGAGATTTATTATAACTAATCTTTGATCCAGATGCTGCACAAAATTTTCCTAAACAATACTGAATGACTTGAATTTGCTCCATTGTTGCCTCAACAAACAAAACGAGATCATTTGCAAAAAATAAGTGCGTCAGGTCAGGGCTTGTATATCCGAGTCTAATTGGATGCCAAGCACCACTCGCCACCGCTTCATCAATGACATGACCTAATCTCTCTATACAAAGTACAAAGAGATAAGGTGAAAGAGAATCTCCCTGCCTAGCTTACTCCTATGCTTGGTGTAAATCTATCTCCCACCTCTCCGTTCCACAATATTCTCATACCACACGAGGTTATGCAATTAATTATAACATTTATCAAATCACTCGGCAACTTCAAGTCATGAAGAGTATCTTCAATGAATGACCATCTTAGTCGGTCATAAGCTTTTTCGAGGTCGATCTTAAACGCCATCATCCTCGGACCCCTTCTTGCTTTCATGGAATGCATAACTTCTTGTGCTATAACAATGTTGTCTGTTATTTGCCTCCCAAGAACAAAACTTGATTGGGTGGGTGCCACAACTCTTCTCATGATCCCTTTAACTTTAACTGTTATGGCTTTGGTTATGATTTTAAACGCCACATTAATTACATAAGCTGATGGGCCGAAGTTGATTGACATTAAAGGGGTTGTCAACCTTAGGCAACAATGCAATAAGCGTTTCATTCAGCTCTGTTGTGATGTTTCCTCCATTCAGCACTTTAAGTGCTTCTTGTTCCACTTCAGATCGAACCAAGCTCCAATTTCTCTGATAGAACACCGCATGAAAACCGTCAGGCCCCGGTGATTTCATAGGATTCATGCTGAAAATAGCATTTTGCACCTCTTGATGACCAAAACCTCTGTATAAGTCATCATAATCAGCAACAAAAATGCTCGGAAATCTGCCTCTTGGCAAATCTCACCTAATACAATTTGATAAGTATTTATACGAATTTAATACATATTGCCGAACCCGTTGGTGTAATCAAATTGACCATTTTCAACTCATGTAATCTTTTTTTTAATTTGTTTACAAAATTCATGTAATCTAACACAAGTTACACAACCCAAACCGTAATCAATTTGAAGATATAGTTAACCAAGCTTGTTCGCCTAATAAATCCAGCTTTAAAGCATGGGTGAAGCAAGATTGTTCATGGGCCATAGCCCGGGATCTTCCCGTTCATCACACTCGAGCCCAAATGCCAACCAACGGTACACACATTCTTGGGTTGGTTTGTAGAACTGCTTTTGCAACGGATTGGTCACGTTACACCTAAGGTATTTGGAGATCATGGATACACAGAGTTCGATCCATTAACACATATGATCCAAATATTCAGATAAAAATTTAGTATATGATAGATGAATGACGGATGGATTAAATGATGAGTGAGTTAGATGCGGGTGAAGGGTTAATTTAGACTATTTGTTATATTTCATCAATTTAGACAATTTGTTATATTTTAGTAAATTGGATTTTATATATTCCGTACTAGTTTTTTTAGGGTTTTAGATAATGGTTATCTTTATACTTGCTCTTGTAGTTTTTATGCATTACATGAATATTTTTTGATGGTGTAATATGTTTTGATTAGATAGATTGAAAAATATGTAAAATTGTTTTATCTAGACTCACCCTAAAATCTAATGGATGATGGCCAGACGGACAGACAATTAATAGATAATAATTTTCATGAATGATGGACGAGTTGAGTAGAGCATTTAATTCACAATTTGGGTGATAGACTGATAGGTAGACCTGTCAATCGGGTCGGGTCGGGTCGGACGGGTTCGGGTTCGGTCGTTTTGGGTTCGGGTTAAATCGGGATCGGTTTCGTTATGGGTCACGGGTCAACCGGGTCGGGTTGTAACGGGTTTTCGGTCGGTTCGGGTTGACCAGCATATCTAAAATATCCTCTTTTTATGATTATTAAAATTAATTTTTAATTAATTAATATTCTTTAATTATAATATATTATTTTTCATTTATTTTAATAATAAAATAATATTATAATTTTCAAAATAAATTTGAAAAATTCTATAAATATACTAAATCTGTCAACCCAACGGATTTCGGGTTTCAACCCAACAGGTTTCGGGTTCTATCGGATTCGATTGATTTCGAGTTTCGGGTTCAAATTTTCTGGTCTTGACCCTAAAATTATCGGGCGGTTTGGGTCGGGTTAGCGGGTTCGGTTAACTTTTGACAGCTCTAGTGATAAGTATAGGGTGGTCATATCCGATTCTATAAACCTTTTTTAACACGGCAAAATTGATTAAAATAACACAAACTTTTAACTTGGTTGCTGAAAATAACACGAACTTTAATTTTTTTTAAAATAAACATAAACTAAGAAGAAGATATCGAAAATAGCACAAGGGTTACTTCATACCGTAATAACCGGTGAAAGTTGATGATTGGATTTACAATTTAGCATTATAAAAATAAAATAAAATAAAATTGAAAAAAATTGAAATCAAACACAGCTCCGACCCACATTAGATGTGCTCACAACAGTCTCGTTATGGGTCGCCGATGACCTAGACCTAGATGCAAATTTTCATCGGGCTCCCCTTTTTTCCTGCCCGTCGCCAATCCCGGTCCCATCGATGCGGTTTATAACCACAATCTGATCCGCTTCCCGAGTTTGACCGATCTGGCAAAGAGATGGGTCAGATCTTCTGACGGGCGACTTTCCAGTCATTCTCTCTCTACGGGTCGCCGACGACCTAGATCTCCGACGCAAATTTCCTCGGGGAGGCGCTGGAGTGGTTGCTGGGAAGTCGTTGATGGCGGCGGATACGTGGTTGGCGATGGCGGATCTAATTGATTTTGGGAACGGGGGTGTGCAGGAACTAGCGAGGGAGGCTACTTCTTTTTTGGTTTAATTTGAGAACGGCGCCGGCAGATCTCGTGACTGCCTAAATCCATTTTTTACCATGGTTTTAATTTGGGAACATCAAATAGCAGGACCAGAGAGGCTACTACTCTCTCTTGGGTTTTTTTCTTCATGTTTTTACCGGTTACCATGGGAACTGGTATCATTTATGCTATTTTTGATGACATCTTTTAGTTTGTGTTTATTTTGATTTTTTTGAAATTTTGTGTTATTTTTAGCAATTAAGATAAAAGTTTGTGTTATTTTAAGTAATTTTACCTTTTAACACGAATATCAAACTTCCATGTTCTTGTATTCGAATTCGTTTTCATATAAATCGAATAGTTACCACACTTACCAAGTGGGGTTAAAAACAAGAGGTCAATAAATGATCCGTAAGCTTAAGCATGTGTGCAAATTGGGCTTTTATATTGATAATGCATTCCATATAGATAAATTTCTACGCCTTTCCTCACTTTCGGTAATTTTCTTGATGTGAAATTTATTCTCGTGTTTATATAAATATTTTTGTGTGTTGTTGATATTTCATTGGTGTTTACCGTTAGATTTGTCTGGTGGATCCCTTAAGAATGTCACAAACTCACAATAGAAAATGCATAAGCATGGCTGATTCAATTATGCACCATTGTCAATTATCAGATTCGTCGCATATCTACTAATGTTGACATATAAGTTTAAATATATGGTTTTCCATAACAAAAGGTTTTATTATTTTAATTAAGTACATTTATCGATGGCTACTTTTCCAATTATGGCTATATACAGAACTTGTTTATTGTTAAAGCACCTTTATTCCTCCCAAAATATATACGGAGTACTATAAAAAAAAATCATGACCACCATCTTTCGGTTTTATAGTGGTAATGAAGCTAATTTAGAGATCTAGAAAGTAATTAATACCGTATAATCTCCATCAAACGAATGATGCTTCCTTTAATCTAAGCAAACTTGGAATTGTGGGCTGACTAACTTGTGCCATGCCCATGAACAAAATCTTCAAAAGGGATTTTTTTTATTAAACAATTTAGACCCTTTAGACTGTTTTTTTTTTTGAGTATGAAATCCAATATTAATTTCTGAAAAATATACATTCACATAACGCAAGCTAGTTCTATCATATATACGTTATAGTAATTATAGCATTGATAATGTATGATTCTTGGCACGTAATTAATTTACCTAGCTACATGGGTTAAGTAAAATGGGGGCGGCTAAAATAAACACTACAATCTTGACATTTCAATTGCATACACCAAATTCACACCCTTATTTTAGTGTTGAAAAGCAATTGTTCTTTACCTGCCTATGTTGACCACTTTGTCATGAAGCTTGGACGATTACTCATTGCAATAGGAGACTAACAAGTTACATTGTTACCAAAAAGATGGGGCAAAATCTACATGGGATAATTTTGGTTCCCATTTCCTTTGCTTTTAATTCGGAGTGAAAGTGAGAATCAAAATCAAAATCATATAAAATGGGTTTGTTGGCTTGAAATTCAACCTACTTTTTTTATATCTCTTGCCCGGTGCGATCGACTATAGCTGCTCTACGTCCAAACTAGATATTGCAGAGGTTTCAATGGGGGCGACACTTCCCAACCCAGTCTTTTCATCCATATGCGACGTTAAGAAAATTCGAACCCAAATATCTGGACGAACACTTAAAAATACCTAGTGTCTTATCCCGCTAGAACAACTTGTGAATCATCACAACTCCTCACAAAACCTACTTTGATTTTCCTTGCAAAACCTACATATATAGTAACGTAGATGGGTTGCTAATTAACTCACAAACGGACAATCATATGGTCTATATGATTAATAATAAGTTTCATTTATTTAGATTAAGAAGTACAAATAAAATTCAATTTGGCATATATAAGTATATGGATTTTTAACTTAAGTCTTATTTTTTTTTAAAATCTAATATATTTTATCAGTATCTTACCAATTAAAAGTTGGTATAATGGTTATAGTGTTAGGTCCATCTTAAAAGATTCAAGTTCAAATTTTTTTGATAGCATAGATTATCTGTGAGTAGGACATTCTATCCCTAAATTGGGCCACAGATTATTCGGTTTGAACTTAGAGCGGCTTTAGTTGATCGAATTTTATCGAGACGTAGATCACAATGGATCTAGATATATCAATCAATGTCAAACTCAGAAAAACTAATGTAGTACTAACTACTATTTAGTTATTAGTAACATTCATATATGTACAAAGTTTCAAACTATAAAATTTGATTACATGTTGCTCTTAGAAGAAAAAAAACATATGAAACAAGAATGTAACAACTTTACTAAAATTAAGAAATCGATGGTTTTTCCAGCTGATTCATGCTATAAATATAATGTAAAAAATAACACATTCATTTAATTATTTATAAAGCTTAGAGACCCACATAACTATAATTTGCATCACTACCGGCTACTTATATTTATGAATAAGCCAACAACGCTATAAATTGGCCCCATGGTTATTTATTGCTTTTAGCATCTGTATCATACAAAATCTATTTAGAAGAAACATAAAGTATACAATTGTTGATGTCAAAGTGAAAAATAAAACAGATTTACTATCTACACTTATCAAAAAGTTTATAGTTGACCTAGGTAAAAGACACGTACAATCATTAAGGAAGTCATATTGTTTCAGAACAATTATTATTTCGATATTCATGTTCTCTTTTATATCAATTCACAATTTTAACATTTTGATTATATCAGCAATTATAATCATAAATTCAATAAAAAAAACGTGTATTTATTTATACATAATATAAGGAAAATTAATACTCCCTCCGATTCAAAATAAGTGTCATTTTAGATTTTGACACTAGTTTTAATAAAAATATTAATTACCCTCAAAATCTTAAACTTTATCTCAATTTTATCACTCACCACCTTTTTGGACCAATGAATGAATACTTTTAGTCAACAAAAACACATTTAAATAAGCATTACCATAACTCTCTCCTAATCAATTGCATAGAAAACTTAAAACGACACTTAAAATGGATAAATAATAAAGTGTTATAAAGACACTTATTTTGGATCGGAGGGAGTAATGCTTAATATAATTGAAATAATTTATGAGAATTTATTAAATTGAGATTTTTAGTTTGATTGTGAGCTCGCTCTATACAAAAAAATTTTAATTACAAAATACGCCATATATATCTCCATGCATATATTGGTTAATGTGATATAATTGAAGTGTTTTGGAGAGAGTTTAGTGGGTCAAAATGATTTTAATCATGATTATTGTCTGCTAGGATGCTTAGAAGATAGGTGAATGTCATTGTACCACTTCCAACATTTGTTATGTGATTGCATATAACTATCATTGAATGGTGATCATTAATTTTTTTCCCACTTTTTACCCCATATTTTGTTTTTACTCCTTTATTACAACTTAGTTTACCTCCTTACAAAACATTAATTGCTCTTAAAAAGATGAAAGAGGAGGGTGAAAAGTTGAGAGGATATTTTTTTTATATACTCCTATATGATAAAAATGATTATCAATCAATGGTCATTATGACATGAGATCTCACTATGGAGAGGAAATCATGGTATTCAAAGGATAATGTTGAGTTGGTGTGGTGCAACAATGAAATTTTTTGATGCCCATGTCATGTAAATGGAAGAAAGAACACCATGTGAATTGAAATAAAAACATATATAGATGGAAGGAGAGCCATATATACATAGTCAATCATCACCATTTCACCATTTAAATTCCTTCTTATCATCATCATTATTTCCTTCTGTTCCACATCAATTTTATTTTATTTTTCTCATCAAGAAAATGCCATACACCACATAGAATGAAGTCAAATTTCAAAAATATTATTATTTCCCATGCAACAAACCCCTATAATAATTAAAGGGTAAGAGAATTGTACATTTTTTTTATATTTATAGTTGTAATGGTCCAATAGTTATGAGTTATGAAGGTCATAATAAACTATAGTGCATGAAGAAATGAACAAAGAGCCAAAATCTTGGAGGTTTATTTTTCCTCTGCGCTAAGTATACATATTCAAAATAGGAATTATGACAATTAATGGTTTATTTGTAGGATGCCACAACTTTTAGGGTTAAATCATTCAAGGTAAATTAGTATTTTTATTTTAGTTTTCTACCCATGCAAGACTGTCAATGTAAGAAGAGTGATCCAAGGATAAGAAGCAATGAATCACTTTGACATGATGTTGTTGGCCATTCAAGAATGGCATAATAAAAATCATCTTACTATTTCAAAATCTTTTAATTTTCTTTTCAAAACAAAAGACCTACTATTGCACAATCAAGGATCTTTTTATTTTCAATCAAATTCATTTATATAATACAAACCAAACCCAATTCTTTGCTCTACCTTCCCAATCACATCCATACATTTGAAGGGTAATCTCCATCTCTAAAATAGCAAAGAGATATGGTGTGTTTTTTAGAGCAAAGGGTGCGTAGGATAAGAAAGGTGTGTGCACCGTACCACAAGCGTAGGTTAGACTGAAGCATTTCATATTCCACACTACATTGAAAAAAAGGACACACAGTAAAGCAAAGAGATTGCAAAAAGGCTGCTCTTTAGCTTTTTTCTCTATTTCAATAGTCTCTTTTTGTGTCCCTCCCAATTGTCGATCAAGGGAAAAGCCTAAATATTTGTAAACGAGAAGGAATTTCTGGGTTGTTCGTAGAAATCTGAACAAGTTTTCATCTTCCTCTTCACTCCCTCTTTCTTTTGTCGTGCGTTTCAATTGAATTGCTTTTCATTCGTGGGGGGAAAGATTAGTGTGAAGTGGAATTCATAGCAGGCTTTAGCTGAATCAATCAGTGAGCTGAGATAGTAAGAAAGAAAGTGTTTTTTCACTGTTTTTGTTACTTCCGAGAATTCCAGCTTTCATTTCAATTCTTCGAGCTGGAGATCATTTTCCTCCAATTTCATATTTTTAATTCGCTTTGCATTATCGATGTCGTCGGATATTAGTTAAACTTGGGGAAAGTATCTTTTTTTACCGGGTGCTGAAATTTTTGAGGGTTTTTTAAGGTGGGATTCTGAGCTGAGTGTTTCTTTTTTCTCGTTTGGTGTAAGGAAAAAAAAGAAGATGGCAACCTGTTCGATGAAATGCCTGTGTAGTGTGAAGTCTCTGATTTCTGCAAGTGATTTGATTGGTTTTCTTTATTGCTGAATTTGATAAAGAGGAGTGTGTTTTTTGGTGTGCGTGTGTGTGTCTTTGTTGGGGGTTTCGAGTGCAATGGGGAGAGATTGCTTGCTACTGCGAGGAGGGCCGCCAATAAAACGGAGAGCTGGGTTAAGGAGGAAACAAGCAGGAAGAGGATCATATAGAGGAAGCTAGGGTTTTGGAATTAGGGGCAATTAGAGGGTTTCTCTTTTCTTGAATGCTTGCAATTTGACTAACAAAACCACCAATCTGGGCCTGGGAGAAGTTCGGTTCTTTTAGCTTTGGGGGTGGGAAGGATTTTTGGAATTTTGCATTTGCTTGGGGGTGATCATGGGTACTCACCTGCAACGATTACTCCGGAGCCTTTGTATGAATACAGAGTGGAATTACGCTGTTTTTTGGAAGCTCAGGCACCGTGCTCAAATGTAAGTTGTCATCTTTGGCCTTTAAGCTTTAGCTTGTGCTCCTCAGTGTAGTGTGGATTTACCGTTCATGATTGTTGGTGTTGTAATCGGATGTGAATTCTTGGGTGTTTATGTGGGATTTATACATAATGGTCTTCCATAGTGTTAATTTAGATTTATTGCAAATTGCCTTAGACAACAAAGAATGAAACTAGTGGTCAATTTTGTGTTCACCAACTCGAGGGCAGGTATTTTTATTGCAGTTTGTGGGTCTGTCATTTTGTGTGCTTTGCTAAAATATAACTTCAGAATGCTTGGTTCTTGGGGTTTGTAGACGTGAAGATCATTCATAATGCGCTTCTCTATATAATTTTGTGGAAATGATTTGATTCATGCAGGGTCCTGACTTGGGAAGATGCATACTGTGACAGTCATGAGAACCATGGTAATTATGAGAGCAAGTGCAGCAGAACACTTGGGAGCTTGCATGATGTCCATATTCCTCATTATTCTCTTGGCTTAGCTGTGGCGAAGATGTCGTACCAAGTATATTCTTTGGGGGAGGGGTATGATCTTATCTGTCCATGTTTAATCGTTTTTATCCTTTATTTAACATGTATATAGAGTTTCATAGATCACGATTATTTCTAATTTTCTCACAGTAAAATGTGCACCATCATATCTGAGGTGTTTGATCTAGTTGTTTATATTACCTTACAATACCTATTGCTTCTATAGTTCTATTTGATGTATATACTGACGTTATTGGACAGGATTGTGGGGCAGGTGGCTGTTACAGGAAAGCATCAATGGATTTTTGCAGATGAACCTGTGGTAAATTCTATATTATCTGAGGTAATGAATCGATAATCCTTAGAAAAGTAATTGAACATATTGCTTTAAATTTTGATACATTTTATTTTTATTGACATGGTTTTTATCGAGTAGCTTTCTGCTTTTCAGCACTGTGACGGGTGGCAAGAACAGCTCTTAGCTGGAGTTCAGGTATACCTACTATTCTCTAAGCAAGCTGTTTATGACTCTCTAAAATGGTTTCCAGTTTAACAGTTTTGTTCCATACACACAAGTTACTTTTTGATTGAATTTACATCTGATGATTATGTGGGTTTTTTGCCAGACCATTGTTGTTGCAGCTGTAATTCCGTATGGTGTTGTGCAGCTTGGCTCCCTGAGTAAAGTAAGATATGCCTGACTTTACTATGATGATGTGTGCATAATTTTGTAGCTAGACGCAGCCATACCTCAACTCTAATTTTCCTTCTTGATTAAGATTAGTCAATATGTCTATTTCATTCATCTTCACTCTACAGCATGCCTCTTTTAAAATAGATGGACTACTCTGTTACTTATCTTGTTTTTTCCCATTTTGACATAGGTCAATGAAGATTCTAAGCAGTTGTCCCATCTCAGAGATTTATTTTCCACAATACACGATCCCTCCTCAACTCATGTTTCTAACCCAATGCAGCAACGCCTCAGCAGTTTGCTACATATGGTGTGTAGTCATTTTCTATTCTCTAATCATGGATGATTCATCTGTTTATTGTATTTCTAGACATCTAAACGTGGCTCCTCCTTTTGCAGCCAGATAATACTTTTGGTACTGATACTCTTCATGGATGTCCACTTGATCCTGCTAAAGATGTAACCAGGGAAAATCCATATTTGCTGCTCCAAAAACAAGCTGGTGATTTCCATGGTGGTATTTCATCCATTTCAGAGGATGATGAAAATTTTAAATTGATTCAGTCAGTGTCTCAGAAGGAAGAATCTACTACAAACGTTGTTCAGAAGGTTACTCCAACTTCTCGAAGTTATATTGCTGAAGGCCAAAATTTGTATAATGCCATAATTTCCGATAGTAATCTTGGTGTAGAATGCAATAATTCTTCATCATCACAATCTCTGGATAAAGTATTACAAAGGGATGTAGGAAAGAATTTGGAATGCCAAGGAGATTACAAATGCGTTGATGTTTTGACATCATCCATCAACCTCTCTGGTGGTTCTGAGCTGCATGAAGCTTTGGGGCCAGCTTTTCTGAAACAGAATTATCCATCATGGTGGGAAATGGAGAAATCAGAACCTGGAATGGTTTCTGATGTAGCAGATGGAATGGAGCAAAGCATGCTTACATCAGAAACAGGCACAGATCATCTTCTTGAAGCCGTAGTTGCTAATTTTTGCCACAAGGACAGCACTTTTAAGCGTGTAAAATCATTCTGTTCATCTGCTGACTCATTGTTGACTACTGAAAAGATGCCTGAGCCTTCAAGCAATACTAGTTATACAGCTGGTTCAGATTGTTACTCTGTTGGTTGTTCTTCAATTCTTGAAGAAAGTATACGGAACTGCTTGACTTCATCAGAGTCCTTTAGTATGAGGACTTCGAATGGGGTTTCGTCATCAAGTCCCAGTTTATGCAAAGAGCAACCCTTCAAACCAATTGAGCCAGCAAAAGGAAACAAGAAAAGGGCAAGGGCTGGTGAAAACTGCCGTCCTCGGCCAAGGGACAGGCAACTGATTCAAGATCGTATCAAGGAGTTGCGAGATCTAGTGCCAAATGGATCAAAGGTGATCTTTTTGCTATTTCTTTATTTTAAAAAAAATTTCTGCATGGATATTTAGTTTGGAAGGTGTACTGAAATTTTGTTTATACATTTCCAGTGCAGCATTGACTCATTGCTGGAGCGCACAATCAAGCATATGCTCTTTCTCCAAAGCATTTCCAAACATGCTGACAAGCTTAATAATTGTGCTAGATCAAGGGTAAGATCTAGCATTCACTGAAACTGTTTCCTTGATTTTACATCTGTTTTGTCAGATGGTAACTAAAAGGTGGCATTGGCACCTGTGTATTGCTTACTGACATCAATGCATTGGTTTCATGATGCAAAGTCACTATTCCACTTTTGAACAAGTTGTTTATACTAATATTGGAAATTTTATGATTAATCTCTTGACCTTTCCTTTTCGGTAGGTCAATAAAGACGGTGGCTCCAGTAATGAACAAGGTACAAGCTGGGCAGTGGAGGTGGGCGGCCGTATGAAGATTTGCCCAATTGTGGTAGAAAATCTCAATATGAACGGTGAACTGCTGATAGAGGTTCGAGTTTTCTACATTATATTTTCTCTCATTTTGAAGGAGTTAAAACTTTGATTCAGATTTCATTAAATTTCTTGCTTCTGGAAATTATAACCATCCATTTCTCATATATGTTTGCAGATGTTATGTGAGGACTCTGACCATTTTCTTGAAATAGCTGAGGTTATCAGGGGCCTAGGCCTAACTATTTTGAAGGGTACAACAGAAGGCCATGGAGATAAAACATGGATACGTTTTGTCGTGGAGGTAAAATCTTCTCTTAAAACATGAATATGCTTGTGCAATGCGATGTATTCTTCTAAACATCACTTGTTATGCCATCATTGCCTATTGGGTGGCCAAAGGGAATAAAATTCAATTCCATAAACACAACATATCTATTTATGTAAGGTATTGGAAACACAGTACAGCTTTATTAAGATCAAACTGCTGACTTTTGATTGCCTCATCTGAGGTTGCTTAAGCCTACTACATAGGATGGATGCTTGTATTATTTAGAGAAATGAAAATTTTGGGCATGAAATATTGCAGGGGCAGAACAACAGAATCATGCATAGGATGGATGTTTTGTGGTCGCTCGTGCAGATACTGCAAACGGAAACTGCCGTCTAACGCACACTGCTGGTTTCCTGGCTAAGTTTCAAGTGCTTCTGTAAATTGTGTGAATTGCTCTGGGCAAACTTTGTGTGACATGCTTTTATTTGTCTTGTCTTAGTTGAGTGCACTTTTGGTTTATTTTCTGCCTTGTTCTTTTCTTGAAACAAGAAAGGAGAAGAGTTATGGGAAGCTAAAGCCTAAGTTTTTCTTTTCTTTTTTCTTTTTGGGTACCACCTCTTTGTATTCTCATGGCAGTTTCAGATGTTGTGGATTGTTTGCTTGTGATTTTCTATCAAACAAAATGTGGAGTGTTTAATTGGCACAATGTTGTGTTGTTTTTTAGTGTATTATATTTACTACTCTCTTGTGCTTTGATATATGGGATGCAATTGGTGATACCGAATTTACCTGGCTTTCCTAGTACATTGATGAGTGATTTACTAGAAATCATTATAAAAAAAAAAGACCAGATCATGGAATTTATCACATGGGAAAATATATGGCAAAGTCCCATTGTATGCAAAATAATACAGCATAACTAACAATTGTTGTTAGAGGATAACTTGCCAATTGCGTGCAAGTGGTGCAACATATTGTTGTAACTGATCATAACTTGTTCACTTTTCTAGTACAAATTTATGTGTGAACGTCTTCTTGCGCTAGCCTTTTGATAATGAGAGACGGACTAGGAATAATTGCTAATGACAACGAGGTTGAAGCAAATCTGCATTGGGTTCGAAGATCGATCAATCAACCTTAGGCTACCAAAATGGACATTAGCAAATGACATGCACATTTTTGTACATGCACATTATATGGTAATACATGGTATGGATTTTGTTTAGAAGTCATGCTCCATAATTAACAACATTCCGATACTAATTCCACAGAAAGTGGAAAGGATGTAACAAATCAAACACTCGTGTCTTTCTCACTCCGTCGTAGGTTTCTTAGCTGATGGTCCAGTGCCATCTAGCTGCACAGAAAAGATTCCGCTGCACAAGTAAAGACTAATCACATAAGCAGCAGAATAATTTTGTAAAAAGCCCAAGTCTTCACCTAAATCAAGATCAAGAATCCAACTTGCCTAAAGGTTCAGTGGGAGTCTTTTTTGGGGTTTCGAATTGAAGAGAAATCGGGGAGGGATTTTATCCAACTCTCACAACTTTCATCCATTTTGATACATTCTACTATAATACGCTCTGTTTGTGAGTCGGGTAAGATCTTCCGGTCATGCATTTTCTGAAGAAGCTCTATAACTCTAGCACTTTCTTTCCGACGAGCAAAGCCATCGAGCAATGAATTGAAAGTAATCACGTTTGGGGAGCAACCCTTGGCATCCATCTCAACAAGCAAATTGTATGCCTCCTCTACCATCTCTCCTCTACAATACCCATCTATCAATGTGTTGTACGAGACAACATCAGGAGAACAATCCTTCGATTCCATTTCAAGAAGCAAATTGCTTGCCTCCTTAAACATCCCTGCTTTGCAGTACCCTTTCAACAACGTGGTATATGTCACAACATCAATCTTGTAGCCAAAACTTCCCATTAAAGCAAACACTTTTCTTGCATCGTCAATCCTTCCATCTAAACAAAGACCGTTGATCAAACTATTGTAAGTAATTAAACTAGGGAGCACGCCTCTTTGGTTCATCAACTCTAGCAACTGCTTTGCTTGTTCCATATCTCCTTTCTTGCAAAGTTTATCCATTATCACAGTGAACGTCACCACATTCGGCGAAATACCATCAACAATCATTTTCTCCAAAAGTCTTTTAGCCTCTTCGTCATGTCCATGATGATACAACCCATCAATTAAAACAACTATAGACAATGACGTTGGGAGAAACACCGTTGCTTTGCATTTTCGAGAACAACTTTTTTGCCTTATCCACATATCCTTTTTTACAGAGCCCGTCAATTAGAGAACTATAAACAACAAGATCAGGGTCAATACCGCTACTTTGCATTTCGAAGAAAAGCTCTTCAGCCCTTTTTAGATGCCCTTCTTTACATAGTCCGTCTATCACAGTGCCATAAGTAATCTGATTTGGTCCACAATCGCTAAGTTTACCATCCTTTAAATCCATCTTTTTCAGATCACTAAATAAACTTAGAGCATCTTCGACTTTCCCCATATGAAAAAGGCCTTTCAGCAATGTATTTATAGTCACAATATTAGGATAAATTTCCTTACAAGACATATCCTTATATACTCCCATAGCTTCTTCTATCTTCCCAACTCTGCAATAACCATCCACTATTGTGTTATATGTAATAACGTTAGGGGCCTCACCTCTCTTGATCATCATTTTTAAAACCTCCATTCCTTGCTCCACTTTTCCTTTCTTGCAGAGCAAATTTATTAGGACACTATAAGTTACAAAATTGGGACGAACCCCACTATTTATCATTTCAACAAAGAGTGACCTAGCATCTTCTTCCATCCCTGAACGACATAGCCCATCAATCAAGCAACTATAAGAAACAACATCGGGAGATATTCTAGCAACCTTTCCTTTCATAGCAGTTGTAGGCCAGTCTATAGAGCGACCATCAATGAGAACATATGGCAACGTCTTTGTGTTACCATGCAACATTTCCCGGTGCAACCGAAGAGCTATGGCAGCGTTCCCGGTCTTACACAAACCTTGCATCATAGTGTTGTAAGTAAAGACATCAGGAGCGCAGCCCAACCGAATCATCTTTGAAATCAAACCAACAGCTTCAAAAGTTTTCTTCTCCAAACACAACCCTTTGAGCAACGAATTAAAAGTATAGGTATCAGGACAACGACCACACTTCAAAATCAGGCCAAGAGTTGAAAATGCAGGATTCCCTAATTTCATGCTACAATAGCAGTTCAACAATACATTCAATGTGATGAGATTTGATTGTGGCCCAAGAGCACCTGAAATATTCAATCTCTTGTAGAAATTGATGGTGAGAGAGAAATGCTTATACTTAACCAGAGCACCCAATAGTGTAGTGAAGCATGAAATCGAAGGGGGAGGTCTCATGGAAAGCATGTGGTCGAAGAAGTAATGGGCGTCACTAATGTCAAATTTGCCCAATTTGCAGTCATTTTGCAAGAAATTTTCAAGTGCACTCCTTTTGCCATTATGGGGTATAAATGAAGAAGAAGAGAGCTTTTTGATGCTACCTTGTGAGGACATTCTTGCCTGCTCTGTGCTGAAAATGGATACTCGCAAAGAGGTAAATAAGGGCAAAGAAGGCTCAACTCCCAATTGGCGTCAGATGAAGTGAATAAAGAGAGCAAGCTGCAAAGGAAATTAGCACAAACATGGTTAAGAAAAACCCAAAATTCCAGAATCTACAAGAAAATAAACCCAGTAATGTCAACAAGTTTCATCAATTACTTAGAAATGACAACAACACATCCAAGATTCCTAAATCTCACTAAGGATGCTATTCATGTGTGTGCGCTAATGCCAAGAGGGTGATCAATCCTGGAACAAACGAACTGAATCAACTCTTTTTTCCCCTATACAAATTTCTACCAAAAGTCCTCCGACAAAAAGCATTCATGTGAGCAGCAAATTTCAATATTCCTACACATTGCAAATATGTTTTCAGAAATCTTCTTCTTTGACAAGCTTGGTTTAGGAATTGCAACCATCAGAAAACGAACGCAGAGCATAAGTTACCTTAAGATAAAAAATAAATTAATCAGATTGCATCCACACACTCAACAGACCTCGAATTCGAAGATCTACGAGCAATCAACAAACGCCGTCGACCTGAAGCTTGGTGCGGAACGAGTGGCCAGGGACTGGATGGCACAAGACTGTTGAGCGGAGCAATCAACCTAGGGCATATTTGCATCGGAGTGAGGATGTGAAATTCTTAAAGGCCGATGCCTTGTGCACAGGATAAAAGGCGCACAAGGAAAGTTGCGCTTCATGGAGGGCAGCGCTTCATGAAGCGCAGCGGCGAATGGGCAAATGGCCGGATACCCGCAAACCCTACGCATCATGAAGCGCCGCGCTTCATGACGCGTAGGGTTTGCGGCGGTTAGAACCGCACGATCCTTTATTCAGTCGCACACGAAAAACAAACCTAATTCGGTCGACGATAATCAATCACGTAAAGCGAGAATTTTTCTATCCACCAAACCTAATTTTTTTGATTAACAAACTTGATATTGAACAATGTCATCTGAAACGGAATTTTCGGATTCATCGTATGAAGCCGAAGACGAATCGCAGTCCTTGGAAGAAGAGTCAGAGTCATCAATGAATGTTGAAGAAGAAGGGGAAGTTGAGTCTGAAAACGAAATGGTCGAATCAAAGGTAATTTACGATTTAGTTGAAGCAATAATATATTTTTCAAGATAATACATGATTTCGGTTGTTGGGTTAAACAAATTTATTGAAATTTATAATGTGTTACTATTATTGCATAATATACATGTTCGATGTATTAAGATAAGTTGTGATATTATATACTTAGGTACCTAAGAATGATTTTTCTGTTGATTTTGAGAATGATACTGTGTGGGATAATAGAGAAGACATGCTAAATTGGGCTAGGCAGGTCGGTCGTGAAAGAATGATGATATTGACAATAAAAACATCAAACCAAACAATGGTCAGACTTGCATGTCATAGGCATGGCAAATATAGATCTGGAAAGAAGGGTGAAGTACTCCCAATTGTTAGACCACCAAGTGTACGGACACTTCAGAGCAAGTGCAACTGTAAGTTTGAGTTGGTTGGGGTTCGAAGCAAGTCAACGGGAAAATGGGCATTAACTATTGGGTGCGGAATTCACAACCATGACCTCCCAAGTAGTTTACTTGGTTATTCATTTATGGGACGAATGACGGAAGCTTAGAAGGAGTTGGTTAGGAATTTGAGCTACAAATATGTGCCTCCAAGGAGAATAGTGGAGGAATTGAGGGCGCTATATCCTGGTAATGTGACATCAACGAAACAAGTTTCAAATATGAGGGCAAAGTTTCTAATCGAGGACCGTGGAAATATGACGGTAACCCAATATGCGCTACATTTCTTGCAACGAAACGAATATCGTTTCTTTCTGAAGAGGATGGATAATTCAGATCATATAGAGATCTTGTTCTTCGTCCACCCGATCTCGTTGCATCTACTGAGATTGTTTCCATATGTTGTCATTATGGACAACACATATAAGACAAATAGGTACACTTTTCTAAACTTTGAATATGTTATTTAATCCTTTTGTTTTGTTTTGACAATTGTATTAACATGTCATACTTGGACAAGTACGACATGGCATTACTAGAGATGGTCGTGCACTAACAAATCATTCAACATCGATTTTGCATTTATCTCTAAGGAAGACACCGAGAGTTATACATGGGTGTTGAAACAGTTGAAGCGTTTGTTTGCAGAAGTGGGGACCATGCCAAATGTGATTGTTACAGATCGAGAGAAGACGATCATGAATGCAAAGGACGCTGTATTTGGGGACGAAGTAAAACATCTCCTGTGTTGGGTGCACGTGAAGATGAACATTAAAGCGTATGCTCTTTGTATTCTAAAAGACCTCAAGGCTGCAGAAAGATTTGCCCATAGGTGTTGGGACATATTTATGCATCAACTGAGGCAAAATATGAGGAGAGGTTTCTCAAAGTGAACGAGCGTTGGCCAGGGCTCATGCCATATGTTGAGAAGTCATGGCTTGGGCCTTACAAGCAGTTGATAGTAAGAGCATGGACGAAGCATTGTCTTCACTTTCATACGAGAACAACGAATCGGTAAGTTTAGGGCTATATATGTATCTTGAGTTATTAATTTATATTTAAGAAAAATAAGTGAAATTATGTTTATTACAGGGTGGAGGGCATGCACCATGTTCTTAAAAAGATACTTGACAGTTCTCGAGGAGGCTTTAACACGGTGATTGGAAGGATTCACCATCAGATTGTGTCACAAGTTGGTGGTTTGCGGGGAGATCTTGAGATGGCACGTACGAAGCTACCAACAGAGTTAGAGGGTGTCCCTAAGGAAGTGAGGGCGATATTTGTTCGTCTATTTTATAGAGTGTCAACACACTGCATTAAGAAGTTGTTGAATATGTTCTACAGCCTACACAAAAAGATGGAAGAGGGAAAGATGGAGACTGAGTGTGATGATTATTGGTGGAGAGAGAGCATGGGTCTTCCTTGTCCTCATAGGATTGCTCATGCCATCGTCAACAAGCAACCCATAATGCTAAGTGAGATACACTCGTTTTGGCATCAAGTGGTATGGGACGGCATCGATCCACAACGCATGCCCATAAAAGACAATGTATCCCTCTCAATTGACCAAGTTAGAATGGAGTTGATGATTGAGATGTATAAGAGAGGAGAATTATCAAAGGATCAGGTGCACGGTATATCTAAGTCATTTGTAGACATGGTCATACCCCAAGATTCTTCGTTGCTTGAGCCGATACATTCAATGCTTGTTTCATGGCGAAAGGGAAGGCCAAAGGGGTCTACAAAGGGCTCAACCAAGAGGAGTAGTACTCTACTTGAGCATAGGATGAGTGAGTATGATCAGGAGAAGAAAGACAATGATTTGAAGGAGAGAGAAGAGAAGGAAAAGGAGAGCAATAAAGAAATCCCGTCGACGACAAAGAAGCGTGGGAGGCCAAAGGGCTCAACCAACAAGGCCAAAAAGAAAATTATGGTAGATACGAATCCACAAGTTCAAAATAAAGAAGTGGTGTGGTTGGGGGTGAACTTTGGTGTTGAAAATGTTAACCCTTTCATGTTTTCATACATTGTGAGAGCTAGGGATGTAGCGGCGGATGGTCATTGTGGTTATAGATCCTTTGCAGAGGTATTGGGATATGGAGAGGGACAATACCATAGAGTTCGAAAGGATATATCTGCTGAATTGAGACGGAACAGAGTCATATATGAGCGTGTAGGGAACAAGCCATCTATCGATGAGCTTTTGTAAAGTATTTCGTATGTGGACAGCCCGTGCATGCGACAACATTGGCTCGAGATGCCCATTGGTGGTTTGATATTTGCCACATTACACCAGGTTGCTCTTGTGATGTTGTCGTGGAATGGATCACACACATGCTTACCTATGATGGGTGTAGGGGGCCCTCCGACAAATATTTATGCCATAGCTCTTGTGGGACAAAGAAACCACTTTATACCAGTAAGTATAATTAATGATGACTTAATTATGTTTATTTGAAGTGTAATTGTTGATATTTATGGTTAGATATTGTTTTTTTGTAGGTGTGTTTGAAGGATGACGTGTCGCTTCCTCCTCCTCCGATGGATTGGACAAGGAATCACGACCCTAGTGTGAAGGGGTGGGACCATCCGTTTACACAACGGATGGAAACATGGCGCAAACTTCGTGTTTCTAATGGTTTAAGCCCAAATGTAGGATGTTAGAGTTATTAATGTTGGATACATATTGTTATGAATGTATTGATGTTATGCATTGTAGACACTTATTAAACAAGGAACTAAAGTTAAACAAGTTTCAATAACGTGTAGTGAATTGCTATAGCTTCGAAAAAACATACAATTAAGAATTTCACAAGTTCACAAATATCATGAATTTCACAAGTTCACACGGGAAACAACAATTTACACGTTCACAAATAGCATGAATTAGACACTAATAGTTTGTATTACCTTGTAGACTTGCAGCCATTTGAAGGTAGAATGGCTGGTAATTATTGCGCTTCATGACGCGCAAATAGCCAGCTTCATGAAGCACAATATTACGCTTCATGACGCGCAAAATTACGCTTCATGATGCACAATGGTACGCATCATGATGCGCAAAAATCCATGAGAAAAAAGGGTGGCTTTCGCTCGTCCCCCATTTCGAACCGTAGACTATATCCTCAAACGCGTGTACCTGGACCAAGTATGCCGCATTGGCTATCAATGTATATAGACAAGGATTTTTATTTGAACTAATGGATTTTCGACTCGGTTTGGTCGGGATTTATAATAAACATTCCGGTTCACCTATTTTTAGGGTTCGAAAAATAAAATTGTAACCGGTTCCTAACATATTGTAATTTAAATAATTTTATGGATATATAATATATGATTTTATGTATATTTGAATATGTGAACCCTTCGTATTTCTGTTAAACCTTTTATATAATCGAACCGGGATCAAATTAAATTGGAAAAATAAAAAAGGTACCGCTTCTTGAAATTTCATTTTATATGGGTTAGTACAATAATTTTTGGTAAGGTTACGTTTAATGTTTACGGTTTAGGGTTTAGGGTTAAGGGTTTAGTTAGGGTATGGTTAGGGTATAGTAAGGGGTTAGTGTTTTAAGGTAGGGTTTTAGGGTAGGCTTATGGTATATTTAGGGTAGGGTTTAGGGTATAGTAATGGTTTAGGGTATATGGTTTAGGGTTTAGCTTAGGGTATGGTTTAGGGTAGGGTTAGGGTTTAGGGTTTAGGGTAGGGTTAGGGTATAGTAAGGGTAGTGTTAGGGTATAGTTAGGGTTGGGTTAGGGTTTAGGTTTAGGGTTTAATAAGGGTAGTGTTAGGTATAGTGAATTGCTATAGCTTGTACTCAATTGATATAGCTTCGAAAAAACATACAATTGAGAATTTCACAAGATTTTTATGTATATTTGAATATGTGAACCCTTCGTATTTCTAATAAACCTTTTATATAATTTTTGGTACAATAATTTTTGGTAAGGTTACGTGTAATGTTTAGGGTTTAGGGTTTAGGGTATGGTTAGGGTATAGTAAGGGGTTAGTATTTTAAGGTAGGGTTTTAGGGTAGGATTATGGTATATTTAGGGTAGGGTTTAGGGTTTAGGGTAGGGTAGGGTTAGGGTATAGTTAGGGTAGGGTTAGGGTTTAGGGTAGTTTTAGGTATACTTAGGGTAGTGTTAGGGTTTAGGGTTTAGGTTAGGGTAGGGTCACAAGCATCATCCATTTAACATATTAATCCTCACATATATACAACATATCTATACACCCAATAACTAACAAGTAAGACTAATTCATACAATAACTAATACTCGTTAACCTAATTTGCAAGGGATGATCGCAATCCTAATTTGAAGTTCACAATCAAAAGTTCACACTAACCCTACCATTTAAAAAAATATCAAAATGGAAATTATCCTTAACAATAATTTGCATGTAGAGATAAAACCCTAAACCCTAAACCCTAATTTGTCGCGTCATGAAGGACTATGCGTCATGAAGCATTGCGCTTCATGATGCGCTACTTTATGCAAACATGATCCACAAAGGACTGTAAACCCGTGTGGGGCCAATCTGGGCCAATAGAATTGTGACGCTTCATGCGGCGTAACGGTGCGCTTCATGAAGCGCATAAATCCAGAACAGAATAAACCGCCAACGCATCATCCATATCTCCATCCATATCGGATTATGCAAGATATGGAAGTTGCGAGATTATGCACGATTTATTTTGGAAAACATTATATGGTGGGAAAATATGGCGCCAATGTGGAACTCACCTTCTATTTATACGTTCAAGCAGTTCAATGTAACTTCATAATAAACTCTTCATTAATTATCAACACACTTAGGCACTCAAGAACACATGAGCCATGGTTTCAAGGGAGCATTCGAGGGATTTGCAAGAGATTTCGCCTATTCATGCGCGAACTCATGCAAAGCAAGGAAATTGGGATCAAGAAGGTTGGGAGGCAACTTGGGCGCTTAGGTTTTTTCCGGATGCTAGAACGAATTTTTGATGAGGAGATGAACGACAATCCGATTCAATCTGATTTCCGCTTAGTGAGGAGGGAGCATGTGGAGAACGAAGATGAAGGTGCTAGCGAGACAAATCCAATTATAATTGAATAGCTCGTTTTTAGTTTTAGGGTGTTTATGTTCTTTTACAATATTGTTGATTCAACCTGTTTTTACGTCTTCTCAAGACTAGTATGTTTATATTATTTGCCTTACTAATATAGTGAATTTCCATTTGTTTTTATCCGTCATGAAGTGGTATATTATTGTCCTCCCGTTGGCAACATGAATCAACACTTATACCATAAAACAACCCAAATTGGCCAAAAGCAAGCACCACTTGAAGAGGCTTGTTTCTGAATGCCTTTTGGTTGCTTAACACTTGTTCAATACCATTTACACGTCTTCCCACTTTTTGATTTATATTACAAGGAACTAAATGTAATTCAAGCAATAACAGCAGAGGCATTCATGAAACAGTAGTAAAAAGAGCACACCAGTATTCAAGGCTTTGTTCTGATGACTTGTCCTCCTCTGCAAGAAAAAAATATACAAAATCTTCATATACTCCAGCACAAATCTCTGAAAGAAGAACCAGAAAATCTTCATATACTCCTCTGCAAGAACTAAATGTAATTCAACCATTTGTATTCAGGCGATTTCTTATATTTTTCAAACTCAACCAACTGGGGCATTTCCAGTCTGTCATGTGAATTTCCAGTCTGCGAATTTCTGCAGCCATGCCATATGGGAAGAAGCACCTAGTTGTTGCAAAACCTGTGCAGCTTCCAACCACGATAGGAATTTTCTTCATTGATTTACACATTGTCATGAGATCAAGGATTACTTGAGGCGATGTCTTTTCTGTCCTTACAATTTCCAGAAGTAGCATTATATGTGCAGGGCTGTTCATCAAAGAACCATTTTTTAGCCAAACAAGAAAATGATCCAAAATCTTCCATTATTTGCTGCCATTATTGCTGCCTGATGACGTCCATTTGGCAAAGAATTGACAGGGGAAGTTTTTCGTTCACATGATACAGACCTTGCATCCATGGCACTCTCTGTTTGTTGAGCTTGAACATGATTGGAATCATTCAGTAGAAGAAAGGGTTGCCATGTAGGGGACTGCATGCCATAAACGTCAAGAGAAGTTGTATGCCTCAGATTAAGGCAAGAATCGAGAGAATTAAATGCTGTTTTGCCTTGCTTTTCTCTGTAGACAATTTGATCTTTCAAACATGAAGTAATATGCAAATTTTGAGCCTCGAGATCAATTTCAGGCATCACCATTATATCACCATTATGTTTTTCATCATTATAAATATGAGCAGGTGAGTAACCATGAGTTCTTGAAGAAATGCTACAAGGAATAACATAGCACAAAGGATCAACAGAGGACAAAACTGAGTCTTTTGCTAAATCATGAGATAGCAAAGTCCCATTGTTACCTGTCCTCCTTAGAACCTCGATGTGGATGCTTGATTGAGAAATTCTCAAAGATTCATCATGTCCATGCACACAGGAATTCAAATCTGGAGCAACATCTGCAGACTTAGAAAAATAGCTTGTCTCAATCAAATTTTCTCGGAAGTGCTTGATCCTCCTACATTTTGCTCCTCTAGAAGCATCTTCCTGCAACAAAATATTTTTAAAATTCAAAAGAGTAATACTACATTAAAGGACAAGTACCATTCATGTCTAGATTATTTCTTCTACATTTCCCAGAAGAAACAAGAAAGTCCTACTTCTAACCGCTTTGGTAATCTTCCATGTTTTGCTATTTTCAGAGAATCCGTCACCCACATAATGGATAAGTAAATCTCAAGAGTAATTTCGACAGCCAGACTAGAGAAACATGACAGATTTATAACCATCAAGCATATGAAAAAAATGTTGAAATGTTACCTTCTAAGATTTTTCAAATTAACAAGCATATGTTTTTCATATCAAACTAAAAGTTTAAATTTCATGGATGGATAAGTTTGATTTCAATATGTCAAAGAACCATACTGTTTTAAACATCTAGCAGTTGAACAGGCTGTTAGTTTTCTCTTTTTCTTTCAAATTGACAACTTTTGTTTTAATAGAGGCAAGTTATGCCGCATCTGACAGTTCAAATAAGATATACATAGTGTAGACTGCTACATTTAAATGAATTATATGGATGCAGAAAACAGAAGTACGTAATAAACATAGAATGATTCTGAATTAATTCATTCTTCTTGAAGAGCTGTGTTAGCAATATGTGGGATATTAGCTATAAGTTCTCTTAGACAAACAAAATTTATCTAATTAAACTTCCTCAATTTAAGTTTTGGTTTCAAATACAATATGTAACATCAAATTAAGGGTACAAGTATAGAAAGCAATTGTTTGATTGATAGAAATTTACAGACATTTTAAGCCATCTTGAAACACGAAACTGTATTACTGATCTCAAATATAAAAGGAACTATATTACGAAAGTAAACAATTTCATGGCTAACAAAAAATACAGAAGAACAAATAGAATAGATGTGCAAGATATATGCTTATGTTTTACCTGTTGTGATATAATCTCATCTGAAATCCTTTGGTGCAGTTGATGCGTCATCAGATCATCACCGTGTGCAACATTAGGGACCAGATCTAAATGATCGTTATTGATCAAAAGGTATTCTTTCTCTGCATCAGCAATATCAACTGCCAAGTCAATCTGTAGCATCTCTAGCTGTGTTTCAACACCACTGTTGTATATATTATCTTCCTGACATTCATTTTTACTTCCAGCTGTTCCATTCTCACCCACACTTTGTTTGAAAATTGGTGTCTCTGCAACTTGAGACACAGAGGTGCCTTTAGAGCAGATATCTGGAGAACTACTAAGAGATAAACCCACATCTCCGTATGCATCTTCCATATCAGAATCGTCCAAGTTTGACAGCAGATCAGAACTGCTAATTCTATTATTTGAATTTGAGGAAGTAAGAATATCATTTACCCACTGTAGTCGAGTTTGCTTCACCCGGAGAGCGAGTTCAACGATGGTTTTAGTAGACAATGCGTCTGAATAAGGTTCACCTTTTATTACTTCGTATATAACAAGTGTCTCTGAGGCAGCAGTGGAAAGTTCTACAGCATCACTAACTTCATGTTCCTTTGAGTTTAAGCCATTCGGTTTTGGTGAAAACTGTTTTTGTGCATCTTGGGGATTGCACTGGGTTTGACTAGATGGGCCAGCAGATTTGTTTTGGTTACAAGCCGAAGAAAACAACTTCATTTTACCATGTTTACTTTCTATGTTGGATTGATCAGTGTCACCACTTTCAAGTAGATCCTCAACTGACTGTGCTATTGATTTGTCTTTCATTTGGAGAAATTTCTATCGTTGGAATGTAATGGCTACCTGGACTCCCATCTGTTGAAAGATGCAATGTGAATAAAAGCGCCTGCTAGAAAAGTGAAGCAGAATGGTACACTTCAGCTACCTAAGAACTGGAGACACAAACTAGCAGAAAAATGGTAGCATATAGAAACCAGTTAAGGTGAATAATTACCTCTTCAGCCAAAACTTCATTCGTCTTCATTGCATTCAACCAAAACTTTGGAACACCTTTTTCTGCATACGACATTTCAGAAAAGACCTAATATTAAGATATAAATAATACACTAACAAAAGGAGTAATACTGAAATGGACGACTGTGCTACTTTCCCAGTCTCCATGCTCCAAGAAACAACTATTTCACTCAGCCCCCATCAATTCAGATCACAAAACTTGGTAAAATTGTGCCCAAATACCCAATATCAGCAGGATCCAATTATCAAATATATTGTGCCCCAAACCATATTCATATTAAATTTATTATGATCAAGTCACTTCACAAGTTACCTTCTGGGGCATTCACATCTCCCTCCTTCGCATCATCATCTTCGATCTTTCCTTCCACTTCAACCACACCATTTACGATCTCATATCTCTGCAGGTTTGCAACAAACTTGAAATGAATACAAGAGCAACTACAAAAGATTGAGAAGAGAGATGATGCAGCTCAAGGCAGAGCAAATAATGAATTCTAAGGGAGAACCTTAGAGTAAAGAGGTTGATATTGCTTCTGATATTTAGCTTCAAGTGCTGCCCTCTCCACAAAATATTTTGCCTCAAGCTCATTATGTTGGCTCTGCGGAATTATATGCACTATAAATTACTCTTCATATTAAAACCATTTGAAGAAGCAAACTTCAGAATCAGAACATTCCTATAACAAAGTAGCCATAAGAAATGTAGATTTCATTTTGAAAAATGCAAAATGCAAAATCTGAAGGTAATGTAATTCAAGAGATCTACAAAGGCCTAAGGAAAGGCCTATATTATCAGATCAGTTACAGTAACTCTGCGTATAGTAAAAATGTACACTCAAGTAGAGGTTAAGGGAGACACTCGAAACTAAGCTAAGATCCGGTGGCATGCAGATCAACTAACCTATATTCACAAGGCCAGATACACATTTGTGTGTGTATATATGTGAGAATATTTATGTAAAGGGTAGGCAACAACTCCTCTATAGCCATAATGTTTTAACAAGTAGCCAAACCTAAACTACATGAAAAAATGAAATTATACAGCCCAGCCAATTCTATAAGATTTAAAACAATAATAACTAAAGGCATCCAAAAAAAAAACTACATCCTATACCAACTCAGTTATGTGCACAAACAAAAGATTAATTTTGTAGAGCCCTTGAAGAATGGCATAACTAGAATTACTGAATAATTTCATTCTAAGAAGAAACTTTACGAACCACAGATACTAATGACCATTGAAACTACACAGTCAGATACTACTGACCATTGAAACTACACAGTCAAAGCATGTTAAGCCTACAATTATCCAATTCAAACTCCACCAAAACTAAACAAAACGAATCACGAAGAGAAGAAAGTAGCCAATATAAGCACAGTAAGAAGAAACCTGCAATGTTTCAAGGGAGTATTCAAGGCACAAAATATACAAAATCAGCAGCTTGATATTTCTAATGAATATACTTCAGTAGCAGATTGATAGTACATAATCACCAAAATTCAGCAGCTAATAAAAATAAAACCATAAGCAATCAACACTAGCTCTTATAAGTTCTAACCAACATGACTCATAAACAGAAATTCAGAATGTCTTCAAATGAAATTCAGCTCCAATTCCATAACAGAACAGAAATTCAGCTCACTTAATTATCAAAAAACCATAAAGGAGCCCTCACTCAATTTGCTGAATTGGATTCAATTAATTTGCATTCAAAATAATGCCATCTATATCAAAAAACTAATATAAACATGAGTTCTATTATCATGATGATAATGACACATACAAAACATACTTCAAACCCTAATAAACTACGACTCCCCGTCCCCTCCATCACCATCAGTAGGCCCGGTGTCCTGACCTCCAACATCATCCCTAACCTTGGTTCCCTCACCTCCATCACCATCCCTAGACGCGGTACCGTCAGCAACACCCCCGGTCCTACTATCTTCAACCCCAACACCCCCTGTACTACTACCCTCCCCAGCACGACGAAGTCCGCTGCCTTGTCCGGGACAGTATTGAGAATCCCTGAACGGCCTACTCACGGTTGGAGGTAGGGGCGGAACACCATCCGCTAAAATGCTCAACATCTCCTCCAAATACGCCCTAGCCACATGATCTGTCGGCATTCCCTTTAAAGCCTCTAGTGCGTATCCAACTGCCTGTTGCGCCCGCTGCACAATTTATTGAACTCATTAAATACAACACCAACACAAACGAATATAATTGCATACAAAACTTTGTATTACAAATTAACATACCACGGTAACGTCCACCATAACTGCAGGATGGGCAACGGGGTCCCGAGGACGGTTTTGACGGTCTGATCTAGGATCTATATATGGATGTGTTACCCCGTCGAACCAGTCAAGATACGCAGGGTCCGCCTGCCAAGGATACCGAGCCACGGCATGCTGCTCGAGGTCAATCAGGTGGTCATACTGCTCATTCCAATACAAGTCTTGGTTCCGGAACACAAGACTGTAGGTGTTCATCTCCCTTGTACGCGAGACTACACGCGGCTCAATCGGATCTGGGGGAGTCGTCTGCACACGATAGTACTGGTGCAGACACCTCTCGGGCTGGTATGGCTCATAAATATCGAAGCAATGCAGAACTCCTCGATACCTAAAAATCCTATATTCTGTCTCATAATCCAGTTCTCGGTTCCAAGGCGTCCAACAAACCTGCAAGTCCACGGGAGAAACAATTTGCATTACAACTCAATAGGAATCAATATGTCAAACTATTAACACTTTTACCTCATCAGCAAGAATCTTGTCCATAAGCCTTCGAATATCCTCCAAGCGCTTCGGCTTCTTCGGCCCTGATCGGTGGTCATTCCTATCTCGGGCACCCGCTCGGTCATCCATCAGAGCGTTTAAATTCAACACTGAATGCCCACGAAAATGTCTAAAGTATTCCCATATCCAAGCCTATAAAATTAAATTAAAATGAGTACCGAAATAACGAAAATTGTTCATCAACCAAAAAAAATCACAATACTATTATACCTTCAGAATGAGCATGCATCCTCCCAATCCCGTTGAACCCTGACGAGATGCAATGCCCAAATGGCGGTATAAGCACGCCAATGCCGCAGCACCCCATGCAAATCTACTAGTAACACCATGATCCATCAAACACTGTAAATATATCGTCCTCGCCTTGTTGGTGCTCTTGTCACAGAACAAAGTCTGGCTAAGCAACCACAACAAGTACGCAGACGCTATGTGCTGTGGGTCCCGCCTATCGGCAATCATCTGAAGTATGATAGCTTGGAGATCCTTAATCGGTATGGAGGTCTTATATTTGCGGTACTGCTGAGGAGTGAGCCCTAATATCTCCATCACACGACTCTGGAAATCCCCGCCCCTCTCAATCTGTCTCACCACAGCGTCTCCATCAATATGTATCCCCAATATCCGATGGACATCGTGGAGGGTGATCGTGATCTCGTCCCATGGGAAGTGGAAGTTGTTGGTCTCTGGATGCCAACGCTCCACAAAAGCTGTAACGATCGCGTGATCCGATGCTCCGTATGTCAAGGTCGCTAGCCGTCCCAGACCGGTCTGCTGTACAATACTCCACCACGTACCCGGCTCCTCAATCATATGCGGCTCAATAGCCGTCCACTCTACCGGTCGTGAGTGAGCCCTAATGACATTGCGCCACTAAAACAGAAAATTCAAATTCTCAATAACGCTATTCAATCATATCAAATATTAACCTAAAATACACCGGTATAAAAGACACTTACCAAACTATCCTCTATAACGACGCCCTCCCGGCCCTCCAACGACACAAGTGTCCACCTCCATATCGACTCTGCTACATGAGTCGGGTACGACCGAAGGAGGTCTGGTACTCGCGGCCCTCCAGGCTGCCACAGCTCGTCAGCCGGAGCAGGAGCGGCCGGAACCTCCTCTACTGGGGGCGGTACGTGCTGGACCACAAGAACGGGGTCCGTCCTCCGATCAGATGGCGGAGCCGATGTTGGGCTACCGGTAGCGCGAGGAGGAGCTGGACTATCGGTAGCGCGGGGAAAAGGCACAGTAAAATCAATGTCCCTCAATATCTCCTCATCATCATGCATATCAGTATCTAAACCAGTCGGCTTTGTCAATGCAGGGTCACTCTCAGGGACAACGTCGTCGGTCTGATCAACCATCTCAACCCGAGGGGTCGTATCAACATCCCTCGTAATATCCTCAATCGTGCCCAATGGAGACTGTGACACAGGCGGAGGGGTAAGCGTTTGCTCATCTGAAGGTTCAACAACATCAGTCGACGGAATCTGATCTGTCTGCGGCGTCATATCGACATCCATAGGAGCGGATGGCGCTATATCCTGACATGACTGCATATCCCCAATATGCTGCTCTGTCTCCTCGCGCTGCAGCTGTGAAATCAATGTATCTACTATGGGCCCCGTCCTAGCCTTCTTCGGCCGAGGCTCGACCTGAGCATGATGCTCCGCTAATATGCCCCGTGACCTCGCATGTCTTGTGTTCTTCTTTTTCGGCTGAGGAGGCGGCATCGAGACGGGAGTAAAAAAAGACGCGCATCTCTCCTGAAACGCCTGTTGATATTCACATTCAAGTATTGATTTTTTCTTACTCATACATGAACTTCACATTTTCAACTTTGAATTGTCATTTATATCATGCCTCAATTTCCAATTCCATATTAAAATGTACATAACTATGACATTGGCTTTGAATACAAGCATATGTTAAATAAGGTACTGTTTGGTTTCCTATACAATCACAAGAACTGTCAACTTTTGAAAAAAAATTATACTATCCTTATGTAAAAAAGGACTGAAATTAATCAACTGCATTTTTACAAGAATGATGATAATAATATTACTATAATAATCTCTAAAAAGATAAAAATTCATACCCAATTCATTACTAAACTGAAAAAGTGGACAATACGACATTACGTACCGATAGACCTGTCTTGCCCCACCAATCTTTTCCAAAGGTTTTTCCTGTGTCAATCTGAGTGTCTTTCACCCTCGAATCGCCAACCACGACACTAGCCGATGGGATATCAGGACCCAACGGTGCTAAAACACCCTCCACGTCTCCACCACCACCGTCGCGACCTACAACATCTCCCTCGTTACCACCGGAGGCGCAACGTCCACCACCACCATCTTCACCTGCAAACACCATTATCAACCAAGATCGAACACCGTCAGCAACCAACATCGAACACCATTAGACAAACAACCAGAACAACACAAGAACAATGATAAAGAGGAAAAACCAGAACCAGAGAACAATAACCAGAATCATAGAACAATAACCAGAACAAGCAATAAAAAAATTCATACGGCAGCAACAGTTTATGATCTTTGACAACAATTTGATTGATAATATACTAATAATGTATGATCTTTGCCAGGAACCCAAATAAAACTACTCAGTTTTTTTAATACTTGAAAGAAAGAGAAGCCTTCAACTTCTTGGAAATGTGGCGGAGAAGAAATTTTTTGATCGGCCAGCCAAACTTATGAGGAGATGTGTGAGTTCTTTAACATCATAAAGTCAACTAAAATCTTGTTATGTTTTTTTATTACACATAATCAAGGACCAATTGGATGAAAACTTTGAATATGGAATTACATATACAATCATAGTCTCTTAAGCACCAATTATATAATTTTCAATAAATTACAACAGTCCTTTAAAACTTACATGCCATAGCCTACCAAAACTGGAGAACTCTATCATATAATTCCCACCAATTGAAATTACTTAATACCTCAACTCCTTTTTGATTCAGTTCATATCATTCATATAAACTCAACTAGTCCTCATAATCCATGAGAAGCAAAAAATTTCTATCATTTTTCATGATTGTTTTGGTCATATTGGCAATGATTCAATAGACAATATGTAAAAAAAAAATCAAGAAATGCCCACCACATGGAGATTTCAAAAAATGATTTAGCTCAGTCTGAGTCTCAATTGCAGAATCCTCATTAACCACAGTGCTCGGTTCCTAATCAATTAGTTTGGAAGATGTTTCATCCAAGGATATGTCAGCTGCCTTTTCGACTGATTTTCTATTGAAAATCAGTCGAAAAGGCAAATCAAGCAATGATTCAGCTCATGGCTTATTGATTTTCTATTCAAAAAATCAATCAATGCAAATTTCAAAAAATCAAGCAATGCGAATCTAGTTCATTGAGAATGTGTCAAATAGCTGCAATGAGTTTACACACATCATTATCCTCTACCTACAACCTGAATTTATTGAATTATAACAGTAGCATATCATTTATTCATACCCGTACATTTGCAGAATGGATCTGCCACTTCAGGCTCAAAGATCCGTCTCCCTAACTTTGGATTTGGTCAGAAGCATGATGCAAATGTGGATATACCACTTCATTCTATGAATGTAATGCACGTACTTTTAGAAATGGACACGAATCTCTTGAATTATTAAGTGTCTGGGTAAATTCTGATGTGGACAGTTTTTTATGTGGTTTTGTGCAGGGCTCCAACAAAAAAGAGCAAAAAATTGCTGCTTGGGAGGCAGACCTTAACAGAAGATAACAGGTCAGTGTGTACAGTGTACTAGGTTAAAGGGTCCATAATTATCTTACTTTACACATTACGACTTGGCAGAAGCATGTTTTCTGGTGCATAATAACTACAAAATAGAGCAGTGCATTTCAAGAAGTGAATCTAGTTGTGTTTCAGGTGGTGTGATGTCAATATATAAGATTGCAACCTGCTATGATTATTGTTCTTATCACTGAATTTGTAGATGTGGTGTTATTGTGATCAAATACGCCTTTGATTGAGATTTCTGGAAAATAATAACACTCCGATGGTAACAGAACATACTTAATTAAACTGAAACTTGTGTAGTTGGTTTCTCCAGCAGTCCAAAAACCATATGATGAAGTGTTCAGACTCAGGATAATGGCACTCAGCATTACATGAAATGATTTACCCAATTAATAACTTTGTTGTATTTAGAGTAAATGGTGTTGATAAGGTAGTTGATAATGATTGTTTAGTTAACTATAAAGGTGATGATGTAAATGATATGTTTCCAAATATACCTACGCCCTGATCTATGTGCTATCTGCTTTTCAATATATACACCTAAGCCCTTATCTGCTTTTCAAATGCATATAATCCAGCTCTATATCAAAAACAAATATACCTACTTGCCAACAAGACTTTGAATTCAGCAAATCAACCATCTCATGTAATAGCAGCATTTGCAGCTTGCTGGATGCTAAACTGTAATTTGAAGATGTGTATTAATAATCCTGGTTTAAGAGATATGAATGGCTAAACTCTAAGTTGACTCTGGGAAATAAATCGCCAACTCAATGGAAGCACGCAAGGGACAATGTAACTAGTTCATTCAGTTTTTTACATGAAAAGATACAAACTGCAGCAGTAAACTAGTGTGTTAAAACGAACAATTACTTGATCAAGATTTTCTTGTCATCAGAAGCAAGGATTTTGAATTCACAGAGGCATCGAATGGCATTATCAACAATGGCAATGAATTTCAGCAAAATCAAATCATCTTATGGTGAAATCAAAGCAAAACCAGCACTTACTTGCTTGCCCTAAAGTCACAGGAGCACCGCCACCACCTTCTTCGGCCCTATGCTGCAACGACAACGGACGCGAAGCACCATTATCATCGGGACTTTTCGCCGAATCCACCGGCTTTGCACCGCCATGATTATCACCACCTTCCTTCTCCATTTTTTACGAGTTTAGGGTTTAGGTCATCGGAAATTGGAGTATCGGCGGCGAATTCCCGACGTCGGATTTCGTTACAGAAAGTAGAGAGGAAGTGGAAAGAAGCGTATCGCGCCTTGTAACGAAGGTTTACGCCTCATAAAGCGTTAATCTTGTGGATAAGCTACGCATCATGAAGCGCAAAAATAAAACCGGATATTGGGGATCCTTTTAAGGTATCCGTTTGCGTAGCTCATCTTGAAGAGCTACGCTTCATGATGCGTAAAAAGTCTTGTGCGCCCGGAAATAAAACTATGTGCATAAAGATTTGCCGTTCTTAAAAATGAATTAGGTTACTGAGTTTTTTTTTATTTCTTAGGAAAGGTTACTGAGTTAGTTAGTCAACCACTAATTCGATTTGTTTGAGTGCAACTCCATATATAATTATATACCTTGTATTAAATATAATATAAAAACTATCACTTTCGACTCCAATATTTTTACGAAATAAAAAATGATTTATTTTATTCGGATACTGAGTTAACCACTAATTTTAATGTTGAATTATTTTTCACACAATTTATTACATACTTAAACTCTACTATGTATCAATGATTTGATTTGAAAATAATCATAATTTAAGCTTTTAATTAAAAATTTCCTCACATATGTTTGTGTAAAATGTACTTGGAAGATATCAAGTAATATGTTCATCAATGCAACCTTGTTATAAAATGATTTTTGAATTTGTAAACGCATAAAAATAGAAAAGTCTCCAAATTTATGAATTGTGCATTTGTAACAGCAAAATGATCAACAAGAAATTCCTACTCTTATCTCAGCTTCAATTGATCATATTGCTGATTTGGTAAAATTGGTCTTTGAAAAATTCAGCACACTGATTATTTGCTTTTTGCTTAAGTTGGACAACAAGAAATTTCTAGCATTTTCAAGGGAGAATTGACCATGGTTCTATATTTTATAGATGCTTTTCCCATCTACTAAGTCATTATACTAGTCACACAGCTGCAAATTCAACCACGTCCCATCAGATTGTTGACAACATCAACATACTAGGACATACTAGCAACATAAAAATGGCGTTTTGCTTGTAGTTTAATCAATCAAGCATAATACTCAGTGTTTTAGACTTCTACTTTAATTTAATCACATATTGATTGATGAGAATCTCACATCCGACTTTTCTTTCGTACATTGGTCATCTAAACAATCAGGGAGTATTACTGTGTTAAACACTTAAACCACAACTGTTCAAGTTTAGTTTAGGGAACATATTGGAACTGCGGTAGTACATTCACATCCCCATACATGTTGCTCTGAAATTCAAAAACAGTAAATCACGGTTCACTAAACAAATTATAATTAGTAACTAGATCAAGATCAAGAATCCAACTCACCTACAGATTCAGTGCTTGTCTTTTGTGGGGTTTCGAATTGAAGAGAAATCAGGGAGGGATTTTATCCAACTCTCACAATTTTCATCCTTGTTGATACATTCTACTATAATACGCTGTGTGAGTGAGTTGGGTAAGATACTTCGGTCATGCATTTTCTGAAGGAGCTCTATAACTCTGGCACTTTCTTTCCGACGAGCAAAGCCATCGAGCAATGAACTAAAAGTAATGACGTTTGGGGAGCAACCCTTGGATTCCATCTCAACAAGCAAATTGTATGCCTCCTCTACCATCTCTCCTTTACAATACCCATCAATCAATGTGTTGTACGAGACAACATTAGGAGAACAATCCTTCGATTCCATTTCAAGGAGCAAATTGCGTGCCTCCTTCAACATCCCTTCTTTGCAGTACCCATTCAACAACGTGTTATATGTCACGACGCTACAATCGTAGCCAAAACTTCCCATTAAAGTAAACACATTTCGTGCATCATCAATCCTTCCTTGTAAACAGAGACCATTGATCAAACTGCTGTAAGTAATTAAGTCAGGGAGCACGCCCCTTTGGTTCATCAATTCTAGCAATTTCTTTGCTTGTTCCATATCTCCTCTCTTGCAAAGTTTGTCAATTATCAAAGTGAACGTCACCACATTTGGTGAAATACCATCGGCAATCATCTTCTCCAAGAGTCTTTTAGCCTCCTCCTCATTTCCACAATGATAAAATCCATCAATCAAAGAGGTGTAGGCAACGACATCAGGAGAAACACCACTGCTTTGCATTTTCGAGAAAAGCTTTTTAGCCTTATCCAAATATCCATTTTTACACAACCCGTCAATCAGAGAATTATAAACAACAAGATCAGGGTCAATGCCGCTACTTTGCATTTCGAAGAAAAGCTCTTCAGCCTTGCCTACATACCCTTCTTTGCAAAGTCCGTCAATCACAGTAGCATAAGTAACCCGATCTGGTCCACAACCTCCAAGATTACCTTTCTTTACGTCCATCTTTTTCAGGTCGCTAAATAGACATAGAGCATCCTCGACTTTCTTGAAATGAAAAAGACCTTTCATCAAGGTATTTACAGTCACATTATCAGGATAAATTTCCTTACTACTCATATCCGCAAACAAACTCATAGCTTCTTCTATTTTCCCAACTCTACAGTATCCATCAACTATTGTGTTATATGTAACAACGGTGGGGGCCTCACCTCTCTGGATCATCATTTGCAGAAGCTCCCTTCCTTGTTCTACACTACCTTTCTTGCAGAGCAAATTTATAAGGATGTTAAAAGTCACAGAATTGGGATGAACCCCATTATTTATCATTTCAAAAAAGAGCGACCTAGCATCTTCTTCCATCCCTGAACGGCACAGCCCGTCAATCAAGCAACTGTAAGAAAAAACATCAGGAGATATTCTAGCATCCTTTCCTTTCGGACCAAATGTAGGCCAGTCTATAGAGCGGCCATCACTGAGAACACATGGCAATGTGTTTGGGTTACAAATCTTACCATATACCATTTCCCGGTGCAACTGAAGAGCTACGGCAGCGTTCCCGGTCTTACACAAACCCTGCATCATAGTGCTGTAACTATAGACATCAGGAGTGCAGCCCAATCGAATCATCTTTGAAATCAGACCAACAGCTTCAAAAGTTTTCTTCTCCAAAAACAACCCTCTGAGCAAAGAATTAAAAGTAATGACACTGGGACGATGACCATACTTCAAAATCAGACCCAGAGATGAAAATGCAGCATTCCCTAACTTCATGCAACTATAGCAGTTCAACAAAACATTCAATATGATGAGATTTGATTGTGGCCCAAGAACACCTGAAATGTCCAATCTCTTGTAGAAAGTGACAGGGAGAGAGAAATGTTTACACTTAACAAGAGCACCCAATAGTGTAGTGAAGCATGAGATTGGAGGGGGAGGTCTCAAGGAAAGCATGTGGTCGAAGAAGTAATGGGCGTCACTAATGTCAAGTTTGCCCAATTTGCAGTCGTTTTGCAAGAATTTTTCAAGTGCACTCCTTTTGCCATTGTGGGATATAAATGAGGAAGAGAGCTTGATGCTAACTCGTGAGGACATTCTTGCCTGATGTGCACTGAAAATGGATACTCACAAGTGAAGAGGGGCAAAGAAGCCTCGGCTTCCAACTGGTGTCAGATAAAGAGAATAAAGAGAGCACGCTGCAAATGTAAAGGTTGCTTATGTGTATTAGATACTTCATTAGCAGCACTCAACATTGTTAGAATCAATTACAGAGAAAAAGAAAATAGCATAAACATTTGAACCTGCCATTTTTCCTCTAAAACCGACCATGTATGGTAAAAAAATCCCATGTTTAAAAACACCCACAATTCCAAATTCAACTCATAACTACGCCCAGTAGTGCCAAAATTCCAAACAAATAAGTTATCAGACAATCATCTTGCATTTCATCAATTAGATGGAAATCACAGTAGCACATCCAAGATTCCATAATCTCACCAAGAATGGGATAATGGTTTGAAAATACTCATGTATATTCGTCAAAGCAGGAATGTGATCGACTATTTAGGATAGGGCTATAATTCATTATCTTAGATGAACATAATTGATTAAGATGGATTTAATCTCATACAGTGGGTCACATTTTGATTCCGATGATTCAAGGTCTCATTAAGGTAGTAAATGACGTTTCATGCATCAAACAGATTATATAGTCTATTTTGTTGTGACTACTGAATTGGATTTTATTCAGTTCATGTAGAGTGACTACTCATGCAGAGGTTGAACTTTTAATTAAGGCAGTAAATCGGTGAACAATGAGAAAAATAGAACAATGTACATTTTATTCAGTTCAGCCCGGATTCGTTTTGATCCTAGAACAAATGGACTGAATCAACTACTTTTTCCCTGTATACATCTCTAGCTAAAGTTATCGAACACAAAGAATTCATCTAAACAACAATTTTCAGATTTCCTACGCAAATATTCTTCACAAATCTTCATTTTTGACCAGCTTGGTCATAATTAATAAAGTACGTCAAGAGATGAGTAAGAATTGCAGCCATCGGAAAAGAAACATACAACACGAATTATCTTCAAATCAAAAAATCAGATTGCATCCACATAGTCAACACACCTCGAATTCGAAGATCTGAGAGCAACAGAGCAATCAGCGAGCGCCGCCGACCTGAAATTGATGAGCGGTGAAGCCTGGGAAGTGGCGAGAAGCAATAGAGAAGTGGCCCGCTCGCTTTGCTGGTGTCAGAGCTATGAGATATCGCTTCGACGGCGTCGGCGTTGCGCAACGAGAGGCCAGGGACTGGAGTGTCGAATAGGAGGACTGACTGGAAGTATAAAAGGAGATATCAGATATATTTGAGGGACTAGGTATGCAAATCTGAACCGAATCGGACCGGACCCGCGATAAACCGGTCCGATCTCCATTCCAGAGTATTTATATTTATAGGGCAGGTCTAGTTTGGAATTTTTGGGGTCGGACCGGACTTTTGTATTAATTAGTTGTATAAAATTCATCAAAGGTAGGGAGGGTTGGGCAAAATGAATCGTAACCGAAATATCGAACAGAAAAACCAATCACTTTTTTTGGTTAACTATACCGAGAAAAAAATTTATTTTGTTACGGTTAAACACCCGATACTTTTAACGATTTATCGATACGGATACAGTTACTAATATTTTCACGGGCAGTTAACCGATAAATCGGTGCTATTATTACTATATAATATATGTTTTTAGAAAGAGAACTATATATTAAGTAGCTCTAGTGGATAATAGATGTATTTTAATAAACAACAAAATAACAAATATAAGATTAAAACTTCCCATTATAATTCTGTATTTCTTTTTTCCCCTTACTTGTAAAACCTAAATTTTCACTTATTAGTTTACACGATGTTACTCTGCTAGTCGACTAGTGTTATTAACTATTGCTTTAGTTACTTAGACAAATCTGTCGCCTCCTACCGCTAATTTTCCTGCTTTGTTCTTCTCATTCTCGCCTGCAAAGCACCCCCTTTGCCTTCGGTTTACCTCTTCCCATTCACGCTGGCACACAACTTAGTTTATTATATATGACTTTGATTAATCATTACTATATACTAAAACAGAGGTTGAAATAATATATAAAATAGTCTCACATTAAACCAAAACATCCATCTTTTTTAAATTAATCTGATTGGTTGAAATTTAAATGAATTATTTTTAATTATTTATATTTATATATTAAACAAAACATGCAATCAATATATTAGTTTATTTTTGAATAAGATAGTTTCTTAGATAAGATACATATAGTTTTAAAATAAGTACCCTTCCCTATATTAATTTTTAATAATTATTTTTAAAATGATAGATTTTTTATACATAAGATACATATAGATTTTTAGAAATATCCTTAAATATATCAATTTAATTGAAATTTAAAAGATATAAAAAAATAATATAAAAAAATTTATAAGACCCCGTGCAACTTGTACAGAAATTAAGACTAGTTTTGAATTTTGATTCTATATGCATGTTTCTTCTTATGAGTAAATTAATTATATTATAATTGAAGTATATAATTAATTATAGATTTTTTATTATATAATTTACTAATAAAAATCACGTAAAAAAATTTGCCATTCCTTAACCTACCTTTTCTCCTCTCCCACGATTCTTGTGAGAGTATTCGGAATTTCTTTTTTTTTTTTTGGCTTACCACTTTCTCTACTTCTCACACAATTTTTCAATCTCCCTCAAATTTATATTTTTATGAGCTCAAGAAAAAAAACGGCAATTTTTTGCGCACTCTTTATTTTATGTTGCGCACTCAAGGTTGTGCGGATCCGAAACCCGCCCATGATTTTCCATAATTTTTTTTAAAAACCGGGTTTTCTTGGCCGGATCCTAAAACCGTCCAAAAAAATAAGAAAAAACTGGGTTTTCTTGGGCGGATCCTAAAACCATCCAAAAAAATAAGAAAAAATCAGGTTTTCTTGGACGGATCCGAAACCCGTCCAAAAAAATAAGAAAAAATCGAGTTTTCTTGTGCGGGTCTTAGAACCGCACAAATTAGGTCAAATATTGTGCGGGTTTCAAACCCGCACAAGATGCTTATTAAGAGCGCCGCACAAACAAACCCTCGTCTTCATTTCGCTGTCTTCAATCGTCTTCGTCTTCAATCGTCTTCGACCAAATCACACAAAATTGAAGCTTTCATGGACGAAAAAAGAGCGAGAGAGAACGAGGGTGACGGTGGACTGGGTATTTCGACGGATTCCGGCTCCACCCATCCGTCGACGGATCCCGATTCCGTCCAGAGTTCCGGCGGAGCAACAACGACAGGGGGTAGGTATTTCGGCGGAGTCCGGATCCGCTCAACCGTCGACGGGTTTTGAACCTGCCCATGTTGGCGCCGTGGGCGGGTTTTGAACCCGCCCATGTTTGGCCACAGAATTCTCGATAAGTGGTTCGTTAGTTGCAACTAAAATATGTGAGGCTTGGAAGGATTATTTGATGATTGAAGGACAACATGGTGGTATTTATAGGTTAAATGAGATCCATAAACACATTAACATTTTGTGCGGATTTATAACCCGCACAAGTTATTAAATTTTAATACGAGAAAGCGTCAAACGCCACTATAAGCTCAAAACCCTAAACCCTAAATCAAAACCCTAAACCCTAAATCAAAACCCTAAATCCTAAATCAAAACCCTAAACCCTAAACCCTAAACCCTAAACCCTAAACCGCACAAGTTATTAAATTTTAATACGAGAAAGCGTCAAACGCCACTATAAGCTCAAAGCCCTAAACCCTAAACCCAAACCCCAAACCCTAAACCCAAACCCTAAACCCTAATCCACCCAAATAGGCAGCATACAAATTCGCGCAAGAATAGTTCTTTTTTATATGAAATCGTTAAAATCGTTTAGAATCATTCATCCGTATAAGAAATCGTTATATTTTTCTTTAGAATTGTTCATTATTATAAAAAGTCGTTATATTCCTTTCGAATTGTTCTTTCTTATAAGAAGTCGTTATATTCCTTTCGAATTGTTCATGCTTATAAGAACTCGTTATATTCACCTAGAATTGTTCATTCTTATAGGAAATCGTTATATTCATTTAGAATCGTTCATTCTTATAAGAAATAGCTCTATTCACTTAGAATCGTTCCTTTTTATATGAAATCGTTATAATCGTTTATTCTTATAAGAAATCATTACATTCATATAGAATCGTTCATTCTTATAGGAAATTATTATATTTATTTAGAATTGTTCATTCTTATAAGAATCTTGATATTCATTTAAAATTGTTCATTCTTATAAGAAATAGTTATATTTATTTAGAACCGTTCATTCTTATAGGAATTCGTTATATTCATTTAGAATCGTTCGTTTTCATATGAAATCGTTATAATCGTCTAGAATCGATCATTCTTATAACCAAATATTCTTTTCAAATTATTCATTCTTATAAGAAGTTATATTTTTTTAGAATTGTTCATTCTTATAAGAAATCGTTATATTTTGTTAGAATTGTTCATTCTTATAAGAATTCGTTATATTCCTTTCAAATCATTCATTCTTATAAAAAATTGTTTTAATCGTTTAGAATCCTTCATTTTTTTAAGAATTATTATATTCGTTTATAATCGTTCATTCTTATAAGAAATCATTATATTTCTTTGGAATCACTCATCGCCCTAAGCATGCCACATATGCATTTTAATTTTTTCATTTACCTCTTTTTTCCCTTCGTTTATTTAAGTATTTACAATCCTTATATTATAATAACACTTTTTATATTACTAATATACAATTATATTTAGAGATCTTAAATTTTGACAAGTAGTGTTAACAGGGTAATCTATTCTGAAACAGTTTTATTAATTAAACATAATATTGCTATTTTTTAAAATATTGGGAACATAATTATTATATTTTAATTATTTTGAAATGATAATTAATATTCAACTTTTAATATTCAATTGCATTTTACAACATAAACGCATGTAGATACTAGATATGACATGCAAAGTGATAAATAAATCTAACAACCTATTTTTTATGCTTTTCTTTGGCATCATGATAATTTATTTTATGATTGTATTTAATAAACTAAAGATTAAATAGTGTTAAATTCAAATTGGTTTTGATAAAAAAAAAAAACAATTACAAGACCACGTCACCATTTTGTCTACATTTTGAGGACCTTGTGCGGGTTTCCAACCCGTACAATGTATGACCACGACACCCTAATTTTGGACGGTTCAAAACTAGCACAATCTCAAAACAAGCCTATTATGGGCGTGCCGGGAACCCGCCCAAAGGGGCTTTTTTTGGCCGCATCCGGAATCCGTCCATAAAGCCGGTTTTTTTACGAAAACCGGTGTCGTTTTTTGTACGGGTTTAGGATCCGTCCATGGTTCGGTAAAAAACCGGTTTTTCTTATGCGGATTATGAATCCGTCCATAGCTGAGTGCGCAACATAAAAAGAGGAGTGCGCAAACGAGCGGCCAAAAAAAATGATTCACTTGCTAATTGCTATCATCAAATCTTCCTAAATTCACGCTTTTCAAAAAATATACTGTATTTCATAGACTCAAAAGCAAAAGTACCGTTTAGTTGTTGTAACTTGATGGTATATGATTGATGGTATATGAATATGATTGTTCTTTGTTTATACATGTACGATATTAATAATTAAATATTTTTCATGACAGAAAATAGAAAACTCAAGACTCAAGTAACTCAACATCTATTACACTATTTTAGCTCCATTCCCAGACCAAAAAAATAATCTATTACACTATTTACTTTATTCTTTACTTACCTGTTTAATTGTTCTTTGTATATCATTGTTCATTTTAAAAATTTAAATATCTATAACTCAAAACCTACTCATGTAAATATACTAGAATTATTATGGTCTACAATCATGTATGTTTGCATTTGTTCAACACTTACATATTCATACTCATATTTTTCAAAATAAATAATGTATTTCACTTTGTTTACCACTCGTATATTATACTGGTCGTAAAAAAAAATACCCAACTCTACATGATTATCAAACATTCCACTCTTTACTTTCCTGCGCCCAAAATGATCATCAAACGCTACAGAAAACACCCGACTAATTTACTTGACCGATTTTGCTCGCCAAAACCGAAATTTCGCCCAATACACACCCGATGATTAGCAACCGATTTGCAGAGCTGTTCCAGCATTCAACAACTTTTATCAGTTCAAGGAATCATGATCAAAACCAATGCTGTTCAAGACTGCTACTTGATGAATCAGTTTCTGAGCGCCTGTTCTTCGTTCAACAACATGGATCGTGCCGTTTGGGTTTGCCGAGATGGATTCTCCCAATGCTTTCGTCTACAATGCGCTGATTCGAGGCCCCGTTCATCGTTCCTCTTGGCCTGTGAAGGAGCTGGAGTTTTACTTGGAAATGTTGAGAGCGCTATGATCGACGGTTATGCCTGTTCTTCTATCAGATGCCTGCCAAGGACGTAATTTCATGGACGAAGATGGTCACGTGTTATTCTAGGAATAAGCAATATAAAGATGATGATCACGTGTTATTCTACGTTCAATGATATGTAAAGCAATGGAGTTTACCCTGATGTGGTACTTTAGCAGCAGTTATCTCAACTTGGGATGAGTTGATACACAAGAACAAGAACAGAAGATAAGTATCGTTATAAAAAAGTAAATTATGGTGCATTAAATACATTAAAAGTATGCAACTAGATAAAGACCAGGAAAACGACTCACTTAAAGGTTCAGTGGGAGTCTTTTTTGGGGTTTCGAATTGAAGAGAAATCAGGGAGGGATTTTATCCAACTCTCACAACTTTCATCCTTGTTGATACATTCTAGTATAATACACTTTGTTTGTGAGTCGGGTAAGATCTTCCGGTCATGCATTTTCTGAAGAAGCTCTATAACTCTAGCACTTTCTTTCCGACGAGCAAATCCATCGAGCAATGAATTATAAGTAATCACGTTTGGGGAGCAACCCTTGGCATCCATCTCAACAAGCAAATTGTATGCCTCCTCTATCATCTCTCCTCTACAATACCCATCTATCAATGTGTTGTACGAGACAACATCAGGAGCACAATCCTTCGATTCCATTCCAAGAAGCAAATTGCTTGCCTCCTTAAACATCCCTGCTTTACAGTACCCATTCAACAACGTGTTATATGTCACTACATCAAACTCGTAGCCAAAACTATCCATCAATGAAATCACATTTCGCGCATCGTCAATTTTACCTTCTAAACAGAGACCGTTGATCAAACTGTTGTAAGTAATTAAGTTAGGGAGCACGCCTTTTTGGTTCATCAACTCTAGCAACTTCTTTGCTTGTTCCATATCTCCTTTCTTGCAAAGTTTATCCATTATCACATTGAAGGTCACAACATCAGGAGAAATACCATCAGTAATCATTTTCTCCAAAAGTCTTTTAGCCTCCTCATCATGACCATGATGATACAACCCATCAATTAAACAACTATAGACAATGACGTTGGGAGAAACACCGTTGCTTTGCATTTTCGAGAACAACTTTTTTGCCTTATCCACATATCCTTTTTTACAGAGCCCGTCAATTAGAGAACTATAAACAACAAGATCAGGGTCAATACCGCTACTTTGCATTTCGAAGAAAAGCTCTTCAGCCCTTTTTAGATGCCCTTCTTTACATAGTCCGTCTATCACAGTGCCATAAGTAATCTGATTTGGTCCACAATCGCCAAGTTTACCATCCTTTAAATCCATCTTTTTCAGATCACTAAATAAACTTAGAGCATCTTCGACTTTCCCCATATGAAAAAGGCCTTTCAGCAATGTATTTATAGTCACAATATTAGGATAAATTTCCTTACAAGACATATCCTTATATACTCCCATAGCTTCTTCTATCTTCCCAACTCTGCAATAACCATCCACTATTGTGTTATATGTAATAACGTTAGGGGCCTCACCTCTCTTGATCATCATTTTTAAAACCTCCATTCCTTGCTCCACTTTTCCTTTCTTGCAGAGCAAATTTATTAGGACGCTATAAGTTACAAAATTGGGACGAACCCCACTATTTATCATTTCAACAAAGAGTGACCTAGCATCTTCTTCCATCCCAGAACGGCACAGCCCATCAATCAAGCACGTATAAGAAACAATATTAGGAGATATTCTAGCAACCTTTCCTTTCAGACCAATTGTAGGCCACTTTATAGAGCGACCATCATTGAGAACAAACGGCATTTTATTTGGGTTAGAAATCTCTTCAGTAGTACCCGTCTTACTATGCCCCATTTCCCGATGCAACCGAAGAGCTACAGCAGCGTTCCCCGTCTTACACAAACCCTGCATCATAGTGCTGTAAGTAACGACATCAGGAGCGCAATCCAACCGAGTCATCTTTGAAATCAGACCAATAGCTTCAAAAGTTTTCTTCTCCAAACACAACCCTTTGAGCAACGATGTAAAAGTAATGATACTGGGACTATGACCGTACATCAAAATCAGACCAAGAGCTGAAAATGCAGCATTCCCTAACTTCATGCTACAATAGCAGTTCAGCAAAACACTCAATGTGACGAGATCTGATCTCGGCCCTAGAAAACCTGAAATATCCAATCTCTTGTAGAAATTGATGGTGAGAGAGAAATGCTTACGCTTCACAAGAGCAGCCAGTAGTGTATTGAAGTGTGAAATTGAAGGGGGAGGTCTCATAGAAAGCATGTGGTCGAAGAAGTAATGGGCGTCACTAATGCCAAATTTGCCCGATTTACAGTCATTTTGCAGGAAATTTTGAAGTGCACTCCTTTTTCCAGTACGGGGTATATATGAAGAAGAGAGTTTTTTGATGCTACCTCGTGAGGACATTCTAGCCTGCTTTGTGCTGAAAAATGGATACTCACAAAGATGTAAATAAGGGCAAAGAAGGCTCAGCTCCTAATTGGCGTCAGATGAAGTGAATAAAGAGAGCAAAATCTGAAAAACAGAGAACACATCCAAGATTCCAACAATATGTTGAAAAACAGAGAGCACATCTCAACAAGCAAACTGCAAAGGAAAATGTTACATTCTCTCAATCATGAAAACAGAGAGCGAGACAGAGAGAAGAATGAAGAAAGATGGAAAGCAAAATCTGTTATTGCAAAAGTTGTGTTTGTTACAGACGTTGAGTCTACTTTTACACTGCTTATTAACAACTGAAAGTTTGACTATACAATACAAGTATTACAAGCATTGCAAGGTTCTTCAGAAAATAATACAAACATTAGAACCCCCCATTTCCCTTAAATCCCATGTTTAAAAAAAACCCAAAATTCCAGAATCAACTCGAAATTAAACCCAGTGACGCCAAAAATCCAACTATACAGGTTAGATCAGACAATCATCAGGCTTTTCATCAATTAGTTGGAAATGACAATAACACATCGAATATTCCTCAACCTCACTAAGGATGCAACTACTCGTGTACATGTGCTAATGCCAAGAGGGTAATCTATACTGAATTGCTTTAGATGGATTTAATCCAGTGTCACATTTTGATTCGCCCATTTTTTTCCCTCTAAAACCGACCACACACAATAAAAAAAAATCCCATGTTTTAAAAGACCCACAATTCCAGATTCAACTCAAAAGTACGCTGGGTAGTGCCAAAAATCCAAACAAATAAATTAGATCAGGCAATCATCAGGAATTTCAGCAATTAATTGGAATTCACAACACAATCTCACCAAGGATGGGAAGAAGGTGATCGATTTTGTAGGAAAGGACTACAATTCATAATCTTAGATAGAAAGATTGATTAAGATAGAGTTAATCTAATCCAGTGGGTCAAATTTTGATTCGGCCTATTTGAATTCTAAGTAAGATAATGAATGGCATATTCCATACATTAAACGACTATATAGAGGGCATTGGTCCGGGACCAAAAACTGAATTTTAAAAATTGGTGAGCAAATGTACTGAATTATATAGTCTATTTTATTGTGACTAGTACTGAATTGCATTTTATTCAGTTCATGTACTGGGTGACTACTCATGTAGAGGGTGAGATTTTAATTAAGGTAGTAGTAAATCGGTGAACAGTGAGCACAATAGAACAATGTACATTTTATTCAGTTCAGCCCGGATTCGTTTCGATCCTGGAACAATTGGACTGAATTAATTAACTAGTTTTCCCTGTATAAATCTCTAACTAAAGTTCTCAAACACAAAGAATTCATGTAAACAGCAAATTTCAGTTTTCCTACGCAAATATCCCTCAGAAATCTTCGTTTTTGACAAGCTTGGTCATAATCAACAAGTAGAATTAGGAGATGAGTAGGAATTGCAACCATCAGAAACGAAACATACAACACAAATTACCTTCAAACAAAAATATCAGATTAGACCTACACAGTCAACACACCTCGAATTCGAAGATCTGAGAGCAACAGAGCAATCAGCGAGCGCCTCCGACCTGAAATTGGTGAGCAGCGCAGCCAGCTAAGCTGGATGGAGCTGTGAAGCCGAGAAGTGGCCCGCTCGCTTCTCCGGTGTCAGAGATATCGCTTTGACGGCGTTGGCGGTGCGCAACGAGAGCGGCCAGGGATGGTGAGTGTCGAATGATAAACCGGTCCGATCCCCATTCCGGAGTATTTGTATTTCTAGGTCAGTGTATAATAATGAATAATTAGTTATAGCAAATTCATCAAAGACCAATAAAAAAATGAGACGAATCAATTGAAATATATTAGTCGCAAAATGATACAGTACTATTAAGTAGTTGTAACTTGTAAGATAAATGAGATTATAAAATCATTATTTTTATGAATATATTTATAAATATATTACTTTTCGGTCTGGATTTTTTTAGAATTTAAGTTCATCGGTAACTTTATAAATGAAATAAAAAAACTGTTCGGTAAATGAGCAAGAAGTGAAATTTGGGAGATGAAAAATACTTTTATTACGATATTAATTTGCATGTTAAAGATGAACGGCGATCAAATTTTGGACTAATAATTAAGTTGTCTTTTCACCACTCGTTGAAAAATGAAAAAAGTACCAATTAAATAACTACTAGTACTAGGAGAAAATATGAACGTTGTTAATGATTTTGGTACTCGGAGAAATTGGAAGGTAGAGGAGAAGATTTAAAAACATCTTCTTTTTGATACTCTAGGAATTAGAGGATTTAACTTATTTATTTTTACCATTTTGCATTTCACGCATCTTCAAAGCAGTGAATGTCCACTGAAAACATGCTATATTATTTCTTACCTTAATACGAAGTAATAAAAAGTACACACACCTGACCCGATTAAACTTTCCACTCTTTACTTTCCTTCGCTCAAAATGATCATCAAAAGCTATAGAAAATACCCAACTAATATGCTTATCCGATTTTTGGCTCAAAAAGCTCCGCAATTTCACCCAATCTGTTCCGGCATTCAACAACTTTCATCAGTTCAAGGAATCATGATCAAAACCAATGCTATTCAAGACTGCTACTTGATGAATCAGTTTCTGGGCGTCTGTTCTTCGTTCAGCAACACGGATCGTGCCGTTTCTGTGTTTGCTGAAATGGATTCTCCCAATGCTTTCTCGTCTACAATACGCTGATTTGAGGCCTCGTTCATCGTTCCTCTTGCCTGTGAGGGCGCTGGAGTTTTACTTGGAAATGTCAAATGTTGATCGACAGTTATGCAAGCTTGGGGGATGTCGAGTCAGCAGCATTTATGTTCTATCAGATGCCTGTCAAGAACGTAATTTCATGGACGATTCTAGGAATAAGCAATTTAAAGAAGCATTATCTACGTTCAATGATATGATAAGAAATGGAGTTTACCCTGATGTGGTATGTTGGTGACTTTGGCAGCAGTTATCTCATCTGGCAATGAATTGTATTGTCAGAAATCCTAGTTGATACACAAGAACAACAACAGAAGATAAGTATATGCATATTCCCATACATGTTGCACGGAAATTCAAAAAACAATCCATAGCAAGTAACTAGCAAACTGCCATGCATTAAAGAAAAGACATTATAAGAAGTAAATTACAGTGCATTAAATACATTAAAAGTATGCACTAGATAAAGACCAGGAAAACAACTCACCTAAAGGTTCAGTGGGAGTCTTTTTTGGGGTTTCGAATTGAAGAGAAATCAGGGAGGGATTTTATCCAACTCTCACAACTTTCATCCTTGTTGATACATTCTAGTATAATACACTTTGTTTGTGAGTCGGGTAAGATCTTCCGGTCATGCATTTTCTGAAGAAGCTCTATAACTCTAGCACTTTCTTTTCGACGAGCAAAGCCATAGAGCAATGAATTAAAAGTAATGATGTCTGGGGAGCAACCCTTGGCATCCATCTCAACAAGCAAATTGCATGCCTCCTCTAGCATCTCTCCTCTACAATACCCATCAATCAATGTGTTGTACGAGACAACATTAGGAGAACAATCCTTCGATTCCATTTCAAGAAGCAAATTGCTTGCCTCCTTCAACATCCCTGCTTTGCAGTACCCATTCAACAACGTGTTATATGTCACAACATCAATCTCGTAGCCAAAACTTCCCATTAAAGTAAACACTTTTCTTGCATCACCAGTCCTTCCTTCTAAACAGAGACCGTTGATCAAACTGTTGTAAGTAAATAAGTCAGGGAGCACACCTCTTTGGTTCATCAACTCTATCAATTTCTTTGCTTGTTCCATATCTCCTCTCTTGCAAAGTTTATCAATTATCACAGTGAACGTCACCACACTCGGTGAAATACCATCAACAATCATTTTCTCCAAAAGTCTTTTAGCCTCTTCGTCATTTCCATAATGATACAACCCATCAATTAAACAATTATAGACAATGACGTCCGGAGAAACACCGTTGCTTTGCATTTTCGAGAACAACTTTTTTGCCTTATCCACATATCCTTTTTTACAGAGGCCGTCAATTAGAGAACTATAAACAACAAGATCAGGGTCAATACCGCTACTTTGCATTTCGAAGAAAAGCTCTTCAGCCCTTTTTAGATGCCCTTCTTTACATAGTCCGTCTATCACAGTGCCATAAGTAATCTGATTTGGTCCACAATCGCCAAGTTTACCATCCTTTAAATCCATCTTTTTCAGATCACTAAATAAACTTAGAGCATCTTCGACTTTCCCCATATGAAAAAGGCCTTTCAGCAATGTATTTATAGTCACAATATTAGGATAAATTTCCTTACAAGACATATCCTTATATACTCCCATAGCTTCTTCTATCTTCCCAACTCTGCAATAACCATCCACTATTGTGCTATATGTAATAACGTTAGGGGCCTCACCTCTCTTGATCATCATTTTTAAAACCTCCATTCCTTGCTCCACTTTTCCTTTCTTGCAGAGCAAATTTATTAGGACACTATAAGTTACAAAATTGGGACGAACCCCACTATTTATCATTTCAACAAAGAGTGACCTAGCATCTTCTTCCATCCCTGAACGACACAGCCCATCAATCAAACAATTGTAAGAAACAACATTAGGAGATATTCTAGCATCCTTCCCTTTCGGACCAGTTGTAGGCCACTCTATAGAGCGACCATCAATGAGAACACATGGCAATGTGTTTGGGTTACAAATCTTACCATGCGCCATTTCCCGGTGCAACTGAAGAGCTACGGCAGCGTTCCCGGTCTTACACAAACCCTGCATCATAGTGCTGTAAGTAAAGTCATCAGGAGCACAATCCAACCGAATCATCTTTGAAATCAGACCAACAGTTTCAAAAGTTTTCTTCTCCAAACACAACCCTTTGAGCAACGAATTAAAAGTATAGGTATCAGGACGATGACCACACTTCAAAATTAGACCCAGAGCTGAAAATGCAGCATTCCCTAATTTCATGCAACTATAGCAGTTCAGCAAAACATTCAATGTGATGAGATTTGATTGTGGGCCAAGAGCACCTGAAATATCCAATCTCTTGTAGAAATTGACGGTGAGAGAGATATGCTTACACTTAACCAGAGCACCCAATAGTGTATTGAACCATGAAATTGGCGGGAGAAGTGTCATGGAAAGCATGTGGTCGAAGAAGTAATGGGCGTCACTAATGTCAAATTTGCCCGATTTACAGTCATTTTGCAGGAAATTTTCAAGTGCACTCCTTTTGCCATGGAGGGATAGATATGATGAAGAAAACTTTTTGATGCTACCTCGTGAAGACATTCTTGCCTACTGTGTACTGAAATTGGATACTCACAAGTGAAGAAGGGCAAAGAAGCCTCAGCTTCCGACTGGTGTCGGATAAAGAGAATAAAGAGAGCACACTGCAAAGGTAAATGTTGCTTATACGTATTAGATAATTCATTAGCAGCACTCAACATTGTTAGAATCAATTACAGAGAAAAAGAAAATAGCTCAAACATTTGAACCTGCCATTCTCCTCTAAAACTGACCACATATAGTAAAAAAATCCCATGTTTAAGAACACCCACAATTCCAGATTCAACTCAAAAATACGCCTAGTAGTGCCAAAACTCCAAACAAATAAGTTAGATCAGGCAATCATCAGGCATTTCATCAATTAATTGGAATTCACAACAGCACATCCAAGATTCCTCAATCTCACCAAGGATGGGATAAAGGGGTCTAAGATTTAAGCCCATTGTAACACCAAAACAAATTAGGCTATTGTGTTAATTTTCCCATATAAGAAAGGAATGCAGCTACTCATGTATATTCGTCAATGCCAGGAAGGTGATTGATTATCTAGGATAGTACTATAATTCTTCATCTTAGATGAACAGAATTAAGACAGATCAAACAGTGGGTCACATTTTGATTCCGATGATGAGAACTTTCTCATTAAGGAAGTAAATGGCGTGTTTCAAGCATCAAACAGATCATGTATAGGACATTGGTCCCGGACCAAAAACTGAAATCAAAAAATTGGTGAACAAATGAATTGAATTATAGTCTATTTTGTTGTGAATACTGAATTGGATTTTATTCAGTTCATGTACAGAGTGTCTACTCATGTAGAGGGTGAGCTTTTAATTAAGATAGTAAATCGGTGAAGAATGAGCACAATAGAACAATGTACATTTTATTCAGTTCAGCCCGGATTCGTTTCAATCCTGGAACAATTGGACTGAATCAACCAGTTTTTCATTGTATAAATCTCTAGCTAAAGTTATCGAACACAAATAATTCATGTAAACAGCAAATTTCAGATTTCCTATGCAAATATTCTTGTGAAGAATATTCTTCAGAAATAGGGGATGAGGGTTACCTTCAAATAAAAAATTCAGATTACATCCACATAGTCAGCACACCTCGAATTCGAAGATCTGAGAGCAACAGAGCAATCAGCGAACGCCGCCAAACTGAAATTGATGAGCAGCGCAGCCAGCTAAGCTGGAGAGGTGGAGCAAGAGAGACGTGGTCCGCTCGCTTCGCCGGTGTCAGAGCTCTTATTCGAAGTCGGAGGAAGGCACACTGAGATATCGCTTTGACGGCGTCGGCGGACTGGATTGTGGAATAGTATATTCGAGGGACTAGTTAAAAAATGTATTTTAATTTGTTTTTTTTTTTTGGTTATTAGCCGTACATAATTATCAAACTTTCCACTCTACTTTCCTTCGCCCAAAATGAGCATCAAACGCTACAGAAAACACCTGACTAATTTACTTAACCGATTTTGGGTGCCAAAAGCTCCGCAATTTCGCCCAATCCACACCCGATGTTTAGCAACCGATTTGCGGAGCTGTTCCAGCATTCAACAACTTTTATCAGTTCAAGGAATCATGATCAAAACCAATGCTATTCAAGACTGCTACTTGATGAATCAGTTTCTGAGCGCCTGTTCTTCGTTCAACAACATGGATCGTGCCGTTTCTGTGTTTGCTGACATGGATTCTCCCAATGCTTTCGTCTACAATGCGCTGATTCGCGGCCTCGTTCATCGTTCCTCTTGTCCTGTGAGGGCGCTGGAGTTTTACTTGGAAATGTTGAGAGCGCAGCTCTTCCCCACCAGCTAAACCTTCTCGTCTTTGGTTAAGGCTTGTGGGATGGCCTTGGCAATCTGGTTCGGTCAAGCTGTTCATTCTCAGATTTGGAGATGTAGATTTCAAGGACATGTTTTTGTTCAGACTGCTTTGGTTGAGTTTTATGCTAATTTGGGCTGGATTGTGGAGTCCCGAAAGGTGTTCGATGAAATGCCTGAGAGAGATCTCTTTGCGTGGACTACTATGGTGTTGGTTTATACTCGGAGTGGAGACATGGTCTCCGCTAGGCGCTTGTTTGATGGGCTGGATGAGAGGAATGTCACCGCTTGGAACGCTATGATCGACGGTTATTCGGGGTTGGGGGATGTCGAGTCAGCAGCATTAATGTTCTATCAGATGCCTGTCAAGGACATAATTTCATGGACAATGATGATCGCGTGTTATTCTAGGAATAAGCAATATAAAGAGGCTTTGTCTACGTTCAATGATATGATAAGCTATGGAGTCTACCCTGATGTGGTAACTTTAGCAACAGTTATCTCATCCTGTGCGCATCTAGGAGCCCTTGACTTGGGGAGGCAAATACATTTTTATGCCATGGAGCAAGAACTTAGCCTTGATGTATATATTGGCTCTGCACTGATAGATATGTATGCGAAATGTGGAAATTTAGAGAGGGCATTGCTTGTGTTTTACAAGCTTAGGGAGAAGAATATTTTCTGCTGGAACTCGGTCATTGAAGGGCTTGCAGTACATGGATGTGCAAAGGAAGCTTTGACTATGTTCAATGAGATGCTGAAGGAGAATATTAAGCCTAATGCTGTTACTTTTATCAGTGTTCTATCTGCATGTACTCATTCTGGATTGGTTTCAGAAGGCCGTAAATTGTTCAAGATCATGACACAGGACTTTTTAATTCATCCACAGGTAGAACACTATGGTTGTATAGTTGATCTTCTCTGCAGGGCTAGATTGCTAGAGGATGCATTGGAAGTGATTAGAAGTATGGAAATTGAGCCTAATTCAGTCATCTGGGGAGCCTTGTTGAGTGGTTGTAAAAGATACAAGAATTTGGAGATAGCAGAGATTGCTATTTCTAGACTGATGGAGTTAGAGCCGAATAACTGTGGTTACTATAACCTATTAATCAACATGTACGTTGAAACAAATAGGTGGAATGATGTTCTTAGAATTAGGGCGAGAATGAAAGAGCTTGGTTTGGAAAAAGATTGTCCTGGGTCTAGTTGGATTGAGTTGGAAAGCGAAGTTCACCAGTTTGCTGCTTCTGATAGATCTCACCCTTCTTCTAATGAGATATATATGGTTTTGGATGAACTAGATGGACCCATGAAGTTGGCTGACCAGGAATCTGATTTTGAAACTGATCTATAAGAGAGTTTTAATAGAATGACCCATATACAAAATGCCTGTAAGCTTATCACGCCATCTTGACTAAATTTTCTCTGCATTTCGGTTACAATTCTGATCCTAACCAGGAATGAATATTTGCTGAAAAATGCTGGCATGTAACTTGGGAAATCAACACTATAGATGTTCAAGAAAAATAAGGTGCTCATTCTGAGCTTATCTGTTTCAGTTTAAACTAATATGAAGATGGCTACATGCTGACACTCAATGACTTATGATTCTAAAAGAAATGTTATATCTGGCTTGTAGATGGTTGATAAATGACAAAAAAAAGTACCCATTGGTGTTTATCTTTTATAGGATCCTTTTCATTGGATCTAGTAAAAATAAAAACTAAAATTTTCCCGTGGACACTAATCTTGATAGAGCACAAAAATATTTTCTTATGAACTTTGTTGCATGTAACAAATATACACATCAGTGAATACTTCTGTCATAGAAGGTTTCATGATTTATATAGATGTTGCTAATTTGGATATCACTGAACTTTGTATGCTTGTCAACAGGGAACCTCATTGCCTGAAATGGAGAACGGCTTTGGTTCCAATGACTCTCTTGGACCGAAAATGCGTAAAATAATCATCAAAACTTATCTCCTTGTACAAAGGAGGATTATTCTCTGACACGAGCTCCTCTATTACGCCATATTTCTTCTCTTTGTTTTTGTTGCCCGGATAGAAGAAGCATGCAACTGACATCCTGGGTCCTATGCTTCTAGCCAACACTCTGTGTTCAGCACTCTTCAGTAAGTCGTTCGTTATAAGCTGTCTCGCAATCCGCCAAGAAGAGATCATATCAGAAGCTGTAAGTACAAAAAAATAGTAGTAAAGAATCTTTTATCAGTTGAAAAATCTCATTTACCTGGAGCATGTCTCCAATGTTACATATAAGAGCTCCTTCCATGGGTGGCACATTTATCCACTGATTCTGATAAAAAACTTGAAGTCCATCAATGTTGTTTGTCAATAGAATGGTGAGGAAGAAAGGGTCTGAGTGATGAGTTGTTCCTATTGTCAAATCTGGCTCGGGACAAGCCGGGTAGTAGTGACCAAACACTTTTTGTGCTTCCATGCATTTAATGGACTCAAGGTGGTCACTGCTGAGACCCAAAGCCTCAGAGAACAGCTCACACAGTTTACCCTTTAGTCTCATCATGTGTTTCACATACTCGCACATTGCTTCCCTGCAAGAGGATACATTATAGACATGTGAATTGAAAAGGACTAAACCCAAGAGCATGGAGTTAAGTGTTCAGTTGTTATGGTGAAGTAAGCTATCTAGAGCTACTTGGTGATTTCCCAAATCCAAGAAAAATCCTGTTCTTGGAAATTGAAAAAAAAAATAATTAGACTCTATAAAAGATCTTAGAAAATTCTAAAATGAAATCTAAGCAAGATTGTCTAAGTCAGGATTCTTAACCATATATTTCTACCTGCAGACTAGAGGTAACTCGGTGCTGGCTATGTCTTCAAGGTCACAAGAAAGTGAATCTTTCCACAGGTAAGTATTCAGCACACCTTGGAAACTTGTGTAATACTGCACTTTCTTGATGGGATCCCGCGAGTAAAAGGCCATCTTTGTGTCATTCGGTTGCTCATGGAACGAGCGCATACCTTCAAGCATCTTCTTCATCACATCTGAAGGAACTCCATGGTTGACCATGTAAAAGATCCCCCAAGTCTGTGAAACTCTACCCATTTCATGGATGATATGTGCTCTTCTTTCACTTTCTAAGCCTTCAAAATCTATGATTGGAACCCGGAGCTCGCTGGTGGTGACTAAATCAGTTTTCTCCACTTGGTGTTTTAGTGGAAGTATGAACATTTCAGGAACCTTTGTTACTCCTGCATCTACAAGGCCTTTGACACCTGATTTTGTGTTTTCAAATTCACTCAAGTTCAATCCCATCTTGATCATGGTGAAGTGAAGACAGTTAAGAATGTTTTTGATTTTCTGTTGGAGATTTGAAGGATGAAGAGACAGGTAAGATTTTTGAACCAAGATATGTTATTTATGGTCTTCCTTGTGTTGTGAATTTAGGATAGTCAGTCCCAATCCTTTGAACTTGGAATGATGAATTCATGATGATGATAAAAGGTATAATAATTGCAGTACTGAATTAAATATTGCTACAGAAGAAGTCAACATTATACTTTATTAATTTAGCAGAGGTGCTCAAGATAATATATTACATTATGGTCCCTTTACCATGTATCAAGTCAATCAGATTGTTGGGGTTATCCAATTTCTGATTAAAAATATACAACTTGCTTGTCACAGGTCTGACTTTTTGAGCATTGCCTTGTAGAAGAATGAGGAAAAATCAGGTGTGGCTTCAAATTTACATGTGCATTTGGGGATGATAATTTGCATAGATGTAATTTCTGTACTAGTCAAGTAACTCAGCCGTCCTGGTTTAATGATGATCACTATTTTATTTATTGGTTGACTAACAGCCTAGAAGAAGCAAATTTGTTCTTCTACTGTATATGGATTTCAAGAATGATTGAAACTCATAGATAGGATCAAAATTGAAGAGCTCTTTATAAGAGTCATTTTAATTTTTTAATGCATTCATCTGCCCTTGTTGGTGACACTGTAATATTTAGATGATTTCATTTTCATTTGACTTTTATAGCGCGTGGACCACGTGAAGGCATGTGGTCATTGTGGTGTTAGCAGAGTTCAAGTTAGTAAGTACCGGCCTACTTAATGCTTTCATTTTCAGGCATATCTTGATGGGGAGGCACTGAGGCAGAAGAAGTTGACGTAATGCAATATGCTATAGTACCAAGATGCAAATTTTACCACTTTCTGATATGATGTTTACTTTTTATTTCCATGAACAAATCTTATAAAGTTGATCTGAAGTTACTAGTAGGAACCATGATCCAGAAGAGCAATTTAATGTTACTCTTTTTTCCGGGTCTTTTGAGCGCACCCCATAACACACCAAGATAGGAGTACCCCATCTTGACCCCCCAAATTCCATTGGAGCGGAACTATATTGGGTCAATGTCGTTAAATCGAAACTTTCATAAGGAAAATTCTGACACATTAATATATATTTTTGTAATTTTGTATTTGAGAACTTAGGATTAGAGAGGTGGGTTTTGTTTGTTCATAATTTTGGTGTATTTGTGTAGCTAGTTTGGTTTATACATTGGGAGCATGTTGGCCACACCGTTGTGCTGATATACTTTAGAGCGCATTTAACTAACATGATTCCTGAACATTCATAATTGACATTATTGAGAACGACTATGGTACTCAATCAATTCAACTACAGGTTCTAGTGACAAGGACAAGGTTCAAACTGATGCAAGTATGTCACAAGCTACTTATTGTATAAACAGCAGCAAGCCAGCAATAATACTTTCTATAACATCACCTCATTTTCCAAGTCTTGGTTTATACAACAACTCTAACAATAATCACCCCCATTTTCCAGGTCTTGATTCATAGAACTAACAATAATTAGAATGATCTCAATTCGTTTACACAACAAAATACGGAGTACATTGTATTCTAATCATTATGCATTCTTCTTTGTGTTCGGTTTGTTTGGCTTCCCATGTCAATATGCCATTGCTAATCACACTCAAGTTCTTTGGTACCATACCTTGGATATAAAGACACTCCAAGTAGAAAGTTAGGCCTCATCTGAAACCATACCTTAGATATAACAAATCGGTTTACAAATCACTCAATGCAATCCCTATGTTAGTTCGGGAATCAATCATTCCAAGTATCACCCATTTGTAAGGACTATCCAATGGGTCAACCCGGCCCTTCTTGCAACCCGTTTTATGGGTTACGAGGTTACAAGTTTACGAGTTGACCCGTTTGACCGAAAATTGACTCGCTTCAACCCGTTTAGTTACTCGACTTATAACCGTAAAATTGCAGTTGGATCGTCACAGGTAGACCCGCACGTTGAACAGACCTACCCATTGTTTTGGTCGAACTCTTAACATGAACCATACCTAAATTCACTTGAGACTCATTCTTTACCTCATTCCCATCCCAACACATTCCTTATCTCAACCACATTTCTACTATGGTAGTAATGGTACCAAACATGACATTATTAATCAAAGAAAGTAATAATTGTCTCAGACTTTTTTTTTTTAAATCGACCTCTGTTGGCTAGTGAAACATTGGAGATCTTGTTGGTTCATACCAGGTTTCATTATGTCCATCGTTTTAACAAAGGATTTCTGCAGCAATGGAGGAAGCTGAAGAACCTCTAAAACGAAGAAATCAATTAGTCTGGCACATCCTGATGAGCTCAAAAGGGGTTAATTTTTAGACCTATTGAGCTTTCAACTGAGTGCTTGCTTACTCTACTGAAAATTCGCATTTAAATTGGTATTCTCAGACAAACACAATCAATCCACAAGGACTCAAAACAGATCTGAACAAATCAAACACAATCAATTCACCATTGCACAAGTACTTTGTGAAGACATATTTCATGGCATTATTCTCCTGATATCAGATCGACAGATTAGACTTGAAAAGTGATATCATCTCGATAAATGTACTAGTTAAAAACATAGATTTTATAGCAGATAGAGCTATTGGTTCAAAACAGGCCAAATTTTGAGTAATTGGAGAAAGTATAGTTACTGATCAGATAGAGCTAATACGTGATTGCGCCATCATTTCGGCGAATCAAACCAATAGGGAAACAATATAATCATCATCTCAATCTTTCTCCAGATCCAACAAAACCACACAACCCAAAAAAATCAACATTTTCAAATGCTCTAAAAAATTGAGGGGATAAAACGTTTCAGAACGAAAATCAAATAGCAAAGAGCGTTCACCAGCCGTCTCAGTGTCTCACATCGAAAGCGGAAGACGATTTGAGCAGCGGATGAGTGAAAACCCTAAAACCTCGAGAGTTTATATAGAAAGTAAAGGAATTAGGGGTTTTCCTATTTTCTTTTATTCTAAACCGAGCCCAAGTATTTTACATTATTACGATTTTAGCCCAGACAATAAAGAGAAGACACAAAATGGATAAAGGGCAGAACAGATGAATTTGGCTTCTAAAAGTCGCCGTCTTCCCCTATCTTTCTTCCTCTCCCATTCTTCTCTGACGGTAATGAAAGTGCAATATAGGCAATAGGTACTTTATCTTCTGAAGTTCTGATTTTCATGACGAGCCACCATTACTCTGCAAGTTATTTGGTTTTTTTTGCTAAAGTTTGATTTTTTTTTTCCATTTTAGTATTGCTCAAGGCTTTGGAGGAACAAATTGGTCAGTTTTTGCTGGATTGGCTGATTTAACCAATGTTGAAGACGGCTTGTTTGATTTTCGTTGTTTCTTATATTCCATCTTGTGGATTTTTGCTGCTACCTATCACCTGAATTGATTTGGGTGCCCTGGATTTGTAGTTCTTTGAGGGATATTTTACGTGTTTGCTGAAAGTTGAAAGATTTTCTGGAGAATTCTTATGTTGATTCCCCTTTAATGACGTTTTCCTTGCTCTCTAGATTGCCCTTCAAATTGAAACTGAACTTTCTCGAACCAAATTGAATGATTTCTGTGCTTTTTTGAGGTTCTTCGCTAGGGCAAAAGCTCTTTAAGATATTGTATGTGCATTGTGCCTGTTTGAGCTAATTGATTGTTCTTAGCATTCTTACAAATTTTTAGCTCTGCCAATTGATTCTTCAATGCAATTTTGTGTAAAAATATCAAAATAAGCTATTGAGAAATTGTATGTGCATTGTGCCTATTATAGCCAACTGATTGCTCTTAGCATTCTTGCCAATATTTAGCTCTATCATTGATTCTTCAGTTCAATTCTGGGCTTCAGACTGTGATTGTTCTTATTAGCTGGTCAAGATTGTTTTATGTTTTCAAGTTCGAAAATTTGTGTGTACAGCTAATCAAATGAATTAACATATTGCAAAGTGCATCTGGATACATCTCTCTGAATCATCATTTCAGGGAGGTCACTTTTATAGATGCTAAAGCAAACATACAAAGCGGATGTTGATTCCATATCGAAGCCAGGATATGGAAGGACTCGAATACTTTGCCACATCTATCATCCATTAATTGACATTCTCCACTTTCCTTGGCTCTGTGATCCCTGAAACCTCCATTAGAACATGGTCTGGAGAAATTGAGTGAGATTTTAACATGTTCATGTCTTGTGCCTATTAAGCATGTGAATTTAGGTGCCTGGTTGATGGGATCAGAGCAAATTTTACAATTTTTTTAATCCTAGTGCTTTCAATTGGAGGCTATCAAATTGATTAAAGAAAGGATCCCAAGAACATGTGCACGATGAGGTTGAGCTATGGAGCCTATGATACTGAAAATTTATTTAACAATATGCATATGTAGTACTAGTATTTTAGTGCATTTTAGTGCCATGGTGTTGATACATACCTAACCACTCCTATATTTTGTTAAGTAATAATGCAAAGTTGTATAAGAAGAGTTTTCAAACTCATGGTAGGTAATGTTTTGATTGTTAATTGTCTGAGTTAGATTAGTGATTATTTGTGTAAAAACAACCTCTTGCGTTTGTCTATTATAAGTTGTTTGTGATTTACATGTATGTGTTTGACACACTTTGTCAGGAGATCGGATTACAAATCTCTCTCTAGATCAAACTAAATATTCGAAATAAAGGTATCAAACTAGATTTGCATGATTGCATCGAAGACTATTTGTATAGATGGTCTTATTTGACCTTATAAGTTGTAACAAATGAATAGTTTAATGTTTAGGTTGGAACTAAAAGGTACTCTTTATATATATAGAGTTGTCAAAAGTTGACCGAACCCGCCAACCCGACCCGAATCGTCCGATAATTTTTAGGGTCAAGACCCAAAAATTTTAACCCGAAATCAACCGAACCCAGAACACGAAACCCGTTGGGTTGACTGATTTAGTATATTTATAAAAAGTTTAAATTTTATTTTAAAAATTATAGTATATTTTATTATTAAAATAAATGGAAATAATATATTATTTTTAAATATTATTATTTAATTAAAAATTATTTTTAATAATCATAAAAAAGGATAATTTAGACTCGTTGGTTAACCCGATCTAACCGAAAATCCGCTACAACCCGACCCAATTGACCCATGACCCATAACGTAACCGAACTTGATTTAACCCGAACCCAGAATGGTGAACCTGAACTCGCCCGACCCGACCCGATTGATAGGTCTATCTATATATATATTAAATTTGGATTTGCCAACTAATAAAACTTAAAGTTAGTAGCTTAAAAGTTGAAAGCTTAATTTACTCGAAAGACTGTGTTACTTTTGTTAGATTTAATTCCAAATTTAAATCGTATCGGCAGATATTCGATTTGAATATCCACTAATTCAAACCAAAAACTATCTTTAACATATAAATTAAAGTAGAAAATTTGATTTATTGTTTTAAAACTTGCAAAAATTCTCCTAACATAATCTATTCTACCAACTCTTTCATGCTCATTTCAAAAACAAGTATATTATATGTAATATTGGATACCCGTTTGTTTCAAAATGTTGAACCGTAAATTTAAAACGACAGATTAGTTTAGTTGTGTTGGATCAGATACAAATAAATTTAAAGCGGATAGTTTTGGCTACGAATGATTAAGGATCGCATCGATGGATCGGGTAATTTTGCCCACCTTAAATAAAACTTACTAGCATATTTTATACATCAAAATAATTATAAGTTGGCTTATATCTCGTTTAAAAATGAAACAAACAAACAAATAAAAGATGTAATTGGAGGTTAAGTTTTGTGTTGGTCTTAAAAAGAGAAACTAATAATTAAATGGAGTTGAATCAGGTGGTAAACGGCCTGCTTTACATCCACGAGGTTTGGGGTTCAATTTCAGTGAATTTAAAAATTTCTTTTTGAAAGACTCGCCCGTTAAAATTAGATGCACAACTCGGATCAAATTGAACATAATCAAGACGAAGTTATTGTGAACCAGTGGACAACGAAAAAAAAAGAAAAAAAGAAGAGAAACCACTAAACAGATATCCCACTCAAGTTGATTATTCATATTTCATTATTTCAATGTTTTGTTTGATTCATCTAATCATCCCTGAATAAATTCAGTTGCAAACTTGATTATGTGCATGGAACTTAAAGATTTATCTGCGTGGATCTGACAAACCCTGAAGCGAATTCATTGGTATTTCAATTTTTTTTTCCCTCTTCGTACTTTTTATAAAATAATTCATTTAAACTTAATTTCTTACAATAATAATATTCATTCAATCTTTTCTTGGTAATCAGAGTATGTACAATTGCAGTGTAAATATTTTTCTTTCTTTTTTTTTTGGTCGAAAATATTTTTCTTTCTTTGATAAATTTACTTCAGAATGAAATAAATTAATCTATGATTACAATAAGTTCAACTTGAACGCATACGTGGCTATATAACCAGATGTTTCAACAAAATAAATTAATCAATTTCGCAAGTAGGAAAATAAGGTGCATGTCTTGCAACTTGCAAGGACGTATGTTGATAGGTTTGACCCTAAACAAACAAACAAAATAGCCATTCATAATGCATTCATCCAAAATAATGTCTATTCATATAAATATTATATATTTGTTTTTTTCCTCCTTAATCAAATAACATTCTAGTTCCTTAATGCTCATCCTATATATCTAAATTATTCATATAATCTACTAGTATAAAATGCTAGCTGCAACGTACATTGAAATTATGTGCAACTCTTTAAGTTGCTCCACTTCAATTGTTCATTTGAGATCGTTTCAAATACATTAAAATAAACACTTACAAAGAGATCGACACAATAAGTTTGTCAATACAGTTTGCTTGTATTCTATTATGTAGAGCCTCAAGAGAAGAGACCTACTTCATTTTATAAGCCATGAAAGGTCAACAATAATTTCAATTACAAAGCAAGCATGAGCATTTTGGCTCATGAATACAGTCCAGATTACAACTTAGGACCCACTTACATGTTCATCCTAAAATGTACTCTACCAAAGTTTAAAAGGCTCGCAAATGCAGAAAAATAAATAATTTTTGGACAAAAAAAAAGTGAAATAAATTATTTAATACGAAGTATAACATTACATTATATAGGATCAGTGAAAAAGAAAGTCGATCAATAATAAATTGCTTTGCATGTTTGCCAAAAGATATCTATGCGTATTAAAGAGCATACAAACTACGTGAATGAGTATATAAAATACATTTCATGCATGCCCCCGTAAATATTTAATCGCGATTGAAAATATATTTTAATACAAAAATATGTTTGAAACTCTAAATAAATGTAGAAATGTTGTGGACTTTGCATACTTGTCTGCAACTGCGCGAGAGCAAAATAACAAAGTGGCCAACAAATTAGATATGCTCATACATCATGACCCAAAAGCCAACGAAACATTGTTCCTCATTTTGGGATTACAATTCGGAGGGGAATATTATTTATGCATTATCTTTGTTTTATAGTATGTCATGTTAATTGGTTAATTAATTAATGATTGGACATTGGCGATGATAAGTTTGGATTATTATGTTAATGAAAAATCCTCATTTATTTAGTCTTTCCAAAAGAAGAATGCATGTGTTACAAGTTACAACATTTATGTACACATTAGAAAAATTATGAACGTTAGATCGATGTTAGTAGTGACTCGACCAATTATTAGTTGGTCTAACGAAAAGAGGCGATAGGTTTTCTTAAATATTTGTTTAGAAATTCAGGCTTCAATCTTACTTGTGATGTGTATAATGTGGATTGAAAAATTGTTTGGAAAGTAATTTCTTTTAATATGTCTTTACATTTGTCTGATTCAAATTAGAGCAACATAATTTGGCTGATTGAACCAGGTGAGAAATCCAGAAAAAATAGTAGCTACTCGTATGTATGGAGGGTCAACACTAAATCAACTAATGGTTAATTTATAGGTAATTTGTTTTTATTATCCCTTAGGATTTCGTGTGTTGAGTGCCCGGTCGAAAGAAATTATTCCTTTAATCTTTGATGATGTAAGAGGTTTGATTATCCTTGTTTGATTACTACTTCGTTCTTTTCTTTCTATTATTAATAAAATGTCATCTTATCCTGCCAAAAAATAAATAAAATATCGTCTTAAGGGCTCTTTCTACGAAAAGAAAAGGGTAACTTCTTAGACTATGTTTGTTTTTAATGCGTGCCATGGTGTTAGCTTTAATTGTATGTAGAACCAGCAGTGAATAATATTTAATTCGTTTAAAGTCTTAATTAATTCGATTTAATAGTATCTAATCATTGGATTTATTATTTATATACTTATTGTAAGGTACATTATTAGATACCATTCAACTATATAACGTACGTTTAGAAAATGAAAACCCAATTCAAATTAAAGCAAATATACAGCTAGTAATTAGCATATTCAGACATATATAGTAGTTTTATGGACAATCCAATATTTTGCTTTATATAGTAGAGCACTGCCTTAAGTTGTGTTACATTAAACCATTATTAGATAATCTAAGTGATGAGATTTAGCACTGCCCAGAGGGCCGATTGTCTGATAAAAAGAAAGGTGTAAAGAACAAGTAAAAGGTTACATGGTTACTTAAATTAATGATAACAATGCAGGCCATCAAGGGAACCAAATGCAACTAATTATTAATTAAAATAATTTAATATCACCCACCACTACTAAGTATAACCCTCTCTCTTCCTCTTAATTCCCCCTTATAAAAACACTTAATTTTCCCCACTCATCAACTTGCTCAAACCCACCAAAACCAAACCCAAGAAATTAACCCTTTTTTCCCTAATCCCTCCATCACCACCATAATCAAATCATCAAAACCCTAGCCTCTCTAGCTAGTTTGTGTTTAATTAAACTCTTTAAGTTTAATTACCAAAATTAAGAAGGTTTTCAAATTAATTAACTATGACTGGATCAGGCTCTCCTTGTGGAGCTTGCAAGTTCCTTAGAAGGAAGTGTGCTAGAGGGTGTGTATTTGCACCTTACTTCTGTCATGAACAAGGCGCCACCCACTTCGCCGCCATCCACAAGGTGTTCGGCGCTAGCAACGTCGCCAAACTCCTCACCCACCTCCCCTTCTCCGAGCGTGGCGAAGCCGCCCTCACCATCTCCTATGAGGCCCAAGCTAGGCTTCAAGATCCCATCTATGGATGTGTCTCCCATATTTTCGCCCTACAACAACAGGTAAACCTAAATCGATCGAGAGTATGTAATTTTACATGGTATCAGAGTCAGAATTATTATCCTTAATGTTTTGTGTACATGTTTGTATGTTAGTTTTGATCTATACAATCTATAAGCTATATATATATATATGAACATATAAGAAAGAAAAGAAGAAAACCCTAATATAACTTTTTTGAATGAATTAACATGTAAATTTCATTCCTTAAGAAAGGGATCTAAAGGTTTACATATGTAGTTTCATTATGATGATTACAATATCTAAGTTCATCTTGTTACACTCAAAAGCCTCATTTTGTGTCCTAGCTAATTGATTTTGTTGTTTCTAATTGATGTTAAAGGTGGTGAATTTGCAAGCACAATTGGCAAGCTTGAAGCAACAAGCCGAAGCTCAACAAAGTCTAGTGAATGGAGGTGGAACTTCAAACCCTAACGAGCGGTTTTATGGGAAGATCCCTTCTTCTTCTTCGTCGTCTTACCCACCGGATGTGCATAGTTGGCTCCAATCCGAGTACCCTAGCATGGTGATGCCTCAATTTGGGGCCAATAGTCTCAATGTTTCCGGAGATTCGACCCCATTTGGGATCGATAACGGGTATTCGAGTATAAAAGAGGAGGATGCAGGATCATTTGGGAGCTATGATGGTTATAATTCTTCTTCCTTGGCCTCACTAGGCACCACCAATGATCTCCACTCGGTCGCCTTCGGCTACAACCAGCATTACTTGTAAAAAGGAGGAGACAATGGCCGGAATAAGGATAAGCTATTTATATAAAAGGATGGATCATGATCATCAAGTATGCAAGATGAGTGGCTAAAGAAAAACAAATCTTATATTCTAGCTAGCTATATCTTGCTTAAATTAGTGTTTTCTTTGTGATCTCCATAAGAACTTTTGACTAGATGCTAATGGTTTTTAGGAGAAACCCTAAATTAAGAAATGTGTGTAGTCTTTACCCTAGGTAGCTAGATATATACTTATAAGTATGGAGAATATATGTGTATAGATTAGTCTAGCTCGTGATAGACACGTGGCAAAAAAAATAAACACTTGTAATAAATAGAGGTAAACAAACTCAGTTAGGTGGTTAGAAGATACAATGAATGTAACCTGATTCAGAGCATATTCTGTTCTTCCTTCTCACTCTCAAAATACTGAGAGAATGTAAAACAAAACTCGAGTGATTGAACAATTCTTGTTTGATTTGATTCAGTTTCATTTTTGAATTCTTCTTTCCTACATCTTAAAATGGTATCAGAGTTGTACGGTGATCGATCCATGGTGGATATATCTGGTGTTTGATCTTGTTCTCGGCGACAACAAGAAGTTCACTTGCGATTTACGATTTCTGGTGTTTCTGGTGGATTTTCTATTCGTTTAGCATTTTTCTGGTTGATTTTCTCTTGATTACTGTCCGTCTTCCGCTTGAAGGCTATTCTGTTGCAAATGGCAGACGATCAAGAATCTGTTACTGGATTCGTTCCGTTCCGGAGAACTAGGGCTCCGATGTTTCAAACTGGAGGAACTTCACGAGGTAATCAATTTGATCCTCTTTTCCTGTCGAATTCTGATAATCCAGGAATGCAACTTGTTTCTACTCATTTTGATGGTTCCAATTTTTCGAGTTGGAGTAAACAAATCAAGCTAGCACTAGGAGCTAAGATGAAACTTGGATTCATTAATGGATCATGTGCTAGACCTGAAATTGATTCTGAAGACTTTGAGTCATGGGAGAGGTGTGATTTCATGGTAACAAGCTGGATAATAAACTCTATGGTGAGCGATATCGCTCAGGATTTCATATATGCTCAGTCAGCACAAGAGCTGTGGAATGATCTGAAAGAAAGATTTGCTCAGTCCAATGCACCTTTAATCTTCCAGTTGCAAAGGACTTTGTCTACTACTCGACAAGAAAACATGACTGTATCTGCCTATTATAGCAAATTGAAGAAAGTTTGGGATGAACTCCAGGCGATAGAAGGAACTCCTATTTGTACATGTGGCGCTTTGACTCAATGTTCTTGTGTCTTGCTAAAAAGGATTGTTGAGAAGGAATCAACATTGAAGCTAATGCAGTTCCTGATGGGGTTGAATGATGCTTATGACATTGTCAGGAGCAACATACTTTCAAAGGATCCACTTCCAAATGTGAATCAAGCTTATCAACAGGTTGTTATGATAGAGAGGCAGAAAGACATAACTGGAGAATCAACACAGCCTCATGATGCTCTAGCTGTGAATCGTGGAGGAAATCAAGGTCAGTCTAAGCATGCAGGGTACAATGGAGGTAATCAGAATAATTACAACAATCAGGGAGACAATTCTGGTCAGAAGAATGGATCAGAAAATAATGCTGGATGGAACAGTGGAACAAATTTTGGAAGGGATTTCAAGAAGGCAAAGTATGATAGGAAGTGTGATTTCTGCAAGGAATCTGGTCATGTCAAGGAGACTTGTTTCAAGATAGTTGGATACCCTGACTGGTGGAAAGGGCCAAAGGTTCAGAGTAACAGCAAAATGATGGCCAATGTACAAGACATGGGTGGAGTTGATAATCCACTTGAAGGAGAGCAGGTCGACAACTCTAAACCAGATATTAGTCTTGTTAATGCTGTTTTTCAGGAAGTTCTCAAGATGATGAAGGGCAAGGGACCAGCAGGAGAAGGGTCTAGCAACACTGGTTATATCAACTTTGCAGGTAATCTTTCCTCCTTGTCTACCTCTAGTGCTTTTACAGTAAATCAGAATGTCTGGATTCTAGACTCTGGGGCTACAGATCATGTCACGTATGATAGAAGTTGTTTTTCTGATATTAGAAGTTTAGATAAGCCTATCAAGATTGGTTTGCCGGATGGGACTATACAGATAGTAAGGGAATCTGGTACTGTGGTTCTGTCTGATTTGATCTTGACAAATGTGTTGTTCTTATCCTCCTTCAAACACGACCTGATTTCAGTGTCAAGGCTGTTGAATAATGAGTCCTTTGTGTTCTTATTTGGCTCGACTGAATGTCAATTGCAGGACCTTTTAACTAAAAAGGTCATTGCACAAGGGATTAAAGAAGGAGGATTATACAAGCTTAGAGAAAGAGTGGATGATCAAGTAATCAGAGGCAAAGGGAAGAATCATTTTTCTGGAAGACTTCAAGAACAAGCTTCATCCATAGTGATGAATGCAAGTTGTAATAAGCAAATTAGTTTGAAGCTATTTCATGCTCGCTTAGGTCATGTTTCTGCTTCAAAACTCAAGCACTTTTATAGTTGTAATGCTGCACACCTTGAACAGCTAGATTGTGATGCTTGTTCCTTAGCTAAAATTCACAAACTCCCTTTTGAGAGAAGTGAATCAACTGCTTCAGCTACTTTTGAATTGTTACACATGGATTTGTGGGGGCCTTATAAAACACCCACTTATTGTGGTGCCAAATATTTTCTTACAATAGTAGATGACTGTTCAAGGGGAACTTGGACATTTTTGCTCAGCTTTAAGGATCAGGTTTTCAGATGTATTGACAGATTTTTCAGGCTTATTGAGACTCAATTTGGTGCAAAAATTAAGATGATAAGGTTTGATAATGGAATGGAGTTTATGCAGAAGGCTGTTGTTGAATTGTTTGCTCAGAAAGGCATTGTTTATCAAAGGTCTGCTCCTTATACACCAGAACAGAATGCTCGAGTCGAACGAAAACACAGACATCTGGTTGAGACTGCACGAGCAATTAGAATTCATGCTGGTTTGCCAATCAAGTTCTGGGGAGATTGCATTTTAGGTGCAACTCACTTGATTAACATGATGCCATCTGCTATGTTACAATGGAAAAGTCCATATGAAATTTTGAATCATAAACTTCCTAATTACAGTACTCTAAGAACAATAGGTTGTTTATGTTTTTCCTTGCAACCAAAAGATAAGCGAGGGAAGTTTGAGGCTGCAGGTATTCCTAGTGTTTTTCTAGGATACCCACCGGGACAAAAGGCATACAAGTTGTATGATCTCCAGTCCAAGAGGATATATGTCAGTAGACATGTCTTGTTTCGAGAGGATAGGTTTCCTTTCAAAGAAACTGTCAGGGGTGTCTCGCCTACTACAATTCAGTTTCCCACTATCATAACAGAGGATGATGATTCAGATTTTGTTTCTACTTCTTGGCATAATGATACTTTTGAGGCTGCATCATCTGATCTTAGACCAGTTTCTAATGATTTTAGACCTAATGATATTGTTCTTGATGGTGCTCATACTGAGGGTATTATGTCAGATGCTGTGCAGCAGACTCAAGTTGTGAGGAAGTCTACTCGACCTGTTAAATTTCCATCAAAGTACAATGATTTTGTTTGCAAGATGTTACCTTCTCAGCAACAAGCTCTTGTTGATTTTGATCAAAATCCAGGTCAGCCAGATTCTTTTTCTCAAGCATTTCATATAATGTCTTTGTCAGATTTACATGGTTATACACCAGATTATGTTCAGTCCTTGTTCAACGTATTTTCTGTGGTGGAACTCACGACATTTGCTCAAGCTGTTACAGACAAGGGCTGGGTAGAAGCCATGAATAAAGAGTTGACAGCTTTAGAAGACAACCACACTTGGGAATTAACCACTCTGCCTCCAGGTAAAAAGGCTATTGGTTCCAAGTGGGTTTATAAGGTGAAGTTTCAACCTAATGGTCAAGTTGAAAGGTTGAAAGCACGACTTGTTGCAAAGGGGTATAATCAAATTAAAAATAAAGACTACAAACATACATTCTCTCTGGTTGCTAAGTTTACTACTGTTAGAGTGTTCTTAGCTCTAGCTTCTTCTCAGAGTTGGCCATTGCATCAATTGGATATCAATAATGCTTTTTTACATGGCTATCTAGACGAAGAGGTATATATGATTCCCCCTCAAGGTTATAATAAAGCCACTCCAGGCCAAGTATGCAGGTTAAAGAGATCATTATATGGTCTCAAACAAGCAAGCCGACAATGGAATATTGAGCTCACTAAACATCTGATTCAATTGGGATTTGTTCAGTCTAAACAGGATTATTCATTATTTCTCAAGCATACCAAGAATTCTTTAACAGCTGCTTTGGTGTATGTCGATGATATGCTACTCACAAGAAATGATGAGAATATCATTGCACAGACTAAGGCCTCTTTAGACTCAGCATTTACTATTAAAGATCTGGGTTATGCTAGATACTTTCTTGGTCTTGAAATTGCCAGGTCTTCTGATGGGATTAGATTGAATCAAAGAAAATATGTATTGGATCTGATTACAGATGCTGGTCTTTTAGATTGCAAACCTACCTCTTTTCCTATGCAAAGAAATTTGCATTTGCATCCTGATGAAGGAGAAGCACTTTCAGATCCTGAAGTCTATCGAAGGCTCGTAGGCAGGTTGTTATATTTGACTCTGTCTAGGCCTGATATCTCATACACAGTCCAACAGTTAAGCCAGTTCATGTCTTGTCCTCGAGTTCCACATATGGATGCAGGGCTTTATCTGTTGCGTTATCTTAAAGGCACAGTCAATGCTACACTCTTTTATCCTTCTACTGCTGATTTGTGTCTAAAGGCTTATTGTGATGCTAACTGGGGTAGCTGTTATTACACTGGAAGATCTCTTACAGGCTATTGTGTCTTTCTTGGATCATCATTAGTATCCTGGAAGACAAAGAAACAACCTACTGTTTCTAAATCATCCACAGAGAGTGAATATCAGAGTATGTCTCAAGTTTCTAGTGAATTAGTATGGCTTGAAGGCTTACTCAAGGATTTTCATATTTCTACTCCTTTGCCTATACCTCTTCACTGTGATAATAAAGCAGCTCAGCAGTTGGCTGCAAATCCAGTATATCATGAGAGGACTAAGCATCTCAGGATAGACTGTCATTATGTACGGGAAATGGTGCAGTCTGGATTCCTTACTACCATATATGTTCCATCTCATCTTCAGCTGGCAGATGTTTTCACAAAGGCATTAGGCTCACAACAACACTTCTTTTTGTCTTGCAAGCTTGGTCTAGTCTTTTCCTAGCTCAAGCTTGAGGGGGGTCTATGGAGAATATATGTGTATAGATTAGTCTAGCTCGTGATAGACACGTGGCAAAAAAAATAAACACTTGTAATAAATAGAGGTAAACAAACTCAGTTAGGTGGTTAGAAGATACAATGAATGTAGCCTGATTCAGAGCATATTCTGTTCTTCCTTCTCACTCTCAAAATACTGAGAGAATGTAAAACAAAACTCGAGTGATTGAACAATTCTTGTTTGATTTGATTCAGTTTGATTTCTGAATTCTTCTTTCCTACATCTTAAAAATAAGATTATAGAGTAAACCCTAGTTAGAAGTAATTAGAAGATCTCTCTATATATATGCATGATTATCTTTCCTAATATATGTAAGATATGATTCAGATCTAGCTAGCTACCTCAGCTTGTAATCATGGATTGTTAGATCGAATTGGAAAAACTTTCAGCCTGGTTTGATGATAATAAAGTTGGTTACTAGCTTGTGTTTTAATTTCTATATTGTTGTCATTCAAATGCCGCCCTAGCTAGCTAGCTAGCTAACTAATTTCCACCTGAACTTAGTTTAATGCATTTAATGTACATATATATGCAATTATGCATGATGACATGTTTAATATATAGTTGTAAATGATGGGCGTGTTACGGAACACATTGAATCCGTGGCTAAATATACATAGAGGTGTATGTACATTTATTTTTTGTATGGGCACATAATACTTCCTAAGTTCATAAATATGTGAAATTTTGGAGGTCGGCATATACAATAACATGACATTAATATTTACTCATTCCTTAGAGCAACTGACATTAATTGATCATCCTAGCTATGTCCTTGTGAAGCTTAACCTAATGGAGGATTGCATGTTTTTCTTCGATCACCAAATGTAGAATCAAGAATCAAATAAAATGAGGATAGAATATTCAGTAGTGAAATGAATTTAGTCAATTAAATATGTATAAGAGAGTCGTCAGTGATCTAGATTGAGTTTAATTCATGCTAGTAGTAGTAGTTTTTTGGAATGTACTTCCTCCTTCGATCGGAAATAAGTGTTATTTTAGGGTTTGACACAAGTTTTAAGAAAAGTATTAACTAAGCTTAAAATCATAAAATTTTTCTTATTCTTATCACCTTTTAAATATTCATCATTTTTCACCTAATGAATGAAAAGTATTGGTCAAATAAAATAAATTCAATAACAATTTTCACGCTTAGAAAATCTAAAATGACATAGATCAAAATTCAAGCGTTAAAGTAATCCTAATTTTCGATCGGAGTGAGTATATATTAATTATAATCCTTATTCCCAGAAGGAAACTAGTCTAACCTCGGCTAAAAAACAAAAAGAATTATCATTGTGCAACTCAAAAATCACATCCAGATGAATTTGATTAATTAGCTAGCTTGTCTGAATCACAGATTGATATTTTACCCTGTACAATTAAAGAGGCCAAGAGGGTATAGGCGTATAGCTCAACAGAGCTGTTCATACGGGCTTGGGATTAGTTATGCAGCTAATTGTTTGGGTCTTTTGTTCACCATACCCTAATGATTTACGTATACTCTTAAGTAAGATTTAATTAGCTTTCAAAAAAAATCACAAGTAGTAAGATTTAGGGTCGGGTCCTACCACATCATTGCAACTTTCAAGAAGATGGTGCACAAACTAGGCCCTAAATATTTGGGATGGGCTATATTTGTTCAATTATCTACGGCCCACTCTTACATTAATTATTCATTATGCATATCATACATGCATTTACTATTTATTTTTTCCTTCGCATTTTTGAATCTTTAGTACTATAATACCCAAACAATTGAACCTTTTAGCTCTCTACAAGGGTTTGAGACGTTCTCAGTGAACCATGTTGCTAGGGACTGCAACGTTGTAGCCGACAAAATTGTAAAGTTGAGCCACAACCCCCCCCCCCCCCCCCAATAATATACTGTTGGATAATTTAGAGCTACAAGCTCTCATCCGTATGGATGCTCTAGGACGCCCTCTTTAAAAATTTCCTAATTAATTCTTACCTCATTAAAAAAAATTGAATAAATATCTTTGAATCGTGATACAATTCATAATTACATAAATCTGAACAATGTGGGTTATGCTTCCTCTCATATAGAAACAAAAACAAAAAGTAGCTATAAAGAAAGGAAGATTAAGGTACTCCTTTTTTAAATGTTCTTTGAACAACTTTTGCATACAATTCCATTCAATTTTCATCTTCCTTTTTTTTTTTGTTGTTGTTGAGCTTTATTCGAATTTCAAATATTGTTTCTCTTATATTAATAGTTGTTTTTTTCTTTTTTATTTGATTTGTGTGTTGACCATAGTCTTATGGGGATGAGGCACTTAAAAGTGGTCAAAGCATATTGCTTCACTAGGATTAGTGATAATCCAATTTTAAAATAGTTGTATTTTCTTTTCGCAACAAATTTTATGGGCTCCAAAATAAATAATAGCATGCCAATAATTAAATGAATTTTTATATCCATCTTGACTAATGTTTTAGTACGTGTACGTAAATTTCACTTTTTCTTTTTCTTTTTTTAAATTTTTCTTTTTGTTTTTTAGGTGATATATATATATATATATATATATATATATATATATATATATATATATATATATATATATATATATATATATTCTATTGGTTATAGTAACACGAAAAATCTATAATCTTAAAGATGGGTCAAAGACTCAAAGGTCATCCCACTAGTTTCATTTCCTTTTGGGTTCGCAAAATATATACTCATTTTAATCGGGAATAAGTGTCTTTGTCCAATAAATAAAAAAAGTATCTTTTTCCAATAAATAAAAAATATTAGTCAAACAAAATAAACTGCAATAGCAATTATCATGCCTCACTTTTAATTATTTACCTAAAAAAAAATAAAATGACATATGTAAAGTTGATTAAAATTTAAGTATTAAAACGACATTTATTTCTAATAAGAGGAAGTATTAATCTTTTGTGAGGGCCTTACAAAGTAATTGCACCAGCAAGATCCTTTTGGTCAAACTACATAAACACATTTTCTATTTTCATTGGGAAATTATAGCCATTATGACCAAAAAAAAAAGAAGAAAAATTCTAGTCATTTTTTGTAAAGTTAAGCAGTGCAAATTGCAGATTTTGGAAGCTCAAAGTTTAATTTTTGTTAATAGCTTGTACTGAAATGAAACTAAACTAGGGTTATGACTTAGTATGAGGACATCTTTTATAAAACTAGAGACAAAGTTGCTATTACAATTCAATTAAACTAAACTAGGAACATACAACATATGATTGCAAAAGTCCATCTTTGAGTTGTCTATCATTAACTAATTCCTTGAATCATTTGAGGGCCTAGTGAAGACAATATAGAATTCAATGGTGCCGTTTAAAAAAGCACAACACAAAGCTAGGTGCGCGACCCGAATTAAACTGGACATAGTTATGACGAAGCTCTAGCGAATCAGTAGGAAAAAAAAATATATAGCACAACACAAATTTAATTTAAAAATTATATGCATCGTATTTTTGTCAAAGTAAGCTCGAAATCGGCTCAAATACGAAACACTAAAATTGGACTACTTCGAGCTTAATTTTAAAATTCAATGATTGGTAACAGATTTAAATTCTACTCCAGTACTTTTGGTAAACTTTTCACATTTGGTCTAGAGCCCCAAATTATAGGACTTTATTTAGATCCAATTGGGAATGATAAGCAATTTTTTTAAAAAAAAATTTCGGCTAGCGCGCCTTAAACTAAGAATATTTTGGTTGAAGTTTCAATTTTGTTCGGTTGGTACTTCTAAGGTTTTGGGATTATTTGCTTCGTAACTAAAACTTCAGTTGACGGGAATGCATTTTCAGACTGTCTGAACAGCTCATCTGAATACGGCTCTAGTGTGACTCGACTCACTAGATGTCAGGAAAATATTAGACGAATATAGTCCATAGGAAATGGAGGAAAGACATGCGCAATGACTGCGATGAATGGTTCAGAGTCATATGAGATCTAGAATTTTGTGCAACAAAAATAGTGTTTCTCAAAATGATCGAGTCCTACAATTTTGAGTATTTAGGGGTCGATTCCTACAATTTTGAGGGCGAGGAAAGCACTAATAAGTTGGATTTGATCAATTCACACCAAAATATACAAATTTTGATATTTTTTTAATCTTGAACTAAGAAAACTAGGGGCACCGAAAAAAAAAGTTAATCTTAGAACACCAATCAAAATACCTTAAATTAGGAATACTAACCGAAATATTCATTTTTTTGTTTTGTTTTGCTTTATGATCCTTAATTATCCTGGAGGAATTAGACATGAATTGAGACGGTATCCTGATTTTGCTTAGTGGGAGAAAAACTTAATAGACATACATAAATTGCAACTTCGTTGAACATATAATACGAGTACAAATTACATTAATCTGTTGCTCTGATTGTGAAATCCTCCAATTGATCAAACAATTACAAAACAACGCAAAAAATGAAACGAAAAAAAGGTGTTTTTCTAATTAAGCTCTTCCTCTCATAAATTATGTCTACAAGAAGAAACACAATCACTTCCAACTCCAAGCTCGATCCATGAATCAGATTAGTTTAATTTCTTATCATCTGGAGCGCCAGTTCTTGAAGCTCGCCCATTTTGTGTAAATCAAATGCAAGATTAATCTCATTGATTTGGTCTATGGATTCGAGCGAGCTCTGAGGGGAAACCGGATTCGAGCAACTATTAACCGCCATGAGATTCCAATATTGTTGATTATGATGATTCTCCGTATGAAAATTGAAATTGTTTGTCTTCAAACTTCCATTGTTAACAAGGCTACTTGCTAATTGTGCTTTCTCTTGCATCACTTGAGCTTGCAAATATGCCACCTATATACATCAACAACATATATATAAATTTATTATCACGTGTTGGCTACGTTCACGGGTAGAAAAAAAACTAATTTTATTCGAAGGGGCAAATAATCATATTTCGGAATACAATTATGGAACGTTTCAAGAGTATATATAGAAACTCTAGAAACCCTACTTCAGATCATGAGTCGTAGGCTCAAACAATTTCCGATAGGCCTAAAAACATAATAGATGGACCCCTTGGTAGGTACCGATCAATTACAGATTCATGACATATTAACAAAATTAATTAATTCTCAAATTCGTTTAAAATGGGTTCCTCAATTTTATATGAAAATTTGTCATTTAAATTAGCAAGAACTTACTTGTTGTTGTAAGGCGAAGATATGAGCAACACATCCATAGACAGGATCGTGAATACGAGCTTGAGCTTCATAGGCAATAGTGATAGCGGCTTGGTATCTAGCATGAACGGGGAGATTTAAGAGAAGCTTTGAGACGTTGCTGGCGCCAAACACCTTGTGTATGGCGGCGAAGTCTCTAAGGCCTTGCTTGGAGCTAAAAGAAGGTGCAAAAACGCAATCGGCAACACATTTTCTTCTAAGGAACTTGCACGCTCCACATGGTGAGCTTGTGCTTGATATGGCTTCCATTTTTGACAAAAGAAAGAAGAAGAAGAAGAAGAAGAAGAATGATGATAAGAATAAGAATGGAGTGATTTGATTGTTTAGAGATTGATTTTACACGAAGGTACTAAGTAAGTTGAGTATAAGAAGGAGAAATGAAGGATTGTGGAAATGGATGAGGACAAAAGAGGGACTTTTTTTGATTTCTCGCTCGGTTCGATTAACCGGGGCCAATCTACGTCTGAATCGGGTACTGTAGAGGCTCATTGCTGGGGGCGGCTCTCCCAATTCAATTTTTTCCATACACGTCGCCAGGAAGATTCGAACTTCGAACCTCCTGAACAAACGCTTAAGGAGCCTAACACCTCATCCCACTAAAACAAAAGAGGGGCTTTGATGCAAGCTTGTAAGGGGACAATTTGTAATGGTATTGTGTAACTTTTGGGGTGTAATCTCGTTCTTTATATAATTATGTAGATATTTATATGGTATGGTTTTCGGGTTTTTTTTAATATTGAATGGTTTTAATGATAATAATAATTAGTTTGATGATGATTGAAGTAACGTTTTTTTATTGCTTTTGGTTGCATGATTTGTTTTTGATATATTACAAAGTACACTCGAATGGTTGTCAATTTGTCATGGTCTAAAAGAGGGAGGGTTATTTTCAAGACTTTTTAGTACTTCTTGAATAACTTTGAATTGGTTTTCTAAGGATTGGTATTTGTTTGTTTAGGTTCAACGGGAGGCGCTTCTGGGAGTCATAGAGATTAGAGACGTTTTTTTTATTATCAATTTAATGTATTAAGTTATATTATATTTATAATTTAATATTATTTAATATAAATTAATGTGTTAAATTTGAAGATTCAAATAGACTAATATTTTTTTGATTAGGTAAAGATTAAGATTTCCTTTCGGGGGTTTTCTAAAGCATCCTTGCGGACGTAAGCTTGTAGTTCTAGGTGATTTAAAATATAGTCGATACGGAAAGTGTGATCCAATTTAGCAATTTTATCAGCCACATATTTGAACTCCCTACCCACTTGAAAAAGGCGCACCGACTCGAACCATTAGAGTGAAACCAAAATGTCCGCAACAATCATTTCAATTTTCCAGAAACATATACCAATACCCCTAGAAGCGTTGATGCTTGCAATTAAGGTTGTCACCCTCCAACTCAATTTTTTTAAATCCCATATGTTTGCCTTTGTTGATACCACCACCAAGGTCAAAAGATTCAGTGTGTAAGATTAAATTGTATTTATATTTGACTGCTCCCATACTTAATACATTGACTTTATAATCTTTAATTACAAAGTCAGTCGACGCTAGGTCTACCAATATTATTCCTATGTTTGTATGTTAGTTTGACTATATCTCTTCTATTTCATTTCTCAAGAAGCAATATTGCTAATTACAATTTGTGGTCACTTGATTATATACATGAGAAGTCTCAGTATCTATCCTAATCCATTATAAAGTAGAAATTATCTTTGTTGAAAAATTTACGTCACATGAAATAATTTTAATAAAATTATTTTAGAAAAATTATTTAATAATTATTTTAAATTTATAGTGTTATATTGTATTTATTTTTTCTCTATTTTATCTTCTCTATCAATCTTTATATTAACATTTTTCATATTTACAAACGTTAATAGAGTAAAAGATAAAAAATCCAAATATATAATCTTAATAAATTAAATTCAAAAAATATTTTAATAAATTATATTATGCTTGCTTAGACAACCTATCTAAACTACGATCTTTATAAAAATCGAGTATTTTATGCATTTTTTGTACAAAAAAGTACAATATCAATATTTTTTTATGTTAGTTTTTTTATGGATATTTAAATTTATCACTAAATATATAATACAAAAAAAAAAAAACGTATTGCACAGTCATATGACTGAAAATTTACAATTTTATTTTTAATATAAATTAGTTTTTAATTCAAAATTTTTATTCCCTCTTTTTTTTTGCTTACAATTTTATTTCTTCTATCGGCCGGGGATGTATACTCAATAATGAGCAACTCTATAATAACACTAGGAGGAGAATCAAAAACACTAAAGGGAACATTGGAAACAATAGCTAAGTTAGCCAACTTATTTATCAACCACCTTATTCAAGTGACGCCTTACGAACTTAATTTGAGTCACCTTTAAATAGTTGTGAAGCCGGGCTCTACAAGCATGAACAAAATTTTATAGTTAATATTAAACTTATCTTTGTACTCAATTAATCAACTACACTTCAACTATTTATTTAATTAAATTAAATATTTTTATATCTGCAGTCTACATTACTTTGTTTTAATCATATTTTAATCGAAATTTAAATATTAAATTGAAAAAAAAAATCAAATTGTCAAATATTTTTTAACATGTATGGAACATTTTTTGTGCATATGAGAGGAGTTTTTATTTTTTTTGGTCATTGCCATCCCAGTTCAGCGGAGAGCTTTGTTCCATCAAACACCTACGTCTGGAGTTCGAGTCTCGCGAGGGTCCCTTTATTTTTGGGTTGGATCTGCTCTCCCAATAGCGAAGGGAAGCGTAGCCCCTCCCACTACGCTACATACTTGTTGGTAGAAGAGTTTTATTTAACAACAACAATAATTTTTTTTATTAATCTATAAGTTTTTATTTAACAAGCGAAATACAACATTCTCTCTATAGGCATGTTTTTTATTTAACAGGCGAAATCCAACAACAAAGGAACGTCCTTCTCTGCTTCCCTCCAAAGGTAAGATTACAAAGTTCCTTTCCTACACGCAGATCTGAATTTCATTCCCCAGAAACTCAATTTTTTATTTTTTTTTTCTTCGATTAACTTCTTCTGTATTTCCTAGAACAAGCTGGTGGTTTCTGAATTTTGCATCCGAAACCCTAGATTTAATATGGAATCGGATCGGATTCTAGTGATTGCTCTTTGTTTAATTCCTGGCTTTCGATGTATCAATGCAATTCATTTGACATTTGGCTCTTGCTTTGAGTCTTGTGTTCTTAGATCGGTGGGAATTGCGCTAATTGGTTGATCCGCGACAGCAGATAATGAGTGTAGATCATCACCCTTGATCTCGCGTTTGCTGCTATGGGTTCTCGAAGGTATTCCGATTTTCTTTGTTGTTTTTGAATGTGGAAGAGCTTCTCAGTTTTGCATCAGTTTCAACTTGCTTTAATTAGACATTGTTCTGATTTTGTCCAATCTGGATGGTTGATTTTGATTGGTGTGAGTTTGGTGACTAATTTGAGTTCCTATAAGGTGGATGGGGCTGTCCTCTTAGAAGATTGATATGGTCTTTTGTTGTAAGCTAAAGTTGGAGATTGGTGAACAATATTAACATGGAATTGGTTAAATTTGAGGTCCTTCAGCTCCATGGTTGATTTAGTTTTCATTTCATAATTTATTGATTTAGCAGGAATGATCTACCATGGGCTATTTGCTGTTGAATCATTTGTATTTTAGAAGTTCTACTGAATATCTAATGTTGGATGCTTAGCTTAAATGACACAAGCAAGTTTTTGGTTGTTTGGCTGACATATACATGCTATATGACACTATTTTATTTTTAAAATTTTGAAATTATGAAAGTAGATACAGATATGCCACTTTTTTTTGCTCAGCTAAGGGTAGCATACTAACCGATTGTGAGCTTCATTTGGGAATAATGACACTAACACTTTTTTTTAGACTGGTTCATATATTATCTTGCAAATTTCACAAAATTCATCTATGCAGTAGGATGAATTCATAGACTTTGCAAAATCGCAACTTAAAGTACAAGATTACTGTCAATGCTAGAGAATAGCAAACCTAATCTCTGCTAAAATGTTTATAAAATACTCAAATAATCTGTATTGTTTCAATGAGTAGAGCTGTTAACTTTAAAATTTGATGTTATATTCTTGCCACCATTTTTTAGAATTTGAAGGATTTGGAGAAGATGGAACTGCAAAATGGTTTCTCAAACTTGCTATCTGCTTATTTAGGCCCCAAAGCTGTGTCATATTATGGAAACTTCCAAAATGGTTTTTATGCATCATGGTTGCATTAGTAATGCTGATTATCTTGTGGAATTTTGAGATTTTCTTAGTTCATACTGTTGATATGCTTTATTTTTTACTTCATAGTAGTATATGAAGAAAACTTGATCTTATGCAGGGAGTATCGTAGTAGTAGGGCTGCTCTTTTTGATGGAATTGAGGAAGGTGGTATTAGATCCATGTCTTCGTATTCCTCACATGAAATTGATGAACATGACAATGATAGAGCACTAGATGGGCTGCAAGATAGAGTCAACATTCTGAAGAGAGTGAGTTTACCTTGTCTCTGGATGATCTTATCTTCTTCTGTTTTTTTTTTCCTGTCAGCTTTAATAAGTTTTCAAAGCCTTAAATATTTGTCATTTCGCAATATATAAATTGGTTGAAGTTGTTGGCCATACTTTATGAAAGTTTGACATTGTGATAAGCCCTTTCCCTTTCTGGACGTTTCTTCAAGTCTTGATAAACAATTCTCTGCATTTTATGTTTTCCCTTCTATTGTCAAGGTTATGTCATATCACAAGAATTTGCTAATTTGCTGAGTTGGATCCCTAAATGTGATTTTACCTTTGTGGTCTCTTGATTGTGAGTTCAGGCCAACCTGGATTGATCTCCCATATCTGCTAATAATATTATAAGCTACCTATAATTTCTGCAATCATTGATATGACTTCCGTATTTTTCTGGTCCTATTGACATTGAAGTGCCAGACAAGATAAAAAACATGTCATGTGCTAAATATTGCAGTTAACTGGTGACATACACGAGGAAGTGGATTCTCATAACCGGATGCTAGCTGGCATGGTATGTAGATAAGTTAGCTATAATCCTTTTTCCTGATGAATTTCGAAACATCACGGGTACTCTTTATATGCTTTACCGTGATCTTTGTTCAGGGCAATGACATGGACTCATCAAGAGGAATACTCTCAGGAACCATGGGCAAGTTCAAGCAGGTACCTAACCTGTATCATTTCTTTTTTATTATCTTTCTTCAACCAACAAGCTGCAAATTCATACTAATGGTGGTTTTTTATTCACTCTCTTTCTTTTCATTTTGTTTTTGTTTTCTGAGCAGGTGTTTGAGACGAAATCAAGCAGAAGAATGTTCAGTCTGGTGGCGTCTTTTGTAGTCATATTCCTTATTGTATATTATCTTACTAGGTAATCAAACCCTTTATGATGATGGTAAATTGGTAATAGATGGAGGGAAAACCAAACAAAAAAAGAGGAAAAAAGGACCCTCAAATATGATTTCCTTCTGTTTGAGCTAGAAAGACCTCTTTCAAATGACCTTAAGTATGATAATACTAAAATCAGCAGATGTTTGCATTCCTCCATTGTTAAGGGTTTGAAGATTGAATGTTTGATGCTTGTGTTATCTTTACATGTGCTTAACAGAAAATAAAGCATCAAATATTGTGTGTCAGCTAAGTAGCATACATCTCGTGAAGAGCCATTTGATTCGAATAAATCCAGAATTGAACTCAAAGCTCATAGTTACAACAGTTTTGATATCCGAGTTGGATCGTTTAGAGGTGGAAAAAGGAGTTAGTTTCCTACTCTTTGGTGAAGTGATAGAAAATGGTTTAAATCCTTTTTTTTTGGTCGAACAAAAATGGTTTAAATCTTTATGATTAAAGCATCAATGCAAGAAGACCAAGCAGTGCAACTCTTGGAGACAACACTCCTCTTAAGTTCATCATTAACATTTTGCCATTCAAAATTGAAAGAGGGGCACAATTAATATTTTACCATTTAAAATCAACCCACATCCCACTTGAATCTTGATAGTTTTAATCAAAACCAAAATCAAGCTAGTGGACAACAGTGGTCTCGAACTCTCGATCGTGAATTCATGGACAACAATAAAGTTTTAATTAATCCTAAAATTAGGCTATCATATCAAATTAATTAATACTCCCTCCATCCCATATTATATGGGGTTTTAGACAAAATTCTTGTCCCATAAATCCATAATGCATATCCTTATTAGTTTTTCGATGCTATAAATTTACTTTTTTTATTTATGGTTTTCAAATTTTAAAGTGTAATCTTGGTAAAAGAAATTATCTAGTTACTCTTTATACTCATTGGATACACTAAAATATTTTTTTTAAAATAAATAAAAATACTTATTAGATTGATAGAAAAAGAGGTAAAGTTATTTTTTTTGGTTGAAAAAGAAGTAAAGTTATGGATAGATTGAAAAATGAAAAAATTTCTTAATAAGTGTGCATAGAGCTTAAACCCCATATAATGTGGGACGGAGGGAGTAGTTAACTTCAACCTAATTAGCATAGTAAGTTTAAATTAAGAGCACAAATATACCAATTTATCAACAAAAGTCACAGAATCCTGAATATCAAATTGAATTACAAATTCAAAGTAATGAGGTTGTAAGAAGAACCCGAACGGATTGAAATTTACCAAGAATTAAATTATATTTTACTACTACTTTAAATCCACTAGTACCCATATAAAAAAAATCATGACTGAAGGGAGGACCTAAAACTAAATGAAATAAGAGCTGCATTTGTAGTAAATCAGGAATGCATATTAGACGATGTGATTGCCTTTGGTTATACATTTTATAACTTAACAAATTCTCTGGATTAAACTTAAGAGGAGGACTGACATGTGATCTTAGAGCAATAAGATCGAATTAAGAGGATGCGAGCTTCGTAAACTCTGGAACTCCACAGGAAATGAAATGTTTGTGCAATTTTGTCAAACATGTGCAATAATAAACATGTCAAAAAAAAAATTTAATATATTTTGTGCAATGCGTTTCAGAAGAAATAAAGCCAGGACAGAATATACTAATAAATACCAAAAATAATATGTGCACCAGCCGGGAATCGAACCCGGGTCTGTACCGTGGCAGGGTACTATTCTACCACTAGACCACTGGTGCTTTGATGATGTATTTGTTCTATCATCGTCATTTATCCGTAATTAATTTCTTATAAGACAGACAACTACGAATTGAGAGGTCTAATGTACTCAAATTTAATTTGGAATTGAAATTCCTAACACTTGGAGATTTGTATCCGGTGGAATTCAATGATTCAATGACAAAAATGAGCCAAGGGAAGATTAATTGTGATAGCACTCGAGCCCAGCGAGTTGGCCCATACATAGTATATTCTAAAAAGGGAAACAAGCCCTATGTGGGTAATAGGCCAGCTTAGACAGAAGTTTGTTATGAGAGGGGTAATTAGGTCTTTTGTTATATGGCAGTTAGAGGAGTCAGCAACCTGCGTGCTGCTTAGAGTGCACCACTACTAGTATAAATAAATGTGTAAGGATCAGAAAGAAATCATCCAGAAAGTGTGAGGATCGACATTGTTGCCTTGTAGGCTCATTGGGGACTGTCCCCTTTGGGATTGTGAGTGTCTGAGTCTGTTTCCCTTTATCTTCATCAATCTAATACTATTTCTGGGTCAGTTGTGAGTGATTGCATCCTTTTGTCTAACAAATTGACAGAATGAGAGGGACAATTATTAATGGCTAACTAATTAATTAAAACACTCTCCACATTAAGGCTCGATGCCAAACCCCCTTGCTTTCTTTATCACTAGACCATGCCTCTTTGTCTCTTCTTGCTTTTCATCCCAACTCATTAATTGTTCCATTTGTTCATTTTTATTGTTTCTTTCAATCTTCTCATTCCCCGTGTCTTCTATACTTTTTGCTCACTAGCCAATTGAGCTATTTACTTCAGTTTGTCTTAAAACTTAAAAAAACTTTTATTATATAATCATAAAATTTCAGGGCGATGTACGCCCTGAACATGCCTTGGCACTAATGATGAGGATGAAAAAGACCTTCTACAAGTTATTTAGCAAAGTGCTAGCTTGCTGATTGAAAATGTACCGTTGATCATTATACTTTTGTAGTTTAGTTAGTAATCATTGTATTGTATTAACGTTGTTTTAGAAGAGGTATACAAGATCGTATACAATTATGTTTTTGCAACTTCGTCTTGTTTTCTTGGGGGAATTATTGTAAGTGTATGTATGGGAAAGTGACGAGAGATCGAAATGGAAAGTTTGTGAGAATTGAAGGTTTGAAATTATTTGCTTCCTCGCAGGGTAACCCCCATGCCATCATCATATATTATTACTGACACTTCTCCTACACTTTTCGGGAACATGCATCTCTCATTCAACTCAACAGTCAACATATGTATATTCATTACAAGTTTACTAACACTCTTTATTCTTATACATCTATATATTCTTGTGTAAACTGTCAATTGAGTTTACATATGTTTATGTTAAAGTTATTTCAGGTCTTTATTTTTGCTTGTTATGTTAGATGTGTATACATCAAGTATTCAAGTTGGGTTTTTGGATCGATCAAGTCATACTCCGTATTTATTTACGTAACTTAATTATACACTTTCCGCGCGCATATATACAATATCAGCAGATTGACCCTAATTAGTTTGTTTAATTAGTTCAAGAGATCATTGATTGCTTACTTTCCTCCTAAGATGATCTTTAATTAGAAATCACCCAGCTAATAAAATGCATAAAATAAACAAAAATAAATCAAAATGTACATAACTAATTATTATATATAATTTAATGAAGTTCGACCAAAAAAAATTATAAATATAATGAATCATTATAACTCCTGCAAAATAATGGCTCATAAAATTTACATGAAGAAATTACGCACATCATATATATATATAGAGAGAGAGAGAGCAAACCCACTTAATTTCTGCTAGCTTGTGATCATATCATTGTTGCTAGCTATACGTACGTACATAATATGGAAGACAAATCTATATAAGACAAACTCATACAGCAATAATTAAGTTTTGATTACTTAACCCCAGATTAAGAGCTCTTAATACTCAACTATAATATAGCTAGCTAGGCTTTCCTTAAACTCCCAAGCCTAAGCTCCAGATCCAAATCTTGATCATCTTCCTTTATGTCACTGATTAGCCCCAGCTCCAAGTCCAACTTTACACTTGTATCCTTCTCATCTTCATCTTTAAAACAAAACCCGCCCTTGAAATTAGAAGAAGAAGGAGGAGAAAGGCAAGAGAGGGAGAGAGACACAAGAGAGTATTGGTGGGTGTAAATGCTAGTTGTTGCTAGGGACGGCGACGGCGAGGGGGGAATTGGAAGTGTGAGGCCACTAGGGCTATAAATATTAGGGTTAGGGTTAGGGTTTGGAGGAGCAATTTCATAGTTAGGAGGAGAGGAAGAAGAGGGATTGGATCTGAACTTAGCTCTTTCCCTTCTATGGACGTTCATGTGGCCACCAAGTGCTTGAGCTGACTTGAACTCTCTCCTGCAGAAGCTGCATTTGTAGTGTGATCTTGGAGGCCATGAACACCCATATGAGTATTCCCATGATTTTACCTTCTCATCATGGTGGAACAAGTTGTTGTTGTTGTTGTTGTTGTTTAAAGTGGTGTTTTTGAGCTTGCTATGATCATCTCCACTAGCACTACTTCCCATGGCTACCTTTTGATCCATGACTTCTTGAGCTTGGAGTAGTGTGAGAGAAAAAAGTGGTGTGTTTTGTGTTGGAAAAAAAAAAGTTGGGTTTTGTGATTTTGATGACAATGGTGGTGAAGGGTACTAAAGTTAGCATGCTATATATTAGTATTATTAAGGTTAAATTACACAAAGGTACTTGTAAAATTGAAGTGTTCCTAGAAGACCACCCTTTAAAAATGAAAAGTAAATAAACTACCCCTTTTAAGGGTTTTGTTTACAAATTCAATACCTATAGCACTTACCCTAAAAAACATTAATTCCATTCTTTTCATCCTTCTTGTTCTTCTACTCTCCTTTTCTTTCAAACAAAATCCCAAAATGAGTGGTTTTGAGTAACATTAACTTTTATGGGTCATTTTGTAAAAAACTACTAAAGTATGGGTTACTTTTTGTAGTTACCCTTAAATTAGTAAAGGGTTTTGTTTGAAGGTGAAAACTGAATGGGCAGAAAGGAAATTGATGAAAAAGCTAGGAAGCTGAAGTTAATGAGCAGTGAGATGAGATGAGTTCTGTCATCAGTGGGACTATGAAAAAGATGCATGAATGAACTTGCTTACTGAAAATGTCACACTTGTATGCTAAATGTGGAGACTCATGGCATCCCATTCAAGGACACTGCTTTTTGCTGAATTTGGAGCAATGTACTTGACAGATGGGATGTTTTCTGAATCTGTTTTTATTTTTCTGAAATTAATAAAGGCCAGTGTGCTCAACAAAAATATCAATTATTAATTCCTCTTCCTTGTAACCAAATTGATATTTTTAGGCAAAAAATATTAAACACATTCAGGACATTTAGTTTGAGTTCAGTAAAAAAAATGAAGAGTAAAAAAATGTGGCAGAATTAAAATTAAAACATAGGTGATATCACTACAATCATAAGTTTGGATTGTATCTCTACTTGGTGATATTTTGCATTTATGGATACCTCTCATCTGATTGCAAGAAAAGGGAAATGGAAAAGTGAAAACCAAGATACCATTGTTGTACAGGACAGTGTGTTCAATCAGGTCAAAGATGCAGAAACTACAAAATTTTCAGAGCAAAATTGTTTCATTCTCTTTTGCTTTCCTATCTTTTTCTCTCTCTCCCTGCAAAACATTTCTCACTAGTCATTGCATTGGGAATTTTAGTGTCTGTTTTGCACAGGGTAAAAAAAAAGGGCCTTTTGCCCAAGTACTCAATTCAAATCTAAGTTTTCATGTATAATGATCAGAACTTATTCACAAAAACAAGTAGAGCAATAAATCTATTGTACAATCAATACAAATATAGATTTCAAGGTTGCTGTGTTACATACATTCAACACTATATATGCTACCAACATGATTTAAAGTTCTAGGTATCATTACAAACATGATATAAAGTTCATGTACTACCCTACACTCAAGTAATCAACTGACAACAACAAAAAAAAAAAAAAAGAGGATCAAGATTCTTGATCTTAGATATATCCTCAGCCTTCGTATTTCGTGGTTCAACTTCTCTATTTACTTATCGACAAGGCGGGATTTCTGACTATACACGACTGAGCTAACTCATTGTTAATATTCTAGAGAAAATACGAACGAAAATCTTCCATTTTCGTGTAAACTCGATTTGTACAACATTCTTAGGCCTCAAATGCCTGTAAACCAGTTGGCTTGAATGATTTTTGGATGGAGATCATCATCATCTAATCAAAGGGATTTCAACTGGTTTAATGTGCAAGATCCAATCAAAGGAAGGTTCACAAAATGACCCTCCATGTTACTTTCCTAGTTTGCAAAGCTGCATTTTGAAAGCAACAACAAACAAGACAACTTATAATATGGTCTTTATTAAGCATTGTTATGAAATAATTTATAGTAAATTTTGCACAAAATTAACCTTTATCTTCATAATTGCATTTAACCGCCATTTTAGCCATAATTTGCTTAAAAACTAATATATTCTTGTTAGCGAAAAGTTTATTGGAAATTTCACATTTATTTGTAACTTTTTTTTATAAGGTTTTAAAATGGTGAGGTTCAGAATTGCTAATAAAACATGAATAGAGGTGGGTAAATGTTTTTTTCTATATATAAAAGGGTGGTTTTGTGTATGATGGCCTTAATAAGGAATGCCATGTGCAGTTTACTACTACATGGATGACATGAATAAGAAACTTTTTGAGTGTGTAAAATTTAAGTACTTGAAAATTATTATCTTGCATCTAAAGAATTTCTGCAATGTGTACCTATTCATAGATTCTTCAATCTCTTGAACTCCTTCTTCAATCTGTTGAACTCCTTCCTCAATTTCTTCCAATTGCTCTTGCTTTTCGTTATGCGATGCTTCAGCTTGTAGAAACTTATGTTGCCATTCACCCGCTCGTTCTTTTTCCGTCTGCAATAAGGCCTGTGATTGGAAAGGAGAGAACAAAAGATGAACAATTCCAGTGATTGTTAACAATATGATAATTCTATTTTTAAAAAAAGATGACCAAGGAAAATGTAAAACATTGAAGAACATTGTAATAGAGATAGATATGTATCACCTTTAACTCATCTATTTCAGCAGCTAATGACTTAATTTTATCAGTATACACTACTTTAACTAAATCTTCTTTAATAGCAACAACTATTGCTTCTTCCTTGTCGTCGTCTTCTTCTTCAATTGGTGTCTTGTGTTTTTCACTACTTGAGTCTTCAGCTTTTAAGCACTTCTTTTCCCACTCATTAGCGTGTTCTCTTTCTGACTTCAACGAGGTCTGTTTACAATAACGGATGGTAAGTCACATTAAAATGAACATATATCTCATTACATACAAAAGAAGATATAATTGTTAGGTGTAACATTAAAATTTGCATTACCTTCAGCTCATCTATTTCAGTAGCTAATGACTTCAATTTTTCAGTGTATATCAGTTGAACTAATTCTTCTCTAAAAGCAACGAGGGCTTCTTGTTCTTCTTTGTCGATTACATTAGTGCGCTCTCTTTCTGACTTCAACAAGGTCTGTTTACAATAAAGAGATGGAAATTAACATGATGTTCATTTCAAGAGATCAAAATCCATAAGATTAAGGTATAAAAACAAAGAAAAACATATCATTAAACCAAAAACAATAAAATTAGATTTCTCCTAATAGATAGGCATAATATTGACAATTGACAAAGAATTTGAGTGATCTTAACAATATGATTCAAGTAATGAAGCCTAAGACGAAACAATCAGCCAATGAACAACATTGGGATAGATAATTTACCTTCAACTCATCTACTTGAGCTAGCAAAGATTCCGTGTCTTCACCTACGTCTTCCAGTGATCTAATTTGTTTTTCAAGACATGATTCTTCAGCTTGTAAGAACTTCCTTTCCCACTTATCAGCGCGTTCAGTTTCCGACTGCAATAAGGCCTGTTTAATGTAACACATGACAAACGATTCAGGTGATTATAGAGACCAAAACAGAACAATCAACCACAATAGATTTTCGTTTTACAAAAAATTGAATATAAAGAGCTTGCAACTATAAAGATCAAAGTTGTTGCCTAGTTGACCACTTAGTGAAGCAAAGCTGTTTAAAAATTATAATCAGTGAAGAACAATATGATCTAATCATGTATAAATTACCTTCAGATTATTTATTTCAGTTGTTAAAGGCTCAATTTCCTTTGTGCTTGCAACTGGAATTGCAGCTTCCCTGGTTCCAGCAGTTGCCTCATCTTCTTCACTTAAATTATCTGTCTTTTCATTACTTGATCCTTCAGCGCGTAAACACTTCTTTTGCAACTCGTCAGCTCGTTCTCTTTCTGATTGTAACAAGACCTGTGTAATACATAGGGAAAAAACATGATGAAGGATTCAAGTGATCATAATTTATAAGATTTAATAAATAAGGTCAAGACTAAACAATCATCTCAAAACTACCAGCCAAAATAGATTTATTTATTCTATAAATGCAAAAATTATAGATATCAGTGATATGTATTACTTTTTTAGCATTAGTAATCATCTTGAAATGTATATTGGCATTACCTTTACTTTATCTACTTCAGCAATTACAGATTCAATTTTCTCTGTCTCTACAACTAGAATTTGAGGTTGTTTTACACCATCTTCTTCCTCTGTTGATTTATTTCCCATTACATTACTTAATTCTTCAGCTTGAAAACACCTTTTTTCCCACCCATCAGCTCGTTCTCTTTCTGATTCTAACATGATCTGTATAATATAAGTAAAAGAAGGGAAAAAACACACTCACACACTGAAATAATCAAGCCATTATAACCAATTTAATAACTGATCTACACATCTTTTTTCACATTACCTTCAAGTTATCTATTTCAGTAGTTAATGACTCAATTTTCTCAGTGTCTGCAACCAAAACTGTAGTTTCTCTGACAGCATCAGTAGCTTCTTCTCTTTCTTCAGTTAAAATATCTTTCTTTTCATTACTCGATTTCTCAGTTTGCAAACACTTCTCTTGCAACTCATCAGCTCGTTCTCTTTCCGCTTGCAACAAGGCCTGCTTAATTATAAAGGAAACACTACATGATGAATAATTTATGTGATCATGTACATAATATTAAGTAAAAAATGCACATGAAAAAAATTTGAAATACCTTTAGTTCATCTACTTCAGCTTGTAAGGACTTAATATTCTCGGTGTCATTTGGATTTGCAGTTGCTGGTGCTTCTTCTGTTACTTTCTTTGCATTTTCGAGCTCTAGAGCAAGTAACGAATTTGCTTCATCAACTTTCATTTCCATATCTTTCAATGATTTTTGTAGCTGTGCTATCTCCTCTTCTTTTTCCTCAACAAGTTCAGTCTGCAAGTTGACCAAGACAAGACTTTATGCAAGTGTGATGAATCAACAAATTAAATCTAATGGATGAACAACAGATTAAATTAGATAGAATTGGAATAATATTCTATTCTATTACCCTTCGGTGTTTTTCAAATTGTAGACGAGATGTCAGTTCTTCTACCTTCCTCTCGAGCTTATCCTTGGCTTCTTTAAGAGCACCACTTTCTTTTGCAGCCTAAAATTTTTACAGACAATATATTCAATTGTTGATAAAAAGAAAAGAATCGAATGAAACACTCTAATAGTTGATACAATTTCATCTATACTTTCTAAGCAAATTGTATGAAATCACTGAATAACATAAAATGAAAAATTAACAAATTTCAAGCAGATGAAATCATTGCACACATAATAATATTTACCACTTTCAGTTTCTTAAGCTCCTTTCTTCCTAATCTTCCCCTCCATCTGGATTGTGAAATGAGCACCGCTTTCTTTGAATTGTAATAGTTATTGTACTGGCTGTGCCCTCTCCAATGAGCCTGTACCAAGTTCAAGTCAGCACTTCTTCAACTTACAACAAAATATCAATTTAAATTAAAAAAATCTTTCACACCGAAAAAAAAAAACCTGAATTTTGGTTGATGCTTTTGTTTTCTTTTTGTGAATTAACTGCCTACGAGCAGCTGCCGCCCTTACACTAGTTTGTAGATCAAGTGCAGACATTTGAAGAGTAGTATACGCCTTCCTCGAAAGATGCTTGCGCATGTGTTTCTGAATTTTTATTGAACTTGCCTCCCTTCTCATTCTTACATAGGTATTGTAAGCAATTCTTCCTAGAGAATTGCCAAAAATCCAAGTAGTGGATAAGTATAAGATAAGATCAATCTAGGAGAAACACATTGGCATTATAAAGTATTGAAACATTTATGAACTTACCACGGATAATTGCTTGTAGATTGATACTAGCCTTACGTAAATCAACATAATTCTTACGAGCAATATAAGATCTTGCATATTTTTGAATAATCTTGGATGCTTTTCCAAGTATCTCTCCTCTAAGCGCATTTAAACCTACCATTTGACCAGCTCTGAGAAAAAGTTTGGTTTTCCCTATCTGCAAAATTAGATTAACTAACACAATCAAGAAACTGATGAATTCTTATATATAAAGTACTACGCTATAAAATGTCATTCATACGCACTCCGGGTACAATATAATGCATTATCATGCGTACCTGATAGCCTTCAAGTCCCATTTTCTTTAAAATCTTGATACAAGCGTCCTTCTCGTCATAACTATTTCAGAAAGTACCATGATAAGGAACCGATTTATTTCAATGTAGAATAATAAGTGATAAGGTAATTCCAAAAATGTCGCAAACCTTCCTTTTACAGCTTCCGGAACAAGAATTTTAAACCGACTGATGAATTCAGAAAATGTTCTTCTTGTGGGATACCCTGCACAACTGATTCTGATTGCCTCAAGAACACCCTACGAAAGGACAAAATAATTTTGCTGAATAGGTGAATATATTTTGATAAAAAGAAATACTAGAGACTTGCAATGTACTCACACCACAACGTAATTGTTGCATGACGTTGGCATTCTCAAAGACGGCAGGTTTAAGAAGATTATTCGGCTTCACGCATCTTATGTAGTGAGGTTCTGTATGGCTTAGTGTTTCCATTAGTTGTTGTAGTTGTAGCTGCACATATAGATTCAAAAGTTGGACTATAAAAATATAGATTATGTTTAAGAAAGATTATAAGGTGGGACTTACCTTAAAGCGAGAACCAATAGAAGAGAATTTAGAGGATTTAGATGTCTCCTCAGTAACTGGAGGGAAAAGACCAGCTACAAAAGAACAGCTTGAAGCACTCAGCAAATCTTGATGTTCAGCGACAACATAGTCTTTATTTTTGTCTAAAAATTGATCCGATTGATATAAAACCTGCAATAATTATATGTAGAGCAAGATTTTATGGATTAAAAAACACTTCATATAAAAATAAAAAGTTTTCAATGGAAAAGGGAAGATGACTTACATCTCCAGCATAGTGTGCAATTGTGAAATCTGTCTGTGATAATTTTGGCTTGATGAAGCGTTTGTGTTTTTGGAATGTCTGATATAACTTACTTGCAAAGGTTTCATGAGTTGATTTTGGGAACATACTGGAAATGAATTTCAGAGAAAACCACCATAGGTTAATTATCTTTTTAAAGTGAATTAACTCCATTAAACCTGAAATTAAGCTTACCAAGCTTCATCAAGCAAAGCAATAATACCTCCTGGTTTCTACAGTAAAGATGAATCAAAGGGAAGTTAGAGATACAATGCACAATTTCAATATAACTCCAATCGATTTCATCAAGTAAAGGAAGAACCTTCTCAATAAGATCCAAAATATCTTGGTTATCTACAAAATCAATATAACTCCAATCGATTTCGTCTTTCTTGTACTCTTCTTGCTCCATCTTGAACACATGCTGAAGTAATAGCAAGAGGATTAATGATATGATAATAACTACTTCTACCATTCCACAACTCATAACTTACCTGATTGAAATGTTGTTGCAACTTTTCGTTCGTGTAATTAATACAAAACTGTTCAAAGCTACAAACAAAGAAACAAAGACATAAGTTGTGTCATAAAGCGATATGCTGTGATTCAGATTATTACTCTCACAAACATTACCTATTTGTTTTGAAGCTTTCAAAACCATAGATATCAAGAACTCCAATCAAACAATTTGATTTAGGATCTTGCCCAATTGAAATATTGATTTTGGTCACCAGCCTACATAACAATATAAAATTTATAAACAATTATCAAAGCATCTAAGTTAAAATGTTGAAGTAAAAGTTCTGAGAATTTTTCTTACCAATCAAACAAGCGAGAATAGATTGTTCTTGCTAGACCATCTCTACTAACTGTTGCACCAACAGGATCAAGACTCCTCTTGATGATTTCTTCAGGCGTGATCATAACGCGCTTGCAGAGAGCAGATTCCAAACCGCTAGGATCACACCTGAAAATAAAATTTAGTACACAAATTACAAGAAGAAAATTACAAAATTCATTTAAATATAATAAAATAGATTCAATCACACATGAGAAGTTCTGCTGCTGTTTCAAGATGAAACTTGGAATTGTCATCTTTTGGAACAGATGAATCAGCTTCTTCGCCCTTTTCGAATTCTATGTTGCCGAGATGAAGAATGGCTGCCACAACTCTGAATATTGCATCCTACCATGAAAGATGTACAAATAAGTAAGGAGATTATTTTATTTTAATTTGAATAGACCTTAGTCAATGTAAGAAAGAAACATGAAACCTGTTCATGCTTGCTGATCCCAACAATATCCATGGCTCTTCTTGTTGCAAGGTAGTCTTTAGCATCACTTACACCAACCAATTCATAGCAAGTTGATTGGTTAAGATAGTGGAAAGATCTAGGATCCCCAAGCTTGAACTTTTCAATTACCTAATTAAGAACACAAGTGTTTAGTGATATGTGACACTCAATAAGTGGTATTTACAATTAAAAAATGAAGATTAGGAAATTTAAGCAAATTCCATAATGAATGACAGGGGGGCTAAATTTAACCTCCTTTGGTGCTGCACAAAGGAGATAAAAGCAATGGTAGTTTCGTTCAGGATCGGAAATTTGGCAAACACGAGATCTCTCAAGAAGATATGTTCTGACGGCGGCCCCTGATATTCTTCCGTGATTGTCAAATTGTATCTCCACAAATTTTCCAAATCGACTGCAATGCAAGATTCATCAACTTATTTTTAAAAAAACAATCCACTTCCAGGAATTGTAGTAAAGTATTGAATTGTAGAAGCTCACCTTGAATTGTTATTTCTAACTGTTTTTGCATTGCCAAAAGCTTCCAAAACTGGATTTGACTGCATTTACAATTTAGACCATGCAAAGTTCTACAATCAATATTGTACTTTAACAAGAAGGATCACAATAAATGCCCCTAAATCAAGATAACATCCACTTTTGTATAGTAATTAGCTTTATCCACAATCAAAATATGCATCCTACACTAGCTTTTTTAAGGACAACTTTTATACATGCTACAAGATTAAACCATCATCTGACCTCCAAAACTTGTTGTTCAACCGTTCTTCCTTCACTGGCAGATCGACCTCCCAAATAAGCAAGGTAGCGCATAAGCATCTTCGTTGTCTCGGTTTTACCAGCACCACTTTCACCACTCACCAAAATGGAGTTGCTCTGCCCCTCATTTATCATTGCCCTGATTCAATATAGTGATATTACTCCCAAGAACCATAAAAAACTTGAGCTGAAAATGAATAAGATATTCAAAAGATAAAGTAGGCTCACCTATATGCAACATCAGCAATTGCAAAAACATGAGGGCTTCGATCCCCAAATGTCGCCCCATTGTAATCCTCCATCATCTCAGAGTCATAAAGATAAGGCAGCGTTTGGAACGGGTTCACAGCAATCAGGATGTTTCCGGTGTAAGTCTGGATCATTCAAAGAGTAGGATATTGAATTATAACACAGCCGTCCTTAACTGCAAACGATTCATGATTTTCTCTCACAATGTTGGAACATAATTAGTGCCTCAATTCATAGCCAACACTAAGATATACATTAACTTACATAGATTTTATTAAGGGTGTATCGATTTGCCAAGTTCTGTAAGACGCCAGGCTCATGGAGATAAGACAATTTGGTCATGTCATCAACTTCAGGAGTTTCAGCATCCCTTGGATATATTTTGGATAGCTTTGATGTTACCTTTTTAAGTACATATAAACAAAAATGTGTCAAAAATTAAGTGCTTTCAATACTATTGCAATGTTTAATGATATAAGGATTGTATGTAGATTATTGTACATTGTTCCCTTCTGATGTTTGGACATCAGCATTTTCGCCGTTAATTGCTGTGACTTCTCCATCAATCCAGCACACATCCTGGTTTTCAACCCAAACATGAGAACCCACAACGATGTTCTCTGTAGAGGCCTGCAAGAGATAAAGAACAACAACAACAAAAAATTGGTTTTACAAAAAACAAAAATAAGGAAGATTAATGAGAGCAATTTCATCAGATGATATATTAACCTACCATGATGAAATCCTTTCAAACTCCAATGCTTAAATCAACCTCATTCAACTGCAAATTACAAGCATTTTTTGCAGTGTCCCATTGGGATTTCGCCAAAATTATCACGAATAGGAAGATTGGTGATTAAATCCATCCCTGGAAAACAAATCAATTGAAAACAAGCGGCAATAACAGGAAGATGAGGATAGACAGATACATAGATTGATTGATAAACTTTTTTTTTACTATTTGTTAGTTCACGAAAAAAATTTGATCTGAATGGAGAATCATGAACAATGATGGTGAAATTTTGGGTGGTGAGAAAGGAAAATTTGTGTACAAAACCTATAATTTCGGCAAGTCTGAAATGAGCTCACGATTCTGCCTATTTGTTGGGGATTCGTGGATGCCATAGCGCACTCTATTTTCTCTCCTCCTTTGTGTATTTATACCTTTTGGCTTGGGAAGATAATACGCAAGAAATTATCAACTTCTTTACCCGTTGTTTAACAACGTAGTTTTTTTTGGGTTGAGGGTTTATCTTTATACAAAGAATATTTTTCTAGCATACGTTCTTAGAATATGTCTATTATTCTAAGAAACTTTATTTTTTTTCTTGTCTTTTGGGCTTGTCTGGTTCGATCGGTCGAACACCGTTCTACATTCGAACCGGGTATTTTGTGACCTTATTTTGAGGAGACCTAAACAAGTGGGATTCGAACTTTGAATCTATTAGACAATACTTAAGAATCTAATATCACTTTATCACTAGATCAATGATTATTGAGATATTCTAAGAAATGTCATTGACTTTTTTTTGTTATAGAAATTTAAGATTTACTTTGTTTTCAACATTCATTCTTTACCTCTTCTCAAAAGACATGAAATTCGAACTTTAAATCTACTAGACAATACTTAAAAATTTAATATCGCTTTACCACTAGACCAATGATTATTGATATATTTTAAGAAATTTCATTGACTGTTTTTTTGTTATAAAAATTTGAGATTTACTTTGATTTCAACATTCATTCTTTACATCTTCTCAAAAAACATTTATTCTTTACATGACATGTATATATATAGGAGTACGTGGTTTTATAGATGGACAATTGTCCTTTATAAAGATTGTTCTAGAATTACTAAGATATTTGTTGTACTAATATCTATTGTACTATCCTCGCTTAATTCAAACTGGTGTAAGTCTAATTTGGATCACAAGATTAGAAAGTGAGCGGTTGGTAGAGGTTTGGTGAGTGCATCTGTTATTTAATCTTTTGATGAGATGAAAAACACTTGTAGAGATTTATTCTTTATTCGTTCCCGAATAAAATGGTAGTCAAGGCCAAGATATTTGATCTTAAGGTAGAGACAAGGTTGACAACTAGGCATGTTGCGCGATGTTGTCACACCATAGTGGGTTATTATGATTAATGAATTTGGATTTCGGATAGCAAGGATTAGATCCATATGGCTTCACAAGTGGCTAAGGTTATAGCTCAGTATTCCACTTCGGTGGATGATCGGGCTACAATATTTTGTTTCTTCAAGCTCCAAGAAATGAGGTTGTGGCCATGAAAGATGCAAAATGCACGCACTTGCGGATCGACAATAAGTGAGATTTTCAACACAATCAGTATCGGATAAGGAAAAAATGGAGGAGCTTGAGGTGTAGGAGATCAAGAACTTTAGCTCTGGCATTGCATTTAAGTATCTTAATATCCACCTTGCCAGTGTTTTTCATCCGGAGAATGCATCGCTTGGCATCCCTAGTTGATGGGGAAGGAAATATTTGGACATGTGAAGGCAAGGTATTGTAGTCCTCCAACTATACTGTGATAAAGAGTGGGGTCCAAGAAAGGCGTGATATGTGCAAGATATGAAGTTTGTCTCCATGGGAGTGTGCTAAAAGCTTTGGAGTTTGTCATTTTTGCTCTATTGACAAGGTCCCTAATATATTCGGTCTAGGAGAGGAGGAAGCCTTCTTTGCTGCGAGAAGTTTCTATTCCTAAAAACTAAGGTAAGGCAACGAGGTCTTTGATGGGAAATTGAGCTGAGAGAGAGTGCATAAAAGAATCTGCAAGGGAGATTGAAGAAGCAATAACAAGAAGATCGTCTACATAGACTAAGACAAACATGACATAATCCCCTTGGCGAAAGATAAAGAGTGAGGTGTTAGCTTCAGAGGGAGAAAATCCCATAAAAATTAGGGCATCACTTAGGCGAGTAAACCAGACCCTAGGTTCCTGTTTCAATCTTTAGTGAGAACGATTGAGTTTGCAAATGCGTTTGGGGAAGGTAGGAAGAATAAACCTGTAAGTTGGGATATGAAGACGTCTTCATTTAAAGAGTTATGGAAAAACTCATTTTAGATGTCGAGTTGTCGATCAACCTAGTCATTCATCGCCATTGGGGAGAGGAGAAGACGAACGGCGGTAGGTTTTGTAACGAGGCTAAAGGGTTTTTCATAATCAAGGTCATGAACTTGATTAAAGCCGTTTGGTACTAGTCGGACTTTCCGCCTCAATTATTTATAAGTTGGCACAATTATGATAGATGTGAATCTCTTTGATAAGATGGGGATGTTTTTTAACCATCGGTGCACTCAATTTGATATAATTCTTCTTCTTTCCTTTTTTTGGTAGAAATTTCTTCTTCTTTTCTGCAATTCCTTTTTACAACTTTTAGCATGAAATTTGAAACCTAGCTAGTTTGAGTATATAAATAACCGGATTTTTTAACTTAAGGTAATTAAAAATATTAAATATACAAATTAAAATTCTAAGAAAACAATAAATCAGGTAAAAAAGGCAAATAATTTTATAAAATTTTAAAAATAATCTTTATTTTGAAGTTTTTAACCTATGTTCTAAATTTAAAAATTAATAACATTAGAAGATGATAATATACATGCCTACACCAAATTCAATTTTCTTACCGAACGAGTTATAAATAGAAGTACCACACGGTGATTTCATTTCATAATTTGTATTAGCACTCCATTTCAAGCCTAAAATGCTTGTGATTGGATCACTTTCTACAATGCGGGACCCACGGGCACCATCTTAACAAAGAAGATAACAAAGTGTCAAACTAATACGGAGTATTACATCAGATGCCACGTGTCGCAAAACCCACTAATCTCCCCCCTCCACCGTTTTCCTCTCTCCTTTACATCCTCTGAAAGTTGAAACTTCCCCTTTCCTCTTTCGCTTTCTCCACACACAGGAGAAGAGGTGGGAAAATCCATTTTTCGGAGGAGATTCAGAATATGCCATCTTCTTCCTCGCCCTCAATTTCACCTCCCATGACCGAACACGATGCCCTATCCCTAATTCCAGGCCTCCCCAACCACCTCGCAACCCTAATTCTCGCCCACATCCCAATCCCCCACACCCACCGCCTTCAATCCACCTGCCGTTCATGGCGATTCGTCCTCTCCTCCAAAACCCTAATTCCTCTCCGGTTATCCTTCCTCCCTCCCCACCGAATCCCCCACCTCCTCTGCATCTTCCCGCAGGATCCATCTCTATCTTCTCCATACCTCTTCGACCCCCAATCCCTCGCGTGGCGCGCTCTCCCTCCTATGCCGATCAATCCTCACGTCTATGGCCTCTGTAATTTCATCTCCATATCCGTTGGCCGTCACGTCTACGTCATCGGCGGCTCCCTCTTCGACACGCGATCGTACCCAATCGACCGTCCGTCCCCGTCCTCCGCCGTGTTCCGGTTCGACCTCGCCGGATTCCGATGGGATCGCCTCTCCTCGATGCTCAACCCTAGGGGCTCGTTCGCCTGCGCCGCGATCGGGCCGGGATCGGGGTTCAGGGGCGGGCAGATACTGGTCGCCGGAGGGGGTTCGAGGCACACGATGTTTGGGGCGGCGGGGAGCAGGATGAGCTCGGTGGAGAGGTATGATATTGGGGAGGATCGGTGGATGGCGTTGGATGCGATGCCGAGGTTTCGCGCCGGGTGCGTGGGGTTTGTGGCGGGAAGAGGGGAGGAGTTTTGGGTGATGGGCGGGTATGGGGAGTCGAGGACGGTTTCTGGGGTGTTTCCGGTGGATGAGTATTATAGGGATGCGGTGGCGATGGAGTTTGGCGGCGGGGGCCGGTGGAGGTGGAGGGAGGTTGGGGATATGTGGGAGGAAGGCGAGAGGAGGCAATTGGGGAAGGTTGCTGTGGTTGATAATGATGATGAAGATGGAGAAGGTGTTCCTGATGTTTTCATGCTTGATGATCATGGCATTTTTAGGTATGTTTTTTCGGGGGATTCTAACTATTTTGATCACTCATTGTGAATTTTTGACAGGGTTTGGAGTAGTGAATGAAATGTTTGATTATTGTGTTTAATTTCTTATCATGAGCTATAATGATTAATGTTTGATTATTGTGAATGAAATGATTTGATAATGATTATGGATTGCTTGATCATTTGATTGATTCTTTGTTCTATACATGGCTTTGTGTTTCTTACTTTTAAAATTTGCTGTTGATTGTTGTATGATGGAAGTGTTTTTTTATGGTTTATAGGGGATTTTAAGGTACCTCTGCGGCTCTGCTCATATGTAAGAGATGATTTCTGGATTGATTTCGAAATTAATGCCATTCTGATTGATTATTGCTCTGTCAATTCTACAGTTGATAATCTGCAGTTGGATGAGAAATTAGGACATCTCTTAGGTCACTTGATATTGATAAGCATTCCCTTGCTTTTGAAAGGGCTGATGAACTCGAAATATTTTGTTTTCTGAATTAGCTTTGATGTTAGGGCACCATTTCTTTCTTTACTCTTTAGCAAGATTTAGATTAGAAAGTAAAAAATCCATAAGTTGTGTTATTAAGCATCTGTGGCTGTCTCCTAATGATGTCTTGAAATGTGCTTGAGCCTTGAGATTTTAGTTTCTATAATATGAGATTTCAAGTATTGATAATGGGTAAGTTTTTTTCCTACCATAAACAACATGCTCGATTAAAACTATGGTTGGTTCCATGCCATCTCTCAGGTATAACATGGCATTAAACCGCTGGCTGAAGGAGACAAGTGTTCCAAGACAAGCCTTTGACAACTCAACTTACGGCTTTGTGGCATTAAACGGAGAACTGCACATAATGGCGCTTTTACATGGAGTTGATACCACAGAGATTCGAAGGTCAAGACGTCACAGGAAGGGCACTCTTCTGTATATACAAATATACCACCCAGGAAAGAAGACATGGAGGTCTCTCATTACAAAGCCTCCTCTCCATTGTTCATTGGATTTTCGAACTGCAGTCATGTGTAAGGTTCGAGTGTAGTTCATCTCAAGATTCTCAACACTGCAAGTGTCAAGTGATCTGTTTTTCAAAAAACTTAAATCTGTATATATAAGAATGCCTAGAACAAAACAATTGAAGAGCTTAATGGACCTACCAGTATATTGTGTATATGTATTTGTTTCTCTCTTTTTCAAATAAAGAGTATGTACATAAAGATAAGCTAAGTAATGAGCTCACTTTACCCAGTACCATAAGATATCACAGGCTTATCAAACCGCAATAACAATATAGCATCAAGGAGATATGTAGTCTCTTGATCATGACACTAAGCTTATAACCAACGCAATTGAAATTTATTAGCATGAACCAGATACAAAGAATGGAAATTTATTTCCCCTGAACAATACCAAACCTAACAAACGAGATCATCATACACTACAACAAACGTCTTCAGTTACCTAACCTCTATTGAGATTTAGCCCTCCAACATTTTTTCTCTCTGTAAATGTAAACTTACAAAGTCCTTATGTAAAACAATCACTTTGCAAGAGAAGCCAGAAGCTGTTCCTTCAAATGCTCAGCAGCAGCTCCACTCTGTGTCCTAATCGAAAATGTGTGAACAACCTTTTCATCATTGGCAGACACCATAGCCTCTTGAGCCATAATCTGGTGCTCCCTCATAGCCAACACAATCTTAGAAACCGGGTGGGCATCCAATGGACAGCCCACTTGCACAACAGCCCCATCTTGTCGGGCCTCATAGTCGATATCAGTCGGGTCCACTTGCTTCTCCTTCATACTAGCCACCTCCTTCTCAGCCTCAAGCATCCTAATCTTCTTCTGCAAATCAGTGATGTAAGAAATGGCATCCCCTAATAACGACGCCTTGTCCATTTTGGAAATGTTGGGAACAACCGCTCTCAGAGCATAAAAGCGTTGGTTGAGCTTCTCTCGCCTTTGTCTTTCCGCTTCCACATGATTAAGCGGCTCTTCTCTTCCATTAGCCGGCTTTCTACCTCTCTTTCTAGGCTTGGACTCGTCCAAGTGGATTAACAAATCCTCATTTATCCTCTCCACACCAAAATTTAGCTCCTGAAACAACTTTGAGTCTTTCTCTTCACTTTGACACCCATTATTAGAGCTCGAACCATGAAGATGCTTAGCATCAACTTCAGAGCTCCCAACTATGGAATTGTTATTGGAGCCTTTTCCTTTCGCCTCGTAGGAATCCGGGGAAAACCCGACATCCCCCTCCACTTTAGGGGCGAAACTTATGTTCATTGAGCGTGGGATGAACCCGCCACCACCACCAAGACTAAGTTCATGGCCAAAAATCTTAGGAAACGCCTTGGATTGACGGGCTTGTGACTCTAACCCGCCAAACACACCCTTAACCAAATGTAGAGTGCTTTGCTCTTCTTTAACCGGTTTCACAGACCCTAGCTCCACAACACCGCTCTTCACAGGCACAAAGACAACCGACTCAATCCCTGCCGATTTAGCCAAGTAAAGCCTAGACTGGTACTGATCCGAGCACGCTTTGGCATCAGTCGCCCAAACGGGTCTCCCACTAGCCAAAGCCAATGCAGGACCCAAAGACGAGTCCAGAGCAAACCAATAGTACATTGATGTAAGATACAACATCTCCAAATCTGAGACCTTATCTAGTTTTGCAGCGAAATTATCCTCCTGTGATCCACCAAAGCAAGCATGGAGCCTCTGAAGAACCAGCTTCTTCGCCGCCTCTGATCCAGTCTTACCATTATTATTTCCACTGATCTCAGCTGATTTCCGACTTTCTCCCTCCCCGGAGTTGGGGCTCCGGCAATGTCCGTCGCCCCAAATCAAAGCCGGTATGCCATTTTTGGAGCTCGCGAGCTGCCAATAGATTGCATAGCTCCAATAAGATCCCTCCACAACCTTGCACAAACCTTGCTGCGCGTTCAAATCTTCATCAGGGCTGTCGAATTCAGACAATGACTTCTCCGAAGCAGAAGATGTCATGAAATCGGCGGCATCGGCGCCGAGCACAGCTTCCACCATAGCTTTCTCCCCGTCAGTCAACCACAACTTATGCCCCATCCCCTCCTCTCTCTACTGATCTATTATTAGCTAAATCTGATTTCTGTGTAAATTGAAAAGGTTGAATGGAAGAGAAGCTGTTACCTGGTACCTTCCTGGTGAAAATCAGGAAGAAAATCTTTGATTTTGCCGGAGAAGAGCGCGAATTTCATCTAAAGTGCAGGATAGTGGGATTGAAGATCTATAAATTAGGGTTTGGAATCTCCGATTTTGCGTCCATTAAATTTGCTGGCCCCCTTTTGAACGTGATAAGCTTTGTCCGTACTGGTTAGGATCGTTATGTAGCACGATTAGAATGTGGGCTGCGCTGGAACTTCGAAAAAGTAGTCCAAGTACCGCAATTTTAGTGGCCCACGTGACGTAATTTATCGGCGCTGGTTTTAGCAACGTGACGTAATAATTAGTCTTTGTTTGTTTGGTCAACAGTCAACACACGTTACCCACTATTTTTAGTCCACAATTTATCCATTAACAGGAAAAAATCTCGGAGTATAATTATTCATCCATTCCTTAAATTTCTCTCTCTCAATTTTTTACTTGGTTTTTTTTTCTTTTTTTTTTTGTGGGGAATAAACACATAATTTCAAATTTATTAAGAATTTTTTAAAATCAATATAAATTATAATGGATCATAAAATTTATCTATTTTATCTTTACCACTAAAAAAGTCAACAAATCTTCTACAAATTTGAGATAATGGAAACAAACAACATAAACCATAGATTAAAAAAAAAGATATGTGAAGTTTTCAAAGATCATTATTCCCTGAATTTGGCTAATCAATCTGGGAAAGTTGTTGATTAATGTAGCCAGAAATCATACAACATGAGTATGCATTTTATTCACTTACAAGCCAACAATGCATAGAAGGTAAACTATGTTTTAACAAATGTAAACCAATTGCTAGTTTCAAACCCTGGAACTTCTTTTACAATGCCAAGTTTGTGGCTTTTTTTCATGGGTGGGAAATCTTCTGCTCCATGAGATTTCAAATCCCCTAAAGAACTTGTACAACATCCACAGCACTCTCCCAAGATTGTGATTGATCCTTTGAAGTTAAAATTGCTCAAATGTGTGCTTTGTGCCTGCAAAATCTTAGTTGCAATATCAAAGATAGAGTCAAACATGAGAGATTCAAATATCATTTTCAGAAATTACATTTAAGCTGAGAGTTTTTCATAAAACCGCCCTTAAATTGTGACTTATTTCTCTAAACCACCATTATTTCAAAATTTTCAGAGAAATGACACACCTTGATTATCAATTCCTCATTTTTGAAGGTGGTTTTGTGAAGAACTCGTTAAAGTAAGTAGAACAAAGAGGGCAAAGAGATTTTTACCTCAAGTGCTAAAAAAACTTATGTGCAATGAGCAAAAAAAACACTCAAGTAGAGGTTCTAATGAGTGTTTTTTCCTCCAGTCATGCCCATGCCATGACTTAAAAGCTCAGCCTGAGCAAACTCCTCTTCATATTCATCTGGGTATTTCATCCTATAAAACTCAAGCTCAGCCTCCATATCCTGAATCTCCTTCTCCTTCTCAGCCAGAAGATCATTCGTATTCTCCAACGCTTCCAAATCATGCTCAGCTTGTTCTTCCATCATCCTCAAATACTGTTGCGCGTCCATATTCAATACCGCCTTCTCCTCTTGCAACTTTGTTATCATTGCCATTGCTTGATTTGCAGCCTCTGCAGCGGCGTTCCTTTCCTCTTCTAACTCCAAACTGAGTCCATCAATGCGCGCTTGACTTTCATCTATCTGATTCCTTAGTTGGAAAATTAGGCTTTGTGGATCTCCTTTGATCTCTTCTGTCTCGAATATTGAAGAGGTTTTGTTTTGACTCGCTTTTATGTCCTTGGATGATGATTCATCAGCATAGGCATTGACTTGGAAGCTAAATGGCTCGTCGTCTGATGATTGTTCTTGTGTTTGTGTAGAGCTCAAATTCGGTTGGCTAAATCCGTCATGGAATTTAGTTCTTGTTATGCCATCTCTTTTGTCTTCATTGTCTTCTCCTTTGCCTATCTTGGGACTGATTAGATCAAATGCCTCCCATGTTTCAGCATCGCCGGTTGCCTTCTCATCTCCTTGATCCATCAATATACATGCAATAATTTGTTAGAATAGAAATTTTTACTAACAAAAAGAAGATATTATTACTACCTTCTTCACCCAAAAAGTAAGAAATGTATTTTAACTTAAGTGATGAATGCCTTCATTTAAAATGACAGTCTTAGTTGAGCTTAGGGCCAATGTGGCTTACGCTTATCAGGCGATGGCAAAGGAGTTCTAGGCGATTGGATGATTCCTCTTGATGAGTTGAACTTGTGTCCAAATGTAGGAGTATCAACACCACAATCTTGAATTTCCTTCACAGGTTTAGGAAAGAACTCATTCTCAATTATTTGCCTTGAGATTTCAGAAGCCATATTGGTAGGAGATATAACTTTCTTGGTAGCAAACCGGTCATCAAACTGTTTCTTGAATGAGAAACTCGAGCTCTCTTGAACAACGCGGTCCTCCTCCTCCTTCTTCTCAGAGAAAGCGAAATCAGATTCCATCTTCGGCTTACTGTAACCAGATTGAGTCCTCTCCCTACCCTTCAAACCTACATTTCCGCGGCTCAAATTGTTGTGAATCGGACGCGGTGTAACTGGCAAAGGAATGTTGTCAGGCTTTGAAGAGCGAGACCCGAAAGATTGAGACTTGATCAGCTTTTGCACATTAGGCCTACACCTCCATTGCTTGTTACAGCAAGAACAGGACTTTACACTAACAAAGCCATTGAAGAAATCCATTTCTGACATTGGTTGCCTTAGTGCATCAAGACCCAGTTTTCCAATCAAGAACTTGTAGATTTCCGGGCTTGAATCCTTTTTCGTGGCGTATGATAAGAGGCATTCTTCACAAACATCATGAACATCAGCTAAGCTGCCATGGTTGTGGCAGAAGACGAGTGAGGAAAGCTTGGACCGGTGGTCGCTACAGATTAGATCCTTGTAGAAATCTGGCTTCTCATTGCCAAAGATGTGATCAAGCCTTGAGCATAAAATGCAGGGTAATTGGAGATTGCAGTATTTTGCAAATTTTTTGAGGAAGTAGAGGTAGACCGCGTCGGCGAGTAGGAAGAAGATGAGTAGCCATTCACAGGCTACTGATTTTAATAAGATTGCACAGCCTCTCAAATCAGTTTCTACTTCTTCTACATGAAAGTTCTCCTTTGCTGCCATTCTAGAATTACAAAAACACCAATATAAGAAAAGAGTGCAAATGGCAAAAGTGACCCATTTAAAATATCAGATTCATGATCCAGCAAAATATTGCAAGAAATTCAGCATCCATGTGGAAGACAAGGATTACAAAAATGGGGAGCCACATTCTATAATCTTTTGCAGGAAAGTCTATTTCTGATATGATCAGAGTCATAAAGCTAAGAGTTTTGTAATTATGGAGCATTTAGACCAAAATGCAATAACAAGATCAAAATAGAATAATAAGACATCAATTGAGAGCCACAAATTATAATCTATTTCAAGAAAATCCCAAGTTTACCCATTAATCATAACAGACAAACAAGAAGAACCCAGATGCAGAAATTGATCAAAATGCAATGGTTAATACCTAATTGGGGTCAACAATGCGAAATCGAACCCGGGATTGTTCCTCTGATCAAAATCAGAGAGTTTAGTTACCTGGTTTTGGTGTTTTTAGACGAAGTGGAGGAAGATAGAGGGGCAAAGGGTGGCATGATGAGATCGTCAAAAGAAGAAATGGAAGTTTGATTACTGTCTTAGAGAAATTTCTCAATGAAGAGAAGACCGGCCAAGAAGAGATCTTTTTTCCAACATAATCGAATTTCCGTTGAAAAATTTAAGAAACCAACAAGTGTGTTGTGCATATCCTAATTAAGGGGAACAAAAATAACAAGCTAGAAGGAGAAACATATTTCTTTTGTTTTTCCTACCTTTCTATTCTCAGAGTTTCCTTTATCTTAGCCCATATTATATTGCTATTTTTAGCTATGCCTTAAGGTAAATAACTAAATAAGCAATGTGTGTGTGCAATAATACTCTAGATAAATTGTGCAACATCAAATTTTAATTTATTTTTTCCCAATTAGGTTAACAGTTTTATATAGAAAATTCTTATACCATAAATATTACTCCGTATTCACATCAAGACCTTTATTATAACAAAATAAATCTAAACCCTAGACATATTTTGTAAGAAAAGAATTTGATATATGTATAAAGTATGTACAACATATTTTGTAAGAAAAAAAATCCATATTATTATGGCAGAGGATTATTAGATAAAAGTACAATAAAATTTATAATATGGACACCAATTGCAAGAAACTTGTATTAGGGAACGCAATTTTCCTGAAATTGTGAAATGTGCCTCTATTTCTCTCGCAACTTTGAGTATATTTTAATGGCTTCGATTGGCCTTCAGACTTGGGGCTTGTCATGTTTCGTTTGCAGACGAAGATTGCGGCTCTCTCGTCTGTGAAATCTCTCAAATCTTCTTCTTCCTCAGCCACTCCATATCAGCTTCTCTCAAAGAAAGTTCATCGCACTTCTTCTGCTTCCAACAAAGTTACATTCCAGAAGCTCTCCTCATCATTTTCCCCCAAATTTACATCCCCAAGATCCAATCACCAAAGTGCACTCGCCAAACCATCGCCAAATGCGACTAATTCGCGCAAATCCGATGCTAATCGATTGAAATCATGCTCCAATGACACGATTCAATCCGATTCCCGGCCGCCCATTTCATCTTTCATTGATTCGTTTAGTGTCCTTGTCAAGAACAAGAATTACCCAGAAGCTGTTCATTGTTACAAGAGGTTTCCTTCTTCTGGGTCGCCCCCAAATTTCTTCGTCTTGAACATTTTGCTGAATTCCTATTGCAATATGAAGCTGGTGAGTGGTGGTGGGTTTTCAGTTTTGGGGGTCATCTTGAAAACCGGGTTTTCCCCAAACATGATTACATTTACATCTTTGGTCAAGGGTTTGTGTTTGGAGGAGAGAATTGGCGAAGCATCTGAGCTGTTCAGAAAAATGATTCAATTAGGGTTTCACCCAAATGTGGTCACTTGTACTACTCTGATTAGTGGCCTTTGCAAGGCTGGAAACTCAAATGCTGCACTAGATTTACACAGACAAATGCTGAATGGGGAAATCGGTATTGATCAGAGCTGTAAACCGACATTAGTGTCGTATGGTAGTTTAATTGATGGTGTTTGTAAAGCCGGTCTTTTGGTTAAAGCTAGAGAATTGCTGTTAGAAATGAGAAATAATGGAATTTGTCCAAATGTTGTTGTTTACACTTCATTGCTTGATAGATTGTGTTGGTCTGGGAAGTGGGAAGAGGCTAGTTTAGTCTACCAAGAAATGATTGATGATGGTGTGCAAGCTAATGCCATGACATTCAGTGTGGTTTTAAAAAGCCTTTGTAGGCAAGGGAAAGCGAAAAGGGCGGATGAGTTGATTGCTCAAGGCGGCGATCCTACTGAGATACTTCATAAAATTTTGATAGAGATTGGAGGGAAATGAAAGTGTTGGAAGATAGAAGCTTTGAATTTGTTTAGAGAGAATACTTAGGAGATTTTGTAGTTCTGGCGAGTTGCTGATGGAAAATCAAAGTGTTTTTGCAGCTGATCCTGTATCTTATGCAACTGAACTACGTGAACAGATGTATATGGAAGAAAGTGGAAATTTTTTAAAGGATTTTGTTTTTTTGTTCTTCATTAACAGCTTGTTAATCTGTAGAAGGTGGAAAGAGATCTGAGAATTGTTTGAGAAAAAATGATCATCATAAGAATTGGAAGCTAAGAATCTGTTATGGTTTGGAGAAGTGACAGTTTTTAGTTATCTCTGTCAAGCCAAATTTCTTTTTCACCTGAAGTCAGATATGAATAATCTTCCAACTGTTATGCTCATATTTTGAGTTTTTGCTTTAGAGAATAAATGGGAAATGAAAGTTGGCCAAAAGGGATTAGCTTGCTCTAGCATTTCAGGATCTTTGTATTCGATCACTCTCGTTTCAGATCACAAGGAAGTCCTTGTTTTGTTCAATTGCACAATACTGGCTTTTGAAGTCCAATTCAGTGTTGTAGATTTTTAGATTAGTTTGAATTTAATTATTTATCCAAAAAGAGCAAGGGGAATTTGAGTTTTGAATAGAAAATTCATAAAGATTGCGAGTCTTGTACATTTACAAAATCTCACATCACCAAAAAAAAATGGAATTTGAAATGATAAATGATCCTAATTTAAAAAGGTAAAAAAAATTATCATGTGAATCAATAAAATAATATTAATGTTAGAGACAACTCTAAATGTTTCATTTGAAATTGTTCGTTAAGAATCAAAAGTAATGGAACTCATAAATGATCCAAAGCTGTAATACGGGATATAAACATTGCAAAGATTTTTAAAGAGGAAGATCATCAACATTGTAAATTTCCACAATCTAAAAGGTTTGAAATTTGAAACAACTCAAAGTTAAAATGATCATGAATTAACAAGGTTAGAAATCAAATTAACTTTGATAATGCCATATGCTATGTCTCAATAAAATAATTTTAACGTTCAAACTAGATATTTTTACTTTTAATATGATATCACGGAATGTATTCTCAGGCTCATTGGTTTTTATATAGTGTTTTTGAGATGGATATAAAATATATCAATATTAGTGTATTTTAAATAAATTTAATTATTGTTTCAATTATTATTGTTACATAGTTGAATTTCAGTTTTTCTTGGATTTTTCGGACAATAATGATAATTTTTTGGCCTTCACAAGTTTACATACATTCTCTTAATTTTATGTCGGGAAAGGGTATGTATATTTTGATCCTCTAGATTTGACCCGAAATGAGCAAACACTTGGTTGATGTTGTTGTGTGAATATAAAACTATGGCTCCGTTCGGTAATGTTAAAAAAAATTCAACTACCCCCAAATCAACTACATCAACCACATAATGTACCTCCCCCAACCTTATATTTTTTGCAAAATATCAACTACTATCAACTCTATCAACTCCATAAACTCAAATCAACTACATCAACTACCTATTGCCGAACGGAGCTTATATCACTCGATGATAATAAAAACTTATGCAACTCTTTGATTCAAAAAGGTAATACGTAATTATTGAAAATCTACTATATATATAAAAGCAAGAAGGTTTGGAGCCACCACAATGCGCCACCTAGGATTTTGCCACATGTCGTTCCGAAATTACGCTATCTCAGCTTTTGCCACATGTCGTTACCATATTGAATAACATAATTTTTCTTTTTTATAAAAATATCATATAAACTTATTCTATTAATATATTTGCCATGTCATTTACACATTATAAAAATATTTTCATAAAAAAACTAAAATTACCATATAAAAATTGTCGTAATTTTTCTTTTTTCTAAAAATACCATATAAACTTATTCCGAGATTACATATATGGAAGAAGATATTTTTTCCAAATTATACAAATAAAATCTTAAGTCTTCTAAAAATAGATCAAAATTTGAAAAGATTTGGTGAATCTTTTATTTAAGATATACTTAATTTTTTTCTAAGATGTATTGGTTATATTTTCGGATTTTAGCTTTTTTATTTAACCGTATGAATGTTTTACAAATCATTGTTAGTCCTCAAAACAACTAAATTGTACAAACTAATAAGATAATTTGGTTATAGATAAATTGATGAAAATCACAATTTCGAACAAGGTAAGTTCGATTTTATAAATCAAGCAAAATTGATATTATTGTAGTTAAGAAATTATAACCATATTTATAATTATACGTACCTATTTTCTTTGTTATTTGAAAATTAAAATATATATTGTGTCTTATTTACTAAAATTTTAAAATAAAAAATATACAAATTGACAAATGTGTTGTTTTTTTTGCTCCATGGTGTGACGTAAATTAATTTCACATAGTTAACGTCTTAACTCATTTAAATTTTTTAGTTTGCATAATAGTCCATCTGAACCATCTAGGTAGATGATCTTCTCCGCTTAGAATCAATATATCTATCTATTACTAATAACGGAAGCCGGAGCAATTTCTTCCACCATATTGCACCACATCACACCTTTATTAAAATAATAGTTTTTTATGGTTAATTAAGCAAAAAAGTTATCTCCAAGTAAACATATAGATAAAACAATATTTGTAAAAATTTATCTCCAAATAAACATAAAAATAAAATAATATTAGTATATTTTACCAATATAGATAAAAAAAAGGACATTATATTTATCATATTTGTAAAAGATAAATTAAAAAATATAAGAAAATCATGTACATGGTCACATATATATCTTTGAAATAAAAATATCCATATAAATGATAATATCTTTGAAATATCCATCTATATATCTATAACTATATATTAAATCCGAACTTTTCCGAGCGACCAGAACAATTCTGGCCCCACCTTATATTTTAAAAGTAATTTTGTATTCTTATTATTTATAATTTTTTCTTTTAAATTTTCTAAAAAATCTATAAACCAACGTTCTAATATATTTAATAAAAAATTAAAAGAAAGGAAAAATAAAACATAATATTTTAATATATAATGATAGATTGTTATCATAATAAGGTAGGAAAATATTTTTACTATTAATGTTTTCTATCTAAAACTAACATTCCACTATATTTCATATTTGGAAAAATATAATTTGAATTTTAATTAAAAATTAAAAAAAAATTAATTTATCTTTATCCTTTTATCTATTTATGTAAGAGATTTATGTAAAAGATTAAAAAATTTTGTTAAATCAAATTTAGATAAAAAAAAATTAAAAAATTAAAATATGTATATAATTACTTGCCTAAATTAAATTTATTACTAATAACTAAAGTTGAAGCAATTTCTGTCACCACATTGCGCCACATTACATCTTTATTAAAATAATAGTTCTTTATAGTTAATTATGCAAAAAATTTATCTCCAAATAAACATAAAGATAAAATAATATTTGTAAAAATCTTTCTCCAAATAAACATAAAGATAAAATAATATTAGTATATTTTACCAATATAGATAAAAAAAGATATTATATTTATCATATTTGTAAAAGATAAATTACAAAAATATAAGAAAAATATGTACATGTGGTCATATATATGTCTTTGAAATAAAAATATCGATATAAATGATAATATCTTTGAAATATTCATCTATATATCTATAACTATATATTAAATCTAAACCTTTTCGAGCCAACAGAACAATTTTGACCCCACCTTATATTTAAAAAGTAATTTTGTATTCTTATTATTTTTTATTTAAATTTTCTAAAAATCTATCTAATTTTTATAAAAACCAAAATTCTAATATATTTAATAAAAAATTAAAAGAAAGGAAAAATAAAACATATGATTTTTTAATATATAATGATAGATTGCTATCATAATAAGGTAGGAAGATATTTTTAATATTAATTTTTTCTATCAAAAACTAACATTACACACTATATTTTATATTTGGAAAAAATTAATTCGAATTTTAATTAAAAATTGAAAAAATTATTTTATCTTTATCATTTTATCTACTTATGTAAAAGATTAAGAAATTATCTTAAATAAAATTTACATAAAAAAATAAAAATTTTAATATTTATATAACTACTAGCCTAAATTAAATTTTTATATAAAAAGTTATATTATCTTTTCCTTAATTTCCTTTTTGGATTATTTATGTTAATATAAAAGATTTTTTATCTTTAAAAAAATTCTATATTCATTCATATTTTTGTCTTTCTTATTAATTATATTTTTAACTTCTTATTGAAAATTAAAGAATTGAATTTGATTAAAAAAATTATAGAATTTACATTATTTTTAGCTATTTAATTATTTTTATAAAACATTTATAAATTTTACTTATTCTAATTAAAATAATTTTTATTTATACTTTTTTATTTTTAAATTATCATTAATCTATCAAACTTATATTGGACTCATTTTAACAACTTTAGTTGTACCTCACATGATACTGGCTCAACTTAATAATTTTTTTAACAAATACGTTATTTTTATTTTTTATATTAAATTAAAATACCATTCATTAAATAAATTAAGTATTAAATCTATATAGTCATGCACGACGCAGCGAGTATAACAAGTTAAACCTAGTTATGAAATATTATCAAGGAAAAAGGGCAATGTAGATTATTTTATCTTAATAATCTATGTTTATCTTCAATTTTAAACTTAATAATCTAGATTTAATTTGTTTAATTTAATTTCAAAAACAAAATAATTTTTACATTATTATAGGCAATAAATTACTTACATTAAATTTTATATTATATTTTTATTTATTAATATATTTTTATAATATATCTAAAAAAATATAAAGTCATAGTCGTGCAAGGCACGACGGATACAACTAGTGTCATTCTAATACAAAACTCTTAAATGATTCGAAACCGTGCTACACAATTCTTTATTTCAAAAATATTTGAATAGGAAAATTATCATAACTAATCCAATGAAGTGAATGAACAAATAAAAGTTACATTCGTGAATTGATTTTTATTCTTTTCGAATTGGTACATTGCCATATTGGTGAATCGGTGCAATTAAAAGTTTAACAGGTTGGCTATCAAAAAAAAAAAGTTTAACAGGTTTGACTTTTAGTCAAACAAAGATTCACGGCTATATAACCAAAAGACAAAAAAAATGGAAACCCTGAAGTACCCCTTCGTGTTTGTGTCTTCTTCTTCTTAAGCACCTCTCAAATTGAATTCTGCGTTGCCCTTGTGCACCACCTGCAAATGGTTTTTGAACTTCTCTCACCCGCCAAATTCAAACTCCATGCTTTCCTCTACCCTCATCTCTCGCCCCTTTTCTTCTGCAACCTGTTTGATTGATCTTTCCAAAACCCTAACTTCTTCTTCCGATATTGATTTTGTCCTGCTTCGAAACTCGCCGTTGGAATTTAGGTCTAGGTTTCCTCGCTTCTGTCTCTGAGGTATGATCACTGTTCCATTGAGAACGTAACATTTCCTAGGGGTTTTCGTTTCGAAAAGCTCCTGGAGATTTTGTGGATTTCGGTTCTCTGTTGAATTAAGAACGAGAAATTGGGTGTGTAGTTTGCAGAACAATGCAAATTTTCCTTTCTAGTTTTTTTTTCCTTGTATAGTCAGATTAATCATATATTTCAAAGCTTAATTAAATGTTGCTTTGTGTGGATTCTATATGTGGTCACTTTTTCCGAATTCCTATGCCTCCTTATTGTTTAGCTTGTGAAACGTTGTCGTATTTGCTTGTTGAACTCAATGTTAGGGTTTCTAGCATGCTACAAATCTTTGAAGAGATACCAATTAGATATTTCAGAAGCTGATCTTTTTCTTTTTGCATAATTAGGTGTTTCTCGTACTGTTGGTAGAGTAAATTTCAGTCAGTGCTGGATTCAGGAAACTAAACTGCTTAGAGAACTTTGGGATTTTCATGGCTAACCGGCAATTGGTTCTTGGGTCGAAACTTGATTCGTCATTTTGGCAGATTCAGCCAAGTGCATTTGGAGAAACTCACACTTCGCTCATGCCTCGTAGCCATGACAATGGTGTGCACTTGAGTAAGAGTGATGTTAACGGTTTGAGCTCAGGAGAGCTTCATGATCAGGGCCTGAATCTCATGAATGTTGAAAATCATGATATGGGCTTAGAGCAGAATCATGCTCACGAAGATATACCCAGTGATAAGGGCGATGATGAGAATGCGCTTGTTTGTAGCAAACTTGAGGATGAGTTGAGTCTCTACTTGGAAAATGAGCATGGTTTTGATCAAGACACTACGGAAATCAATGATCTAAAGCTACAACAAACAGATGATAACAATGAGCTTGATTTCAATACAGTCCTTCAATCCCGCGTCATTCCAGCTCCTGAATATGAACTCCGTGTAGGTCAAGAATTTCCTGATGTCAAAAGCTGTAGAAGGGTGTTACGGGAAATAGCTATTGCCCTTCGCTTTGAGATACAAATGGTAAAATCTGACAAAACCCGTTTCACTGCCAAATGTGCAAGCGAGGGATGCCCTTGGAGAATCCATGCCTCTAAACTTCATGATGGTACTACTTTCACAATCAAGACACTCAACAACAATCATACTTGTGGAGGGATTTCTCACTTAGGACATCAACAAGCCTCAGCACAATGGGTAGCTGATTCTATTGAGGAGCACCTTAAAGAGAATCCAGATTTCAAACCAAAGGAGATCCTTGAAGAGATTCACCGGGCTCATGGGATTACTTTATCTTATAAACAAGCCTGGAGAAGCAAGGAGCGGATCTTGGCTTCGGTTCGTGGGTCTTTTGAGGAAGATTTCCGTCTCCTTCCTAATTACTGTGACCAAATTAGGAAAACAAACCCAGGAAGTATAGCCACGGTTTATGGAAATCTGGAGGATAACTGTTTTGAGCGATTGTTTATTTCATTTGGTGCTTCAATCTCTGGGTTTTTGAAAGGATGCAGATTTCTCATTGGATTCGATAGAGCTGTTCTGAAAAGCAAGTATGTTGGGACTCTACTTCTTGCTTCTAGCTTTGATGGAGATGGAGCTTTATTTCCCATAGCCTTTGGAATAGTTGATGAAGAAAATGAAGCTAATTGGATGTGGTTTCTCTCTGAGCTGCACAACCTTCTTGAGAGTAAAACTGAAGAAATTCCAGAGCTTAATTTCCTGTCAAATAGACAAAAGGGCATTGTTGAAGCAGTTGAAACTTACTTCCCAGAAGCTTTCCATGGGTTCTGTGTTCAACATCTTGCTGAATCTTTTAGTATTGAGTGCAAAAACAATAATAATCTTGTTTACCTTCTTTGGGAAGCTGCGTATGCTCTTACAGATGTTGAGTTTGAATCAAAGATACTCGAAATTGAGGATATGTCGCCAGATTCAGCTGATTGGATACGTCGTATCTCTCCCCATCTTTGGGCAACCGCGTACTTCAAAGGGACCCGCTATGGGCAACTCAGATCCAACATTGCAGATTCCTTGAACACTTGGATACAGGAATCCGAGATGCTCCCCATAGTCCAAATGATGGAGTACATTCGTAGGCAGCTGATGATGTGGTTCAATGAAAGGCGAGAGGCGAGTAGTCAATGGACAAGCTTACTTGTTCCAACAGCTGAGAATCAAATCTCGAAAGTTGTAGAATCGGCTCGCTCTTATCGGGTTTTCCAATCAGATGAAACTGAATTTGAAGTCGTGTCCCATGAAGGGATCGACAACGTTGTTGAAATAAGAAACCGCCAATGTTCTTGTAATGGCTGGCAGATGATTGGAATACCATGTTCTCATGCTGTGGCGGCTTTGCTCTCCTGTAGGCAGAACGTTCATCGGTTTGCTGAGGCTTGTTTCTTGGTGAGTTCTTATAGAAATATGTATGCTGAGACAATCCACCCGGTCCCAGACAAGTCACTTTGGGGAGACAAGAATCAGTTAGTGATAAACCCGCCAAAGTCACTCAGGCCGCCTGTGCAAAAGAAGAAGAGACGAGCTCGGGTGTGTGAGGAGAGTGACAGGTGTGGGAAGAGGGTTGTGCATTGTAGCCGTTGTCGTCAAACTGGGCATTTTAGGACTACCTGTGTAGCACCTATTTAGAGTAGTAACCCATCTAGTTTCTGTGATCTTGAGCCAAATCAATATTTTGTCCAAGAAATTTTAGTTACATACCATCTGGGTGTTTTTGGGTTTATTGAAGTCTGCAATGTGAATGGATTAAATGCTTCCAAAATGCAATAGATTGTACATATGTGCTGGCATTTGACATATTCAAGCATCAAAATTGAAAACCTAGATTAAGAGGCTCCAACTCATCTTAGGTCTAAATGTATTCAGTATTGTTGTGGATACAAGTAACAACCCTTACAACATCAAGCTGAATAGAAGAACAAGGACAAAAATAGCTCAACACTGTATGATATGGACATGTTGATCTTAATTGGTATGCCCTAACAAGGCTAACATTGAAATTGAAAATGATGCAACTTCTGTAAAAGTGCCAGTGCACATTTATACTGCATTAGACAAATATCAACTTGAAAAATCAAGATTCAGAACATGTAAAGGTCACAAAAACAAACCCTAAATCACAAAGATGAAGAGAAGAAAAAGAAGACTATAACAATCATGTTGCTCTGAAATGGATACAACCCTAAAACCAACAAGATGACATCCATCTTCAAACTTGACATTGAGATTGAACATTTCTTCTGGCATTAGACAACTACCATCTTGTAATCCAAGATTCAGAAGTTCTACGATCTAAACTCTAATCAGATTGTTCTGCATTAACATTCAAATTGAAAAGATTACAAACCCTAAAAACACCAAAGACAAAGAGGGATGAAAAAACTGCATACTCAAAATCCCCAGCAATCTGTATGACATGGGCAATGTTTGCTCTGAAACTAGAATGGGAATCCCCCAAAATCATCGAACATAGAAAACAGATTTACACCATCACTACCACTACATCCACCACCAGACTTCTACCAATTTTTTTCTCAACTTTGATTTTGTGTTTCTGTCTCTGCCCTAAAATCTCATCTAAATCCCTAAACTCTCTTGCTCTTCCTAGTCGGAGTCTTCCTGGTCGGCGCCGCCGCCGGCTTCTTTGCTGCAGCCGGAGCTTTCTTCCCTGGAGAAGTACGAGTCGAGGTCCTCGCCACCTTAGCCGCTCTCTCCTTCGGAGCCGCCCTCTCCTTCGGGGCCGCTCTTCCCTTTGCAGCCGGCTTCTTGGCTTCTGCTGGAGCCGCCTTTGCCTTTGACTTAGCCGCTGCTGGAGCCGCCTTCGCCTTGGACTTAGCCGCTGCTGGAGCCGCCTTCGCCTTTGACTTAGCTGCTGCTGGAGCCGCCTTCCCCTTTCCCTTAGCCGGAGCAGCGGCTTTCTTGGTCGAAGCCGCCGGTTTGGCAGCGGGCTTCTTCGGCTTCACGTCTGGCTTAGACTTTGGAGCCGCTTTGCCTTTCGCTTTCGGCTTTTCAGTTGCCTTAGCCTTTGGCTTCGGCTTAGCAGCTGCCTTCGCCGCTGGCTTGGAATCAGCAGCCGACTTCTTGGTCCTCGAAGTAGTAGCTTTCGTCTTCGCAGCCGCTTTGGTCGTAGCTTTCGCCTTCGGCTTGGCAGCAGCTGCCGCCTTCTTCTTAGCAGGAGGTGCAGATGCCGCCGGCTTCGCAGCCGAGGAACGAGCCGACGGAAGCTTGTAGGATGCCTTGACTTTCACCAGCTTCCCGGAGGCGACGAACTTCTTGAGGTTTCCGAGCAACAGCTTCCTGAACGACGACGGCAGATTCTCGTGCTTCTCCTCGATGAACTTCTGGATCGCGTACTGGCTCGAACCGTTCCTCTCCTTCAAAGTCGTCACAGCATCTTGAACCATCTGGAAAATTCCAAAAAAAAAAAAATCAGGAAAATAGAAAAATGAGAATCGGACAAGAAGCGATTAAATCGGAAACAACGAGTTATTCGAAAATGTAGTATCGAATCAACGCACCTCCCAGTATGTAGGATGAGCGGGAGCATTCCTCTTCTTCGGCTGAGAAGAGGCCTTTTTCGCCCTACCTCTCTTCGGCTTGGAATCGGCGGCATCTGGCTTCGGATCGGCGGCGTCAGGAATGTCGTCGGCGGCGTTGGCCTCCTCCGGCTCCGCAACGGGGTCAGCTGCGTTAGGTATTGGCTCTTCGGTCGCCGCCATTGTTGATCAACGCAAATGGATTCTAGGGCTGAGGCTTCTCGAGCAAGAAGAAGAAGTGAATGAATCTGGTACAATGGGGAATACCGACCGCCCGGTGGGGGATCCTTCTGTTTTTTTGCTTTTTTCTCGTGGTGGAAGAAATTAACGAGAAATCAGACTATTAAAATAGCGAGGTTTCCGCGGTGTTAGACACGTGGCGATATTGTATTGGTAAAAGGTATGTCACGAGGATCGTCGAGCTGAGTGAGTAGATTGATACTGCCCGTTGGATGAAAAGTTTATCAACGGCTGAAAAGTGGTTGGATAAGGAGAGCGGGAATTAAAGATTTAGAAGGGAAGAGGTGATTGAGGACCTCTTTCAACTAGGGTTGCTCTAGGGAGGTGTGTTTCTTACCTTCATTGATGAGTGAATATCTGGAGCTATAGTTGATGAAATCGACTCATCTTTGGATGGTTGTGTAGATCATCATCTAAGCTTTGCAATGAATATTTATTTGCGATGTGGTGTTAATGCATGAAAGAGAAATTCGATCTAGAAGCTACAATGGTCGGAATTAGGGTTTTCTTTGAGTGTGTAGCTAAATAAGGGTATTTCTTAGTAATGTCTATTATAAAAAGTCATTTTTACTATGGAAGGTGTAAGTATATTAATTGAGGAGTATATAGAATCAAAATACAAAACAATTGGCTCAAATTTGGTGAATAAATTATAATAATAAGATCGTTGAAGATGAACACATAAAACATCCAAACAAAATAAGTTATAAAAACGACATTTTTGCGTATAATCATCTGCTAAATGATCGACATTGTAAGATATCACTCGTTAAACGACTATTTATTTTGACAAATCCATTAAATGTAATTTTGTTGCGGAGAACCATCTAGTCATCTATTCTACCAGGTTTCACGTTAAAAAGTGCGATTTTGCCTCTTTTTTTTTAAATACTACAAGAATTGCTAGGTTTTCTCATTAACACAACCGGCTGGCTACTTACTTTAGCATCTTCCATTTTCTTCGAAGCTCTATTGAACCTCCATTGCCACAAGCTCCATTGTTCGACCACAAAATAGAAGCTCCATTTTTTCGCCATTTCTGAACTCATACGCTCCATTTTCATCGTCAAGAGTCATTAGGTACGTGAGTTTAGGATTGAGGGTTTTATCAACATTGGTGCATCGATTAGGGTTTATAAATTGGAAACCACTATTTCATGTAATTATGACCTAATTTTTATCCATTTGAGGTGTTTTGTGAACGATATTACCTAGCTTAATCGAAAATGGCTACATATCTCATCCTAATCGAAATCACTATCTCAGACTTTACTAGCTAGTACACATGGCATTGTCTCAATTTCTTTAGGTATCGTGTCAAGTGAAAGCTACATATTAACTACTAATGGAGTGATTTGTCGTTGTAACATAAGGGAAAAAGTTTACACTACTCACAACCCAAAAAACTATGGAAGAAGGTTCTTCTCTTGCCCATTGTACAATCCAAGTGGTGTAAATAGTTGTGGTTTTTTGAGTGGATTGATTATCCATTCGATAGTCAAGCAAGCAAAGTCATTCAGATATTGCTTAACCAACATAGGCAAATGGAGGAAACACAACTCAAAACTAGTTGAGGCTTTGATAGCAAGGGAATCCGAAATTCATAGACTCAAGTGTTGGTCCAGACTTGATGTAATGTATGTAATAGGTAGCATTTTTGTTGCAATGATGGGAGTTGTTGTTGGCAAGTAGGGCAATTATTGTTAGGTAACATCAATACTCTCAGTGTAACATGGGTAAGACAATCTATTATTGTTATTTTGCATGCAGTAATGTAATTAACTAGATAAAGTTTGTAGCTAGAAGAAGATGAACGCATAAAACATTCAAACAAAACAAGTTATAAAAAAAAAACTTTTTTTGTAAAGAAAACCTTCATTTAAAAACATCACAAATCATCCTCAACTACAGAAAGTAAACCAACAGGGAAGCTAGAAAAAGAGTTCAACAAAAGAGGAACAAAAAATAAATTAGAAGCAAGCCAGTGAGTAGCGTCGTTGGCTCCTCGACGAGTAAAAGCCCAAGAGCAAGAATTGAAGTCCCAAGCTTTTGCAAGCAACCGAGCTGTCAGCACACCCACATTCGTACGCATCAAAGTCCCAGTTTTTAATTTGTTCACCAGGGAGAGACAATCGGTCTCCATGATCACATGTTCTGTCCCGTGAGCTGCAACCGTCTCAAGTCCCCATAAAACTGCCTCGGCCTCAACAACTTCCACCGAAGATCCTTGCTGAATGGGTTTTGAACCAACGAACAACACCCTATCATTTGAATCTCGTCCGATTATACCAATGCCACATGAATGTTCCGCCATTACATCATCGCAATTCACCTTCACCACTCCCTCAGCTGGCCTTGTCCATTTAGCATTTGGAGGAGTAGAGCCCGCCTGTTTGTCGTGACACACTACATCAGAGACTTCTGCCAGCTGAACAACACGATCGATCAATTCATCAGCCTCATTCTCAACAAACGAAAAAATGTGAACATCCCGAGCATTCCATAAACTCCAACACAAGATAACCCATAAACTGGTATCCGAAGATGTGCAATTTTGAAAAATACGTTTAGCCCAACCAGCAAACGTGTGAAGTTCCTTTCCAAACGATGTCATCCCCCTAAAAACTTGCCACACTTTCCTAGCAAGCTTACATTCGAACACAATATGAAAACCTGACTCATGCTTGCCACATAATGTACATAACAGATCATCAGTAATCTTCTTCTTGAAAAGTCTTTCTTTGCACGGTAAAATGTCTCTTACAGCTCGCCATGCAAAATTCTGGATTTGGAGCAAAACCAGGATCTTCCAAATGCGCTTCCAGAACACTCTTTGAGAGTTTCAATCTGAGACTTCTCCCACACCTTTCCGGATATTTAACTTGCTCACAATCAGATGATATGCTGACCGGACTGAAAACTCGCCACTTTTTTCATAGAACCAACACAAAGTGTCGGAAACTGTATGATCAATGAGATGGATTTTCAAAATCTCCTCAACATCAATGGGCATCAGTTTTTCATTTAGCATCTCCTCTCACCAACTTCTAGTATCCTAGTCAATAAATTCAAAAACCCTAATACTAGAATCATCATCTCTGCATGGCGAGATCACACGAAAGGAGGGTGCACGAGGGATCCAGCAATCCTTGAACACTTCAATTGACGCCCCATTACCAATTTGCCAGTACAGCCCAACCTCAAGCACATTCCTTGCATTCAATATAATCCTCCATGTGAATCTAGGGTTGAAACCAATCTTAGCATGCAAAATGTCACTTCGCTGAAAATACCTTGCCTTGAGAAGCTTAGCGAGCAACGAATAAGGATTCTGTATCAACCTCCAACCATGTTTTGCCAGAAGAGAAATGTTAAAAGAATGAAGGTCCCGAAAACCAAGCCCTCCAAGCTCCTTTGAAACACCAAGCCGATTCCAACTTAACCAATGCAGTTTCTTTTTGCTTCCGTCATAACCCCAAAAGAAGTCACATATCATATGTTCAATCTCCTAACATAACTCTTTTGGCATCAAAAAACATGACATAGTATACATTGGAATCGCCTGCACCACCGCCTTAATGAGGACCTCCTTTCCCGCTCTAGATAGTGTGCTTTCCTTCCATCCCTTCAATTTCTTCTAGACTCTCTCTTTTACTTGTTGAAAAATAATTTTGTTAGACCTCCCAACCATAGTCGGAAGGCCCAAATATCTCTCATGCTTATCAACTTCCTTGACATGAAGTTCTACCTGGATCTCAGTTTTTCTCCCATCTTGTACATTTTTACTAAAAGAAAGCTCCGATTTTACCAAATTCACTTGTTGACCTGAAACAGCTCCATAATCATGGAGGATATTAACAATTTCTTTTGCTTGTTGACAAGTCTCCCTAGCAAAAAGGATGCTATCGTTAGCAAAAATAAGTAGGACACTGAGGGAGCACTCCTAGCAATCTTAATACCATGAAGTCGACCCACTCCCTCTCTCTGTCTAATTAGGCCAACCAACCCTTCATCACATAAAAGAAAAAGATAAGGAGAAAGTGGATCTCCCTATCTAATTCCCCTTGACAGGCTAAAATATCTAGTCGAGAAACCCTCAATCAAAACTGAAAAAGAAACACTGGATACACATCTCATAATCAAGTCAGTCCACCTGTCAACAAAGCCCATTTGTCTCATACAACCCTCCAAACAAGACCATTCCACCCTGTCATAGGACTTTGCCATGTCAAGCTTCAAAGCCATGAAACCCATTTTCCATGCCTTTTTAGTCTTCATATAGTGAAAGATTTCAAAAGCAGAGAGAACATTATATGTAATAAGCCTGCCTGAAAAAAAAGCACTCTGAGCCGGTAAAACCACTTTGTTCAGCACCAAGTTCAACCTGTTAGCCAACATCTTGGAAATAATCTTATACAAAATATTGCATAAACTAATAGGTCAAAGGTCTTGCATTCTCAAGGGATCATGAATCTTAGAAATGAGAGATATAAAGTATGGTTTAAATTTTCAGGAAAAGGTGCACCATTTAGAATATCAATGCAAAACGTATAATATCAGGACCAATGATATTCCATTGATGCTGAAAAAATAAAGCAGACATGCCATCAGGACCAGGAGATTTTGTAGGATGCATAGAAAAAAGGGCAGAATGTACCTCCTCTCCTGAAAAGGGACGTAACAACTCAGAGTTATCATCATCCGATATAATAGACGGGGATTCCTTGAGGAACCGTGGAAGAAAGTGCATTATGGTTAGAGGTAAAAAGTTTGCAGAAATAGTCCACCACCACCTTTAACTTCCCCTCCACACTCCTCCAAGCCATTCCATCTGAATCAATAAGCTTTCAGATTTTATTTCTTTTTCTTCTCCCATTTGCCTTCTGATAGAAAAAAGCAGAATTTCGGTCTCCCCATTTAAACTCATTTGCCTTAGCTCTCTGAAACCATATAATTTCCTCTTTCTCCATCAATTCATTTTCCTCCTTCTCTAAAGCCCTTCGTTTTGCAATGTGCACGCCCATCATCCCTTGCTTATTTAACTCCCTAAGCTGCTCACGAACTTCTTTCAACCGAGAAAGCACATTTCCAAATTCAAGCTTATTCCACGCCTTAAGAGATTTCGTACACCTTTTGATTTTCCCCATTACTCCATCACCCACAAACCTCGAGCTAGGATTCCTCCAATCATTCTCCACAATATGGTTACACCCATTATTAAGTGTCCACATTGCTTCGAATCGAGAAGGACGCCTCCCTTTTCTCCCTTCTTCCACCACCACTTCTTCACGAAAGAAGTTCACACTAATCGGCGTATGGTCCGACCCTGCCCTATCAAGATGTCTTACATTTGCACCCGGGAAGATTTCAAACCAATCAGAATTAGCAAACCCCATATCCAACCTCTCCGCAATAAACTCATCATCTGCTCTACCATTATCCCAAGTAAATCTAGCACCCGAAAAAACCATATCATTCAAACCACAAGTATCTAAAGCATTTCTGAACCTCGCCATATCTCTCACATCTGTTCGGATTCCCCCATTTTTATCCTCATCACACAGAACTTGGTTGAAATCACCTACACACAACCACCCCTCATGATCATCTTGCCCTAGTCGTTCTAAGAGAGACCAAGAAAAGTGCTTTTCTTCTTTCTTTGGCCACCCATAGAAACCTGTAAAGCGCCATTCTCCCCCTCCTTTACATCATTTTACACGAGCATCAATATGATGTAACATGCACATTTGAATATTGACCACCACATCCTCCTCCCACGAGAGACATAAACCGACCGATCATCCAACACAATCAACTGAAAAGCAACCCGCAAACCCTAATTTTTCTCTAACCACATCCATTCTTCTCCTATCACACTTGGTTTCCATAATGAAAACCAATTTAGGGGCCTCCCTTCTCAACATACTAGTGAGCCTATTAAATGCACGGGCCTTCCCCAATCCCCGGAAGTTGTAACAAAACACACTCATTGCTCCCGACAAGAGCGATTCATCCCTCCCGCCGATATATCAATAATTAGTTTCTTTTGACCCTCTCTTGACTTTTCCTTCTCACAGTCATCTTCCATCCTATCGCGTCATCCCTCCCGCCGATATATCAATAATTAGTTTCTTTTGACCCTCTCTTGACTTTTCCTTCTCACAGTCATCTTCCTTCCTATCGTGTTTTCCTTTTAGATCAAATTGTTGAGAGCTCCCACTTTCACCTCTCGCCAAACGCTTCCACTTTTTGCTTTTGCTAGTGGCCCCTCGAGCCATATATTTCCCCGCCTTATCTTTCATATTTTCACCAGCTTTAAAAATCAATATCTCCCTCACTTTCTCCATATCCCCCTGAACACCCTCATTTACAGTATTTTCTTTTTCTCCACCTGTAGCTTTCCCTTCTGAGACAACCCCGTTTTTCTCATTTTCTTTTGGTCCAGTTACATCATCATCCTTCTCAAGAACTACTTTTTCTAGCTGGACATGTATCTGACTTGTAGCTACTTCAATTTCATCACATTTTTGTTTTTTCCCAGCCTCTACAGTCTCCAAGTTACTCCCCTCTGTCTCTTCTTTATCAACTTCGTTCAGCAGCATCAGTAGAGATTTTCGGCCAGTCACTTTTTTGCACATTATCTTGAGTAGCATTCTTGCTTCCCCCATTCATGCTTGCTATAATGGTACGCTCTTGTTCACGCTCCCTATCTGACCTTAGTTGCCATCGTTTTAATGGTGACGCCCTCAACCAATCACCGTATTCTTAGTGAGCATCCCTTGCTTCCTCCTCCTGGCAATCCATATCTACATGCCCTAACAATCCACAAGAATAGCAAAAGTTTGGCAACCTCTCGTACTTAATATCTACCCACATTCTCTTGCCATTCACTTTCATTATGAGACCTCTACATAAGGGTTTCATAACATTCACCAGAACCCTAACGCAGAGATAACGAGCACAGACAAGGTATTCTTCTTCATCTATTTCCTATAGATTCATCAGTCTCCATTGTCATGGCATCAATTGGTAGATCATAAACACGTATCCAAAACGGAACTGTATCGACAGAGAATCGTCTCCATGTCCTTCTTCTCTAGTAAACTTGAAGACAAAGAGATTATGTCGAAGTTCCTGAAAAACAAACCCTTTACGTAACTTCCAAACAACATTCTTTGTGGCCTTTAATGCATAACTGTTAAAAGGCCTCAAAGTCATCAATGAACTCACAAGAGTCAGATTTGTTGATGCACTTGTTGATTTATTTGGATTAGTGAAAGCTTCCACTTCTATAAACTCTTCCTCCGTTAACTATAGATCCCTATGTTGCCCTTTCTCCTCCATTGTAAAACCTAAAACCTCTGACTTGTATGCACTTTCCTCCACTGGCGAAACCCACACGGTATCGGAGAGAAGACCCTAACCCCCACGGCCCTTGCCGGAGAAACGGAAGAACGATCGGAGATAGATAGTGAAATATCGCCGAAGTCACTCACTTGTTAAATTTAGTCAATTCTTTCATGTCATATTAATTATGCAAAATGAAATAACATTAAACATTAAATTGGAGCGTCATTTTTATCATATATATGAAAAAAGAAATTTTGAATTATTTCTCTTCTCATTGATTAAGATATAATACGTGTTAGTTACATATCAACATGTTTTTATTAGGTGAGATTTATGAGACTTCTAGCACATCCTAGAGGATGAGAACTAAAAGTTCTAGATGAATCTTGATAACGCTAACAGGGAGACTGTGGCTTAGTCTATCAATTTTATAGTCACAATATTAGAACTTATGGCACATGTGAGATCCAAACCGACTGGAAATTAAGGAGGGAAACCAAGATATATATGAGCCATAATAATTTCAATTTCACAAGGACAATTCTTAATCTCTTAGACTGCTTTGATGACTTGTATGTTGTCACCTTCAATTTCTAAGTATTTATATCTTCCTTGTTTTGTTGCCCTAATACCATCTCTTAAAGCAAGAGTTTCGGTCTTAAGTGGTGAAATACGTCCATATTTATGCGCCATTAGTTACATATCAACATAACAAAGAAGAGATAATAGTATATACACAAAATAGACATTTGATCCTATCAAATTATTGACTAATATCTACAATATAGTAGTATGTGGTTCATACCCCCAACAAGCTCAAAGGCAAGTTCGGACTCGAAGCTTTGAGCGTAACACACATTATTGAGCGCTGTCGTAAGATTTAATGACTATATAGGCATATTGAGCAATGGAAGACATCTATCGAATAATTAATGTACTAGACTCAACTTTCTCACGACCAAAGAAGTAATTCAAATGAAGCTCGTGAAGAAGTTGATCAATTCAAGTTAGCTCAATAGTGGTGTAAGCTAAAGCATAGCATTCGGCTTCCATGTTAGAGCCAAAGAATATGGTAAAGCCCGGCTATTGAGAGTGCTAATCGGTGGTGTTTTGCATCTATTTGATGAAAAATTTTCTTACTTTTGTTCATATAAAAAACAACCTATACCAAATCTCGAGTATTATCTTCTTAAACTTGTTGAATGCAGTTGTTTTCTTGTCATTGATTGTCAATTGCCTTGAAATTTTGCATCTCTTCGTGTTTTTTGTCCAATAGGTGAGCATTTCTTTATGTGTTCAAAATAAGATAGAGGATAAAATTCATATATCAATCTTATTTGTTTAGAAAGATATATTGTTAGAGGATTAAATCCATAACAAGATATATTGGGCCATAATATAAAAAAAAATCTCGGCCTACTCTAAAACCAATCACACGTTTTTATAAAATTCAATTATCATCATTCTAATGGGTAGTGACAGAAATATATGAATCGCCTACTCTAAAACTTCAAATATCACTTGTAATACACACACGACCATCATATTCTCAAAAATTATACCATTTTAGATTTAGCCCTTTCGTATTACACATCTACGTTTTAAGGTCTTACGACCAACGGTTTCATAAGTCGGTTGCAAAGATAAATTAGTAAATTTTTGAAAATCAATGTCTTCTCCAAAAGTGAATGGTTTTGCGGATTTTGTAATATATTCAGTCATGCCATCAATCATTTGATTTCTATTATAACATAAAAACTTACATCTGCCGAGTTGAGAGGAGGCAAATCTGCCTAGTAGTGTTTGAATTCCGCCACTTGAACAACCTTGTTGTGATCCTTCAATTTGATCTTTATGATCCCTCAACAAGTGCCTACTCAAAGTTCCCATTCCGCCATTTTTGGTAAGTTTGTAAGAAGAAGTTTTACTCTTCGTCTTGCAAATTTGGCACAAACATTGAAAACGACCGGGGTTGTTCTCTCCTTCGATTTTGTCGAAGTATTTCCAAACCAATGAGGTCTCTTTTTTTGCTCTTGAGCTTCCCGCCTCTTGAGCAACAATAATACTTGTTTGAGATGGGATCAAGCCTACAAATATAAAAATTTCAAATATTTTGGTTTATAATATTGATTTATATTATGAACGAAATAACAAATTAATTTAAAAATGTGAATAAAAATTACCGGGTTGATCTTCCATTTAAGCCCTTCCATGCTCCACCAAACGCTCAAATTCATCTTGATTTAGACCAAAAGGTCCAAAGCATTGTCTCTCCATTTTTTTTGATAAAAGGGGAATGCAAATTATAAATAAATAAGCTAAATTTGTGAATGAGAGATTAAGAGCCTTTTTTTTAATGGAAAGAGACTCTTTGTAAAATAAGGAACTAGAAGAAGATGAGAGTTGAGAAGATTGTGTGAACAAAATAAAATAAAATGGAGCGGTATTTAAGAAGTAGGAAAGAGTAGAAGTAATGTAATTATATATTTTTTAAATGCAACGACTATATAATCGTTATAATTTTGTAAATGAACTAGATGTTGCCAACAACTACAATGAACTAGCCGTTGGTAACCGGACCGAGTTATTTTCCCCCAACCCAGGACCGGCCCATGGCCCCGGCGGGTTTAGCCCGGCTGGCCGGTTCGGGCTATTACGACCTACTTTTGCGGGCCGGTCCAGTCCGACCCACACTCCCATCCATGACTAACCAAGAGTGGCATTTACAACACACTCATCCATATCTACTAAGGGGTTGACCGAAATCATGGCCAATCAGCAAACGGTAGCACCGACTACAATGGATAGTTACACTGTGTGAAAACTTTTAATTGTTAATACTAAGTTATTTATAGATTATAATTGGTCTTGTTAATTTCTCATAATTTTTTTTTTTTTACAACTCATGGATCATATTTGACACATGGTACGTCAGTGTTCTCATTTGAGAGAGCTTGGTGACAATGTGGCATGATTTATGGATGGACTATATATGAACTTCTCACAATACTCACCCCTCAAATCTTAGCTATCGATGCCCTTCGATCAACTCGGCGCACTCACTGCTCTCACACCCCTGATATTCAGCCTGATCATCATAGTGATTTCGTCCCTCGATGCTGAATTTATTTTTAATTGTAATGATTTGTAGAAGTCCATAATTATGTACGAATAGTACGATGAACAATACAGTTTTCAGTTTTAGATAATTTTATTTCACAAATTATTTTAACGCACTTAAATCTTTTCGAAAAATAAAACTTAAACCTTTATATGTCTATGAACCCAATAATTAACAAAATCAATACAAATAAAAATATCAAAATTAACTCTAAAATTTAATTTAAAAATACAAAATCTATTACTAATAACTAGAGGCGAAGCAATATCTATCACCACATTGTGTCACATCACCCCTTTATTAAAATAATAATTTTAAATAGATAATTATGTAAAAAAATTATCTCCAAGTAAACATAAAGATAAAATAATATTTGTAAAAATTTATCCCCAAATAAACATAAAGATAAAATAATATTAGTAGATTTGACCAATATAGATAAAAAGGACATTATATTTATTATATTTGTAAATGACAAATTAAAAAAAAAAAGATAAGAAAAAATGTACACGTACGTGATCAAATATATATATCGTTGAAATAAAAATATACATATCTATCTATAGGTTTTGGTTCAAGTGAGAACCACTTTTGTTGTGAGACCTTTTGCTTAAAATGAGGATCAATGTCAACCATTAGATTTAGCTTATCACTATATATTGGATGGTCAAGATTTTTTTAATTATTATTATTTTTTGATTTTTTAATTTTTAATTTTTTTTATTTGGTTCTTTGTTTAAAAAAGCTTTAAAAATGCTAAATATGGAAGTTAAACTTTTATATACTACGAGTTTATTTTTATACACTATAAGTTCAATTTTTTATGTTAGGAGTTCAATTTTTATATTCTTTAACGTTCATTATTTTTATCGATGATAAGTTCAATTTTTATGTGCTTTAAGTTCATTTTTCATATAATTCGACTTTCACATAACTAAAAAAATAATTGATTTTATCTAAATTTTTTTATTTATTTTTTCGATTTTTTTTACTTTTTTTAAATTGTTTTTTTTTTTACAAAAAAGCTTTAAAAACGTTATATATGTCATTTCAATTCTTATACACTCCGAGTTTATTTTTATATACTAGAAGTTCAATTTTTTATGTTAGGAGTTCAATTTTCTATATTGTATGAGTTCATTTTTTATTTATGATAAGTTTAATTTTTAATGTTGCAATTGTAAAAAATTGCATTAAGATATGTGTGTGCTGTCATTTGATCCTTCATTCTCTTGTGTCTGCATCATAGATTTCACTACATGCCCCAAGACAACTACCTTTGTTTATCTGTTGGTGTTCCAAGTAGGTTGAATAAGAGGGAGTTGTTGATAGCAAGATTTTGCAATATTGTAGCATAAACAAGAAAGGAAAAAGGTCACTTGGAGAGCTTGAAGCAGATTGATTTCTTACAAGCACTTCAAGTATGACAAAGTAATCTATACATCATTCATGTAGTCCTCCTCCCAACTGCTCATGTAGATTGAAAAAGCTCTAAAATATCTTGTGATTGTGTTGTACATGCATTTTACTATGAGGGAAAGGCTATTATGTCAAATGAGAAATTTGACAATCTCAAGGAAGAACTCATGTAGGAAGGAAGGTTAGGAAGCAATGTTGTAATGCTGACAATGCACACCAGTTGTTCGAACAAATGCTCAGGTATATATGTGACCTAATCGTGCCTGGTTCCCAAATTCAATCAATTCCCGCCATTGCTTGAGTTTCGCTAAAAGTCGGTGTTCACTGCCTCATTATTGAGTTTCTCTGATTTCTTAACATTTTATTACTTCTTTGATTATAAATCTAATTTAGTTTACAAAATTCATAGTTACTCACCTGAAGAGGGGAAGTATGTGAATTGAAAAGGAAGATGGTGGGAGTGGATGACAGTGGAGAGTGGTTCCTCTTTGCAGGAACACAAAGGTTGGTAAATGGTAGTATTTCCTTTATTTCCTCCATATGAAGTACTTGAAATCTGCTTATTGTTACCATGTGCTGAGTGGATGACAGTGTGGGACGACATGTTCAGAACTTTTGAAGGAATGAATTAGGTGCTAAAACTAAGCTGTAGAGAGGGTAGCATATTAGATTTGTGCTAACATTGTATCCTTTCTTACATTTCAAAGCCAAGGATTTAAACCAACAAATACTTTTGTGAGGAAGTGCAAAACCATTTTACATCTTGGGGAGGTAATTCCAAGTCATTTCACATAGTTTAAGTATTGATTCAGTTATGTTTATCTAAGAAATGAAATGAGAGAAAATAGGTGGATGGTAAACAAAACAAGATGTTTTTTTTTGGTTTTTATAGTGCCTGCAACCAGGCTAACAAAATGAGCATATAAATTGGGTTATTGGTGCTGATATTTAATCTCTTGCAGGTGAATAGGATCAGGGAACTTCCACAGAACAGCAATATTGTTGCTACCCATGCTGATAGTCCTGATGTAAGTAGTGTGTACTTGTGTATAATTTGATAGTGATAGGACTGGCACTATACGGCCAATGAACTGTCCTACTTTCTTCTAATTTAGACGTTTCATGTAAATGTTTTCATATGTTTTCATATGTTTCTTCTAATCTAGACGTTTCATGTAAAGATTTCAATTTTTTTTAATATTCAGAGAGAGCTTACACACTTTTGACGACAAGAAGTCTTAATTTCTGGCGCTGTTCTTCTCAACATAACAGTTTTGGAGCAAGGAAAATTATGATAGGTTCTAAATTTTTTCATAGAATATCGTAGCCACCTCTTCTTTTATTTGTTATTAAAAGTAGATGATGCATTTTTCCACATCTTTTTCATCTAATAGATGGTAATGCATGTAGAGGAATAAAGTTTTCTTTTTTATCATTAAAGAAATTTAAATTCTGGTAGAGATCCCCTTGTTCTGAAACATCTTATGTTGCAGATTTTAACAGGACATAAAGATAATGCTGAATTTGCTCTTGCTATGTGCTCCACTGAACCATTTGTGCTGTCTGGAGGTAAAACTCTTCAATTTATATATTTCTCCCGCTGATTTTTGAATGTATGGCTGACAATTTCTTAGAACCTGTTACATATGTAGTGATATTATGCTATGTAGTGCGTATTTATTAATACTAACAATTTCTTACATGATATTCTTCTGGTTGCTTTTCCTTTTTGTAAATTCTATGTATGGTTCTGCAAATCATCATGTATCAGTTTTTTTATATGGATGATCTCTTTATATCTTTAGTGAATATCATGATAGTGAGATTTGGGTCCTTATCTGTATTGACAATTTTTCTTTCTTATATATGGTTTATGCCATTTTCTTTTCTCTTTTCCGAAGTTGAACAATCTGTTGCAGAACACAGTGGGGCATAAGTTTGCCTTATACAGTATAATTTATTGTTGCAGGAAAGGATAAGTCTGTAGTTTTGTGGAGCATCCATGATCATGTATCAACGCTGGCAACAGACCCAGGATCCATTTTCATCCCCACTGGTCTTAGAGGTCTTGATGCTGCAGGCAGGCATGTTCTTGCCCATGCTGCCGCAACCAGACTAATGTTCATGAATGACAAAGGCGAGCAGCGCATCTGCAAGGTGTTTAATGCCCCAAAACTTCCCCAGTGTGTGATTGCGTTTTTGTTGGCCTTTGCAGCTCTTGATTTTGTGTTAGATCTTCCTTCAATGTTGAATCCTGTTCCATTGAGTCCTCAGCGTGTTTTAGACTCTGATTTCCTTGATATTGCAATTTGTGCAACTGTTGATACTGCTCGTCACTTCATTGAGGTACTTGTTTGCTTTGGTTTTGTGAATATTTCATAGTTGTGTTTAGTTCTCCCCGTTTTATAATTCACATTTTTTACTCAGGCGTCAAGTTGGAGGCTCGAGGATGCAATGGAACTCTTTTATGTGGGTCTTAGTAGTGCCTCCTCTCCGGCCCCTGTCACGGGAGACACAGGTGATAACATTTGTCTGCTCGTTTTGTTATTAATTTGACACTATTAGTCTCGATAAAATATGTTCAATATAGGCGTAGAGGTAGTAGTTGGTGGTGGAAACTGGCAAGCAGAAAAACATGGAAAGGGAAGAAAAAAATGTAGGAGACCCCTTACTGATGTCGGCAATCTTCAAACTTTAAAGGCAGCAGGAGTAAAGCCAAATGTTGAGATCTCTAGACCGGTTACAAGGTTAATTTGGTTTCCCCTCTGTGTGACCCTTTTCAATCCCATGACATTTTAGCATTTCTTCATTCTGCATCTCTTTTTTGTTGCCAATAGGAATTTTGGTGCCCAATTGCAAGCCAGGCCACAGACAGGATATATGATGGTAACAAGCAGTTTTCAATCTTGGAGACCTATCTTGACTTTGAAATAGCCTGGTTTTTTCAAATTATTTGCTGACTTCTGAACTTTTTTTGTAAGAAATTTGAGAATGCCGCTAATGGTATTCAACTTGTGACCAATAAGGTTTTGCCACTGCTAAAATAGAAGGTGCCTACAAAGCAAAAATCCCAACAGGAAGTGATTGTGATTTGCCATTTGGCCTTTTGACATGGAAGGGAAGAAAGTGAACCATAAAATCTGATGATGACTTCTTGGGCCCAACAAGGAGGAAGAAATTTTCCACTACAACTTTGATGTTGAATGCGAATTATTAGTGTTGTTTGGATCTTGCATCAGCATTGTAAAGTGCTTTAATGTGGGTTGTATTGTGTATGTTGGTTTTCCAGGTTGCTTGTGGATTGGTGGCTGATAAGATGCCGAAGGACACGAGATATAGATGCCGAAGAACAATATCAACTTAAGCTGAGGGAATATAGTATGCTCCATTTCAATTAATTCTCAGCAGGCAAGCTAATATTGCTTCATAACAACCTTTTCTATAAAAACAACCAAAATCACATTAGTATAAATGTAAAGGAGTTCGAGAGTAGGTCGTAGAAATGGAAATTTATGGCAAAAGAAACATCTTCCCCTAAAACAGACACTAATCTTCAAGTTACAGACCAACAAAAACCTAATTCTTAATCACATTCTTGTAGTTGCCCAACAACAAATTTTTCTTTAACTGTTTGCTTCACATTAGAATGGTTCCAAACAAAGTTTTGTCTTGCATGTACAAATCTGATCCAAAAGTAGTCATCGAACTTTTAGATTACATAGAGAGAATCAATATGAAATTTGAATGGTGTAAAACAAATTATGAACTGAGCTATTGTATTTGACAGAATCTGGAATAAATTAGGCCTGAATTCAAATCAACTTAGTGTAATTTAAGGAAGCTATGTAATATTACATATGTAAAGGATAATAGTTGTTATAAAGGTAGTTTCTATATAAATGCTTATTCTCTTGTATGTGCATTCTGGACATAGAGTGATGTTAACTACTAAGATGGAAGCTGATTAAAGAGCATGTTTTGAACATGAGCAGTATGGGGATGATAAATTGATTATCATGTATATGTTGTGGAGGCAACTAGCATATTGTTCATGCTTAACCAATTACAATATCTTGATCATCATCAATTAGAGAAAGTGATTTGATGGGATTTTGTAGTGATGTAATGTGTGAACCTATCTATATTGAATAATTTTTGAGCTTCTTTATTTTTCTACTATGTATAGTGAGTTTCTGACAATTTGGTCTGGACAATATATATATTTTTAGTAGATTTTATATAATAAGGTATGTTTATTATCCTTTTTAGGGCTTTAACTCATAAGCTATAATAGTAATCATAAGACCAAGTCAATTAATTATAAAATCATGTGCTTCCATTGTTTAAGTTGACTAGTTCATAGTTTAATATGATTGGTGGAAACATTTGCTTCCATTGTTGTTTGATTAAGCAATCTTGAACTTTTGTATTATTTTGAAGGAACAGTGTTTGTGAAATGTGAAAGAATTTATTTATTAATTTTAATTCTAGTCAATTGATGTCATGCTCACTAAGATTTGAACTTCTGCTTGTAGATATCCAGCTTTTTCTAAATTCCTCTATTTCCTTATAGTGCACATATTCTTCTGTTTAGTGACTGATTTTCTAATTCCTTGTATTCCTCTGCTGATTAGGGACTGACCAGAATTGTGATTCATATAAGAGGTTTTAATTTTAGGTGCACTATAAGATGATGTTTCTATTTACTGTTGCTAAGTGGTTGTGTTGCCTTCTGGTTTTGTTGCTGAATTATAAATGTTTTCACATGTTTTCTAGGTTCTAAAGCATATGAATTGCTCAAGAGAAGCACGATTTGAGCAAAACTTAATTAACTTTGTGGTGGTAGAACAAGTAATAGATTGATGTACATAAAATATAAGGCCCATTTAGTATGTTGTTGATATCGGGCTGGAATCAAGAATAATAGGAATGGGATCAAGAATCGGAAAAGGCCTTTCCTAGAACATGTAGTTTGGTATTTTGTCAAAATGAACCATTCTTGATAATTAGAATTTAACCGATTGATTGTAAGCATTGGATTGATTTAGCTAATAAGTAATGACATATAAAATTCTCTCCTATACGAGGGAACTTAAATAGTTAAATTTCAAACTAAAAAAGAAATCCAAAACAATCTATATTGGCGCCAGTACCTCATCTTTCGTTATTTTATGGAGGAAAAATGACTCTCTAAGATAATAGTCTATAGGCCCAACAAAGCTTCATCATAGTAGGCCTAAAGTTGTGGTTATATATGGGCCTTATAGGCCCAATTAGTCAATTGCACGAGGAGGAATTTAGAAATCTCACTACCTTCAACAATGTTTTAAAATTTTCGCTTAGACACCATCTAGGCTCCGCCCAAGTTCTGAAAGGTCTTAGCAATAGCCCACCTAACTTTTTTGTCCGTCCGAACCCATCTAGGCAACCGTTTAGGCTAGCTAGGCGCCTGACACCTCCTCGAATTAATTTATATAACACTCGAATTAGGATAGTTTTACTAATTTATCTTCATAATTGGTTGTCTTATCTTGGAATATATATGACTATGTTGGACTCACCCCCTATACATATACACTTATTAAAGTTTTTTAGCCTCATAGAGTGTTAGCCATTTTTAGTCAAAGGCCATAGTCTCAAATTTACTTGCATTAGCTACCGTACACCCTAAGATTAAAATACCTGTTTCATTTGCTACTTTACGATCTTGTCGTTTCAAACGTTCTCAACCTTGGACATGGTTTGGAATCTCACTATATAGGATTTAAGATCCAACCCACTATGTATGATCTTATCTTTGTTTATTTGTTTCATAGGGGATATTTATGTTATTACAACAAAAAAGTAAGTATTCAAACTCGTAACTTAGTGATTACAGATGTCATCACCTGTCAATTTTGGCTATCTTGTGAGGCTTGACACGTTGATGATTTAAACGCTATTAAGATGGTTAATGGATCTTTAGATGAGGTGATAATGTGCTGACTTGAAAGACCAAACAAATTTCTATTCTGTCAAACACAATTTAAGAGGTTTTGGTAGTCTTGACTAGGGCAAAAAGTGATCAAAGATGGAAAAAAAATCTCTCATTTTGGTTACATGTGCAGAGCAAAAAAAGAGGAAGGCAAGATTAGTGTTGATTGTCAAGAAAGGGAAACCAAACATGACTTGCCTTGCAAGGGCCTCAATAGTCAGTCCTTTTTAACAAACATATCCAAATCCAACCAATCATCCAATTATAATAAGCAAAAAGCACTTTGCTGTTTGATGATCTAAACAAGTGGGTCTTCTCAACAAACACAACAAATTCTCATTCCTTTTAACACCTTTCCTAATTCAATCACACAACCAAATGATCAAGCAAAAACCCGAAAACGACGTGATCAAGATTAGAAAAAGAGACCTAGCATTATTGCTAGTTTATGATGCCAAATGCCAATCATTCACAAATCTGCAGAAGGATAAGAGGGAAAATAAGGGAATTTGTACACCACACACCATGATTGGGGCAACCTGGCCCCTTTTGGAATATCATCTTAATATATGGAATTTGACCCTGTTCAGAACTGGAGAAACCATCTACCTAAAATGTACAGCAAGGATTTAAAACAAATTCTAAAAATGGGCAAGTTGCTAGAGAAGGCAACATAAAAATGACAAAAACAGGTATTTTCTACATTAGCACATCCTGAATCATATCATCTCTGTCCTTGGAGGTTTTACAGATTGAAGAACTTGGGATAAGTAGATGATGCAAGTAGACTGGTCATGCAGAAAACAACAGACATACATAATGAGGTAAAACCAAGATATTACACTTAAATTAGCACATTCAACCTTTTAAGGTTGGCTTGTCATCCTAGGAGTTTCTTCTCATCTAAAAGAAAGCAAAGATAAAAATAAAAAAAAGACATAAAAAGAGAGCCACCACATATTGAAACCCACCCATCTTTTTTCTTCATGTATTTCTTGAGCTATGCCATTTATCCCAAACCCGAAAATCTCAAAAAGACTAAAAATCTATTTGCCCGTTTTCAAGCAACTGACTTTCGCTGAAAGCTATGTACAGGAACAGTTCAAGTCATCCCTAGTACGCCTACAGTTCTTTGAACGCTAATGAGGAACTCAAAGGGGCTTTTAAAAGCTGCAATTCTTGATGAAATCATACGTTCGCGGATTGTGAAGGAAGACGAGGATGATTGTGTTCACCTTCATATGTAACAATAAGCATTGACGGATCATCTAAGCACCTTTCAACATGCTTTCTTGCAGGGCAGCCTCTCACACTACTACACTTATAATAACCCCTGCAAAAATCATTGTGTTGAAGACTTGAAGTAAGACCACAGATCAACAAGCTCAGACCACAGAATTAAATCGTCTAAGAAAATTAGTCACGAATTAATTTATGCTCTCTATCCATATTGCATGTGTTTGTAATAGTTATTTGGCATTTATCAGAAGTGAAAATTAGCGCAAGTTCTTATTATCAGTCTATCTTGATAAACTAAAGGGCCTGGTGATATTACTAAAGTTTGAAAATATAATTCAATCCACCTCGAGACATTCCAGCCTCAATAATACAAGCTTTTATCCTATTTGGGACTGTTTATTGCTTCCTGGTGAAAGACATTTCAGTTGAGTGAATTAGATGAACCGAATCAGGAAAAGTGAAGGCTGATAAAAAGAAGGTTCACAGTGTAGCATCAACTTGCAACAAAGTCACAGATATTCCTCATGGTTGTCACTACAATCAGGAGTGCCCTTATTGAAGAATTTCCCACTTTATTGACTAAAATTTATTCCAGCACAAAAATGCAACATATTGTTCAAAATACAGTTGGCAAATGCAAGGAATCAGATTTAAGCACCAATTAGATCTTTGTTGAACTTATCATTATCAAACTTGGAATCAAGAATATGTCTGTGTTTATAAATATGGAAACTTAATTGGATGAAAAACAAGTTAAGACCCAAATTACCTTGGATGAGGTGAACCTTTAATCGGCTTTTGTCCATACTTTCTCCACGAATACTCATCTGGTGGGATATCTGCAACCTTGTTACTTATGGCAGGGACTTTAATTGATCTCTTAATCCTGTGTTTTCTGCATTGAAAACATAATAGCAACACCACATCTTAGGTCACGTAACAAAATTGCACAGAAAAAAGTTGAATAAACTTTTCTTGAACATAGTTTAAAGTCTAACCTTTTCTTAGAGCAATGACACTTTCCAGTGCTCCCACATCTCAACATCCCGTCTTGCCCTCTTGCAGAACACCTCTTTCTGTGCTGATTTGGATTCTGATCAGATGATTGTGTTGCTCGGAATAAGCTAAACCCGTTCCCATTCCCATGATCCAAGTTAGCCACACTTCCATCCAAACTCAACGAAGATATGAACGACCGAGTGGACGACATAGTAGGCGTACAAGTAGAGCTGTCAAAGTTAAGATTTACGCCGCTGTTGCTCTTTCGGTACCAAACCTCAGCCGGATTCTTTAACTGCTGTCCTTGAATCATAAACCTCTGCTGCTGAAGATGCTCATGCTGTTTCTGCAAGAACTGGTAATGTGTGGATGAAGCTGGATGGGCGAGCTGGAGCGGCGATTTCCCACTTGAGCTCAACACAAGAGACGGGTAATTGCCCAAACACAGAGAACTCTTCCCGGTTGCTGAGCCATTTTCTTGATTCCTAATCTCATTTAAGTTGGCTTGTAGGAGTTGGAGAGGCTGTTTGGCTGATTCATCAGGGTTAACAGTAACCGGGCTTTCGAGGAATATGTTTTGGGGGAAAGGGGTCCTAGATTTCCTTAACCTAAATCTAGCATTGCCCAAACCATTGTTGAGAAGAGTCACAACATTCTTGAATTTGGCCACCGAATGGCCAGTTTCAGCCATTAAAGCCCTCTGCTGAGCTTGATCTTGGGGTTGGGATATGATGCTAAGAACCCTATGACAGCTCTCCACAGCTGCCTTGTTGGCTTCTTCAACTCCTTCCATTTCCTAAAAAATTAGCCTACCAGTTCTAATCAACCAATTTCTTCGAAACCCTAAAATAATTCCTGAACCAACAGGCAAGAAGGCATCACAGGGATTTGATTTTCAAAGGGTCCAAACAACTGCAAAGAAATCAAACACCAACATAGAAAAGAAGTTAAAGTATTCACACACAAATTTTGACACTCCCAACTTCTCAACTGTTTTAGTATGAGACCCAGAAGATCAGATTGAAATGCAGATAAGAGAGAGAGACACCCACAAAGAGATCAAGCTCTAAAAATCCAAATTCCAGCTCATTAGGGAGGATTATTAAAATGGAAGAAAAAGGAGTTAGGAAAGAGAAGGTGAAAGAAGTAAAGAACAGACCTTGGTGGTGTTAGCAAGACTTGAAGCCCTTTTTCCTGTCAAACCCTAGATTCTCTTCGTCCCACTCATCCATGGCTTTGCTTTGAAATTTGAAAGAGTTGGGAGGTGTGAACGAGAAGACTTTTGCCTTAAAGCCTTTGTTGCTGGTCTCTTCACGCGGCCAAAAGAAAAGAAAACTCACTGAGGCAGCTCAGCAGCTCTCATATATCTCTTCCATCTTTATGCTTTTCTATTTGCACACCCAGCAACCTCAAAATGAATAAAAAGGAATAATAAAATGGAGAGAGAGCAAAAAACAGAAGTCCTCTAGTTGGAGAGAGAGATGCTCCAAATTCAACACAAACAGAAAAAAGAGAGGAGGAGAACAGTATAAGCCTAGAAAGAGAAAGTAGGTGTGTAGATTTTTAGATTTTTGGAATACTATCCTTTGTTGAATATGTGAATTTTTACAAAATCATGTCAACTAAAAAAAATCCTTCATTATAGTTTTGTTGCAATAATACCCATATGCTCACATATAAACCAAATCTTTGAAGAAAAATGGTAAATTTGGGTTAAAGATAAATTTTGGGTTGCTTTTCAATTCAAGGTAAAAGGGTATTTTGATCGAATCTTATATGGACAAATAACATTATGGTAAAGGTTAAAAAATTTGAACCACTCAAACCAAATTAAAAATTATTTTATTTATTTTACTTTTTTACAGAGGTAATTATAAAGTATGCTTGCTAACAATTTGAGCAGATTTGACTTTGTACATAGAGCGAATCACGATTGAGGGGCAATAGTGGATTAGTAGGAGAGGGCGAGCCGCCTCGCCCTCCCACTAGCTCTCTTTGTCCCTTCAGTTCTTTTAGCTTTTACACTTTGTTCTCTCTTCTTTGTCCGGTTTCCTACGGGAGGATGGCGCCACCTTCTTTCATTGGGTTGTTCAGACATACCCTCCTTATTCGGCCTGGGGCAAGGCCAATGGTGATTCTCCATTCTACTTCTGTATTTCACTTTCGTGTTCCAATTAATTGTATAAATACTAAATTAATATTAAATAATTATATTTATATTTCAAACAACTATATGTATAAGCGTGCAAATTTTTAGCTTGAAAATCATATTATACAATTTTTAAAAATTAAAAGGATACTATTTTGTACAAATATCATTCTCTTAATTTTTAAAAATTTATAATATAATTTTTAAGATAAAAATTTGCACACGTATGCATATAGTTGTTTATAATATAAATATAACTTTTAAAAAAATTTAACATTAATTTAATATTTATATAGTATGTATTCCCGTACCTTTTACGAGTTTTTTTTTTAAATAAAATAATAATAATAATAATATATTTTCAAATATATTTATTATTCGAGAAAAATAATCGTGTAAATACTTAAATATAAATTTTTGTTATGATTCGCATAAAAATATTGGATTATATTAATGACCAAATTGGCAAAGAGATTGTTAGTAATATAGGGTTATAAAGATAATATTCATTTAAGATATCTTAGTTAAAATAATGATTTTATCTAAAACTAAAATGTATATTCTAGAATTTGTATGATAGTGTAAAAAATATCTTAATAATCTTCCAATCTATCATATTCAAAAATAAAAAATTATTTAATAATGAGAATTTCTATCTTATATTCTAAAAACATGGATAAGAATTTACCATATTTAAAAATAAAAGATTAATTTTTTTAAAAAAATAAGTGATATGATCCAATCTAAAAGTGACATGTGTCATTTAATAATTTAACACCCGCTTTAGGTTATAATTATGATAGCTAATTGGAACACAAAAATGAAACAGAAAGTGGAAAAGAGGATTATCATTAGGGGCCAGAGTGTATACATCTTGACCCCCAAATCCTGAATGGACGAGAGTTCACTGGGTCAATGTTGTTGTGGTAGTATTTTAAACTTCTTTAGATTAAATTTTTTTTATCAAGGTAATAGTTTGAGCTCTATATTTTTATTTTATTTTTGATAAAAGTTTGAACTCTAAGTAACTCCATTGGATCCTCCAAGTTGATTTTTATAATATACTCCGTCGAATGTTATCAAACACTTTTTAGACATTTCCATATCAATATTCGGACAATGTTGTGAAAATTCATATAGTTATGAATTGTAATATTCGACCTTGTTTTGGGTAGGAAAAATGATTTTCTTGAGGTACAAATATCGAGTTCTTGACCCGCAATTATCCCGTTTTAGTAATCCGTTTGAAAACCTCCTATCTAATTACAAGTTTATCTATAAATTAAGAATTAGCTAAACACCGAATTTTATTTTTATTTTTAAGTCCTATATATATCTTCTTATATATATTTATTTATGTACATGGGTTCAGTTACCTTAAATCTAAAACCATATCTAGCCTAATCAAAGTGAAATCCTATCCTTAACCCCAAAAAAAAAAAAAAAAAAAAATCTATCCTAATTGATGTAACTTGTCAACGCCCCTTTTTAACCCAAATCATCGCCCCCCCCCCCCCCCCCCCGTTCTTCCAACCTTCATGTTCTGCCAATTTTCAATTTCCACCGCATAAGACAATTGCTGCTTTAAAGCCCCGAGCGCTCGGTGACGTCGCCTCAACTCCCTCGTGTAGATCGGAGAATCTCGCAGTTCTAGTTTTAGTTCCAGGGGATCGCTAGTCGCTTTGAGTCGGTGTTTCCTCCGTCGAGACTTCGTCGCTGCAAGTCGCTCCGAGCGGTCATTGTTGTTCTTGTTGTATCATCAGTGATCGCTGACGATTAGTTAGCGGTGAGTTCGATCGCCTCTCTCATTCCCTCATAATTTTTGTGCGTGGCTTACTTTGTTAGTTTGGGGGTGATCACTGTGACTCGGGTTTGAATCGGGTATAATATAGTTTTGTTGTGGCTAGGTACTTAAGTTTGATCGATGGTTTGGGGTTGGATTGAAGGGTCCGGTGCTTAGAGTACGTAAACATGTTTGATTAATTTTAATCTAGCTCGTTAAAGATTGTTGGGTTCTAAAGTCTTAGGCTTCAAATAAATTAATTAGATATGTTTATCCAAGTTAGATTAGGCTACGTAGTTTGTATCCAAAGTGAGTTTTTATACGGTTGCTTATATATAAAGTTGGGTTGTGGTTGATGTGTTTATAAGAATATATATATTGTCTACTGAATCAACTTGGTAGGTAGGTGATCTGATCACTTTTATTTTAATTTACTAGGTAATTAGTTGACTTTAATCAGATTATATAGTTATATTTTGTGCGGTGCGCCAAATATTGGGTATATTTGGTTATGTTTAATTAGTTCTGTCTAGAGTAGTGGTTTTTCAGTCAAATCGATAGGCTTCGGGTTTGATCTTTAATGTGGTAGTTTCTTTACACTCAGTGTTTACTAAATTTTTTCGTTATGGCGTTTAGGGGATCTCGTTTGTTCGAATTCTTAGCTTTCCGCGTTTGTCAGAAACACTCCATTGAAGGTAAGTCGTTTTTCGACTTGCTCGGTTCTTTTCTCCCTTGTTAGATTGCGTATCGTTATTGTAGGGCGGGTTTTGGGAACTAGTCCCGAATACCTTTTAAATTGTTTTGAACTCCTTGTGTGTTGTGTGCGTTAATGATTTTAAATGTATTTTATCGGAAATTATTTTGGAACGTTTTCTCTGTGTTGGTACCGTTTCCGACACGGCCCATTGTAGCTGGTGTTGAGGAAGAGTTGGCTACTTTGACCCGTGTGACTGGGAAAATCGTACCCCTTCAAACGAAAATTATTATTTGTGTGTTTTTGGCAAGCGCTCCAGTGGAGGCTTAGCCCGGAGTTAGAAGGGAGATTGGGAAGTGGAGTGGGAGGGCCTGCCTCTGCACTCGGCGCGGTGATGAGCGCCTTGGAAGTCGGATCGTGGACAAAGGAAGAATTGCATTGCTGTGTGATTGTGATTGTGATTGTGAATGCGTATGTGACTTGTGTGACTGATATAACTAATTTAGGTATTGGCCTTTAGAGTTATGATTGCGATTGTGGATTTGTATGCTGACTTTAGATAAATGATTTCAAAGCGTTCTACAGTTTCCATATTCTTTCTAGCTTGGTAGATTAGACGCTGACCCTTCGGGGAACATTTTTCAGTTCCAGGTATGAATCAGGGAACCGTGCAGGAACCGAGGCAAGATGGCGGGCCGGAGCGGTAAAGAGCGCGTGTCATAGTGGGATCGGTTTTTATTAGTTATTTATAATAGTTAGGATGTTGATTTTGATATTTGTTAGACGGAGTTGGTATTGTGTTTTGTTTATTATAACTTTGTTCGAGTAGTTCAGTCAGTATGCGTTGGGACGTATTTGATTATTTATAATTTTCGGGGATTCATGCATGATACGTTTTTCTAAGTTTTACTAAATAAAGGTTGGATGTTTTATTATGTTTTCTCGTCGTGCCCGAGTTGTAAGGTCCTACAGTGTAGTTGTCAACCTAAATAATAGTACCTGGTAAGGTCTATTCCCCAGTAGCGCCTCGACGGAAGTCGGGGTGTTACATGAATGGTTTTATTACTTCGGTTTTTCTAAGTGCATAGGTTAAGAATTAATTTAAGAAACTAAAATCCTAATTAAAAACTAATAAACTCTATTAATAAATAATTAAATCTAAATAAATACTCACTCCGTTTTAAAATAGTTGTTCATAGACAAAAGTGCACATATATTAAGGCAAAAAAGTTCTTCCAAAAATATCCATATGAAATAGTACTTTCTACTTCTAAAAGTTGCTTTGGTAAAAATATATGTTTAATGTGGTTTAATTATTAAGTGTATAAATGAAAAAAATTATTATATGAACAACTATTATGAAACAAGAAAAATTGTCTATATAGAAATCTATTTTGAAACGAAAAAAGTACTATAATTTATAAATAAATTAATATTTTTAGTTTCTTAACCTATTCCATATAAAGAAATAGCCCAATAAATGAAGTGCAGTTTTCCGCCTCTTTTTTGATCTCTATGACCAGATTTTCCAAGTAGAGGTCCCCATTTAACACATTGCCATGCATATCCTTGCCTCTTCCAGTCTCTTCTTAAATTGTCATCATAAATCAATTAGTTATTGGATAATAATAGTAGTAATATTTATTACTTTAATTGTTGAATTGACTTTAGGAGCAAATGTTATCCCCAGCCCCCCACCCAATTTGAAGCAAGTATTACAGCCTAAAACAAAGACCATTTATGACCACCAGTCAATATTTTGATTTTTGGCTGTTGTTTTGCACTACATGAAAAAAAATGAGCTCAAAATATATGTAGACACCTGAACTTGTGAAAATTGACCACTTAGACACCTCACTTTTATTTAAATCGATTGAACACTTGTACTTAATAATTTAGACCAATTAAACGCCTGATTGCTGATGTGTCAAATCGCGTGATGTTCACACACTTTCACGAGAGTGAGGGATGATGCTTAAGATTTTTTTTCATTTCCTTTTTTTCGTCTATTTTCCTATTTTTTTATTTCTTTTTTTATTTTCCTTTTTTGAGAGGATTTTTTACTTTATTTTTTTATTTTTCTTCTACCTTAACAAGATGGTTCAATTTCATTTTGTTTTTCCTTTTCTCTTCTTTTTTTTCTTTATTCCACGACAAACTTCTACTTTTCTTTTTTCTTTTTTCCATTTTTTTCTTCTTCCTTCCACGTTCAATTTCTACTTTCCTTCTTGACCATTTTTTTTTTCTTTATTTTTTCATTCCTTCTTCTACCATGAACGTTGTATTGGAAGCTCCAATGGACGGCTATGGCAGATCTGGCCCCGATTGTAAATAGTGAGCACTCCATGGAGATCGGATTTGGTTTAATCCGACGAAGTCGTCTTCTACCGCGAGTAGTGGGAAATTGAAAAGCTCGGACGGAAATATCTTCGAGGTGGACGGGGCTGAGTCGTTCGAGATGGTGAAATCGTCAATCGAGATGGGTCGGGGACAGATCGGGCTTGTTTCTCCTAGATCTGGCATGCTCCTCCTAGATCTGGCTTGTTCCACCATTAAAGCCCCCTTTTCGAGCTTCTTCAAACCCTATCAGATCTCGCCCAAATCTATGCCGAAAGCCTCCAAATTTCACAACCTACAAAGCCAAATCATGCCACTGTAGTCGACCCATGAGCCACCGTAGTCGGCTCCGATCTCCGACGAGCCAAAATTTGCTCCCATGGGAGACGAGCTTCGTAGCCTTCAATGGGAGAGAGCTTTTCATTGGGAGAGACGAGCTTCTGGGCAAGTTATTTGCCAAATCTTTACTTTTTTCTTTTTTTTTTTCTTTTAATAATTGATTTAATTAACCTTTAAATTTTTTGCTTATGTGGCAAAATAAGACCTTTAAAATTTAACTTATGTGGCAAAATAAGCTTATGTGGCACACATTTGGTCAAAAAGTTGGAATATGTCAGCCGCGTGTATTACACGTAACGAGGACATCTGTGAAGAGGTGCTTAATAGGTCCAAAATGTTAAGTACAAGTGTTCAATCGGTTTAAATAAAGATGAGGTGTCCAAGTGACCAATTTACACAAGTTCAGGTGTCTACATATGTTTTGAGCCAAAAAAATGACCTTTCCCATCCAGTTTGATCGATTAGTGTCACTTTATATTTTAACCGGGGTAATTCTTTTCTTTTCATGATTCCATTACACTAGGTATTTGAAGTGCACTTTCCGCACAAGTACAAACCTAAATTCCATCTTTCGTTTAGTGTATCATGTAACAAAACAATGTTACTTTTTATGTCTTTTTGAACAAAACCATATATATTCTCCTTTTTATGATAAAAAAATAAATTTTTTGAAAAATTTAAAATATCGGGTTTTAATAACATGTTTATCGACATTACTTTTTGCTTGAGGTTTTTATTTTAAAATATTAAAAGAGAGGTATATATGATGGAGATGTAATGCTTAGATTTTAAAATCAAATATCAACTTATTTGAGATAATCATAAGTGTGCCAAGTCGTAGATGGCCAAGAATTATTTCAGTTGTTTGTAAATAATTAAATAAAATGACTATTATGACTTTTTAATCTTTAAAAAATTTATATTTTTTTATATTTTATTTTTATTATTTATAGATATCGAATATGATTATATTGGACATATTTTATATTAGTAATTTTTCAGATGTTTGAAAATTTCTTGATAATGGTAAGATTAGATATGATTCTTTATGATGTGAAAGAAAGACAAAGACAACGTGAAAAGGTAAAATCGTATGAGATTATCAAAATTATTTGATAAACATGCCCTGAATATGTTAATCAATTGTTATCATAAAGTGCTTATATATGAGTTATTTTTTACACATTTCCCTTTCTTTCTTAAATTTTTTATGCATATTATAGGAAGTCGGATTCATGAAAATGTCCGCCAGTTAGGGGCCCACAACGGAACCAACTAGTAGCCGTTATAGAGACAACCAATTACTTTCATCCACGTGTAGATGAGAACGCCTAATGTGCACCGTAGGATGACACCCTAACGCGAAAAATGGGTCCCACAAGTTGACTTTAGTGGCCCATCCCCCTCCTCACGCTCTCTTTCCTTAGTGTGAGGCCACGCGCTCGGCTATCCTTGTCACGTGTGGTGCGCATCACCAATATCAAGCTCATTATGAAGAGCATACATAGTCCAATTTGATTAAAGATTTTGATTAACTAATAATTGTCCATTTGTGCTAATCTACGTGTTAAACAAGTGATCACAACAACATGAAATCCAAAACTGTTTTCTACGGACTATTATCTTACAAATACATAATCCAATTTTAATTAGCCAATCAATTGTTCAAAAATTTTCTAGGCACGTGCATGTTTGCCAAATCGCGGAGTTCCGGTTAGGCCACACCTAAACCAAAATTTTACCCTCTTTGATTTAAGTGATTTTCTGATTTGCCGGTTTCAGTTCCAGTTTTGATTTTGACGGTTAAACCTCTTTTTTCGATTCAATGAAAAAAATTGGCCCTTGAAAGATAGACAAGAACCCGGTCGGGTTCTCAACCTCGACCGAGTTCTTAAAAAAATTGGCCGTTGTGACCGGTTGACCAGACAAAATGGCGGTTTGAACCGCCCCAAACCCCCTTATTTGACGGTTTGGGGTCTGGGCCAGTTTGGGTCCGACAAGGTTTAGGTTTTGATCGGTTTGAACCGGCCTAATTTATCGGTTTAAAACCGAACCGGCCCACTTCTAATTATGCTGCATCTTCATTTAAAAGCATCTTAGTGGATTTGACTCTTTTGTGTGTGTATGTGAATCGATCGTCACCAAAATTCGATTTCTTTTTAATGTAGAATGTTATAAAGTTAATGGAATCATCATTCGGTGTGTTAAAGCTTAATTGTAATGTGCAACATGCATTATTAAGCACGACCATAAGATTTGGCTTTTTATCATTGTGTGTAAAAAACTAAAAATGGATCGATCGTCACACGTACAGATTCCATTTCCCTTTGGCGTAGAATATTGGAAAGTAATTCACATGTTGAAAAAGCTTATATTATTATTAGGACGATCATAAAAAGTTTTTTAGGCAACCCTTTTGGTCTCAATCAACAATCTTCTCGATCATACAAAGATTGTAATTCAAGTCTTTAACACAGTATACATCAAGGATCATTCATCTAAACTTTTCCTCAGCTTATAATTTATTAATACATGTCAAATTATTTGCATTAGAATTATATGTTTAATTTTTAATAACAAACCTTATAACTTACCATTAAATTATTATTTACAATTTAATATGACGAACATTTTTATAGGGTTTAATTTTTATGGGAATTTATATATAATATCTTACATATATATGAATTTGTCAATCGTAGGCATTAAGAGCTATGATTAGGGTTTAGAAAATGAGCGCACTTTGAGAGCTGTAGATAAGCATCTCCATCAATGAACTTCCAAGTTTCTTAAAACCCCAACAAAATAGTAAAACTGTCAGACTTTGTTAGTAAAATTTACAAATCAAACTTCTTATTTAGTCAACTTCTAAAACTTATGTGGTATAAACTCACTCTTAAAAAGTAAAATAAGAACTTTGATCTAAAACTCATTATTGTAGATGCTCTTAGACAAAGCGATATGATACCATAGAGAAATCTAATAGAGTTACGTGAAATATCTATTATCAAATGAGAAAGTGTATTTAATTAAACATATAAGAGGTTGGTAACGATTATAAACAATATGGAGTATAGAATACATCTTCTTGCTTTACTACATATTTAATAAATAAATTTCACAATGATCCAATCAATTGCTTTTACATAAAGAGGAGGATATTTGCCTCTCTATCTTTTTCATATGGGGCTATTTTTTGAGAGAAGAGAAAGTGAACAAAATTGCATGCTTTTGAGGCACATGCAGATGATACTACTTTTATATAGTATGAATCGATATGTACGTTATTCACTCCATCCATTTATACAATTATACTTGTGCTATCCTGATTAAAATACGGGCCGGGGTAAATTGAAAGTTAAGTGTTAACTAATACGACATGATCAAACGGATTTAGGGTGTAATCTGTAAATTAATTATCTACTTTTCCTTGTCGAGAAAACTCTCCGATATCGACTTTCATCACGTGCTTTTTTTTTTTTGGAAATCATTTCGTTGTTGTGCATGAACTTTCACGTTGATGTATATGTACATTTTACCAATTACATTAGATCTACACTCGGCGACATCATGTGGTAACTGGCCAATAATTAGACCAAAAAAGCGTATATATAAGTGTTGGTCACGTTCATGAATGATTATAAGCTTATAACGCTTCTTAAGAATGATTCTAAGTTGCAATATAACTCTTCTTATTGTTTAATTTTAGGATAGCATCCATACATGTTATTTAATTGTACCAAGAAGGTCAAGTTTTTTTGGTCGGAGATTTAAAGGTTTGATTTAGGAGTTTTTGATGGTGTTTGTCGACTATTAACAATTTTTGTTTGCTTTTGTAGGGGTATCGATAAAACCCAAAGTCGTTGCTTGGAGACAAAAGGGAAGTGTAACTTGGATGGTCATATTCACTGTATTAGCCAGTGATATTCATGTAACTAGGTGGTCGTATTCACTGATAGTCGTGTAAATAGTGATATGTAAAATGGGTGGTCATATTCACCACATTACCTAGTGACATATTCACCACATTACCTAGTGATATTCATGTAACTAGGTGATCATGTTCTCTATGTTAGGAGATGATATTCTTATCAATAAATAATGATATTTGCATAGCTTTTCGATTCAACTTATGTATGCATTATAATGTAAATTGATATTCACAATTTTATATAGCAATATTTATTGAATTTGATGTGGTTGTCGAAATTATAATTAGATTATACAATTACTAATTATCATATTGATTATAACATTTATAGATATTCATTGTGTATTATGTTGATATTCATTTGGCAGAATGCGGTAATGAAGATAAAATAATTATGTCGATATCAATTAGTTAGAAAAAAAATACTATATGTAATTAAAATTAAAAACATGTCAAATTGATTGATAAACGAGGAAATACAAAATTAAAAAAAAATTACGTGATTTTTGTAGCCAGATATTGAATCTTTTTTTTTTTAAATCACCTAGTTGCTACTTTTAAGGAATGTGGATTTATTTTAGCAAATGAAATTTATTATAGTAATATTCACCCCATTTTACTTAAAATGGAACATCAAATCTCACCGTTAATTATAGCTAATCCAATGTACTACATTCACCCTCACTTTCCACTATAAACACCTTTCTACCGGAACCTCCCCTATATATATATATATATATATATATATATACAATTTTCTAAAAAATGTTAGGTGGTGAGATAGGGCCTACTGGCCTAGCATCTAGACGGTTAGTCGGGCCCTAGGTGGGATCTTGGCGGATTGGTATGGTTTTTTTTTTATATAGACTTATTATTTATAATTGGTAAGCATTTATAAATAAAAAATAATCTTATAATGATATCTTTGTATAAATTCAAGCCTAGAGTGCCTATAAGATCGTCCAACCCGCCTGACCCTGACCCACACAACCCACCTAACTTGCATAATTTGCCTAGCCCGCCCAGCCTGCTTAGGCACTCGCCTAGCCCGCCTAGTCACCTAGAATATCGCCCAAGACAAAATCGGAACGGTGGATCATCATTCAACGCCTAGACGACTGCCGATACCGTTTTTTAGAACAATGTGTATATATGTAGTTGGCTAGATTACAACTTACAAAATCCAAATATATATGATGTCTCTCATGATATAGTATTGGAATACTCATTCTACATCGGAAATATAAAGAGAATTAATTGGGTTACTTCTTCTATTGTCAATTGATTTTAGGATGGAATCCTACTGAGATTGTGTATTGGACTTATGTATGCACGTTGCCCATAAAATTTCACATAGTGACCCACGAAATTTCACATATAAGTATGTATGAACGTACTGAATGAACACAAATTCACTCAACTGATCGAAGATATAGATCTTGAGAATACCCTTTATATTTCTAATTTTATACTGCTTTAGGCTGCAGATTAATTGGCACATAGAATGATAACGTTTAAAGCTGGTCTGCCGTCTGCATGGATCAAAAGAAGGCAAAAAAGGTAGATTAATTTGGCGATGGAAGTAGATGTAAATATGAATATAAACAATTAGAGAAATTAAAGGGGAGTATATGAAAATGAAAAGTGGATGAAAAGCAAAAGGGCAAAGAATAATGGAGAAATGCATCGGGATTCGAAGAGACAGAAGAGCAACAAACAAATATTGCATGGAGCTACCCAACACCACTTGACTTCCTCCATCTACGTTAGTGGACTTGCTTTGTCTGCATCCAATTACATTAATCTAAACATATATCATATATCATATATCATATAGGTGAGGTGAGATGACACCTACAAAACCAAACTATGTACACATCCATCACTCATGTTTTGCTTGCAATTAAATTTCTAAGTGGGGTCCTCTTCTTCATCTTATTATGAAAACTTGATCTCTTCCGTGATCTTTGATTCTTTGGTGATAGTGTCCTTCAGTTTTGGACCTAACTCTAGTGTTGGAGATATATGGAATAGTTACATGAAATTTGATAGGAGGTGTCCATGAATTCAGATTCGAATCTCCGTGACAACATGCATTTTTTTCTTTATGGTTGCCCACTGGTTCGTGAGAGCTTCGTCTTGGCTACGTCCAACTCGACTCGGGTCACAAACATGGTTTTAGCGGATGAGTCTCCTAAAGAGATTTTTTTTATATCCAATGGAGTTGATTAGTTGAACCTCAGACCTCATGGATATGGAGCAGACCGCTTATCACCTGGACCAATTCCCTGTAGTGTCACCACTCATGACTCACCTCTATCAAAGGGCCTATGCATTGTCTATCTAGATTAGAATGGCGTTGACCAATTGAATGAAGTGAACAACAACAATATTGACCCAATGTAGGATGGAGGCACGCCTAGCTTGACGCATAGGAGGTACCCGGAGAGACTCGGGACGAAGTGAAAAAAAATTCTTTTGTGAATCCTAGTTGCTTGTAGATTTGATGTTTGGATATGTTTAGCGGCCAAGATTGGGCATATCGGTCAAATGGGCCAATATTGATAGGCTTGACATGAATATTGGAAGGCCCAAAGTCTCCACTTTGTTTCTGGACATATGTCCATCAGTCCATGTGATATTATTATAAAAGACCCAAATTGAAAGAGGGTACAATGACATTAAATAACAAGGCCTAAATAAATCTTGAATGTAACAAATGAACTTGAAATAACATTACAAGGCCCAATTCAAATGCATCCAACAGAGAGCTAAAAAAAAAACTTTTGCCCTTGTCATATGCATTATGCAGAGCTGAGACTTGATGAGGGGAAGCCATGGATAAACCTTTGTTAGACCACTGCAAATCTTCAACTCTCCAGATGGAATTTGATCTACAATGTTGAATATGCTAAGACCCAAGAAGCCCTTTTTTCCGAGCATATGCCATTATCGACACAAAGAGGGAACCACATGCCAACCCTGTAAGAATTACCACCTAAAACAGTTTTCCACAAGAAACATTACAACTGTGTAAGATCATTGCCAATATTAGATAAATGAGAAGAGCAATGTAATGTTCTAAGAAGTTTTGTCATTAAACAAAGAAAGTACCCATTTGAAAAGGTGGTCATGGTGATCTCTCCATTTGTAAGGTATGTTCATGCCGAATATAGCACCCACCAAGGAGTATAGAGATAGGCACACGCTCGAGGAGCTTACAAAAAGTTCAAGCTGAACAAAGAAATAAGGTGAACAGGAGGAGCTTTTTCAGCAGTCAGAAGGTGGAATCTGTAGTGTTAAGACGTAATAAGGAACTGAGTTTTTCCTGTACCTGAATCAGCTGATTTCGGTGGCTGTCGAGCTGCAATAGCAATTACATTATAAATGGTTAAGTTCTTGGTTTTCCAAACTCAACTGACAAAATAAAATTAAAAAAATCCAGGCATGTAAAATGATGTTTGAATTCATCTTGTCTTGCTTGTTGTGTTACCTGAATATTGATATAATCTTCAGTGTCGTCTATGTATTCACGAAGCTGCACAACATTAGTACTTCTATGTCAAATCATAAAAAACGCACAACAAACATCAAGAAAAGATCAAGTGTGCGTTTGGATAAAGCATTATGTAGCACTATAAGACATGATTTTGCATTAACCCCCGCATTATAAACACAACTAAAAATATAAGTTAAATTAGAAGTTATAGAAGGAGCTTCATCTAGGAGTACTTACAGTGTTCAGCTTGTTCAGAGTACTCTCAATTTGCATGAAGTAAGCCTGGAAAGTTTTCCCCAGATGTAGTTAGTAATAAGAGGTTGCAAAAAATCTGTAAGAAAACATGAATTGCTCTGAAATTATTTCATAAATACTGTCCTAACCTCGAGCAACATCTCGAGTTGCTCAACATCACTCTCCTCGTGTGCTGTGACAGCACTTGCTCGGCTAGCTCTCGACATTTTTGTAACAGTTGTAGGCGATGCGGGATACCAGTTTGGAATAATAGGGCTAGAAAGAGGTGAAGAGTTGCCATAAAGTTTTCTTGATAAGTAAAGATCCGCCATGTCATCATCATCATCTAGAAGTTGTTCAAGCTCATCTCTAATCTGGAAGATCACCAATCGAAGCAGAAAATTGTATGGGCAAAAAAAGTCTGAAAAACAAAAACTAAGTCCAAGGCCAAAGAACTCTAAAGCATATATACCTTTTGAACCCGATTTGTCAACCTTGTCATTGCACTCTTCAATTTTCGCACCCTGTCTAGATTTCGGCTGCTGATCTGTCAAGAACCATTTCTCAAGCTCTCAGCACAAATGGTCCAACAAGAGTTATCATCAAATGATCCATCTAGTCTAAAAACATTTGCTATATTGTTAATGTAGACCGGGACCATATTTCATTATCTATGGATTAAGTAGCCTCCTTTTTCGGTTCCTCTTGTCATATAAAAGATTCATTTGGCGCATCTGTCTATCGTTCATTATAATAAAGGAACAAAACATTCATGAAATTCTCAAAAATGCTTATTGTATATAGAGTTGTGTACATTGGAAAGAATTATATGATCTAACCTTGGAAGTGAGCTCATCCAAAGCAGGATAAGTCGCCGTCTCCAACTCCGTGGTACGGGCATCCAAGAAACTGCATATACTTTCCAGCATTACCTCTAAAGCTCGGAACTCAAATGGAAAATCTACACCAATTAACAGCAAGCCAACAACAGTATCATAACATTTACAAACAAAAACACAAATGTTGACTAATTGAACTAGTATTTGTTGTCGTTCAAATTTCACCCACCATTTTCTTCACCAATTAGGGTATCATTTCGGATACCCAATTGCTCTTCCTCCTCTCCTCGGCCATCACAGGCCGCATCTGGAGAAGCCATTAGCCGCCTTTGCAACTCCTCAACAATTGGGACCACGTCATCATCCAACGGGTCTCTAAGCAGAACCTTCAATTTCACCAAAACATCAATTACACCATAGTTTAGATCAAAGCAAAATTCAAATTGCGAAATTCGATTCGTTTCAGAAGAAATTACCTCCTCTGCTGTGATGATTGCTTTGATATGCTAAACCCTCAAAAAAGCCACCACATGCGAACACCAATTCAGCATCAATTGAAACAATTAGAAAGGAGGAGAAAGAAATTGAGGAGAAATTGACCTCCAAATTGACGACAATTGCGCGTTCCCTGCCGAGAATAGTGGAAGGGTAAGAGAGCAACGGGTCGAGAATCCGGAGGTCGCGAGCGGGGATTCGGACGCGGCGCATGATCGCGTACTTGTCCAAATCGAAGACCTCGGTTTCGCCGCCCTCGCTGAACACTATCCAGCTCCGAGAAACGAGCGTCTTCTTGATAATCGGCGCGTGCTCTTCAAGCGGCACCAGGAAGCCTTCCGGCGGTGCCATTATTTTCGAATTGGGGGTGGGGAGGAGTGAGTCAGAAGTGGGAATTGGGGAGGGATATGGAAGGTAGGCCTTGGATCGCCATTAATGGGGGGGGGGGGGGGGGGGGGGTTTGTGTCTGGTAATGGTGATGGAAGATTGGGATTGCAAAATTGTGCATGGCGTGTAGTGAATTTGAGTGGCATGTGGTGGGGTTGTGCACTGAATGCGACTCCTCTCTGTAAAATTTGCATTTGAGTTTGGTTCGAAAACCAGACAAATGCTTCTCTGCTTCTACCTCTACGCGCCTATTCAAGCGCTTAATTCCACGCACTTTTCTTGTTCAACAATAGTCTCTTACTTGACTTGTTTAAATTTCGTACATTTACTTTGTTTAGGGCTTGTTTGGTTGAATGTAGGAAGTGCAATTCCTAGGAAGTTATTTTCCAAGAATTAAATTTCTATGATTCGAAATTCTATGGATTTGAGAAAATGTGTCTGGTTAAATTGTAAGCTTTAAAATTTAAAATAAAAGAATTTATGATTTTACATGAAAAATGGGGGAATTGGAACTTACCAAGGGGGACTAAGTAAGTCAACTTCCTACAAAACACAGAAAGTTCAAATTCCGAGGATTTTAAAATCATGTGATATTTTGTCATAATTTTTCAACCAAACACATTCATTTAATCTTACTTCCCATGATTTTCTAATTCATGTAATTTGAAGTGTCAACCAAACAAACACTTTGTCTTTACTAATTTATATTCTCTGATTTATAAGTCAATTAGCAAGATCAATTTATACATAAAAGAATTAGCAAGTTACCCTAAAAAAAATATAGCCAAAAAAGATCAATTTATACATAGGCAAACTTGATATCAAAAAAACAAATATCCTCCGGTCAAGTCTGACCCACCTATATATAAATCACTGGCAAATATGCATAAAACCTTGTATACACGAAAAGTTGTAGCCAAAGATGGGTAGTGTGGATAGGAATTTGATGGATCTACGTTCCCTAACCAAGAAGGAAAAAACGGGTGTACTCCAAACGCGAGTGAATGCGCGTGGGTGTGAATAAAGCGATTTTGTTTTGCGGCCAGTAAGGCCGGTCAGTTCCGTACAAGAGACGTCCAATGTGTCCAGATATTTAAAAAAGGCGGTTAATCATCGTCGGCTATTTTCGGCCTCATTTTTATTGTTTCATTTTTTTTTTAACTTTTTGGGCTGGGCTTTCAAATGTTGGGCTAGGCCCATATTATTTGCGGCCTTATTATCTTTTGTTTTTTTGCCCCCGATTCGATCGTGCAAAGTGCAACCATGAATGAAGTCTACATAGTGGGTGGGGACTCAAACCCAATGGTGGCCATAATGCTCGTACCGACCTTGCCACATGTTCCACTAAGACCGTTGCCCGTTGGCATACCATCATGAATTTAGGATGATTACTATATAGAATGCTTTAACAGGTTAGAATTCAGAATGCTTTAACAGGTTATTATCTGTAGGTAAAGTTGGTAGGTCCAATTCAGAATCCTGTGTAATGTTATTATCTGTAGGTAAAGTTGGTAGGTCCAATTTAGAATGCTTTAACAGGTTAGAATTTTGTTTTTAAAAGGATTGCTACCTTTATTTTGCTTATTAAGCCAACAATCTCCATCTACTCGGTCCATTGATACACAGGATTAATACCTTTGGTTAATTAATTAAAGTTGAACTTTGACGTATAGATAACCCTATATCTAACCTTATCATGTCCTAGTTAATAACATCGACGACGGACGTCTAACGAAAACCAAAGCAATGCAAAGTTTAATTAAAGTCAACATAGTCATGACCGTTGCCTTGAATGCTCATCATCTCGAGATGAGCTACCTTCCTCATTAATCAACACATAATACAGTACGTTTTTTTTGTCTGCTACTGGATACTATAATATCATATGTTGACGGAATTACTATAGTAATAATAAATTAATAATATAGCACGACTCCGTAAAATAAGGGGAAATGGTTCATTTAAAATTAGCGGGAAACTTATTTAGTGACGAATTAATAATGTTTGATGGATTTCGTAATATAGAAGTACTCCCTATCTATTGTACTGTCTCCAAAGAAAATTGATGAATGCTAGTACGAAATATATCATAATGAAATGGAACACAAAAAAAAGGTTTACGATCGAGATTTTAAGTTCGTTAGTCCAGTAGGTAATTATTTATAAAGACTTTTAGCATATGCTATTTTGAATTCATAATAAAAATGATCATTGATTCGTAATTTTTTTTTAATTGTAAGTAAAAACAATGACTACTACTCCCATCCGTATTAAAATTTCTAATGCTTTCACTAATTTAAAAAGTTCTCTCTCTAGCTATTTGTTTATGTTAATGGTAATACTTTATTATTTACATGTATAGTTATATACGTACTAAACACTACGTATAACGGTATAAGTAAACATGCATGTACAGTATGTAATAATTAAGTGGGAGAAGGCTAGATAAAAGTTTTTAGTAAATAGAGATGAACCAAAAATTGACACATAGAAGCGGACTATAAACAAACAGTAGATATATGTAGTGAAATTGACAACATATGATTGGTTGATTTGGTTCTACTAGCGAACTATAAATATTAATACGACGGAAATGGTTCAAAATAAATTCCAAAAAATAAAATATGTTGGACAAATTTTCAGCCAACTATAAAAATAATAGATGATATTGACAGAAATAAAGGCATGAGACGAGACCGTGTTGCCATTGTGGCCCATATTTGTCGGTTCATTTCATGTGCTACAAATACAATACAACTGGTTTCTTCTTCTAATCAAGAGAACAACATTGTGAGTTGGATGTAATTAGGTTTGATTAAATCACACTATCATATCTGAGTGGCATAGGGTGTGTTTAGGAGTACAATCGTATAGCTAGCATTTATTAATTTTTATATGTGTTGGGCTATCCGAATTTCGGCCCAAATCCGGTGATCAAAAAGTACGATTCATCATAAGGAAAGAGGCCCAAAATTGCTCGATCAAGCGGGCGTCAAGGCGTGGGTGAAACGGCTAACGAGCTCGCGACATATCCGTTGGTAACGGCTATGGTGATTGGACTATACAAGGCCTTGAGCATGGAAGAAAGGGACACATAAAAATGTACGCTTACAATCAGCATATTCATCCTCTCCTTAATCTTAATTATCGAAAAGCTAGTGTTCAATTATTCTTGTAAACCATACAAGGCGTCATCGACGTTCAAGCACCAAGCATTGTTATATACAAATCATCTCATTTTCTGCAGTTCAATCTTGTTCTTATTTACATCTTTACTGAACACTATCTTGTTTACGAGTATTAACGCGTTAGACTAGTTTTTGGTTAGGTTTCCCTTATTATAACAGGTAACGTGTTTACGTGTTGAATCTGTCCAAAACAATTGGCCCCCACTGTGGGGCTTAGCCAAAGAACAATTGTCGAAAACCGTAGACTCAATCCACACGCAAGATGGACAATATCAATGCTGCTTACAATCACATCGATGATTTTGAGAACAAGGAAATCACTCAGGATGTTGGCGGTCAACAAGCTGGGAACGTGACGGAAGGAAACGGACATAATTTTGGAGATGGAAACGAAAACCCTACCACTTCTACGGCTGATGTCGGAAGAGGGGTGACGGCGGATTCTGATGTCGTCGCTGAATTGCACGCATCCATTCTCACCCTCAAAAAGGATCTGGAAAACCAGAAAGATGCTCATGCTAAGTTGACTGAGGTATACGAAAAACATATTGAAACTTTAACTAATGAACGTAATTTGCTTCAATCTCATGTACAATCAACAACAAATCGACAACGCGTTATGAGAGCAATGGACGGCGTTGCCCGTCGATTAGATCTGGACGATCCAAATCTCATAACCCTAGAAGACGGGAGACAAGTAATTGGTTATCAGGTAAACGGTAATTCTTTAAGGGTTGTCAGAGAGGATGTCAAGGTAGTTCAACTTCGAGAACGCCTCAAGGCCCTAGAGGACCGAATCACTCAGGTCTCGAGCCCCCCACATCCGATAGCAATAGAGAGGCAGGACGGATATTTCGATTCCCCCTTTGTACTTGTTATCACAAGGGTAAACATCTCTCAAAAGTATTACGTCCTCGGCGTACCAAAGTATGAAAGGGTTACAGATCCATATCCACATATAGCCACTTTAGCTTTTAAGCAGGTAATGAATATTAGCACAATTCCTTTTGACATGAAGGAAATTGTTATGTGTTGTTTGTTCGGTAACACGTTATCCGAACCAACACTCAACTAGCACTCTCATTACCACTTGGTAGTATTTCATCTTTTAATTGCTGAGTTGGTTGACAAATTCAGGGTCAGGTTTGCAAGTAGTCGACATGCCAAGAAGCGGTCTAGTGATTTGCAGCGCTTAGTCCAAAGGACTGGTGAGTCTTCGAAAGCCTTCCTAACCAGGTACAATGAAGAGTTGATGACCATAGAAGGATACGACACGACCATAACTGTTGAAGCATATCGAAGAGGCATCTCTTCTAGTAACTCTGATCTTTACCATGAATTAACTAAGTACTCTTGCTCGAATTTTGATGAAGTATAGGTAAAGGCGTAGGCCCATGTACGGTTGAAAGAAGACGACCTCTTTTCCAGCAACACCGCCAGCCTTCACCGATCGAAACGCTGACAAGGACGACGAGAAACCAGATATGTTCCATACCCAAACTCTTCTTCCACCAAGCAAACTGTGAACATGACATCTTCTAAGGCATACGAGCGATATGAAGATTCGAAGCTAACCCCGAGATTATCTTACTACAAATTCCGAGTGTCGCTACGAAGGTGGCCAGAACGCTTAGCAACATGGGGGATACTATCAAGTGGCCAAGGAAGAGTAACGCATCTTCATACCAGAAGGACAAGTCCGAGTGTTGTGACTTTCATTTCGACCATGGCCACAAAACAGACGAATGTATCGCGTTACGGAAAGAGGTAAGTGATTGTGGCGACCAGATTTCACACTTAGCCACCAATGACGGGTCCTCTTGTCCCGTTGGCCAACCAACTCGAATGGGCATCCAATCTTCATGCTACGTGGTTTTTCCCTTAGATCATCACCAACTTGTAGGGTCCGTATAATAACGCCCGATTTCCCCTAACAATTTATACTATATCAACTAATTTAACAATTATAACAACTAAAACGATTATAAACTCACAAACTCGTAACAATAAAGTAAAAAATATGATTAATTATAATAAAACTAACAATTTATTAAATAATGGATTACATACCACTTCTTTATTTCGATGCAAAACGACCTCGTTTTGATGTCCATTGTAGGGAATTCCGTCTAAACTGCCATCTTCATCCACAAGATCCTCGTTTAGATTAACCGGATTTGAACTAGAATGTCCTTGCCCTCCAAAAAATGACAAAAAATCCGACATTATTTTCGTAGAGCTATTTGGAGATGGTATTTGGGGTGAAATGCCAAATCTACTACCGATTTCAATTTCCGGCTCTACTTCGTCTTACAGATAGCCGCGGTGAAACTCGTTTTTTTACCATTGAGAGTCAAGGTAGCAGTAGCGGCTACCGCTACCGATTTATTTTTTTTACCGTTGAAGGTAGGTTAACAACTATCGTCACATTCAACGGTATAAATTTGATTTTTTTAAACAAATAGCGGTAGCAGTCTTCAATTTAAAAAAAAAGAGTGGTAGGGCACACCGCTACTAAAAAGCCAGTGCACCCTATTAAAAGAGCGGTAGGGCACGTCACTATTAAAAAGTCAGTGCGCCGTACAACTCTAACAAGGGCTCTCTAAGTCTGCGATAAATAAACCATGGACACACAATAAGAATATAAAGTTTGATAAATTTGATAATTTTATTTTTTTAATGGATTCATCAATTTTAATTTAGGCAATAATTTTAAAATAATGTCCAGAATTAGCTAGTATCACTAGTATTGTATGTCCATGTTTGAACAAATACATATTAACCGACCCTTATAAAAAAACATATATATATATGTTTTGATAAGGTAAGAATTCATAATACAAACAGATTTAATAATCTTAGTCAAAGTAAGTATGAACAACTATGAAAAATATCTCTGAAAAATAAAAATTAAAAAGATTTGAAATTAGGGTGAGTAAAGTATTATAAGAAAGATAACGCCACGACCCCTCCTTATAAAAATAGCCTATATATTAGTGTAGTATTTATTTTCCAAAAATAAACTAGACAAAGAAATACTCCCTCCGTTTCACAATAGTTGTTCATATAGACTATTTTTCTTGTTTCACAATAGTTGTTCATATAAGAAATTTTTCCACTTATACCCCTAATAATTACACCACATTAATTATATACACGTTTCCCAAAGCAACTTTTAGGAGTATAATGTACCTTTTAATAGGGGTAATTTTGGAAGAAATTTTTTTCCTTAATACATGTGCAAATTTGTCTAAGAACAACTATTTTGAAACAGAGGGAGTATGACAGAAAAATAGCTGGAATTTTCCATATACGATAATGTGATACTCTACACAGTATGATTGATGAAATGATGGATGTGCAAAAAATACAGCCCACCTTCCATCCCCGCAGATTCTACGCGCATTAAATTTCTGTCAATAAAGACAAAAAACGGCAAAGCATATAAATAAATTCAAAACAAAACAAATTAAATTAACCGAGAAAAATTCGGGAACCTGCCTCTCTGCACATGCTTCTTCTCCCCTCTTTCCCACACAGTTTACCATTCTTCTTTGCGTGATCATTCTTCTTCATTTTTATTGGAAATTAATTGCCTTTTTTTCTCCCTGTTAAAAGAGAGAGAAGGCAAAATACCAAACCCTAGATCTCAGCAACCGATTTCCTCGCTCGCTCTCAGTGTCAACTATTCAGTGATTCCGATTCCATATTGCTGCTTTTGAAGTCCTTGTTGGTGTGATTTTGCTCTCCGTTTGCGCGTGGCTGATCGATTTATGAAGCGGCTTCACAAACGGCAGAGGATTTTCATCCTCTCGCTGCTCTGCTTTTCCGTGTTTGCTCCACTCGTTCTGGTTTCGTATAGATTGAGAACTTCCTCTCTCGAAGGTAATCGGCCTCTTCGAAGTCATTACTTGTTCGCTGTTGGATTTGCTTGTGTATTGATCTGATGATTGTTTTCGATTTTTTGTTTTCTGTGGCGAGCGGTTCTTCAGGAAATAAAGGTTTTGTCGAAGATTTAGCGAGCATTGTAAGATTGCGAATCTTCTTTTGCTTTTGATGTTCATGTACGCGGAAACTGATTTGTATTTGGTCGTTTTTTGCAGAAATATAAAGCGGATACATTACAGCTCAGTGCTATTCAGCAGGTATGAATCACACACGGCTTATTTAGCTTTGGATTGTCCAATGGAGTTGTTCAACTGGACTTTTTTTCTTTGTGTGTATGCTTCTAGGAAGAGGCAGAGGTGAAGGAGCCGAAACAAGAAATATACAGAGACCAAAGATTTTCTATACTTGGAAACAGTTCTGATGAAAGCTTCAAGGACACTAAATCTGACAGTGAAAGCAGCAATACTAGCTTAGGAAGAAAAGGTTGGCATCTCTACATTCATGTTCTATTGTTACACACTTCCGTGATACTCTTTTCCGGCTGTGTAATAACTTTAGTTTTCCCAGGAAGAAATCACTATTCTGAAGTAGAAAATGTACAAATTCAACAGAAGAAAGTACCACCTTCCTCGAGTAGTCAGGAGAAGGAAGTATCCTCAACTACGGGCAAGGTAATTATGCTGGGAAATCTGGCAGGTAGCCTATTCTTAAGTTGGCTTCAGACTTTATTTCCTAATACTAATAATGCAAACTTTTACAAGGTGTGAAACAGATCAGAGGAATCCTCAACATATGTAAGCTATATTGGTTAGGTTAGGTTAGGTTAGGATACTTGTAAAAGCCGACTAAAAAGAAGCTTTAGGAGGATTTCATATAATTGACTAGTGTATTGTTTAGTTTGGAGCTATATGCTATGTTCATGCAACAGCCTACGTGTAAAGGCTGTGAAGATATGCCCTGTCAGCTTAAGGTTTTAAGGTGAAATGGAAGATCTTATATGCTGATTAGTAATCTATAGTCCAATTGCCTTTTTGAGCTAACTGAACTTATGGTGGAGGTGTTGGCATGGGATTTTTCTCTGCCAGTTCCCTTCTGTCTTTTGTTTACTTTACCACCGAAAGGTTAAGCAAAATTATGCTAGGAATGCAGTTTTTCATATTTGGTGTTTTTTTTTTTAATCATGAGCAGCAATCCAAAGTCGGAATTGGCCAACAAGATGAGAGAGCTATTTCATCACCTGCAATTAGAAGCCAAAACCAGCATGACTTGCAAACACAAAAGCGGAGGTCTATGGATGAAAAAGTCTTGGAAATGAAGGATCAATTAATTAGGGCAAAGGCATATCTGAGTTTTGCAACATTAGCAGGCAACGCTCATTTAATCAAAGAGCTGAAACTAAGAATGAAGGAGGTTGATCGAGCCCTAGGAGATGTTAGAAGGGATTCAGATTTACCAAGGAGGTGAATCATTTACTCTTATATTGATACTTTGATTTTATTGGAGTAAGGTATCTAACTTGATGCCTGGTTGCTTTAACAGTGCATATTCAAGAATGAGACACATGGAAGCAACACTGTCAAAAGCAAGCCATGTATATCCTGACTGCTCTTCCATGGTTAAGAAGCTCCGGGCTATGACACAGAGTGCTGAAGAGCAGGTACGGGCACAAAGGAATCAAACTGCATTTCTCACCTTGCTTGCAGGAAGGACAACACCGAAAGGTCTGCATTGCCTTTCTATGAAGTTGACTGCTGAGTATTTTGCCCTGTTGCCTGAGGAACGGGAGCCTTCCAATCAAATGAATTTTTACAACCCAGATCTTTTCCACTATGTTGTCTTCTCTGACAACGTTCTAGCTTGTTCTGTAGTTGTGAACTCCACAGTCTCTGCTGCCAAGGTAATGGTTTCATCTTGTCTATTGGCACAGTTATGTACTTGCAAACATTTTAGTAGCTTGCATTAATGTTGTAGCTAGAACCCTATGAGTTGTCATATATTTTAAGTAAAGTCAAAACACTAATGTCAAGTTATGCTGATTAGATTGATGAAATAGGTTGATTTCTGTACTCTTAGACTAAAGTAGTCAAGATTTATTGGATCGAGCATGTAGGTTTATACCAGTATTGTTAGGAAATGATCCTTTCTCCTACATTTACGGAAGCCAAAATATGTACTAATAATCGATAATATGATCCTTTCTCCTACATTTATGGCAGCCAAACCATTACCTTGGATCGACCATGTAGGTTTATACCAGTATTGTTAGGAAATGGTCCTTTTTCCTACATTTATGGAAGCCAAACTATGTACTAATAATCGATAATATTATCCTAAAGTAAGCGATTATAACCCTAATCATGTGATGCATTTTTGTTGTTTTTAGGAGCCAGAGAAGATTGTCTTCCATGTTGTAACAGATTCACTCAATTTTCCTGCAATATCAATGTGGTTTCTGTTAAATCCTGCTGGAAAAGCCACGGTCCACGTCCAGAGCATTGACAGCTTCAAGCAGTTGCCAGCTAAGTATGGGCCAAACATGTTACCGAAGGTGGACAATGTGAAATCTATTGACCCGAGATACTCTTCTTCTCTTAATCATCTGCGGTTTTATTTGCCCGAGTTTTTCCCCCAGCTGGACAAAATTGTGTTCCTTGACCATGATGTGGTCACACTCAAGGATTTAAGTTCTCTCTGGAGAGTGGAAATGAAGGGTAAAGTTAATGGAGCTGTTCATACATGCCGTCAAGGTGAATCTTCACATCGCCGAATGGATATGCTTATTAATTTCTCTGATCCTTGGGTGGCTCAGACCTTTGATATTAATTCTTGTACCTGGGCATTTGGTATGAATTTGTTTGATCTGAGGGAGTGGAGAAAACAAGATTTATCATCCAAATACCATTCTTATCTTCACATGGTAATTGATCTTGATCTTCCTTTGCCTTTGCCTTTTGCGTATATTATATCGACTCTCATTTGAAAAAGATATGCTAGATTTATTTATTTATAACTTCTTTGAGGTTAATAGTTTATAAATCAAAGACTCTTTAACCTATACTCTTATTTGTTTCTTCTTCTTTGGTCTGTGTTTGACATTTAATGTAAATTTACCTACTTTCTGCAGGGCCAATCAAGGCCTTTATGGAAAGCAGGAAGCTTGCCTTTGGGTTGGGTTACCTTCTACAACCACACATATCATCTAGACCGAAAATGGCACGTCTTTGGACTTGGCTATGAAACTGGTGCAAGGCAGGATGATATAGAAAAGGCAGCGGTCATACACTATGATGGTATTATGAAACCGTGGCTAGACATTGGGATGAGGAGATACAAAGGATATTGGATCAAGCATCTTGACTTCAATCATCCTTACTTACAACAATGCAATATCCATGGATAAGCCCAGTCACTGCACATAGCAAGAAGCTTAGATGAACATCAGCTTTATCGTCCCTATTATTTTTGCCCATCTTGACAGTATCGATATCCTTCGGCACTTCATTTTATACTCACAAGTCACAACCACAATACAACATCACTCTAGTTTGATTCATTCTTTTATCTACACCCTTGTAAATGTTGCCCTATAGACATATTTTTTCAGGTTATTGCGGCGAAAAGAAAGTAGTAAACAAGCCGATTGAGAGAAGTAATGAAATGATAGAAAACAAGGGCTCCCCCTTTTAGGGCCCTTTTTGTTTGCCTCTTTTTCTGAAACAGTGCAGTCAGATTAATTTCAAGTTTAACATACGAGTTTTAGTTCATTTTGCTTAAATGACTTGTATTCGAGAATGCAAGCAATTGTGGTTAGATTCAACTAAGAACAAACACCCGAATGTACAGAGCCTGAATTTTAATTAATAAGAGATATTAGATATAATCCAATCAACAAATGTTGTGTACAGTATTAAGCCACTCATAATGAAAGTTAACGAGTTCTCTTCTGATTCTGATGTATGTGATTTCCCCTTCATAACAGTAAAAGGTTAGACCGTGTGTATGTGAAAAAATCTCATAAAACCTCACCATTCTCTATAGTCATAGCTCCAAAATAAACACACAAGGGGTTTCCCATTTTTCATTATATTCTTAATCTGTTCTCAACCGTCTTGGGCTACTCCTGTCATTGTTGTAAAGAGGTAACAAGCTCCATCTTGACCCGTATTTCTTCCTCCCGATAAACCGCGAATATAGCACAAACACAGCTACTAACACACAAATGGGAATCGCCCACCTGTTCCAAACACCAAATCAACACAAGAGAAAATGAGTTTCCATGCTTTAAATTTTTGTAGGAAACTCATTAAGTTTGAGATGTGAAACCTGTCCAGATCCAACACCGGGCTGTAGACGACATTTTCCCATGTAGTAACAACCACGTGCCAAACAGGATTGTAGTAAAGAGATTCAGACGACCAGAACATCCTAGTGTAAGTCTCCAAGAAGATGAACATTATCCATGCTCCAATCTCAAGCATCAGAAACTTTATTACAAATCTTCCCACCACCACCATGACCAAGGAAAATGCCACTAGCCAATTGAATAGCCTGTTGTTGTACTCCTTTATGAACATAGAGCGAGATTTTCCTAACAGCTGCAGTTGAAAAAGAAGTAAAAGAATTTATGACAAAAGTTGAAAGTTTTATTCAAAAGGGCAGATGAGGATCTTTGGATGTAACCTTTGACATTCGAAGCTGATAACTGGCTTTAGACGGTCCAACACACTGTTGCTCAAAGGTTTGGTTGCACTGAAGTGATCCATCAGCGAATTTCGCCATTGAAGGAAGTCTGAGGAATTGAAGTTGGTCCATTTTATCCTCACATTTTGTATAGTGTGTTTCACAAAGCTTTGATGATTGGAATTCATTTGCCATTACAATGTTCCTGTACAGCTGCACGTTAGAAGGGCGTATCAGTCAAATGACACATTCTAGAGACATCAAGGTGCAGCATAAGAAATTTTATGATGAAGATTTGCTAATAATTGGAGGATTCTAATTTTAGTACCTTTTCAACTTCTTCATCCAGCTTCTCTACTGATTTCTTGGCATGGTGGCGACCGAAGTGCTCGTCATCAAACAATTTCAAAGCGGAGTCTTTGGCCTCTGCATGTTCTTTGGTTAGTGATTCTTCAGAGATGGGCAACTGTAGACCAGCCATCTTTTCATTATACAGCTTCAAACACCTCTCAAGAATTCCCTTGTTGAAAACTTCAACTAGTGATCCAGTTGAAGGAATTTCTCCTTTGTTCAACGCTTCAATTATCTGAAACAGTAAGACCATAGAGTCAGATGGAGAAGTGCATGTTTGAAATCTTATTTTATACACCATGCTTTCGGGTAAATGTTAATAATCCCATACTTCCAAGAGACGAAATTAAGAAAACCTTGTTCTATTACACTAGTGCAGCATGGAGAAGTTGTTTTTAAAATTTCTTTCAAGCTAAAAGTATTTGGCATCAGAATTAACAGGCGGCATGGAAAGGCACCTGCTCCAGATAAGAAACAAATTCCTTGCCGTTCAGAGCCTTGCCCTGCAAAATTTTCGGCCGAGCAAGAGAAGCAATAATCTCTTTCAGTTTATCCCTCTTTTCTACATAGCTTGGGTCAAGGTCGGTATCATTCATGTCACAGAGCTTTGTTCGCTGGAGATGAGGCTGTTAAAATGCAAATTGAGAAAAAAAAAATATATTAAGCATCCCTTACCAATAGCCAGTTTATATCTGAATGACATTTATTTTTGATGAAAACTAAATGTCATAAATATGAAAATAAATCATCAAATCATTGATGACTACTGCAACACTAGTGCTTGAAAGAATACAATTCAAATTTATCTGAACACACATGACACATCTGCAAATAAACATAATAATCAATTGAACTGAGGGTCAATGCTTATATTGGTTATCAAGAGTCAGATTTTTTTGTTTACTAATGATCCATGGGCAATCATAAATGCAATGAAATAGAGTCAAAAGACTATAGAACAAGCAATACATACTTGTGGTATACTAAAAGCTGTACTGTTGTCACCCATTATAGCCAAAGATTCTCTGATCTGGTTAATCTGTTGTATGAAATATGAATATATTAATGAAATTTAGATTCCAGTTAAGCAGAGCAAGTATGCATTGCAAATGTATTAAAAAAAACTACCTGGTCAATATTTTTGTTCCCTGCAAAAATTGTTAAGAAATCAAAATGTTACTGCCATTACACAGAAATATAGTATAGATGATCGTCCATAAAATAGCTGACATGCACAAATAAGGAGTACAAACCGTTTTCATTTGGAACCCGCTTGAGAGCTTCTGTTACCATTTCTTGAACAGATTTCCCTTCTGTATATCATCAAAATTTAGTTAGGCTTACTGCTTTTTTAATAACCTAAGATGTAGGCGCAAAGAGAACAGTCCCACAACTTCATATCATGTGTGCAATCAAAAAATAACCTACCACATAACCTCATTGAGTAGATATTTTTTTTCTCTAATGGATCTATGATACAACACCACAACTATTATTAAATTACTAGCTCTAGATAATTTCTACTTATTTACATATCTAGTATTATTTCTAGAATGTTCCCTAAAAGTGATATATATCCTTATTAAAATATTAGTTCTAGAATGCTCCTACTCTAGATATTTATTTTAGGTCTAAGTATTTTGTTATCTAGAGTATTCTTAAATATTCTCTACTTATGTTAATTTAGAGAATTCTTCTCTAGAATGTTCCTTAGGATAATGTGTTAGATATTTTGTACTTTGTGAATCTAGAGAATTCTTCTCTAGAGAATTCCATGCAAGTCCCCTTAGCCTCCATCTATAAATAGGCTAGAGGACTCCTATGTAGTGTGTGTTTAGGAATGAATGAAAAATATTATATAATTGAAGATCCTTCAATTATCTAGTTGATTTGTGAGATTCTTGCAAATCAACCCATCTTGTTAGATCCTAACAATCTAGTTGACTGTGCTAACAGCAAAAAGTTTGAAAAATTGAGGAGAACGACCAGAAGTTCACCCAACCCTATCATTCTGAACACTAATTAGCCATAGGGATGAATTCCATTTTATGGTTACACCCTATGATTTGTCATCGATGCATTCCATTTTATGGTTACCGAAGAGGCTATACCAAATTCTTGATAGTTGGAAAACTGGAAATAATTTTAAAGGAACTTACCAAGAAAATCTCGTTGTATTAGCCATAAAAGTTTGGCAGGCTCAAAAGCAACATCTTGTCCCTGCAAAAAAACAATGAATATTAGCCATAGGGATGAAAAAGAGTCAGTCTGCCAATCGGTAGGCTTTAGAGATATAGTGGGGCTACAGACATAGGTTCTCACCTTAACTCTGATTGGTGTAAAATTCCACATGGAGGAGAAAAAACAATTAGGAGTTAGAATTGCATTGCAAATAACGCAAAAGAAGATAAGAGAGTAAAAAGCTCCTGTTTGAAGTTGACAAAACAGCTAAGAAGTATTCTAACCTTCCATAGAACTCTTCAGCTAGCTCAACAGCAAATGACAGTCTTGATATGTCAGCTTCACGGACCTAAACATAAAAACAGTTACAAAGTACAGCCAAATATATTTGATGTATGAAAAAGATAAAAATATAAACCATTGACCACATAGGACAAAGAAACAAACCGTCTCAGGCAAGTTGTAGATAAGCACAGAGCTCATAATAGTTGCCAGAGCAAAGATCCTGTAATAGAAAATCTTAAGATGGTACTTGTAGAAGTATCAATGCAGAGGGAAGGAATACAGTCAAAATCAACAAATTACCAGGAAATTTACCGGTCATCATAGACATTTGACTTCCCAATACTTTCAAAACCTTCAGTATCAAGGTACAGAACTGACATTTTTTCACCATTAACCTTAATTTCTACAGGGGTGCCCCAAACCCATATCCCTGCAATGATTTAAACCCTACAGTCTCCATTAACAGTTCAAATTTGGTGAAGGAAACAATAAGGATCCATAAATTAAGGTTTCCACGAAGCCAACCTTTTGTCTTTGTGTCACGCATGTGTCCAACACCAAAACCTGCATAGCGCATACTTTTCTTTATCAGAAGCAAATTTACTATGCAAATGCAACATTTAAACAAAGGCTATTCACACGCAAATCCTCCTCAAGTAATGACAAATTCACCTTCATAACAAGATAAGGAAAGTAGTTGATTAAGTAGAAAGGATTTTCCGGATCTGTATGGACCAATGACCTGATAATAATACAAATGAAACAGTTTTTAAACAGCAAAAAAAAAAAAAAAACCAAAGTGGATGAATTTTTTTCTATAAACAAACACTTGCTACTAAGACTAATCTAAAAGGACTTGTTTGTGGAGTTGTACATTGCAGAGAAGAAAAGAAAAGTCAAAGTATGAAAAATGAGCTGTTGCTGATTCAATAAAGCATAACCTAGAGCTACAACAACGAAGTGATTGCAAGGAGGCTTATCAAGCAATCAAACTGCAAGATTTATCTATATTTACATGTTATTGAAGTGATAAGGAAAACATAAGATATCAACAAAGAAGATGCTAGCTTACAGCAACGGCTGCAATTGGTGTTGTTATTCTTTCAATGGCCTCCAATCCCTCTCTCGAAATAAGTAATTTTGTATGACCAGGATCAGGTTCAACAATCGGAAACCTAAACAAAAAATATATTTTTCAAAAGTATCAGAGATATGGACTGATTTCAATTACGCAAAACATGCAATTCACATCCTTTTAGCCTAATAGCACTGGTAAAAGCACTATGATATCTGCACATTTATAGCTCAAGTGCCCCACTAAGAATGAAGATCAATAGGCAATAATAACACAAATTCAACAGCGTTAAGCATGAAAGATGAATCAAGCTCCAAAATTTAAAGGAACAATCAAAGTTGAAACTTAAACACAAAATATTCCCCAATGCAAATGAAAAGCGCAAGTAGTTAACATTCCAAATATCCAACCAAAACTGCAATGCAAGAAAACAGCCCAATTTTACGTACGCTTGGTGAAAATTGTCTATGGAGAGCGACGGAGGAGTAAAGATGCCGACGAACAGAATCCAACCCACCAAAACCCAGCTCGAAATCTTCATCATTCGATAAAAATCTCTGAAAATTACGTCTAAATTTCCGACAGAGAGAAGTTCTTTCAGAAATCAATTCAACAAGGTCCTCTGAGATCCCAGATGGGTACGTCCAATTATGCCATCAAAGGAACGGCGCCGAAAACCCAAGTCGGTGCATTTGAATGCATTCGGAAGAGGGAAAGAAATTGGGATCTCAGCTTGCCATACGCTTAGAATCTCAAATTCTACCACCCAACCCAAATTTCTTGTTTTCCGTTTAAGCTCTTCTTAATGGGATGGGTGGTTACGTAATTGTCAGGGAAAATTGAAAGACCTCAAATTGGAGTTGAGAGATTAGAAAGTTTTCCCCTGTCCGGAGAATCAAGGAATCATTTTTGAACGGGGAAGAAGACTACAGAGAGACGGAGGAAGAGGCGAAAGAAAATTAAAAAAAAGTTTAAATTAAAAAAATCGTCCTTGTCGGATCTTTCAGATGGAGCTTAGATACCAAGGCCCAGGCCAAAACAAGGCCCATCATTATCCAAAGTCCAAACATGGCATTCTAAATTTCTAATAGATGAATAAGGGTAGTATGGTAATTCTACGAATCATATTTGACGAAATATTTCGGAAGCGCGAAACTCCAAGGCTTTCCCTCCATATTCCAAAAAAGCGGAAAGTATTTCACGCTATACGACGTCGTCTTTGCTTTCAAAATCTTTCTTTTATACTTGTTCTAGCGCTCCAGTGTACTTCGTTTCGCAGATCTTCCAGCTCCCAAGAGGTTTTCAGGTTTTCTCTCTTTTTTTCTTCTTTCATGGCGAATTCTTTAATTTGAAATTTCTCTTAGCCTCTTTGAAAGCGGAGTATGTCCTTTTTCCCTCTAATTTTTTTATTAGATTTTTGAGAGTTCCAAATCGAAGTTTATCGTTTTCGTTCGTAGGTTGGTTTTGTGTTATTAGTTTGCATTTGTGGTGATAACAAGATATTCTAGGGTTTGAAGTCGAAATTCGTTTTGGATTTGTTAAAATTTGTGCAATTTGGAACTTTGACTTTCGTTTTCGTTCGGATATGAGGACTCGAGGAAATATTACATTTTTTTGCTCTTTCCCATCAATTTCCGCTCTAGATGCTTCACTATTGCATTCAAGTAACTTTGTTTTTCTCGAGCAGAGAATTTGAGAGAAATGGCAGGAAAGGGCGGGAAGGGTCTGGTGGCTGGGAAGACTGCAGCTGCAAGCAAGGACAACGAGAAGAAGCGGCCCATGTCCCGTTCTTCACGAGCAGGTCTTCAGGTATGCAATTTTGGCTTCCAATTTGCAATTTCCTTTTGTAATTATGGCTTGTTGTAGTTTGTAGACCGAGGAGTGCCAAGCATGTGCATATATGTTTGTTTCCCTTCGAGCCACTTTTAACTTTTTGTCAGTGCAAGTGCTTTTTTATAACTTGGGGTTGTTTACAATGTGTGTTGGCTCTGGTAGTATGGCATGGAATTGACTTGTGAATGATTGAACTGGGATCTTATTACAGCTTAGAGTTAATTTTGCAGTACATTGTTGTATTTGTGTTGAAGGATGCAATTGATGATTATGAGAGATGCGTAATGTGTTTCTACTACCATATTTGAACTTGTTTCTTATTCATGATTTCTTGCCATCTGTTCTGGTGCCTAGAGTTTTGTTTATTGTACTAGATTGAGTTAGCATGCTGTCAATTTCATGTTCTAATACAAATCTAAAACGGAGTCTTTCCTGATGCATAAGTAACTTGTCTAAACAAATCATACATTTTTGTGGAAATATCATAGAAACTTAAAGATACCTTGAACAATAAAAGTAGGCTCAAAAGCATTACACTAATGTGCTGAAGAGTGAACAATTATGTGTTCATGAGAACTAAGCTCTTAAACTTCTGGGTTTGTTGAAATTTTCTGTATGCTTATTCAGTTCAGACTTTCCTCATGCCATTTGCACACAAACATGATCACCACTTTACCACTTTTTTACCGGCTGTCTAATCCAGTTCATCTTGTGTGAGGATTTGTAGTTCCCTGTTGGACGTATCCACCGCCATCTCAAACTAAGGGCCTCTGCCCACGGCCGTGTGGGGGCTACAGCTGCTGTATACTCTGCTGCAATCCTGGAGTACCTGACAGCTGAGGTGCTTGAGCTGGCTGGAAATGCAAGCAAAGATCTGAAAGTCAAGAGGATCACTCCGAGGCATCTCCAGCTTGCAATCCGAGGAGATGAGGAGCTAGACACCCTTATTAAAGGGACCATTGCTGGTGGTGGTGTGATTCCTCACATCCACAAATCCCTCATCAATAAATCTACCAAGGAATGAGCCTTTGTGGTTCTGTAATTTGCTGAATATGCATCTAAGTTTGTGGAGCTAAGCTGATTGGTATTTAGGTGTTGTGGTTTGTTAATCCTGGTGTGAGCTTAGAAACTCTTGGAACTTGTAGAGCTCTGTTTAGACTATTATGAATTTAGGTGCTCTAATTCATTAACTTCAGTTGTATTTGTGTGAAGGCTGTTTGAATGCGTGCTTCTTTTATGTTTTGTGTGGGATCACCAATCAATTGCATATTTAGGTTTACTTTTTCTTTATGATGGAAAATTGGTAAATCCACAATGTTTATCATGTTTGCTGAGTTTCTAAAATTTACCAAATATTAGTGAGCAATGTGGAACACAGAATAAGAGCAACTGTATGTATTGAATAAACATGACATCTTGGTAGTCCATCTCTGATCTGGTAGAGATGAAAGAGTCTGTTGTGTGCTAAACTAATCTAACTGCATAAAAATTAGGTAAAGATCATTTCATGATACTAGTTCTAGCACAAATGAGAAAATAAAAGGCAACAACATTTGCAACAAGCAAACTGTTTGTGAAGATGAAAGAAAGAGCCCATCTCAGTGACCATAACTGTTAATCTCTCCCATGGTAACTCATTCAAAGAACATGAGTAGCCAGATGATTATAATATCAGATTTTTCTGACCCTTTCTAGGCCAAGTTTGCCAGAAGGTCTTGACTCTTGAGGAGGTTTTGGAAGAAGAATTGTACATAATAGAGGATTTTTCAAATACTTGGAAGTTTATATCAATATTTTAAAGCGTTCTGATCATCATATTGGAAGAGGTTTAGCTACCTTTGTCCATAAGCCCAATATATGTGGGTATATATAAGAGATCAAACCATTTCAATTTTGGAAATTCATATACATTACTAATTCTATATTCGATAAAGTTTAAAATTACATGTACGTGTAATTGCATATAATATATTATAACACTTATGACACTCTAAACAAAAATACAACATTGATCAAGTTTAATTGCATATAATACATTTTAAACAAAAATGTATAGTTAAAATCAATGCAATATACTAATATGTCATACATCGGTAATATATGAGTCAAACTTAAGATATATCATATTTGTACGTAATAATTTATACAATCATACGCCATCTTAGTTCACACAAACATTAGGGGGACAGAGAATTGGTCAATCAAGTATGAATGCCACACGATAATGTCCATCTTGTTCACCGAGTTCTTATAGTTTACCAAATACCAATGTTTCATGTGGCTGACTCAGAACAATTAATCTAAGAGCTTTTCACTCCATGTTATGGGTACGTTGTACGTAATATGTAAGCAATAACACAAGTGATCAATGTCACATACAGATGCACAAACTAGAAAGGTGTAAACCCTGATATAAAAAGTGACAAATATTTGCAACAAGCAAACTGTTTGTCAAGATGAAAAAAACTGTTAACCTCTCAGTCATGACAACTGTTAGGAAAGAGTTCAACCTGAAAATAATTCATTGCAAGAAATTCATTCAATTGCACACCATCTTCATTGCGTTTCATCATCCATAACTAGATAAAGGAGCCAACTAACCTGATGATTCAACAAGTGTCAATATCATTCATTGCGTTTCAGCATCCATGCTGATGCATTCCAATAGTGCCGATGTTGCGTTTGAGTTAGATGAAATCCTTATGTTGTGCATTTTCTGAATCAGCTCCTTCACTCTTGCACTTTTCTTCTCATGAGCAAAGCCACGTATCAATGTACTGTATGTCATGACATTGGGGGAGCAACCCTTGGCTTCCATTTCAACAAGCAGATTGTATGCATCCTCTGGCAACCCCGCTTTACAATAGCAACGCATCAATGCATTATAAGATGCCACATCACACTTGTAGCCACAGCTTTCCATCAATGAAATTACATTACGTGCAACTTGCTCCATATTTCCTTTCTTCCCAAGAATGTCAATTATAATTTTGAATGTCATGGCATTTGGCAGAATCCCATCTCTAATCATCTTCTCTAATAACGTGTTTGCCTCCTCCACATTTCCAGAATGGTAAAACCCATCAATTAAAATATTATAGCTTATAACATTGGGCGAAATTCCACTACTTTGCATTTGCAAAAAAAGCTCTTTAGCCTTGTGCATGTCTCCTTCCTTCCTTAATCCATCAATCAAAGCATCATATACAACTACATTCGGAGAAACACCACTAGCTAACATTTCCAAGAAGAGCTTTTGAGCCTTGCCTACATGCCCTTGTTTACATAGTCCATCAATCAAACAACAGTATACATAGGCATTTGGAGACATATCACTATTCTGCATTTCCGAAAAAAGCTCTCCAGCCTTACTTACATGCCCTTCTTTACACAGTCCATCAATCATAGTGGCATAAGTAACTTGGTCTGGGCTGCAAGCACCATTTATATCTATCCTGTTCATGTCTTGAAATAAACTTAGAGCATCTCCAACTTTTTTCACATGAAAAAAGCCCTTCAACAAGGCATTTATAGTCACATTATTAGCAAAAACCCCCCTAGATTTCATATCTTGGTACAAATTCAAAGCATTTGCTATCTTCCCAATTCTGCAGTAACCATCCACAATTGTGCTATATGTAACAGTGTCAGGGAACTTGCCTCTCGAGATCATTATTTCCAGAACCTCCGTCGCTTCTTCCAGTTTGCCTTTTTTGCATAGTGTATTTATCACAATGTTAGAAGTCACCGTATCGGGATGTACACCACGACCTATCATTTCATTAAGTAGATACTTAGCATCTTCATCCATCCCCGAACGACACAGCCCATCAATCAAACAATTGTAAGACACAATATTTGGAGAAAATCTTGCATCCTTTCCTTTTGCATCAACCAGAGGCCACTCAATACAGCCACCATCAATCAAAGTACAAGAAACTGTTTTTGGCTTACAGCTCTTTTTAGTAGTAACCATCTTACCAGGCACCATCTCTCGGTGCAACTCAAGGGCTGTGGCAGCATTCCCAGTTTTACACAAACCATCAATTATAGTATTGTAGGTAACGATATTAGGAGGGCATCCCAACCGAGACATCTTCGAAAGCAAACCGACAGCTTCAACCACTTTCTCCTCCAAACACATTCCTTTGACTAAAGAATTGAAAGTCTTGATATCTGGGCGATATCCAGCCTTCCAAATGAGGCCAAAGGCAGAAAAGCCAACGCTCCCTAGTTTCATACTAGAATAGCAATTGAGCAACATATTCAAGATGATGAGATTTGATCTCAATCCCAGAACGCCAGAAACACAGCCTCTTGTAGAAGGATATTGGGACAGAGAAATGCTGGGAGTTAACCAGGGCACTGAATAGTCTTCCGAACCATGACATTGGGGGTGGAGGTCTCATATAAAGCATCTCGTTGAAGAAGTAGTGGGCTTCACTTATGTCGATTTTGCCCGATTTACAATCAATGCTCAGGAATTTGTCGAGTGGACTCCTTCTAGCATTACAGGAAACAAGTGAAGATGGCAATTTTGTGTTGCCTCTCCTAGACATTGTTTGCAGGCAGAGAAAGAGAAACTCCGACAAGTCGTCAATTAAGGCACAGAATGAGATTACCCAGAGCACTGCAAAGCTGTAAAGCATATATTTAAATTTCCATTCTTCGAAGAACTCTGTAACATAGAAATAAACGAACACGAGGAATTGTAAAATTTACCAAGTGAAATAGAGCAAGGAGAGGGCGGTGGAAGAATCGTCTGCTGTAAATGTGAGGCCTCGTTGTGTTGTAGATTGAGATGGCGGCGCGTGTTGTGGATTGAGAAAGAGTATTATCCCTGTTCGAGTGTAATTAAAGGAAATATTTGGTGAGAGAATGCATTGATCTCTTCATTGATCATAAAAAATAGGATGTACTAACGTGTTTCCCTGATAATGAGGAAATTAGGTAAAATATCCTAAAAATAGGATGTATTTAGATGTAAGTTGGTCAAATGGTTTGTTAGCCCTCTTGGCTACCCTTCCATGTCAAATTTCGTCTACCCTCCTCCTCCTCCTGACTTCCACTCTCGATCCATAGCTTTCATGCCTATATCCAACCTTCACGACTCCAAATCTGGTTGAGTTTCAGCACTGTTTTGCCGTCATTGAGAAATCTGCCACAAACTTGGAACCCTAGGTTTCCTCTGGACAACATTCATCTTACTTGGCGGCTAAAGACCGATTTCGTTGGCTAACATGTTTCCCTGATATTAACAAGGAAGACCAATTTGATCAGCATCAGCAAGACAGCAACAACCATGGGTAGCAGTGTACTAACATGTTTCCCTGATAATGCAGTGATGGTCCGATACACGCACAACATTTCTGCTAGTTTATAGTTGAAATACGAAACATCTTTCAAAATCCAGTTGATAAAACTGTACCAAAACTCCACAGAACACACAGTATGTTATTGGTCATCGATTCGAAAGAGTAATACAAAATGGATGTAAATTGCTGCCTGCGATGTGTGCATGATGTAAATTGGCACTTCGAAACACAGTCAGACATATATATACTCGCTATCTAGTTTGCTGAGTGCCCAAGGTTTACCAAATAAAAGTGATCGATGTGGCTAATTCAGAACAATTAACCTAGAAGATGATCTAGGCAATTCATGTCACTGGTCAGAACACTAATTAAAAACCACAAGTCTTAATGAAAAGTGACAATATTTTCAATGAGCAATCCGTTTGTGAAGATCAAAGGAACGTCCCATCTCAGTAATCCCAACTGTTAAATGTTAATCCCACCCATGGAAAGATTTGAACCTGAAAACAGGCCATTGCAAGAAACCCATTCACTTCCACACAATCTTCATAAGAAATGGGGAGAAGCAACAGATAGGACATATTTATTCTGAATTTTTTTAGCACATTAGAAGTTGCTAATTAAGAAATGGAAGTACAAAGATCAATATTCATGGAACTATTCATATCACTAACTAAAAGCAAAAGTCACAATGACAATTAACAAGCTAACTGTTTAAAAATCAGAAGATGAAAGGAAGAACCCATCTGAGTAATCACAACTCCTAAGTCTCTCCCATGGAAAGAGTTGAACCTGAAAACAAACAATTGCAAGAAACTCATTCATTTCCCCACAATCTTTATAAGAAATGGATAAAAGCAAAATATATGACATTGAATAAGTAAGAAAGCACATAACTAGATTAAGATCAAGGAACCAATTAACTCACCTCATGATAAGTAAGAAAGTACATGTCATTTATTTGGTCTTCATCCTTGTTGATGCCTTCCAATAAAGCAGATGTTGTGTTTATGTTGGAAGATATCCTTATGTCGTGCATTTTCTGAAGAAGCTCCTCCACTTTTGCACTTTCTTTCTTCTGAGCAAAGCCATGAATCAAAGTTTCCCTAGTAATGGCATCAGGGCAACAACCCTTGGCTTCCATTTTTCCAAACAAATTGTATGCATCGTTCAGCATCCCGGTATTGCAATACCATTGAATCAATGTGCTATACGTAACCACACCACATTCGTACTAGAAAGAAAATAAACATATTACAGAATGATATATCATGAGCAATTGCGTGCTAATAAACCTGCATTCTAGGCATTTCATGACACTAGTCATAACACTAATTGAAAACCAGAAGTCTTTATATTTATGACAAATTTTTGCAGAAATGAGTGGCAAGATGATAAATTTTCTGGCGGGGCTGGTAAAAATAAGACAGATTTGTTTTTAGGTGTTGTGGTTTGTTAAATCATTCCTGGTGTGAGATTAGAAACTCTTAGAGAGCTTGTAGAGCTTTGTAGTTGTGTGGAGGTTATTAGAACACTTGTTTTCTTTTCTTCTTCGGGATGGCTTAGGATTGTAAGTCGTTTTTGAACTCACGTTGGTTTATGGACCAAACTTATACTCTGACTAGCTATGTACTGCATGAGAAGGGTAATTTGGTCGATCCTGAACAAGAATACCACATGACAATTCTATCTTATTTGCTGAGTTGATTTCCTAAGGTTTACCAAATACAGCTAAATTTGTTTTTCTAATAATTCAACAGAAGAAGCTGTGAAAATTTAGTTAAAGATCATTTCATGAAACTAGTTATATAGCACAAATTGAAAGGGCAAAACCCCCAAGTCATAGCAATAAATTTATTCAATTCAAAATGATAAGGCAACAAAGAATTAAGAAAGTGGATCAAGGAGCGAACTCACCTACTGATTCAGACTGTCATTCATTGGGTTTTGTCGTCCATTTTGATGCATTCCAATAAAGCAGATGTTATTTTTGAGTTGGATGAAATCCTTATGTTGTGCATTCTTTGAAACAGCTTCTTCACTCTTGCACTTTCCTTCTCATGAGCAAAGCCACGTATCAATGTACTGTATGTCACGACATCAGGGGAGCAACCCTTGGCTTCCATTTCAACAAGCAGATTGTATGCATTCTCTGGCAACCCCGCTTTACAATAGCTGCGCATCAATGCATTATAAGATGCAACATCACACTTGTAGCCACAGCTTTCCATCAAAGAAATCACATTAAGTGCAACAGCTTGCTCCATACTTCCTTTCTTCCCAAGATGGTGATTGATAATTCTGAATGTCACAGCACTCGGCAAAGTACCATCTCTAATCATCTTCTCCAGTAATGTGTTTGCCTTCTCTACATTTCCAGAACGGTAAAACCCATCAATTAAAATATTATAGCTAATAACATCAGGGGAAATTCCACTGCTTTGCATTTGCACAAAAAGATCTTCAGCCTTGTGCATTTCTCCTTCCTTACAACATCCATCAATCAAAGCATTGTATACACCTTCATGTGGAGAAACATTACTAGCTAGCATTTTCAAGAAGAGCTTCTGAGCCTTACCTATATCCCCTTGTTTACATATCCCATCAATCAAACAGCAGTAAACATAGGCATCTTGAGAAATTCCACTATCTTGCATTTCCAAAAAAAGCTCTTCAGCCTTACTTACATGCCCTTCTTTACACAGTCCATCAATCATAGTGGCATAAGTAACTTGATTTGGACTGCAAATACCATTCATGTCCATCCTTTTCATGTCTTTAAATAAACTTAGAGCATCTTCAACTTTTTTCAAATGAAAAAGGCCCTTCAACAAGGTAGTTATAGTCACATTATTAGCAAAAATCCCCCTAGATTTCATATCATTGTACAAATTCAAAGCATTTGCTATCTTCCCAATGCTGCAGTAACCGTCAACTATTGTGCTATATGTAACAGTGTTAGGGAACTTGCCTCTCGATATCATCATTTCCAGAACCTCCGTCGCTTCTTCCAGTTTTCCTTTTTTGCATAGTGTATTTATCACAATGTTATAAGTCACCGTATCGGGATGAACACCATGACCTATCATTTCATTAAGTAGATACATAGCATCTTCATCCATCCCCGAACGACACAACCCATCAATCAAACAATTGTAAATGAAAACATTAGGAGAAAATCTCACATCCTTTCCTTTTGCATCAGACAAAGGCCAATCTATACAGCCACCATCAATCAGAGTATATGACAGTGTGTTTGGCTTGCAATTCTTCTTAGCAGTGGGCCACTTATCTCTTAACATCACCCGGTGCAACTGAAGGGCTGTGGTGACATTCCCAGTCTTACATAAGGCGTTGATTATAGTAGTGTATGTGACGATATTAGGAGGGCATCCCAACCGAGACATCTTTGAAAGCAAAACAACAGCTTCAACCAGTTTCTCCTCCAAACACAATCCCTTGACCAATGAACTAAAAGTAATGATGGTTGGGCAATATCCATTCTTCAAAATGAGGCCAAAAGCAGAAAACCCAACGCTCCCTAGTTTCATACTAGAATAGCAATTGAGCAACATATTCAAGATGATGAGATCTGGCCTCAATCCAGGTTGACGAGAAAGATTTAACCTCTAGTAGAATGATACCGTTACAGCGAAATGTTCACACCTAATAAGAGCACCGAAGAGTGTACTAAAGCATGAAATTGGAGGTGGAGGTTCCATAAAAAGCATCTCTTTGAAGAAGTGATGGGCTTTGTTTATGTCGATTTTGCCCGATTTGCAATCAGTGTCCAGGAATTTTTCGAGTGTGCTAGGATTACGGAAAACAAGCGAAGAGAGCATTTTTGTGTTACTTCTCCTAGACATCCTCGATCAGCCCTGCAAACCGGCGAAGAAATTTGTAGCATATATACATGAATTTCCATAATCGAAAAATTACTTAAACAGGTAACAAGAATTACCAGAGGAAATCGAGATGCGGCGGAAGAAGGCGGCGACTGTCTTGGGTTGCACCGAGAGTTGTGTGTGAAAAGTTAACAAGAATTTCCATTTTGTTTTGTTTTTGAAAAAAAGAAGAAGGCTGAATGACCGAAAATCATCCGTATAATAGGACATATTTCACTTAATTACTAATTATATTGTAAATTATTGAAAACCGCCCTCATAAAAGCTATCGTTAGCGAACTACCACTTGTCTCAGAATTCCGTCCAAAAAATCCGTGAATGTGTATGCACGCGCCTCTTTACTAATTTTTTATTCTAAAATAAGTTAAATAAATGAGAAAAATGTAAAAAAAAATTTGGGGCATTGACCCAATTTTTTTTCTACGGCATTGGCCCACTTTTTCCGCCCCCGCCACTCGACAACTCCGTCGTCGCCGACCCAGACCAACCTTTCTTTCTGAAAATCCCAAACAGAGCAGTTTGAATTCCCGCAACTACGATGGCGAATCTTCCAGAGATTCGCCGTCGAGCTTCTTCTACCCCGGAAACGTCAATTCGTGCAATCACAGATCGGAGGATTCCACCATTGCTAACCCTTCACCATACCATAAGCTCAATTCCGTCAAGAAATCAGATTTGTACCGGGGAGCCCTGGCTTGTAATCGTTGCCTCCGCCGCGCAGACAACCAATTGCTCCTCCTTCTCCTACGACGAGGTCTTCTCCGGTGAGGAATTCTTTGAAGACCACTGTTTTTTCGTCGTCTAAAGATGAAGTGATGCGAATTTTTTAACCTCGGACGGATGGTGCCGGATTCGACAAAGGGTTATCCACCCCAGACGGATCTGGTTCTCCGGATTCGACGAAGTGATGCGAATTTTTTAACCCCTGCTACAAAGCAGAGTCGCCGGAGCAGCAAGCATGGAGGCAGTGGTGGTGAAATGTCGTCTTCTAAGGTTACTTCTTTTCAATAATTAGTTTTTATTTTCTTATTAAATGCATAAGAATATAATATAATAAAATAAAATATAGGGGTGAATTTGTAATTTCATGCTTTAGATGGATTTTTTGGATGGAATTCTAGGACAGATGACATTTTTTTAACGGAAGCTGTTATGCGGGTGGTTTTCGGTAATTTGCAATATAGCGTGTGGTTTAGCGAAATATGCCCTATTATACGGGTGATTTTCGGTCATTCACACAAAAAGAGAGCTCTTGTACAAGAAGTTGACTTAATGCTCATCCATGTAGTATCAAGTTTAAGGCCTTGTTTCACTTGTAGTTAGAAAGGGGGTTTTGTGTGTAAAGTGATTTTTAGTGTCTTGAAAAACGTAAAAAGCAGAGAGAATTGCACGGATTTCAAGAGTATTAAAAGTGTTTTTTGGGTAGAAAGGGATTTTGGGAGGAAAGTGAAACAAGCCCTTAGTTTCACTCTATAAAACACAAACCCTAACATCTCTAGCTATACATAATATCTCTAACCACAAGGATAATATTTTAACTTATTTAGATAATACTAGTATATATAACCGTACTTAAAAGATTTAATTTGACAATAAAATAAATAAAAATATTTTATTTTTTAAATTATTTTTCATGTAAATTTTTTAATAAAAATTGTCGATTGTTTTAATGTGAGACCTAATATTGTAAAATTAAAAAAAACTTCATTGTAGTACATAAGTACTTAGACAAATACAATGAACATTATAATTTTTAAATTCCGTTTAATGTGAAGGATATTATTAAATTTTAATTCTTGTAAAAAAATCAAAAATAATATATAACTAATTAAGAAGGAGTTTAATGTGAATAATAAGGAATATTTGAATAATTAAATTAAGAAGGGTTTTGCTAATTTTGTAGATACTTCCAATAATTAAAAAAATATATATCTTTGTGACCTTGGCTAAATATTTTGTTTAATCTTTTTCTTTTATCTTTTACAAATTTTACACATAATCGATTTATTATTTATATGATTATTTTATTTCAAAGATATATATTTCATATCGGGTACATATTTTTGGAATCTTTTTTATTTATCTTTTACCAATATAATACATATAATGTCCCTTTCTTTATCTACTTATGTCTATTTGGGGATAACTTATTTTCATAATTCTTATTTAATAATTTTATATTTCAATTAACTACAAAAAACTATTATTTTAATAAAGGGGTGATGTAGCGCAATGTGGTGACAGAAATTGCTTCGACTTTAGTTATTAGTAATAGATAGATTACACTGACACTAAATATCTAAATATACATGATTATATTTTATTATTAACATGCCCTCTTGGAAAAAGTTCGAGCTTGGACAATAATAGACTAAAACATGGTCTGAGCAAAGCTTGGTTAAAATATTTGCAAGTTGATCGTATGTGGGAACATGAGTGGCTCATAGTTTTCTATGTTGGACTTGTTCTCTGACAACGTGGTAGGCAAGTGCGACATGCTTCATTCTTGAATGGAATACTGGATTCACTTAGACAAGTTGCCCCCATATTACCACAGTAGAAAACATGCACTTGCTTGGAATAGAAACCAAGCTCGCCAAGAAATGTGACGAGCACTTTTATGTCGCTGTAAAAGCACTGCCAAAGAATTATTCTAACTTCCTAACCTAAGTATTGTGGAAGCAAGGGTCGAACCCACATGGACTCAGATTACTTGTATTTAAATAATATTACTAAGTGAAAGGGGGGGGGGGGGAGGTTATGATTGATAGTCTAATCTAAGATGCAAAATAAAAGTAAATATGAATGCAAAAGATGATTTAAATCATCAAGAGACAAGCGTGTTCAACTAGTTAAATCCATCATGACATTGCTTTGCTGATCATCGATTCTCTTGATTCTCTTCTCACTTGAATAATCTATTGTGGATTATGACCCTACTAAGGATTAAGACCCGAACTTCAGATTTAGTTGATAGAACAACCAATCTAACAACCCTAATCATCTAACAACCTAGAAGACCTTCTTGATTCAATTAGACAACAACATAACGATTCAAGCTATCAATAGAAACAAGCACTTAGAGCAACCAGACATCTAAGAGACATGTGAATTTATTCCCTTCTTCAACCAACTAGTCCAACCGGTACTAAATTGATTAAAGTATACTCTTGATCAAATTAACTCCGATTGGTAATTAATCAAATTCAGTTATAACTAGAAATTCAATTAGGTAGCTAATCTAATAAAACCCTAGTTTGGATTCAATTAAGCACAGGGAATAAACTCTATTCAAGTTTGTAGAGAATCAAATCAAACCTCACAACAATAAGCAAATCATGATTTCAATTAACTAGCCAAACACAAAGGAATTTAGCAATGCATAATTAAAATTAAGAAAAACTTACAAGAGGTTCAACCTCTGCCTCTAGAGAGAAAAACCCTAGCCTCCAAAAGTTATGATCAAAAGTTATTCGAGAACAACTAAAAACAAGGTTTAAATACCCCACAAGATATCCAAAGACAAAAATATCCCGAAATTACATTAAACTAGTCGGAAATCATATAATCAAGGCCCAACTTGAAGCCCAAATGCTTGTGCCCAACACAGTTCATCATCCACATTATCATCTCCTTGTATAACCGCAGCAGCAACCAACTTTAGGAGAACAGCAGAAGGCAGCAAATTTGCAATTTCAGACCATTTCCAACCAAAATTGTCATCCCAGTAATCGCAGACCTGTATTTTCAGCAAATTCTCGCTAATCCCAGTTGTAGCAACATCAGTAAGGGGCTGATCAATTAACCAGGCGTTAGTCCAAAAGCTAATAGACTTTCCATTCCTAAGAAGCCAACGTGATCCTTTGTTTATGACTTCAGTCACACCCTTCCTGATACACTTCCAGATGTTTGAGCACGCAGTAGACTTCCCAAGGGCTCTATCCACATATTTGTTCTTCAAAACCGAAATCCAAAGATCGCCATCTTCATTGACAAACCGCCATCCCAGCTTCCCAACAAGGGCAACGTTGAGTTTCTGCATTGACAAACCCCCATTTGCCTTTGGCTTTATAACCTCCTCCCAAGCTACCTTATGCATCCGCCTCCGCTCCACCGAGCTTCCCCAAATGAAATTGCGGTTGATTTTGTCAATACCCTTGCAAATACTTGACGGCAAAAGAGTGGCAGACATGGTGTAAACAGGTAAGGACGTCAATACCGAATTAACAAGAGTAACACGCCCGGCGAGGCTCAGAGTTTTGGCCTTCCATCCAGCAAGTTTGTTGTTGAATTTATCCATCAACTGAGTGTAAGTATGTTTTTTTATCTGTTTATGTAGAATAGGCATACCGAGATATATGCCCAAATCGGTGGTAACTTCAAACCCACTCTCCCTTTTGAGTTTCCTAGCAACCCTTCGGTTTACATTCTTGGAAACAAAAATTTTGGACTTGGAGTTGCTGATTTTTTGGCCTGAGGCATTACAGAAAACATCTAAACAACGCTTAATTACTCGGATTTGATCAACCGAGGCTTCCGCAAACAACATTATATCGTCAGCAAAGAAGATATGAGACAAGAAGGGTCCATTCCGGGTCAACTTGATGGGTTTCCAATCCCCACATTCAACCGAGTTAAGGATCAAGTGACTAAGCCGCTCAATACAAAGCAAGAAGAGGTACGGGGAGATGGGGTCTCCCTGCCTAACCCCTCGGGACATAGCAAACTGAGAAGAAACTTCCCCATTCCAAAGTATTTGCATACGGGGGGAAGACACACACGACATGATCCAATCAATCCAAATACCCGGGAAGCCAGCCACCTTCAAAGTGTCCTCAATAAAGCTCCAACTTAACCTATCATACGCTTTTTCAAGGTCAAGTTTAAGGATCATCCAACCTTTAGAGCCCGTTTTCTTTCTCCTGGAGTGAACGACTTCCTGAGCGACGACAATATTGTCAGTAATCATCCTGCCTGGGATAAAACTCCCTTGAGTGGGACCTATAATATCCGATAGGTAAGGTTGGAGCCTATTAGCAAGCACTTTAGTAATGATCTTATAGATGACGTTACATAGGCTAATAGGCCTAAACTGTTGAATCTTTTCCAGTTTTGCAACTATTGCAAGAAGGACCAGTAAAGTGTCATTGACACCCTGCGGTAGAGTCGTTGTTCTGAAAAACTCCATGACAAAACTCAGTACTGAACCTCCAACAATTTTCCAACTCTTTTGGAAGAAGCAAGCTTGGAAACCATCAATACTCGGCGACTTTAATGGCCCCATGGACTTAACAGCCTTCCAAACTTCCTCCGTCGTAACCTGAGCAGTCAAAACGGAGGATTGATCATCGATTAAACTCGGGAATCCTGGAATCGATCTCGGGAAGCTATCCAAATTAACCGGGCCGGCAGTATACAACGATTGGAAGAAATTAACCGCTAGATGCTCTAAGTCTGAATTATTGTCAATCCAAGTACCATCCTCATCTTTCAGCCCTTCGATTCTGTTGTGTTTTCTCTTGATGACGGTGGATGTGTGAAAAAGGCAGTATTGCGGTCTCCGTCTCTGATCCAATTTTCCCGAGATTTTTGAAACCATAAAATCTCTTCTTGCTCCAGAACATGATCAATGTCAAGCTGTAATTTCTGTTCCATATCCAACAAAGCCATTGACGTGCCCCTCGCGAGATTCGCTTGAACACTCTCTAAACGATTCAGGAGGTCTTGTTTTCTTTTGTGGATGTTGCCAAAGACTTTCCTATTCCATTGTAAAAGCTCCTTTTGAAGTAAAGCAAGGGCCGCAGGAGTGTCAGCAAACGCACACCAGCATTCTCTGATTTTATCCTCAAATTCAGGATGCGTAAGCCAAGCGGCCTCGAAACGGAAAGGTCTTCTTTTCTTGTTCAAATTCAGCTTAGGACAAAAGCTAAGGAGTAGGGGACTATGATCAGAACTAAACCTGGGAAGGTGTCGAACTCTAGCTTCTTGCCACCGGATACGACCCTCAAGATTAATAAACACCCTATCAAGCCGTTTGTGAACCACAGTAGAAGGCGAAAGTCTACGACTCCAAGTAAATTGAGGACCCATAAACTCCATATCCACCAGGCCAAGTTTATAGCACCATCGGTTGAATTTATGCGAATTAGCATGGAGCCCCCACTCCCCCCTTTCCTTTCATTAGCAACCATAATGCAGTTGAAATCTCCTCCAATCAAAGTCGGCCCTGAAACTCTCTTAACAGCTCTCTCTAAGTCATCCCAAAACACAACCCTCCTAGAGACAGAAGGAGGTCCATACACCACGAAAAAATGGACCCGAACATCTCCATCCATAAACGAGGCCTGTATAAAATTTGCATTCCTGTTATCAATCCTCAAGTCAGTATTGTCACTTTTCCAGAGTAACCAAATGCCCCCAACATAGCCCTGAGCTTCAATCCTCTCATGGTTAGTAAAACCCATTCTGCCCAACCGAGAACAAATCTTATCAGCATTCTCCCCAGAAATTCGAGTTTCACATAGAGCCAAAATATCAATCTTGTGGTTCTTGCATAAGTATCTAATAGCTCTTCTAAAACCAGGCTTACCTGCGCCAAAACAATTCCACATTAGAATATTCATAACAACCATAATAAAACAAAGAAAAGGATCAAGAAATCAGTAGTCGAGGCCAGGATGGCCCGAGTTAATCTCTGCCATTGCAGAATCTCCCTGTTGTTCCAAGGTTGTCGGGGCTTGTTGAGTTTTCGTCTCCATTGCAAACAACGGATTGACAGACACAATCGTATTCGATTGCATAATTTGTGCCTCATTCTCCCTCTCTACGTCTTCGAGGATTGGAACTGAATTGACAGCCAATTGCGTAGAATTCTTGCTTGCAAACTCAATTTCTAACGCTTCTCTCATATCGTCCGGAGGACGTCTTCGCTTTGCTGTTGAGCCTAACATTGGCCCATTTATGTGGCCCAAAAAATTTGAGTTCTCAGCCTTGTTTGTCGACGAAGTCATTGATTTTTTCCTCGAGCCTTTGTCTACTCGTTTATTCAAATGGGCCTGTTGTTGCACATGGGCTTTATGTTTGATAAGCCCATTAGGATCAGTGGCTTTGAATTCAATTAAGGAGCTGGTTGTGATGGTTCTTGGAGGAACATGGGCCCCTCCCGAAATCCCTGGAGCTAAAACTTCCGGTTTGTCCCCAGACTCTTTCATTGAAACCGTTAACTTGCTGTCCATTTCCTTCATCGTATATACTATCTTCTTATCCTTCCTTTTTTGAATATTTTTTCCTTGAATTCCTCCAAGAATTTGGTTCTTCTTGGTATCCTGTTCCATATCCTTGTTGACGTCATCATTCTGCATAGATAAGGCCTCAAAGCGGTTTATTTCTGGAAGGAGACTAGAAGTCGATGGTCTTGATATTTCTTTCCCCTTGTCCATCCTAGAATTGCCTTCCTTAGCCATATATTTCTTGGTTTGTTCCTTGGATTGCTCCTTTGATTGCTCTTTCGGATCGTGACCGTTTTTTTGGTTTCCTTTTTGAGGACGAGGTCTCCTAAATGGAATCATCCATTCGCCATAGTTTCCTTTTCCTGTTCGCGCCGCTTCATGTGCCGTTGCCAGACTTTCGCCGCACTGAATAACCCCTGTAGCATTCACCGTCGACGTCGCCTTCGTAACCGGTCGTTGTTCGTCCATAGCCCGTTTATCCTGTCCTTTCATAGATTCATGAGTTGGATGAAACGGACAGTGCAATTTCAGATGACCAAATCTTCCACATTCATAGCATATAGTTGGTAGCCCCTCGTACTCTACGAGATAACGGTCTCCATTGATGGAAATCGTACCCTTGAGCGGTTTTTCAAGGTCAACTTCGACGCAGATGCGCACAAATTTTCCCCTGTTCGTGTAGAGCGTACGTGAGTCAACCCTGATGGGGTCCCAATTCCCGCAACAACTTTGAGAAGGACCTTCTCCTGATAGAGAATGACCGGTAAGTCAAAAATGCGAATCCAAGTAGGGGTTGTCTTGATCGGAGCCGAAGTGCGGAGACTCGGTGACCATCTTCGAACCGTAAGACATCTTCCGAAAACCATCCAAGGACCATAGGTAAGAGCCTTAAGATAGTCTTCTTCTTTCTCAAAGCGGACAAGGAAGCATCCATGGGCGAGATCGAGAATATGTAGGCGATAATTTGTCTTCCACATCCCCCGAATCTTCTTCTCCATTATTGAGAACGCTACCGGGTGACCAAGAAGTTTCACCACCACCGAAAGTTCCCAGACCTAAGCTAAGGCATTCATAACATTTTCGGCTATTACGACGGCGGGATCTCCATCAGTTCCATCCGGATATGCAATTGTAATCTTCCCTTCAAGGAACTCAGCATCAATTGTCGTCTTTTGGTAGTACGCATTCCCAGACGATACTACTTCTTTCCAAGAGACCTTCAGGTCTGGCGGATCTCCCGGAGGTCTGGTCGGATTAGGGGCATCGAGATGCATATCTTGCTCATTGCCGCCGGAGGTGTTAGTCGGAAGTTCAACCGACGAAGTCATTGAAAGAGAGCAAATCAGGTTAAGACACTTGAAATTATACACCACTGGTTTTCTTGGGTAGCATTTTTCAAACTAGCAATTAGACCGCGCGTTGCGCGGCGAATATACGACGGAGACTTCATTAGTGTAGAGATATGTAAATGGCATTTTCGTAAATTTATTTAAAGGGGCATGAGTTTTTCGGAAAAAGAATATGGAAATGGCATTTCCGTCAATTTATTTAAAGGGACATGGTTTTTTTTGGTATTAATTTACTTGACTTCTCACGCCATCCTATGTCTTAAAACTTGTTTTATTACGTATACGAGCTTTCTTCACAAATAAGAAACAAACTTATCCGAGCTTGCCTACGAGCGAAGTAAATTGGACACGTTTTTCGAGACATGTCTAAATTACCCGTTCACATCCGAATATCACCTAAGTCGGGCAAGTTTTTCCAAGAATTTTTTTACGAGCTCGCTTACGAGCAAAGTAACTTGGACACGTTTTTCGAGACATGTCAAAATTACCCGGTTACATCCGAATATCACCTAAGTCGGGCACGCTTTTCCAAGAAAATTTATTTGAAACAAACTTATCCGAGGTTGCCTACGAGCGAAGTAAACTGGACACGTTTTTCGAGACATGTCTAAATTACCCGTTCACATCCTAATATCACCTAAGTCGGGCACGGTTTTCCAAGATTTTTTTTACGAGCTCGCTTACGATCGAAGTAACTTGGACATGTTTTTCGAGACATGTCAAAATTACCCGGTTACATCCGAATATCACCTAAGTCGGGCACGCTTTTCCAAGAAAATATGTTTTTCACGCGCTCGCTTACAAGCGAAGTAACTTGGACACGTTTTTCGAGACATGTCAAAATTATCCGGTTACATCCGAATATCATTTAAGTCGGGCACGCTTTTCCAAGAAAGAGGTGGAAGAGAGACGAAGAGAAAGTGAACGGAGTAGTTAAGCGGATAAGGACCGCACGATAACAATTTTATAAAAACTGTAAAATAGACGACTGGGATGGATTTCTTTCACATAAAATAATAACCACACGATAAGTTTAAGCGTTATTATATAGTGCTATGTAAAAGTGAACGGACTGGATTGATTTTATTTCGTATGCTTTTATATTAGTACGGATATGGATATGGATTTATAAGTGCACAACAAACTCGGGCCACAGGACCCACAATTATTGCAACAAGCACGTGATACCAAATCCGCATAACAAAACAAAACCTCATCGATTTCTTGGATAACAATTATCGTTATTGTAGATATACTTCTACCAAAAATTTTCTTGCGTAACAATTTTCTTTAAAACTGAAAAAACTATATATATCAACACAATTCCTTTTGTTTTGGTCAAAACCCATAAAGTTCAAATTAAAAATAACGAACAATGGAGGTTTGGTTCGTAATTCTGGTTTCAGTGTGCTTAGCAGCTCTGCTCAAAGCCGTTATCAATGTCGCCACTTCCTCTCCCCAACCAAATTCTGACTCCGACAACCTCCGGTGACTTCCTTTGCCGCCGGTGGCCCCTTCCTCCTTCGTACCCCTACTTTCCGGCTTCCGATGGCACCGCAAATCCTCGTTGGAGATGGAAGCAACCCTCCGGTCCCTCCGTGCGAAGCTCGGGCCAATCCTGACCCTTCGCTATTTCTCCGCCAGGCCGGCAATCTTCATCTTCAGCCACTCGATCGCGCACAAGGCTCTCGTCGAAAAGGGCGCTATCTTCTCCGACCGGCCGAAGCCGCTCCTCACCGAGACGATCATCACCAGCAACCAGCACAACATCAACTCCAGCGGCTACGGCGAGAAGTGGCGCCTCCTCCGGCGCAACCTCACCTCGCACATTCTCCATCCCTCCCGGATCAAATCGTTCTCCCCCGCACGATCTTGGGTGCTCCAGATCCTCATCCAACGGCTCCGACCAGAATCCGAGGCCGAATCGCCCGTCCATGTCATCGAGCACCTCCGCTACGCCATGTTCTGCCTCCTCTGTTTCATGTGCTTCGGCGATCGTCTCGACGAAAAGAAGATCCGTGACGTGGAAGTCGCTCATAACCGCCTTCTCTTCTCCATCACGCGACTCCAAATCCTCAATTTCCGCCCCTGGATTACGAAATTGGTGTTCCGAAGCAGGTGGAGAGAGTTCTTCGACATCAAGAAATCCATAGACGACGTCGTCATCCCTCTGATTCGACTTAGATCAGCGAAGAAGCCCCAAAACGACGACGTTCCGGCTTACGTCGACTCCTTGCTGGACCTCGAGCTCCCGGAGGAGGGAGATAGCGGCGAAATCAAGAGAAAGATGAAGGAGGAGGAGATCGTGGCGGCTTGCTCGGAGTTTCTAAACGCCGGGACGGACACAACCGCCACTGCTCTCCAATGGATTCTGGCGAATCTGGTGAAAAATCAGGAGATCCAAACGAAGCTCTACGAGGAAATTCTGAGTGTCGTGGGATCGAAATCGAATGGAGGAGGAGGAATCGGGGAAGAGGAATTGGGGAAGATGGAGTATCTGAAGGCGGTGGTGATGGAGGGGCTGAGGCGGCATCCGCCGGGGCACTTCGTCCTGCTGCACGCGGTGACAAAGGAAGTGGAGCTGGAGGGGTACCGCATCCCAAACGACGCCGTATTGCAGTTCATGGTGGCGGAGATGGGGTGGGACCCGGAGGTGTGGGAGGACCCCATGGAGTTTAGGCCGGAGAGGTTCTTGGGTGCTGACGTGGACATAACGGAGAGCAGGGAGATCAAGATGATGCCGTTCGGGGTTGGGAGGAGGATCTGCCCTGGCCTCGGCTTGGCCATGCTCCATCTCGAGTACTTCGTCGCCAATTTGGTGTGGGAGTTTGAGTGGAAAGAGAGACAGGAGTTCCCGCTGGATTTCTCAGAGAAGCAGGAGTTTACTATTGTTATGAAGCACCCTCTTCGCGCCATCGTGACACCCAGGTCTCGTTGCTAGTAGCTGAATTCGACCGATCGATTGCTTAGTTAGTTTGCATATTTCAATTCACGATGCTGTTAAGTTTGATCCTAGCTAGATATAATAATAATTTCTGTGGACGCTGAACTTGCCTATGTGCAGATGTTGCTTTTAGTTTCATGTGTGTGCTTTTTTTGTTAACTTCCAATATGCCAAGAATGATATAGCACAAGTACTGTGCACTTGAATAAGCTTTACTGAAGATATGCCTCGAGAGCGTCAACATTGCCCACAACAATGGGAATTTGATCAGAATGGTGAACTTTGGATTCAGTGATAATAGCTATAGCTCAATCATGTCATTGCGCTTCATGGCCTTTGGCTTTAGCCTTTTCTGTTGAGTTTTGAGCTGGAAAGTCGCCAATGTTCTTCCGGCTACATAATAAAAGTTGGAATTAATCCCGAAAACATTTAAATGAATCTGCATTTTGATCATTTGTTCTCTCAACCCTTAAAGAATGCACTTTAGGTTGCATTGCTGACTTTTAAATTGATACTTTGTAGTTTTGGCATTGTAAAGAGAGCTAATTGCTATCAAATTGAGGCCTATATTAAATGTTAATCTGTTTTGGTGTGCAGTGTGGTTACAGCTGAAGAAGATGAATAAAAGATAAAAAAAGACATTAAATCTTGCAATTTTGATTACTTGATACATGCTTAGAGAAGTGCATTTTAATTGCTGCGTTTTCAAGCATCCATGGTTGATGATCTTGTGAGTCTGTGCGCCCACAAGAGAAGACCAGTTCGGGTGCGTACACTCCCCCGTATGTATGTTCATAGGCTGCCATTGTCTATGCCCCATAAGTTTATTGTAATACACAATATGATTATTGTAAGACATGAAATGCACAAATAAGACAATTACGCAAGGCAAACTATGAGGAATGATATCCACCCAAAAAAAAAAAAACTATGAGGAATGATAAGTATTTTTTTGGATTTACAGTGGAAAGGAGACCACATCATGTTTAGATGACCACAGCAGACAAATGCTAACTAGTATCTCAAAGAAATGATATGTTTGTGACACACATTTTACTGAAACTGTGGTTTAGGGATAGGCTAACCCAAGACCAACCTGAGCCCGAGCCCGAGCCCGATTTTGTTCAGGTCATTCTGTAGTCGAAAGGCTTTCGTTGAACAAGGTCATGGCTTCCTCTAGAGCTAGGACCGTAACCTGAAATCTCTTCTTGTAGGATGGGTGTGTATTAAGAATGTCCATTAAAATCTTCATCCCATACTGTTCTGATCTTGCATGCTCCTCCCACAATTTCACCATATTAAGGGGATGGTATCCAGCAGAGGCCATCAAGAGCATCCCAATGTAATCTGCTTCTCGTTCCAACCTGTAGTTTTCAAATTAACAAGCAAAATTGATAAGATGCAAGCAGAAGCCGACATCTATGTATGTAATTTCACTGATCATTTCCTTCAGAACATGCTCCAAACGAAATGCATGTGTGAGATGGCTGACATTTAAGAACCACAATTAGCAAATGCAAGAAACAGTAATTTGCATTAATTTCCTTAAGAGGATTTCAAGGCTAGCTAGCTATAATCCTACACGGCTTACACAGGAACTATATAATTAGCAAATACTCCATTTTTTCTCAAACTTAATTTTTTCAAATCACAGACCAATAATAATTTTGCTCTCGTTTTTTACTTTCCTAATTTTCTCCCTTTTGTTGCCACCATTATCACCTTTTGTTTTGGACCCACCTTAGATACCCTCCCGACTTCGAGTCGGGGTAAGGGTGCGTACATCTCGTCCCCCCAGATCCCGTTCCTCATACCGGGTTCCACCTGGGTAGATGTTGTTGTTGTTGACAGACCAATAATAACGTGAGAATGTAAATTCGACCTAATTTGTCTAACTAATTGAATCTTAGACAGATCTCAACACATCTAATAAGCTTGTATGATGATGTACTATAGTCCTACACTGGAACTATGATTAGAAAATGCAAGAAACTGTAATTTATGCGAAAGCTAAATATATGACTAAGAAGACTTACTTTCTAGATAAAGGACCATGCACGTAAAATAGTGACATCATCATTAACTCAGGGCTCTTCAAGATCAATCCAAGGATAGCTAACCCCAAGCACTTAGTAAGCTTCTCACTACAATGTCGAGCTACAATGTGCGCAACCTAAGCAAAAAAAAAACATAAGAGATTGCACTCATGCTTCCTTGAAATTAATAAGCGTAACTGACCTCATGCCCAATGACGGCAGCCACCATTGCATCAGACTTGTAATGCTCAAGAACGCCAGATGACACAACAATCTTCCCACCAGGTGCAGAATAAGCATTGATAACAGCCTCGTCAATAACAATCACTTCCCTGTCAAAATGATCCCAGTACTGAGATGCACCATGAGCCTTGTCGTCTCTTAAACCTGTTTGCAAAGCCCCAATCAACTTTTCCGCTATTAATGTCACCCGCCTGCTCTTAGGATGTGTGGATGGCAATACTTTCTCCGTATGTCTGGTGTGTTGATGTGAGAGCTCTCCCTGCTTCTTTTCGAGGATTCGTGGTACAAGTACAGAATGAGTCCTCTTTGAATAAGGTATCGTCTCCTGATTACACAAGTATGCAGTGGCTAGCGTAGCGCCAATCAAGGCATAATAAAAATACTTCCTTTGCGGATAACCAAATCTTGGAGACGGTAAAGACAGCGAGGAAAAATATGTTTTCTGCTGGGAAAAGTATTTTCTATTAGCACTGACAAGTAGACTGTTTGGAGTCTGTTTGAAGCAGCCCAGGTGGCCATATCTTGAAGATAAAAAGCTCGAACTCCATTGATCAGAAACTCTGGAAATTTTACCATAATAAGGTACTGGTCTTTGAAAGAGTGGCTTGGAACCCGAGGAAAATTCTCGAAGCACTTTCCATACAAGCTTTGCCCTTCTATAACATGCCATTGATCAGTTTCTTGCTTCACTCTCAGCACAGTGATACTAGATTTTTCCAAGTGTGTGTGTTGGTCCTGCCACATCCCAAACTGAAATGTCAAAGTGGAGTAAATCCTGAAGGATCCACCAGGCTAAAGATGCAAAGATTCATTAAGCTAAGCATATTCCAACATAAAGAAGCATTTGACAACCAATACTGAAGTAATAAGCAAATAAGTATATGCCATTTCCAATCCAATGGTGCAAGGTCAAATAACCAACCATCACAAATATTCGACTTACTAAGAAGTAAGAACGGAACCTTCATCGATGAACAGCCATTACATTTGAAATATGGAAAGAATTACATTCAAAGCATATATCAAAGACTGTTCAGTTATGTGATCTAGTTACTCGTGTTTTCACCCAATGTCTTCAGCAGCTTTCCTCAATCAAAATCTATTCAAACTGTAACTTTTCAGGATACAAACTAGAGTAGAGTTCCAATTTTAATTTTCATCATCTCCAAACATATATCAGCTAAAGAAAGATAATCAAAGTAAGAACAACCATAATAAAGCTTAAATTTCAGCATAAGCTATTTATTTAACCTGGAAACTGTCAAAGGAGCAATCTTTATATCAAAACTCATAAACATGAACCACTGGACCAAAGGAGCAATCTTTATATAGCATATAGAAAATTTTACACAGCCAAAAAAAGAAAACCATGAAAAATATACAGAAATGAGAGTATGAGACCAGCAAACAAACAAAAAATCAAACAACCAGTAAGAAATGAGACAAACCAGAAAAGATACCGTCTGAACCAGCGAATCCCCTTTCTCCGGCCCTTCAATTACAACGTCTCCCTGCAGCAGATCCGGAAAAGGGCTAGCGGTGACGCTGCATTTATGGCCGCCGCAGCAATCTCTTCCGATCACTTGTTCTCCATTCTCGCTCCAAAATTGAAAACCGGATCTTCAGTGAGCGACAACTATTCATTTTTTATTTTGGTCGAAACATTGATTTTTTTGAACCAGGTAAGAATTCAGAGTAACTGGTAGTCCGAGAGGTCGTTAAAAAAAAGCAGCCGTAAACGGTTGAATGGGTCAACAAAGAAAGCACACAATGCAAGTAGAAACGATTAAGGTGGTACAAATTCTCGAAAAGTAGAACAAAAAGAAATCGAAATCGGGGTGAGCAAAACACTAAAAAATAGCGCCACAAGCAACAAGCCAACCTATCTTGGGGTGTGCGAAATGAACAACTGTCGTTCCGAAACATTGATGTTATTTATACTAGCTCTTGTGTATGGGATTTTGCTTATATAAAATATTAATAATTATTATTTTTTAAATGTATCAATTATCTAGGAAATTAATCATGTAACATAAAGTATATACTTTTATAAAAAATTGAAAATACTAAACTATAAGCATTGTCTTGTCTTAAACAAAAATTATTTTATTACTATTATGAATTAAATTAATAGGTAAAATGTGATATTTTATTTACTTATAAAAAAACAAAAAAATAAGATTTATAAATTAATGTGAGGTGTTATAATACTTTTATAGAAAATAAAACATGACATAATTTCGATTTTAAAAAACGGATGATGTATTTAATGTGAGGTTTACACGTGTTGGAATATTTTTTTTAAACTTTGCTTTAATATATAGTAATAACTAGTTGTCCCTGTCTGTCATGCCTTACACGACTATGACTCGATATTTTTTATATATACTGTAAAAAAGATATTAATAAATAAAAATATAATATAAAATTTAATTTAAGTAATTTATTGCCTATAATATGTATAAAAATTATTTTTTTTAAATCAAATAAAATAAATTAAATCCAGATTATTGAGTTTAAAATTGAGATTAAACATAGATTATTAAGATAAAATAATCTACATTACTTATTTTTCTTGACAATATTTGATAAATAGGCTTAATTTAAAAGAAGGAGATAAAATATGAAGAATATAAAGCAAAAAAGATATATTTTGAAAATATGGAAAAAATGAGATTGAACATATATATTTAATTGGCTTATAAAGAAAAACATCCAACCATTTGTTAAATTTTTTTAAAGTTATCTCCTAACAGAAATTAAGATATTATCTAAATTTGAGAAAATAAAAATAAATTTTAATTAAGTGGGAAAAATTTGTCATGTACAATATGAAGTGAATTTCCCCGCCTGAGAATTGTGAAGGGATGGTGGTTTGAATTTTCTTAAACGGAAACTTTATTTCTGTTTCAAGTAGCTGGGTCACGAGACTCGCGAGTTGTGAATGTGTCATCAGTCGTGCTCCACCATCACATGTTAGTAGTAGGTTGGTCTGGTAAAATTGATGCTGAATCTGATTCGTTGCCAGTGCCGTTAGGGCGTACATAGTTGATGCCTGATTTGTCATATCTTGGACCGGGTGGTATGCTCAATGAAATTCGATTTATGTTATCTTCTGTTTTATCGTATGCTTGGTATTAAATGTAACGACACAAAATCTTCATTAACTAACCTCAAGATTCAGATTTCAGAATGTGTCATTTATTTGGTGTTCATCCATGTTGATGCCTTCCAGTAAAAAGGATGTTGCATTTAAGTTGGCTTAAACATCCTACTAGAGTCTGAATTTTTGAAAAAAAACATAGTAATACTTTATTAAATATCGAGTTCCGCTATTGTGGTTACACCCGGAGGATCATGTACAAATATTTTTTCATCACCCGAAATGGGACTAAGACGAGCAATAAAGTTGGAAGCCGTATTTCCCGAACGACCTACAAAAGCAATAAATGAGATGAAGAAATTAGACAATAAGCCTCGGATATCACCAAACATAGCACCTAAAAATAAGAAATATTTGGAGAAGCCCTTGAAATGCCTACAAGTACAATTTGAGCATCAGATTCAACTTCACGCATCGACTTCTAAACCAAATCAAATGTATTGAGTTTCCGCCACAAGGGTCTCGAATGACTATGCCAAGACCAACCTCCGAAACAGACAGAGCAGAAGTGCTGCATCACAATTCAGCTTGAAGCAAGACATTCTAGGTACTTGCCAAGACATATTTGGTTGCCTGGATAAATGCTCAACTTCGGTTGCAACCCGATTATGGCGATATTGACTAACAAAGAGTGAAAAACCAGCAAGAACAGCTGCACTTTGCTTACAAATTTTTTAACTTAGTAGTGATCTCAAGTGATCATATTGTACAGTTGAAGCTACAAGTGGTTATTCAAAAGTAGTAAGCTGTTTTTTTTCCTTTTTGGTGGATAGGCCGAGCTTATGAAAGCAAGACCAAGATCCAACCTTTTCTCCTAAGAACACAAAGGCAACGATAATGCAAAGCTTATCATTCCAGTAAGCAAAGGCATGTCATTAGCCAAGCATCAAAGAATCCCGCTAAACCACAAGAAAAGCTCGTATATGCTTCCAAAATCACATTCACAAGTCTTATCCGGCACTTAAAACAGCTATCCTTATCCATCAAAATAGCTACCAACGATTATACCGCCTTCAAAGCTGTTGTTGATCATCGCAACAATTCGTTTTATTACAAAATTATTTATAATTAAATTTTGTCACAACAACCGGGTAATTAGATGAAGGAGAGTCAGTGCAGAGCTGCAAGCACAACTCTTTCATCAGCCCCACCATAAAGATGATGAACCCTTTGTGTTTTAGCTGAAGCCTTAAACTTACACTGCAGATTAATGTAAAATTTTTTTTTTTTCTTTTTTCTTTTTAAAAAAATTCAAATGACAGAATCATTAAGAAATCAACGAAATATATATCTTTGGTACAAATACAACTAAATCAAAAGCTGGGCACCAAAAGAATTTCCCTTAATAATATGCAAACAACAGAAGGTTTGCCAAATAAAAGTGATCAATTGGCTAATTCAGAACAATTAACCTAGAAGATGATCTTATTTCCCAACATGACTTGTATTTTGGTCAGAATATTATCATGAGCAGTTGTCTGCTAACAAACCTGCACTCTAGGTACTTTCATGTCCATCTCTGGTCTGGTTTATGAGAGTGTGTTTTGCACTAAATTTTTAAACCAGGAGCTGCTCTAAAATGGATAAAGAGCATTTCATGACACTAATTGAAAAACCAGAAGTCTTAATGAAAAGTGACATATTTTCAACAAGCAAACTCTTTGTGAAGATGGAAGGACATGGAATAATTATGAAAGGATGAGCTTGTAATTCCAAAGTGCACTATGACAACACGCGTGGCAAGAGATCTTGATCCTACACAGCAGCATGAGCTTGTAATTTAAGCTCTTAGAAGGCAACTTAAAGGAAACCAAGTTATGATTTACATACTTGAATATGAAAATAGTGATGATTGAAGATCAGGGCTTTGTTCTTTTTGTGGTTGGTTAAAAATGATCTTATCAATTATAACTCCATGGAAATACTGCATTTATTTCTGGTTTTCACTAGTTGAACGGTATCTGAGTTTTTGATGTATATGGTACACCAAGGTGAGAGATTTTGAGATCCATGGAGAAAGGGAGAAGAATTTCGGCTATTTCAAGAAATGCAGGCAGGCAATCTAAAACTTAATTGTAAGGTTTGGCTTAGAACGCTTTCTGGGTGTGACATGTATCTTTGGCATTTTAATCTTATGTAGGTTCTTAGAAGGAAGCAAGTATATATGCAGGGATGTGTATCAGCCAATTACGTTAGTTTACAAGCGCAGGGACCCTCACATTGCACCCGTTTTTCTCATTGCTGGAGCAGAGTTATAAACATATAGTGCATTATTCTTTATATTTATGAGTTATGACAGATTTGCAGATATGAGTTGCACCCGTTTTGATGATACTTACTGTAAAGCCTAGCTGAACCCCCTCACCTCATGAAGATTGTTAGGATTTTAATCCTCTTTACATGCCAGGATCGATCATATTAAGATATTAAGAACATTGATTACATACCTGAATCCATGGTAGCGATCGATGTTGTTGCGGAATCTTAAGAGATAGCTAGTGATAGCCACAGGTACGTAGTCTTCCTCAACCAATCTAGGGTTTTGCTTTATCTCTGATGGAAAGAGTTACGTAAAAGAGGCACTTAATAAAATTGGCATATTGGGGACTATAACCTAATCTCTATTTATTTGGCCAAAAAGGATCCCATTAAGCCTATTGGGCCAAATCCGGTATCCACCCATTGGGCCCATACCATTTATTAGAAATCCGAGGGTCTCTTTACTTAATTGAATCACTTAAAATAAACCCGTTACTTATTTAGCCATGTAATATAATTGTATATAATATGTAAGCCCACAAAATAAGATTATAATAATCTTACAATCTCCCACTTGGGCTACATATGACCAAAAACAATTATATTACCCAAAGTTCTTTATGTGTACACATCTTGGCTAAACTTGCAGACTTCTCCTTTATATCAATCTGGTCCATCTCGTATAATAATATGAGATCACGGCGACATTCGTTAACCAATATCATAACTAAACCTTCCGTGTTCATCGTACTACTATATTCAATGACATAGATCAAGTATGGATGAGTGGCATGGAAATTACATGCAATGTGATTCCATAAAACATGTCTATTTCCAACTAGTCCTACTTTATTTGGAGATCAACCCAAAACTTCATAAACAAGTTCAGAAATACATTATGAATAAAAATCATAACATCCATATTATGCATAAACTTAACTTAGAAAATCCATAGAAACTCCCACTAGACCAAGGTACTACAAAAGATGCCAACACCCATATGAACAGTGTGCTCATGAAAGACCTTAGGAGGCAATCCCTTGGTTAACGGATCAGCTAGCATTGAGTCCGTCCTGATATGTTCTATGGAAATTTGACCATTATGAACTTTTTCCTTCAATGACAAAAACTTGATGTCAATGTGTTTCTCCTTCACAGAGCTTCTGTTGTTGTTGGAGAACAAAACAGCTGACTTATTGTCACAATATAACCTCAACGGTCTTTCAATACCATTGACCACCATGAATGGATGCCTCAAAGCAAGCCATGAATTCTGCAGCCATGGTTGAGGTAGCTACAAGCGTCTGTTTGACACTTTTCCAAGATATAGCTCCTCCAGCTAACACAAATACATAGCCTGAAGTGGATCGCCTACTGTCAAGGCATCCTGCGAAATCGGAATCAGAATATCCAATGATCTCCAAACTGTCCGATTTCCTGTAAGTTAGCATGAAGTCCTTTGTTCTCTGCAAATACCGCATAACCCGTTTTGCTGCCTTCCAATGATCCAGTCCAGGGTTACTTAAGTATCTGCCCAAAAGTCCCACCACAAATGCTATATCGGGACGAGTACAAACTTGAGCATACATCAGACTTCCTATCACAGATGAATAAGGAATCTTTTGCATCTCCTTTATTTCGAGGTCAGTTTTGGGGCACTGCTTGAGACTAAACTGGTCTCCCTTAGTTATAGGTGTATCTGTCGATGCACATCCTTTCATACCGAATTTGCTTAGTACCTTTTCGATATAGCTCTTTTGTGACAACCCAAGGATACCTTGAGAACGATCTCGTAGTATCTTTATACCTAAAACAAAAGAGGCATCCCCAAGATCCTTCATCTCAAATTTTCTAGTGAGAAAACTCTTGGTTTCATGCAATAAGTCTATATCGTTACAAGCCAGAAGTATGTCATCGACATATAACACCAAAAAAATGAATTTGCCTCCACTGAATTTGTGATAGACACAATCTTCAACCTTATTTACCTCAAAATCAAATGAGGTAATCACTTGATGAAATTTATGATTCCACTGTCTTGAAGCCTGTTTAAGACCATAGATGGATTTCTTTAACTTGCAAACCATAGATTTCGAATCTTTGGACTCAAAATTTTCTGGTTGCACCATATAAATCGTTTGATCAATGTCTCCATTAAGAAACGCTGTCTTTACATCCATCTGATGCAGCTCTAAATCAAAATGAGCTACAAGTGCCATTATTGTTCTAAAAGAATCCTTAGATGAGACTGGAGAAAAGGTCTCCTTAAAGTCAATACCTTCCTTCTGAGTGAATCCTTTTGCGACTAGACGAGCCTTATATCTTTCGATGTTGCCTTTAGAATCCCTTTTGGTCTTAAATATCCATTTGCAACCAATGGGTTTCACACCTTTTGGCAACTCGACAAGATCCCAAACGTCATTGTCTTTCATGGATTTCATCTCATCTTTCATGGCATTGATCCATTTTAGAGAATTAGAACTTTGAAGAGCCTCACGAAAATTGATTGGATCATCCTCTACAATTCTTGTAGAATCTTCTTGTTCCATAAGGTACGCGAAATATTCATCCGGAATCACGCCCATAGGATCCTCTTGTTCTACAAGATACACAATGTAGTCATCCGGAATTGCATATCTTCTCTCTCTATTAGACCTCCTTAATTGCACTTCTTGAGGTTGTTGAATTTGCTCTATGAGAGGAACTTCATTGTTGTCCAAAACTTGAACTGGTTCTTGAAGAATGTCAGGATTTATTTCCTGATCATTTTCAATTACCACATTAGGCAGAGAAATAAATTCCTCTTCTATAGGGACAACTTCGTCAAAAGTGACGTTCCTCAATTCTTTCCCCCCAAATTCTACATCCTCAAGAAATCTAGCATTTCCCGTCTCAAAGAAGGATCGGGTAGTGGGATCATAAAACTTAAACCCTCGGGAGCGTTCTGCATACCCCACAAAATAGCAACTAATTGTCTCAGAGTCCAATTTCTTTTCACTAAGCTTATATGGCCTAGCCTCAGCTGGACATCCCCAAATGTGTAAGTGCCTTATGCTGGGCTTTTTCCCAGTCCACATTTCATATGGGGTTTTAGCTACTGCTTTGCTAGGTACTCTGTTAAGGACATATACTGCAGTCTTTAATGCTTCTCCCCAAAGCGATTCAGGTAAAGAAGAGTGACTAATCATACTTCTCACCATGTCCAAAAGCATTTTGTTTCGTCTCTCAGCAACACCATTCATGCTAGGTTTGCCCGGCATAGTGTATTGTGGGACGATTCCGCATTCCTTTAGGAAGATAGCAAATGCTCCTGGACGTTGTTCTCCTGATCCATCATATCTACCATAGTATTCTCCACCACGGTCAGATTTGACAGCCTTAATTTTCTTACCAAGTTGAAGCTCAACTTCAGCTTTATAAGACTTAAAAACGTCCAAGGCTTTTGATTTCTCACTTATCAAATATAAGTACCCATATCTGGAGTAGTCATCAATGAACGTAATAAAGTATTGTTGATCATTCCAAGCAGCTGTAGGGAATGGACCACAAATATCCGTATGAATTAGTTCTAAGACCTCCGTACTTCTGTTGGCACTTAATTTCCTTGTGTTTGTTAATTTTCCCTTAACACACTCAACACAGACCTCAAAGTCTGTTAAATCAAGGGAATCAAGAATCCCATCTGACACAAGCCTCTTTATTCTCTCTTTAGAGATGTGACATAAACACTTATGCCATAATGATGCAGAATTCTCATTTAATTTACGCTTTGTACCTTTTGAATTAGTATGCAGGATTTCATTATGGGAAACAACAACTTCTAGCATATAAAGACCATCCATTAAAGTACCAGTACCAATAACATTTGAATTCAAAGAGATACTAAATAATCCATTTCCAAAACCAAAACGGTAACCACCTTTGTCCAAAGAGGAAATAGAAATCAAATTCCGCTTAAAAGACGGAGCTATAAAAGTATCCATTAAATCCAAATAACATCCAGTCTTTAGACGTAGTCTAAAATGCCCTATTGCTTCCACAGGAACTTTATTGCCATTGCCCACATAGATGAATCTTTCAGCATCATTTGGCGATCGACTCCACAGGCAACCCTGCATTGACATACAAATGTGAGTAGTAGCACCAGAATCTACCCACAAAGTGTCAATAGGCACAGAAGATAAATTAGCTTCAGAACAAACCAAAGTGAGACATTTACCCTTCTTTTCACGCCAAGTGGCGTACTTAGGACAATCTTTCTTCATATGTCCACCTTTCTTGCAGAAGAAACAAGTGAGTTCATCACCTTGCTTTTTCACCTTTTTCTGCAAGTGTGTCCCAACTGCAGTATCCTTAGCCTTCTTCCTTTTGTTATTCTGAGAGCCTGATGCATAATGAGCACTTTCTGTCTTATCTCTCTGGATCCTGTCCTCTTCTTGCACACACTGTGAGATGAGCTCATTAAGAGTCCATTTCTCCTTTTGAGTATTATAACTCACTTTGAATTGATTGAATTGTGCAGGAAGAGACAGAAGAACTAAATGCACGAGTAAATCATCATTTATCTCTAACTTTAGTGCTTTTAGTTTTCCAGCAAGATTTGACATCTCCATGATGTACTCCCTTATGCTTCCTTTACCCTTGTACCTCATAGAAATCAGAGCAGCTAAATGATTGCTTGCTTCTGCTTTCTCATTCTTGGCAAAATATTGTTGAATTGCCTCAAGGGATTCCTTAGCTTTAGTGCTCTCAGAAATAGAGCCCCGAAACGCTTTCGGAATGGAGCGCTTCATAATCATTAGACTCATGCGGTTAGAGCGATCCCACCTTTCAACTTTCGCTTCATTGGAATTATCCTCAGCCAAAGCGGGTCGCTCAGTCCTTAGCGCAAGGTCTAAATCCATACATCCGAGAACGATTTCCACATTCTCTTTCCAGACCTTAAAGTTTGTCCCATTGAGCATAGGAATGGAACTAACTTGAGCAGAAACATTATTTGCATTTGCTGAAACTATACACAGAGAACAAGAAAAAACATGCAATTAATAATCATAGAAAATAAATTTCATACAAGATACCTAACACAACTTGACATCTAGTGTTTGCACCAAAATATCAATTGTAAGTGGTACTCTCAAGGCAATAATCAAACACTGATAACAAATCTGGTCAAATAATAACCTTTCTTTGGACCGACTATTATTCACATAGATAATAACTTTATAATTATCAATATTTATTATTACATGTGTATTCATTATCTGGTCAAACATCAACCTTCCTTTGGGCCGATTGATATTCGCATAAATAAGAACACACCCAAAAACTTTATATTACAAATCAAATTAATCTACACAACAGAGACTACTTTGACAGCATGTTGTTTCAATCAACTTAATCCAAAATCTGAAATTATATCAAGTATAAATCATCTTGAATATTATACATGATATAATAATACTTATGTTCAACCATCAAAGACGTGCCAAAATATATACACAGTAATGAATCCAAACAATATACTACAACCATACATATGCATATATAATTCTTTCAGTTAATAAAAGTGTGAGGCACAAATTTCGATGAAAAGCCGACATTCATACTGTACACAAGAACCGAATTGTATCTACATGATACACATGAATTCGTACGTAAGCCTAAAAAAAATTGATATCATGATATATATATATATATACATGCTGAATTATCCCATAAGAGCATATATAATCCGATATTGATGCACAGTACGAACATGAATACCAAACAAACAGATCTATTCAAATTCGCTATCTAGACATTGAAAGTCAGAATTTTCAACTTCAAATATAATATATATGATAGATCTGACAATTAGCGCACATATCACCGACAAAATTTCAATCGAACTTACAAGCAATACAAACGATCGTCAAATTTTGCCAATTAAACCCTAAAATTATGATAAACTCAGATCTAATATCGTAATATGATCGGGGCTCTGATACCACTTGTTAGGATTTTAATCCTCTTTACATGCCAGGATCGATCATATTAAGATATTAAGAACATTGATTACATACCTGAATCCATGGTAGTGATCGATGTTGTTGCGGAATCTTAAGCGATAGCTAGTGATAGTCACAGGTACGTAGTCTTCCTCAACCAATCTAGGGTTTTGCCTTATCTCTGATGGGAAGAGTTACGTAAAAGAGGCACTTAATAAAATTGGCATATTGGGGACTATAACCTAGTCTCTATTTATTTGGCCAAAAAGGATCCCATTAAGCCTATTGGGCCAAATCCGGTATCCACCCATTGGGCCCATACCATTTATTAGAAATCCGAGGGTCTCTTTACTTAATTGAATCACTTAAAATAAACCCGTTACTTATTTAGCCATGTAATATAATTATATATAATATGTAAGCCCATAAAATAAGATTATAATAATCTTACAGATCCGCCTCAAGACAACCTTGTTACAAACTCTGTCATTTCCCTCTTAATTTAGTACTCTTATTTTCATATATATAAATTGTTGGGCATGAATTTGACCCATCTGGGTTCAAATATCTCTCTGCAATTTTCTGGTGGGGCTGGTAAAAATAACTTTGCTGCTAAGTTGGCAGATATTTGTCTGATTAGATGCTAATCAATATAAGATGAGTTGTGGAAAATATGAGGATTGAACTTCCAAGGAATGAACCCATCTGGTTCAGTAAATATGCATTCAAGTTTGTGAAACTAAGACAGATTTGTTTTTAGGTGTTGTGGTTTGTTAATCCATTCCTGTCGTGAGCTTAGAAACTCTTAGAGCTTGTAGAGCTTTGTTTAGACAATTATGAGTTTAGGTGCTCTTATCCTACCAAACTTCATTTGTTTGTGTGGAGGTTATTAGAACGATTGTTTTCTTTTCATTGTAAGAGTCCTTTCTGAACTCACGTCGGTTTGTGGACCAAACTTGTACTGACTATCTATGTAGTGCATGAGAAGGGTAAATTTGGTTAACCCTGAACAAGAATATTACATGACAAATTAATCTTGTTTGCTGATTTGATTTCCTAAGGTTTACCAAATACTGAAAATTTTGATTTTCTACTAATTCAGAAGCTAGGAAAAATTAGTTATAAATCAATTCATGAAACTAGTTATATAGCACATATTGAAAGGCAAAAACCTCAACAAAAAGTGACAACATTTTCAGCAGGCAAACTGTTTGTAAAGATGAAAGAAAGGGCCCATCAGTAGTCACCGGTTAATCTCTCCAGTTGACGCATCTCTATTCTCTAGGTATCTTGATTCTTTCTGGAAAGAGTTCAATCTGAAAACAAGTCGCAGCACGAAACTTATTCAATTCAAAATGATAGGGCAACAAAGAATTAAGAAAGTGGATCAAGGAGCCAACTCACCAACTGATTCAACTGTATCATGTCATCCCTGTTGATGCATTCCAATAAAGCAGATGTTGTGTTTGAGTTAGATGAAATCCTTATGTTGTGCATTTTCTGAAGCAGCTCCTTCACCCTTGCACTTTCTTTCTCATGAGCAAAGCCACATATCAATGTACTGTATGTCACGACATCAGGGGAGCAACCCTTGGCTTCCATGTCAATAAGCAGATTGTATGCATCCTCCACCATCCCGGCTTTACAATATCTACGTATCAATGCATTATAAGATCCCACATCACACTCATAGCCACAACTTTCCATCAAGGGAATCACATTATGTGCAACTTCCTCCATTCTTCCTTTGTTCCCAAGATGGTTAATTATAGTTTTGAATGTTACAGCATCTGGCAAAGTACCATCTCTAATCATCTTCTCCAATAATGCGTTTGCCTTCTCTACATTCCCAGAACGGTAAAACCCATCAATTAAAATAGTATAGCTTATAACATTAGGAGAGATTCCACTACTTTGCATTTGCAGAAAAAGATCTTCAGCCTTGTGCATGTCTCCTTCCTTACACAGTCCATCAATCAAAGCATTGTATACACCTTCATGTGGAAAAACACCACTAGCTAGCATTTTCAAGAAGAGCTTTTGAGCCTTGCTTATATCCCCTTGTTTACATATCCCATCAATCAAACAGGAGTAAACATGAGCATTTGGAGACATATCACTATCTTGCATTTCCAGGAAAAGCTCTTCAGCCTTACTTACATGCCCTTCTTTACATAATCCATCAATCATAGTGGCATAAGTAACTTTATTTGGACTGCAAGCACCATTGAAGTCCATCTTTTTCATGTTTGTGAATAAACTCATAGCATCTCCAACTTTCCTCGCAAGAAAAAGGCCTTTTAGCAAGGAAGTTATAGTCACATTGTCAGCAAAAATCCCCCTAGAGTTCATATCTTTGTACAAACTCAATGCAGTTTCTATCTTCCCAATTTTGCAGTAACCATCCACAATTGTGCTATACGTAACGGTGTCAGGGAACGCGCCTCTCAAGATCATTATTCCCAGAACCTCCATTGCTTCTTCCAACTTCCCTTTTTTGCATAGTGTATTCATCATAATGTTATAAGTCACTGTATCGGGAAGAACACCACGACCTATCATTTCATCAAGTAGAAGCTTGGCATCATCTTCCATCCCCGAACGACACAAACCATCAATCAAACAGTTATAAGACAAAACAACCGGAGAAAATCTTGCATCCTTTCCTTTTGCATCAACCAGAGGCCACTCTATACAGCCACCATCAATCAGAGTATATGACAGTGTGCTTCGCTCAAAATTCTTCTTAACAGTGGGCCACTTATCACTTAACATCAGTCGGTGCAGCTGTAGGGCTGTGGCGATATTCCTAGTCTTACATAAACCATCTATTATAGTATTGTAAGTAACTATACCAGGGGCGCATCCCAACCGAGACATCTTTGAAAGCATACCTACAGCTTCAACCAGTTTCCGCTCCAAACACAATCCTTTCACTAAAGAATTGAAAGTCTTGATATCTAGGCAATATCCAACCTTCAAAATGATGCCAAAGGCAGAAAACCCGACCCTCCCTAGTTTGATACTAGAATAGCAATTGAGCAATATATTCAAGATGATGAGATTTGATCTCAATCCAAGAACGCCAGAAACATGAAGTCTCTTGTAGAAGGACACGGGGGCAGAGAAATGTTGGGACTTAACTAGGGCACTGAATAGTCTTCCGAACCATGAAATTGGGGGTGGAGGTCTCATATAAAGCATCTCTTTGAAGAAGTGATGGGCTTCCCTAATGTCGATTTTGCCCGATTTACAATCAATGTTGAGGAATTTGTGGAGTGGACTCCTTCTAGCATTACAGGAAACAAGTGAAGAGAGCATTTTTGTGTTGCCTTTCCTAGACATTGTTTGCAGGCAGAGAAAGAGAATCTCCGAGAGCACTGGAAAGCTGTAAACTTTGGAAGTTCATTCAGCATGTATTCAAATTTCCATATTCGAAGAACTCCAAAGCATAGTAGAAATAAATGAAGGCGAGGAATAGTAAAATTTACCAATTGAAATAGAGCAAGGGGAGGGCGGTGGAAGAATCGACTGCTGAGGCCTGACGGTGGCGGTGCCAGGAGAGGGCGGCGCGTGTAGTGGATTGACAAAGAGTTATTTTTCACCTGCCTGAGAATTGTGAAAGAAGGGAGATGATGGTTTGAATTTTTCTGAACGGAAACTTTATTTCTGTTTTCAAGTAGCGAGTTGCGAATGTGTCATCAGTCATGTGCTCCATCACATACATGTTAGTAGTAGGGTTGGTCTGGCAAAATTGATGCTGAAACTGATTCGTTGCCAGTAGTGTTGTGGGGTGTACAACATAGTTGATGCCTAATTTGTCATATCTTGGACCTCTGAATCAGACAGAACAGAAGTGCTGCATCACAATTCAGCTTGAAGCAAGACATTCTAGGTACTTGCCAAGACATATTTGGTTGCCTGGATAAATGCTCAACTTCTGTTGCAACCCGATTATGGCGATACTGATTAACAAAGTGTGAAAACCCAGCAAGAACAGCAGCACTTTGCTTACAAACTCCTTGGAAAACCCATTGATTGCGTATTGTCCAGGCAACCCAAGCAAAAAAGCATAAATTCAGTCAAGCCCTCAAGACCCTTATGTTGCAAAACAAGTGAAGCAATCTCCAGTACATTAACAGTGGAAACTGATTGAAGGAACTGATATACCTCAGAGCGTTGCCACATTCAATGAACAGCACATCACTCATAAATTGCACGCCAAAAAGTTTCAGCTGCATTTGAACACCGATCACATGTATCAGTGTTTAAGTATATGTTGAGCCATGAGTTGGGACTTAACAGCCAACGTGCCAGATAACAAACACCAAGAGAAGACCCTAAATTTTGGTGGCACGTTAAGGGACCAAATTGAATTCCAAATGCAAGATGCTGAAGTTGGCGAACTGAACTGAGATTGATTGCCAAGAATCCCAAACCAGTATCCACTTTTAACTGAATAGATACCGTCCCTTGAGTGTTGCCAAATATGCATCCGTTTTTCTCATTACTGGAGAAAAGTTCTAAACATTTCATTTATCAAATTCAGTCTTTACTGGAAAAGCAAGACCAAGATCCAATCTTCTCTCCTAAGAACACAATGGCAATGAATAATCCAAAGCTTATTATTCCAGTAAGCAAAGGCATGTCATTAGCCAAGCATCAAAGAATCCCACTAAACCACAAGAAAAGCTCTTATTTGCTTCCACAATCACACTCAAGTCTTATCCAGCACTTCAAACCAGCTACCAATGATTATACCGCCTTCAAAGTTGTTGATCATTGCATTGCTATCAATCAACCATCTCACTCAAACCCTTCAAAATCTAACTGGTAAACACCACATATTTGTGTTGTTGCGGCAAATATTTACAATTTGCAACACCTTGAATGCTACTTTCGTGTTGCAGGAAAGAAAAAGAAGAAAGTCGGCTATGAAGGATTGTTGCAGACGACGAGAAATGTGGCAAGAGACCTTGATCCTGCATAGCAGCATGAGCTTGTTATTAAAACTCGGTTAGGGAGGCTATTCCACATCCAATTCTCACCATCCGATTACATTAATTTGCCATCATCTTCAACCTCTAGCCCTTTCAAATAAGGGCATTTCAGCTTTCAAAAAAGAGGCAACTATACTGCTTACAAAAATTTCTACTCATTACATAGATGCTCCCTCTCTTTTGTCATAACTTTAATCAAGCCAATTTGGGTTATAATGGGCACAAAATCGATTGAATTAACAAAGAAAGTTGATGAAGATAAAAAAAAAAAAAAAGCTAGCTCATCACTTCTCCTCCTTGAGAAAGATGATGAACCCTTTGTGTTTTAGCTGAAGCCTTAAACTTACACAGATTAACGTAAAATATTTTGTTTTTCTTTTTAAAAAAAATAATCAAATGACAGAATCATTAAGAAATCAACGAAATATATATCTTTGGTACAAAAGAATTTCCCTTAATAATATGCAAACAACAGAAGGTTTGCCAAATAAAAGTGATCAATTGGCTAATTCAGGACAATTAACCTAGAGATGTTCTTATTTCCCAACATGACTTGTATTTCGCGAAACTTCATACTAGAAAGAAAATGAACATATTAAAGAATTATATATCATGAGCAGTTGTCTGCTAATAAACCTGCACTCTAGGTACTTTCATGTCCATTTTTGGTCTGGTTTATGAGAGAGTGTGTTTTGCACTAAATTTTTAAACCAGGCGCTGCTTTAAAATGGATAAAGAGCATTCATGACACTGATTGAACTAACCTTTTACTGTTATGAAAGGGAAAGCACATATATCAGAATCAGAAGAGAACTCAAATAAACTTTCATTATCAGTGGTTTACTGGCTTCCTTGTAACTTAATACTGTACTCAACATTTGTTGATTGGATTATATCTAATATCTCGTATTAATTAAAATTCAGGCTCTGTACATTCGGGTGTTTGTTCTTAGTTTAATCTAACCACAATTGCTTGCATTCTCGAATACAAGTCATTTAAGCAAAATGAACTAAAACTCGTACTTTTAAACTTGAAATTAAATCTGACTGCAAACAAAAAGGGCCGTAAAGGGGGGGTAGATAACCTGGAAAAAATATGTCTATAGGGCAACATTTACACGGGTGTAGATAAAAGAATGAATCAAACTAGAGTGATGTTGTATTGCGGTTGTCACATGTGATATAAAATGAAGTGCAGATGTTATCGATACTGTCAAGATGGGCAAAAATAATAGGGACCGCAAAGCTGATGTTCATCTAAGCTTCTTGCTATGTGCAGTAACTGAGCTTATCCATGGATATTGCATTGTTGTAAGTAAGGATGATTGAAGTCAAGATGCTTGATCCAATATCCTTTGTATCTCAATGTCTAGCCACGGTTTCATAATACCGTCATAGTGTATGACCGCTGCCTTTTCTATATCATCCTGTCTTGCACCAGTTTCATAGCCAAGTCCAAAGACGTGCCATTTTCGGCCTAGATGACGTGTGTGGTTGTAGAAGGTAACCCAACCCAAAGGCAAGCTTCCTGCTTTCCATAAAGGCCTGCATTTGCCCTGCAGAAAGTAGGTAAATTTACATTACAAGTCAAACACAGACCAAAGGAGAAGAAGAAGAAACAAATAAGAGCATAGGTTAAGATTCCTTGATTAATAAACTATTAACCTCAAAGAAGTTATAAATAAATAAATCTAGCATAATCTTTTCAAATGAGAGTCAATATAATGTAAGCAAAAGGCAAAGGAAGAGCAAGATCAATTACCATGTGAAGATAAGAATGGTATTTGGATGATAAATCTTGTTTTCTCCACTCCCTCAGATCAAACAAATTTATACCAAATGCTCAGGTACAAGAATTAATATCAAAGGTCTGAGCCACCCAAGGATCTGAGAAATTAATAAGCATATCCATTCGACGATGTGAAGATTCACCTTGACGGCATGTATGAACAGCTCCATTAACTTTACCCTTCATGTCCACTCTCCAGAGAGAACTTAAATCCTTGAGTGTGACCACATCATGGTCAAGGAACACAATTTTGTCCAGCTGAGGGAAAAGCTCGGGCAAATAAAACTGCAGATGATTAAGAGAAGAAGAGTATCTCGGGTCAATAGATTTCACATTGTCCACCTTCGGTACCATGTTTGGCCCATACTTAGCTGACAACTGCTTGAAGCTGTCAATGCTCTGGATATGGACCGTGGCTTTTCCAGCAAGATTTAACAGAAACCACATTGATATTGCAGGAAAATTGAGTGAATATGTTACAACATGGAAGACAATCTTCTCTGGCTCCTAAAAACAACAAAAATGCATCACATTATCAGGGTTATAGCTTTCACAAGATACTTTAGGAGAAAGGACCACGTCCTAACAATACTGGTATAAACTTACATGCTCGATCCAAGGTAATGGTTTGGCTTCCATAAATGTAGGAGAAAGGATCATATTATCGATTATTAGTACATATTTTGGCTTCCGTAAATGTAGGAGAAAGGATCATTTCCTAACAATACTGGTATAAACCTACATGCTCGATCCAATAAATCTTGACTACTTTAGTCTAAGAGTACAGAAATCAACCTATTTCATCAATCTAATCAGCATAACTTGACAATAGCATTTTGACCGTACTTAATATATATGACAACTCATAGGGTTCTTGCTACAACATTAATGCAAGCTACTGAAACGTTTTAAAGTACATAACTGTGCGAATAGACAAGATGAAACCGTTACCTTGGCAGCAGAGACTGTGGAGTTCACAACTACAGAACAAGCTAGAACGTTGTCAGAGAAGACAACATAGTGGAAAAGATCTGGGTTGTAAGAATTCATTTGAGCACAGAAATTAACCGATTTCCTCAGGCAGCAGGGCAAAATAGTCTGCAGTGAACTTCATAGAAAGGCAATGCAGACCTTTCGGTGTTGTTCTTCCTGCAAGCAAGGTGAGAAATGCAGTTTGATTCCTTTGTGACCGTACCTGCTCTTCAGCACTCTGTGACATAGCCCGGAGCTTCTTAACCATAGAAGAGCAGTCAGGATATACACGGCTTGCTTTTTAACAGTGTTGTTTCCATGTGTCTCATTCTTGAATATGCACTGTTAAAGCAGCCAGGCATCAAGTTAGATACCTTACCCCAATAAACTCAAAGTATCAATATAAGAGTAAATGATTCACCTCCTTGGTAGATCTGAATCCCTTCTAACATCTCCTAGGGCTCGATCAACCTCCTTCATTCTTAGTTTCAGCTCTTTGATTAAATGAGCGTTGCCTGCTAATGTTGCAAAGCTCAGATATGCCTTTGCCCTAATTAATTGATCCTTCATTTCCAAGACTTTTTCATCCATAGACCTCCGCTTTTGTGTTTGCAAGTCATGCTGGTTTTGGCTTCTAATTGCAGGTGATGAAATAGCTCTCTCATCTTGTTGGCCAGTTCCGACTTCGGATTGCTGCTCATGATTAAAAAAAAAAACCACCAAATATGAAAAACTGCATTCCTAGCATAATTTTGCTTAACCTTTCGGTGGTAAAGTAAACAAAAGACAGAAGGGAACTGGCAGAGAAAAATCCCATGTCAACACGTCCACCATAAGTTCTGTTGTTCCTGCCGTAGTGGCACTGAGATTCGAGATCATCTATGATTTGTTTGTAATTTTCCAAGGAAGGTCTATATAAAGTGCTTAGTTGGGCAAATCCAAGAAGACATTAAGAGGATAAATGGGAAGAAAAGCTTCCAATTTGTATTGTGTATGGTCTGTATCAGCTCCACCATGTACTACATTTAGAGGTAAAAATTTATATAGAAGGATTTTCATCATGAAAACGTGAGTTTAACTAAACGTGCCAACTTTTTCTTTAAATGATATTATGATTTGCACCCAATCTATATGGCATAGAAACAATTGAAAAACTAGGAATTTGATTATGAAATTTAGAAACTCTTATTTATCCACATAGTTAAACAAAACCAAATGTAGATTTGTTGTTTAGAAACTCTTATAGCGCTAATTTACCAACTGCATTTGTATCTGTGTGAAGGCCATTTGAATGCTCGCTTTGGCATCACCGATTCATTGCATCTCTGCTGATTTCTAGGTAAGATCTTTTCCATTTCTGCTCTGGTAGATGAGTCTGTTTTGCGCTAATCTAAACTAACTGGCTAACTGTTTGTGAAGATAATAGCAAGGGCCCCATCTCAGTGATCACAGCTGTTAACCTCTCTAATGGGTGATGCAACACATCATTGCAAGAAATTTCCCCCTTTTTTAGGAAACTGCTCAACCTGAAGAAAAAAATCATCATTGCAAGAAATTCAATTCCACACCATCTTATCAATTCAGAAGTAAGAAAGAACAGAACTTAATAACAACAAAGGAGCCCACTAACCAGATGATTCATTCATTGCGTTTCATAATCTAAGTTGATGCATTCCAATAGAGCCGATGTTGTGTTTGAGTTAGATGAAATCCTTATGTTGTGCATTTTCTGAATCATCTCCTTCACCCTTGCACTTTCTTTCTCATGAGCAAAGCCCCGTATCAATGTACTGTATGTCACGGCATCTGGGGAGCAACCCTTGGCTTCCATTTCAACAAATAGATTGTGTGCATCCTCCAGCATCCCGGCTTTACAATATCCACGTATCAATACATTATAAGATCCCACATCACACTCATAGCCACAGCTTTCCATCAAAGAAATCACATTACGTGCAACTTGCTCTATACTTCCTTTCTTCCCAAGATGGTTTATTATGATTTTGAATGTCACAGCACTCGGCAAAGTACCATCTCTAATCATCTTCTCCAATAATGTGTTTGCCTTCTCTACATTTCCAGAACGGTAAAACCCATCAATTAAAATAGTATAGCTTATAACATCAGGGGAAATTCCACTGCTTTGTGCATGTCTCCTTCCTTACATAATCCATCAATCAAAGCACTATATACACCTTCATCTGGAAAAACACCACTAGCTAGCATTTTCAAGAAGAGCTTTTGAGCCTTGCCTACATGCCCTTGTTTACATAGTCCATCAATCAGACTGGAGTAAACATTGGCATCTTGAGAAATTCCACTATCTTGCATTTCCAGAAAAAGCTCTTCAGCCTTACTTAGATGCCCTTATTTACACAGTCCATCAATCATAGTGAGATAAGTAACTTGGTTTGGATTGCAAGCACCATTTATACCCATCCTTTTCATGTCTTTAAATAAACTTAGAGCATCTCCAACTTTTTTCACATGAAAAAGGCCCTTCAACAAGGTAGTTATAGTCACACTGTTAGGAAAAATCCCCCTAGATTTCATATCTTTGTACAAATTCAAAGCATTTGCTATCTTCCCAATTCTGCAGTAACCGTCCACAATTGTGCTATATGTAACATTGTTAGGGAACTTACCTCTTGAGATCATCGTTTCCAAAACCTCCGTCGCTTCTTCCAGTTTGCCTTTTTTGCATAGTGTATTTATCACAATGCTATAAGTCACAGTATCGGGATGAACACCACGACCTATCATTTCATTAAGTAGATACTTAGCATCTTCATCCATCCCCGAACGACACAGCCCATCAATCAAACAACTGTAAGAGAAAACATTCGGAGAAAATCTTGCATCCTTTCCTTTTGCATTAACCAGAGGCCACTCAATACAACCACCATCAATCAGAGTATAAGAAACTGTGCTCTTTTTAGCAGCAATCACCTTACCCTGAACCATCTCTTGGTGCAGCTGTAGGGCTGTGGCGACATTTCCAGTCTTACACAAAGCGTCGATTATAGTAGTGTAAGTAACGATATTAGGAGGGCATCCAAACCGAGACATCTTTGAAAGCAGACCGACAGCTTCAACCAATTTCCTTTCCAAACACAAACCTTTGACTAGTGAGGAGAAAGAAACGATATTTGGGCGATATCCATTCTTTAAAATGAGGCCCAAAGCAGAATACCCAAAAGACCCTAATTTCATGCTAGAATAGCAATTGAGCAAAACAGTCAAGATGAAGGGATTCGATCTTAATCCAAGTGCACCAGAAACATTCAGTCTATTGTAGAAAGATATGGCGACAGAGAAATGCTCACACTTGACTAGACCACCCAAGAGTGTTGTGAAGCATGAAATTGGAAGCGGAGGTGTCATAAAAAGCATCTCTTTGAAGAAGTGATGGGCTTCTCTTATGTCGATTTTGCCCGATTTGCAATCAATGTCCAGGAATTTCCGAAGTGAATCGAGCTTCTGGGGGATACCTCTGCTAGACATTCTTTCCCGGTGGAGAATGCTCCCAAATGGTGTGAGATGAAGATAGGGCTGTAATCGAACCGAGCCGAGTTGAGCTTTGAGTTGCTCATGCTCGGCTCGGTTAAAAATAGACGAGCTCGAACTCGAACACGAGCTTAGTTCGAGCTTAAAATTTTGTTTGAGTTTCGTTCATTTAAATGTTTATCGAACTCGAGCTTGCTCGCGAACCTCTCGTTTAGTTTTTTCGCGAGACAAATTCGTAAACAAATCGTTTGCTTGATCAATTATACAAGAAAATGAAACTAAAATTTATATTACGTGCTTTGAGAAACACCACCAAAACTATGTAATTTAGCATAAAATATATATTGCATATAATATATAGTATATATAGCTTATTCATGAACATATAATCTAGTTTTTTTATGAGTGTACAATCGAACTTGCTCATGAGCATATTATCGAGTTTGCTCATGAGCAAACGAGCCGAATTATCTTGTGTTCAAGCTCAGCTCATTTATCTTTCGAGCCTTAAAATTGTGCTCAAGCTCGGTTCATTTACAAACCGAACCGAACACGAACAAGATTTAACCGAGCCGAACACCGAATTTCTCACGAACGGCTCGGTTCATTTACAGCCCTAGATGAAGACGATTAACCCAGAAAACTTGAAAGCTGTAAATTGGGGAAGGCAATTTTAGCATATACGAACAAATTTTTCCAATTCGAAAGTGAATGAACGCGAGTAAAAGTAAAGTGAGCATGTAACAAAATTTACCAAGTGAAATTGAGATTAACCTAGAAGCGGGGCCTCCGGGGGCGGCGCTTGTTATGAGAATTGAGATGAGAGAAGATGAGAAGAGGTCTTCAAATTTGTTCTAGGTAGAAAACTGAAAAGCAATGGCAATGAACAAAGCCTATTATTATTCTAGGCAGCAAAGGAAGATCATTAGCCACTAGCCAGCCATAAAAACTGTTGTATCCAGGAGAAACAGAAAGCTTCTTCGCTTCCAAAATCACACTCACGACCTGTCAAATGGATCCCGCGGGTCAGGTTCGGGTTTGGGTCAATCGGGTTCGAATTAAAACGGGCAACAGGTGTCATAAAATTTTCGGATTCATATGGACCAGGTTGTTACGGGTTTGATACGAGTTCGGGTTTATCCGACGGGTCATGATCGTTAATTTTATTAACCTTTATTTTTATTTATTAAAATAATTAATATTATATTATATAAAATATTATTTAATAATAAAAAAATAATAACTCTATGTAATAACCTATTTTTCTATAAGGGTATTTATGTAATTTCTCATAATTATATTTTGTTTTAAAAATAAATATATGTTCATTACTAAAAACTATAACCGCATTATTTTATTAGCAAATAACTTATATAAGTTACTTGTATAAGTGGACCTTACCCAAAAAGGTCATGATTCTAAGTATTGTAATAAAATAAAAGAATAATCGTTTTTTCCCTTATAGTATTTTAGAAGTTAACGAAATTGAAGATATTATTCTAGAATAAATCCTTCATGTTTTTAATGAGTTTTCATACTCCAAATAACAAACAATTATTTTGTTAAAAAGAATAGCATATCTTATAAATAAATTTACTTTAAAATTTATAAGATTTTAATATCTCTAAGATACTATCTTTCAAGAGAATAATTTTAATAATAAAATGTGATTTGTGAAGATATATGTGGGAATAAAATTGTAAAGTAATTAAAAGAGATTTGCATGAAAATTTATTTATTTATTTATTTTGGAAAAGATTTTCCTAAAAACTAGGTGTGGAGTGTAATTTAGTTATAAACAATAAAGTATATGCTCCAAATCAAATCAAATCAAATTTGTCCTTCAATCTACTTATCTATTACTCTATTAGCTTTCAAAATCCGATTTCGGATCATTCTAAGCCACGATTGTGGCCAATATCTAAAAGGAAGTTGGAGATCTTCCTTTGCTTGAGCCTTACGAATCAAAAGCCCTATAAATTGATGCCCCATTTGCTCGAAATTCTCACATTTTAAACCGAAACCCTAGAATTGCGCCTCCTTTGTTAAAACTCGAAATTCTCCTAAACCGTAAATCCAATCCTAAAATTGAAGCCATATTCGGAATTCTAATAAAAAACACTTCGAAAATTTGCAGACAGTTTGTAATAGATTCTTTGGTAATAAAATAATTCCATCAACGAATTATGAGAGCTCCCACCAATTACAATGCTATTATATATAAAAATATATATGCCTAGTAACTACAATAGATTATTCTCAATTTGTTTTTTACTTAACCAAATGTAAGTACAAATAAGCAAGTGCAAGAGAACTATAGGTTACAAACTTACAATCATGACATCCTAGCAGTTATTAAAGGGAGAAGTGGTGGTTTACACTTTAAACATCAACCATTACCTTCTTATCGTGGCATATTCTACATGATGCTATTAATATGTGATATTTATTAAAATTAATTGATAAATTTAAAATGTGATATTTATTCTAATGCTATTAAGTATGTTGTTCTTACCAAAATAAGTGTCATGCTCACCACGTGTAATACAATACTCATAGATTTTACCAAAGAAAGGATCAAAAACATACATGTAATGCATCATGCAAAAACCTAAGAAATTAGCATCTAAATTAGACAAGATAACTCACCTTCGTGATAGAGCATCAACGATTCAACTACCACATTATTACTTCCCTTCTTGTGCTCTATATAAGGGAAAGTCTCCATAAACTCTACCCACCTAGCATGCCTTCAGCTTAGCCTTTATTGACCCTTCAATTACTTTAATTAGTGCCTCATGATCGGTGTGGATCATAGATTCCTTGGGCCATAAGTAATGAGACCAAGTCTTCAACCCTCGAATCAAAGCATAAATCTCCTTATCAAAAGTGAGGTAGTTGAGCTCAAAACCACTTAGCTTCTCACTGAAGTACGCTATGGGCTTTCTAACTTGGATGAGAACGCCTTCTATGATACAGTTTGAGGCCTCACACTCGACCTCAAATGTCATGGAAAAATCCCTCTATTAGAGAAGCGGGGTGTGGCACAACATGTTTTTGAAAGTGACAAACGCATTCTCGTGTTGTATTTTCCACTTAAACTCAAAATTGTTTTGGTTAGCCCATGTAAAGGTGCATCACTAATAGAGAAATCATGCACAAACCTCCTATAAAACCCAACTAAACCTAGAAAAGAACGCACCATAGTAGGAGTGGTCGGTTGAGGCCACTCTTGCATGGCTTTGACTTTGTTGTAATCTACACTTAATTCATCTTTAGAAACAACAAACCGAAGAAAGATAGTCGAACTAGAGCAAAAATCACATTGGAAAGATTAGCATACAACTTCTCTAGCCTAAGACATTCAAAAACTACCCTAAGATGCTCGACATGCTCGTGTAATGACTTGTTATAAACTAATATGCCATCAAAGTAAGCAACAACAAATTTACCGAAGTAAGCACGCAAAACATGTTTAATTAATCTCATGAAGGTACTAGGGGCATTGGTCAAAGCAAAAGGCATAAAAAGCCACTCAAACAAACCATATTTTATTTTAAAAGCAATTTTCCATTCATCACCTTCTTTCATTCTAATTTGATGATAGCCACTCTAAAGATATATCTTGGTAAACAGAACATAACCATGTAACTCATCAACATATCATCTAAACAAGGTATAAAAAGACGATACTTTACCGTAATTTGGTTGATGACACGACAATTCACACGCGTACGCCTAAATCCATCCTTCTTAGGAACTAGAATGACCAGGACGACGCAAGGTATCAAGCTTTCTCTCACAAAGTCCTTGTCCATTAAATCTTGAACTTGGTGTTGTTACTCGGTATGTTAAGGACTTGCTCTATAAGTAGCTCGGTTTGGGAGGGAAGCTTCAGAAACCAAGTCAATTTGTAATAGGAGGGGTCCATAGTTTTTCAATCTTAAGAAATTAAGCATGTTGTTCTTCAACAACATTCAAGCATGTTGAGAAATAGCAATTGTACGTCATGCCATCTCATCTTTAGTTAGATAAATGTTTATACAATAACATTTGATCTCAATTAACAAAATTAAGGGTCCATTTAATTACAACTTATTGAAACGTAAACAAAAATAACTATTTTGGTGATTATGAACGGAAATTTTCCTCTAAGCTTGTAATACTTTATATTTGTGTGTCTAGAAAAGGATGAGCAAGTGGTAAGAATAATACATTTCTACATCTGACAGTTTCAACTAAATAATACTTTTATATAATTAAGCTTGTGAACTACTCCTAATATTAATTGATTTTTTTAAGCTAGAACCTAGTGGACTTATATATTAAGCTTATAAATATGCAACCTCCGATCAATCGGCCATGTAAAGTAATACAGAGGATGATGATTTCATTTTATTTTGAAACACACCCCTATACCATTAAGGTGTGTGATATTGGTTGGGGGGGGGGGGGGGGGGGGGGTCCCACAGAGAGGATGATGATTTCATTTTATTTTGAAACACACCCCTATACCATTAAGGTGTGTGATATTGGTTGGGGGGGGGGGGGGGGGGGGGGGGTCCCACAAAGAACAATATGAACAATTAAAAACCTTTGGTCAACCAAAATGTGTATTAATTATATCTATGTATTTTCTTTGGTTATTCAGTCAAATCAATGATTGGTTATTGAAGTAGATAGCAATTTTCAACACACATGTATATTTAATTTTTATTTTATAATGAATTTACATCTTTCATTAATTAATGGAAAAAAATTTTATATAGTGAGTAATAGGCTTTGGTTATTCGTTATTCAAGAATTCTTGTTTAGGTCGTTCATACCATCCATACATAGTATTTTGATCTAAGATTTCAATTCTTTCATGTTTCGGCAGTAGCATAATGTTACGTAGAACTAAGGACCGCAATATGGAAAAACAAGTATTTCCACGATTCTTCTGCAACGCCATGACAACACTTGCAAAAGCCCACCTCTAAGGCAGTCGAGTGGTGCAAATGTTAGATTTTGAGCTCAACATTTGAACCATCATTATCACCCCTTTGTGTGTCGGTCTCCTTTAAAATGATTCAATCCGTTTATGTTGATATTATTTATTCTTAAGATGACGGGGTTCAAGTCTATGAAACCCAAAAAAACCCACAATCTAAGGGTCTGTTTGGATGTAGCGGAATTTCAAGCGTCTTCCGCTAGCGATAGGGGAATTTCGAGCTTTTTGAAGAAGCTTCTATACCCAAGGGTCTTCAATTCCGCTAGCATTTTCCGCTACTCCCGCTCCCGCTACCCACCATCCAAACAGACGCTAAGTAATCTTTTCGGTCCATCATCTTGCTCGCATACCTTCCAACACTGCTTTAGTATTTGATTGTAATGGTTTTGTAAGTCAATATAGTCAATCGAGAAATGACTTCGAAAGTTTGTGATGAAAACATAAGCATTAAACACAACCAGATCAACAAGTATAAATTTTCATTTTCTTTCGCTTGTTTAAAAAACCTGTCTATCAACTAACTGCAGAAACGTGTTGTTATATATTGAGATATGGGCTATCTACCATTGGGCTTAACTTTGGGCTCAAGACTTCGGCCTGGTCATGCCGATATATTCATTTTTCTCCCCCTTTCAATGAAACATTGAACAATATATAGAACTTAGATTAAAATCCTTTTAAAACATGTGAAAGAACCCAAATATAGGCAATCTGAGTGACTGAGTCTATGATAATACCCTCATTTTCCTTGCCATCTACCTCCAATCTATTTGGATAGGAACAATAGGAATTAGCTAGGGAAGTAAATGAGAGTTGTGACTAGGGAAAAATAATAATTATGTAGCTAGCTACCACAACACATTATTAGATGGCCATGCCTACCTAGATTATATCATTTGAGAGAGATAGGAAAAGGCAATAAAGTGGGACACAAAGGGTTTATCACATGGTGTACTAGGAACATGAAGAAGAAAAAACAGGTTAGAGTTATGATACATAGACATGTCCTACGGTTGAGAATGTGCTTGACCCTTATTTTGGTTTCCTTTCTCAATCAATTGTACTAATAGGATAAGCTCAAGTTTTGGCCTTGGAGGTTTTTTTAGATACCCTAAACTTGCTAATAATATTGGTAATTTTGAACTTTACATTAATAAATATAAATCCCTTTCAATAGGTAATTGTGAGATTTTTCCATCATATTAACTTTTTGAGTTAGTGTCACAATCAACCTTGTAGTTGTTTCAAGTTAAATGAATGGGATCCTGTGGAGTTCTTGTCAAATATTACTAGTGAATTTCATAAAATCTTACCCATTAATAAATACTGTAAGTCAATGGTTAGATATCTAGCTCCATCATGATTTTTTTAGGTTTACTTGTATACAACAACAATCCGTAGAGTCTCGCTGGAGCAAGGTTTGAGGGTCTAGAGAACATGTCAAAATGATGTTTCCGAGAGACCCAAGAAAAACAAAAGCGAACAACTATACCAGATTCGAACTTGTTCCAAAAGTTATTTTGTAGCAATATCAATGTTGATCACTTTGATAATGTAGCTCCATCATTTATTTGCAGTTTTAGTCTCTTGAACTATAATATACTACAAAACATGTGTACGTAATTTATGAGAGGGAGAGATGAGTTTGCACATATTAAATTCTAGCTAGCTTAGTTGCACTATTGTTCATCATGAGAGGAAAGCTAGCTACAACTACAAAGTACAAAGTGATGAATGCTAACTGCTAAGAAAGTACTATTGTGAAACTTGTACGTACTCCCTATAATTGATAATTTGAAGGAAACAAATCATGGGCTCTTAGCTTAGACATGATTGCCTTTTGGCTCACATGTTGGAGTTTACAAGGGTCCTTTGAAAATTTTGAATAAGATGAAATTATTTTGGTAACTTTGCTATGTAAAAAGGCTAGCTACTACCCATGCCAACTGAATCACTCAACACATTTAAGCAAAAAGAAAGGCTCAATAAGTACATAAGTCATATTTTGTGGTCCAGATTATACCTTAAAAACCATCAATTCCATTCACCCAAATTGGTACATAATACTAGGGTTTCAAGAATTTCCTAAACATAGGCTACACAAACAAAAGCCTTGTGATCTTTTGAGTTAAAACAGGCCTAAAAATCTTTTGGTGGACCACCTGTAATTTTTAGCCAAAGGAATTGTGCCATGTAGGAGGGCCAGCCAATCCAGCTGTTGAGTTGATTACTTAACCATACTTTTGAGACCAAACCATGTTTTTATTATTCATAATCACTCTCAATTTCAGACAGACAAAAAACACATGCAATTACATTATACAGCATGACAGAAACAAATCAATCCTTCCATTTTTCTTGGATGGGTCGCTTTGATTGTTTTTTCTCTACAATAGTTTTGGAATCTAGTATTATTAATTATCTGATGAGATTGGGGTTGGGTTGATTGTGGAAATAATTTAAGCTTAACAAGTATATTATAGGCCCACAATGAAACATAGACTAAATGACAAGCTAAATTTGATTATGTTACAAGTTTCTTTATCCTTGTATAGCTATATGGATTTTTGGATTGAGTGTTTAAGATCCAACTCAATTAGATGATCGTATTGAGTAGTGAGTGACTCATAGCATCCCCATTGTTGCCTTTTTTTCTCATGTCAAGGAAGAGACATTAGAGAAGGAAACACATAATAAGAGGCTATTTAAAACAATATACATCAAAATAAAATATAGTACAATACATTAGAAGGTAATTAAGAGACTAACATTGGCAATGGTGATCTAAGAAGTAAGCATAAACCCTATTTTTACTACAGTATTATTTTTTTGTCCTTTTTTTTTTTAATAATGAATCTTTTCCCTCATACACATGCAACAAGGCCCACTTAACACAGCTTTATCTTCATCCAACAGAAACAAATCCATCAAATCTAGGCCCCACCCTTAAAATTATTAACATCAAGGAAGATTTGAAGAAATTGTACAAATGACAAAGAAAAAGCGCGCCAAAAGCAACTGCTCCTAACCACCTTTCTTTTTTATCCAATTCTTCCTCTTCTGTTTTCTCCATTTCTTCTTAGCATCTCAGAATGCCAACTTCCGGCAATTCCCAGTAAACCCCATGAGATCTTGAATCGTCTCTCCGATCAAATCCTTATATATCAGCCTTTCAACGTCGATCACCACCTCAGACAACTCCAATTGGCAATCGCCCCATCCATTGATGGAATCTTGAGCCAGATCCTTCTTCATCACACCACAGATTACCTCAAACATGTCCTCGGATTCATCCCTCTTTTGGATCCTCTGAAGCTCTGACCAGATATCGCTCAACTTTGGCCGACAAGAGACTGATCTGAGTGACTTCCATGGCAGCGATTGCCTGTTTCGATTGAGGATCTCGGTTATGGTGTCAAAAATGAGTCTCCTCTGAAGAACTGATGAATTTGAGGTGTTTCTTCCCTTGATAGATTGTTTTTTCTCAAGTAACAAGAAGACGTCTTCGTGGTTTGGGAGGCAGTTTGATGCTCTGATGATCTCAGACACATAGGCAAAATTTGGGTCTTCGTCTGAGCTTGATGGGCTCCATACCTCATCTTCCATGTCTAAAGCCAAAAATTGGAAAGGTTATAAATTGCATGAGAGAATTAAGTCATTTTACTGTGGTTTTAGACAATGCGGAGAGTTAAAGTCAGAGGTGGAAACCAATCATGACAACTACACTATGAAACAAACTTTTCTGCTATTAAGGTCCCAAATTGCAGAAGTGGGTGCCAAAATGTACACAAAATTTAGTCCAGTGCTGTAAAAAATTTCTTTACCATCTTGAGTTACCCATTTCATTCTATCTTTACCTCTTTCACTTTCAGTGAGAATAATTTGACATCTTTAATTGAGCTACTCTTCATCACCCTATGTGTAATTGTTTTGGTTTTCTGCAATCTTTAGTGAGAAATCATGTATGAAAGGATTATTTGCCTTCATCTGAATATGAATGGGAGATCTGCATCCTAACAACCAGAGAATCTTAACCCAAAAATGAAGGGGGAGAGGGACCACAGTCTGGGCATATTTGTATCTACACATATTTTCTGGCAGAAAATATGATCTACAGACCGAGAGATGATTGTACTTCTTATGGGCCATAATCCACATAAAAGTTCAAACTAGTCAGTGTAAGGCAGTAGTAGTACTAGTCAGCTACAGGCTATGCATGATGTGTATGGCCAAAACAAAGAGTGGGATAAAAAAAAAGGATGACATTTGAAAATTACAGAATATCTTTAAGATTTGATCATGGTTATGTAAGGCGATATAGTGACTGCATATTTTGCAGAGCCCATTAGTTTGTTGTGTTGGTGTTGTCATGAATGATAGCCAATGTAAGCATTGTATTGTGGGCAGGGATGACATCCCACGTGATGCCATCAGCCTCAGACACCAAGTCCAGAGAGTTAAGGGAAGATTAATAAGAGATATTTGTATAAGATCAAGCTACGACTTTTCAATTCTTTTCTTCAAAGCTTTATTTAATGCTATCAGTAGAAATCCACGGAAAACTTGACCAATTGACATCCACAGACAACATCTCTAGACTACCCTTCTTTTGTTTTTGGTATTGTCAATTCTACAACTTCTACTGCATAGTAATTCTACTATATTGGTTAGCAAGACAATTGCACTGTCCATAGATAAGCTGTAATTAATCACCAGCTATATATGTCTCTACTTTTCAACACAAGGGTGAATAAGAGTAAATTTTAATCATTCACCTGGCCTTGATAAGCAGACTAAGCAAATATATATGCACAAAGCAGAATCTCATGACATGATACCAATTTCAAAAAGTAAATATTGGGACCAATTTCAAATACGCTTGAATCCTGATATGATACCAAAAGCATCTTAACAGAACACAGTTAGATAGAAATTGCACAACCAAATATTTTGTGATATTTCTGTTACTTCAATTGAGCTCCAGTTTGCATGCCAAATGAACCATGGAAAAAAAAAATACTAACACTGAAAAAGTAAAAAGGAGAAAGCAGTAAAACAGAACAGAGTCCGCTGTCCGCATGAAACCATACCTTTGAAATCAATGGCACGCTTCATAACAGGGGATGGCGACTCATCCTCTTTGTACAAGGACGAGTCAAGGACCGAGACAGGACTCTGTTGTAACTCAGTGCTGTTTTTGGATGTCGAGCTCATCTCTGCAATGCTGCTAAGTAGCTTATCACACCTCTCTAACAAGCTCTTACTGTCCTTGTAGAACTCGTTCATCTTCGATTTCTGCATCATTATCAACCAATTATACCAATTGATTGAGATTAACGCTAATTACATGGGGTTAATTAAAAGCTTTAGTCGGATGATACCAATCAAGTACCTCAGTTTCGGCTCGAGAAGAAGTGCTAAAGCTACTCTCGGATATACTTGGCGATTCATCCTCCGCTCGCCCACGGTGAAGCTCAGCCGTCGATCTCCGCCTCCTTGGCGATGGGCTAGCCGTCTGATCCAGCCTCCGGGATCCCGTTCTCGGCGATTGTACAGGGGAAACTCTCCGTGCCTCCGTTGATGTCGTTTCGTTCAGTCTTTTCTGCGTTTCGATGCTCAGCGCACCCTTCTTCCTCGTCTTCCCTGGGCTCATACACTGACTCTCACTCCGTCTAGGCGAGGTCGGATTTCTTCTTGGACTCCGCGACGTGAGAGAGTCCTCGCCGGCGGCATTCAGATTCCGTCGAGGAACCTTCTTCGACTGGAATTTCGGTGACGAAGACTCGGTTGCCAGCCTCCTTGGCGATCTAGCCGGCTTAATCACGACGATGGGAGATTCCTCGTAGGGAAACCTTCGCTCATAGACGAAATTCCGCCGGCCAATTTGCGACGCCGGGGGTTTGTAATGGTGAAGGAGGCCTTTAAACTGAAGAGCCTCGAGTATTTGCTTCAGAGTCTCCAAATCCTTCGACGGTTCTTCGATTCCTCTCATCTTCAACCTCTTCTCTACATCTCCGTAGATCGAGGATACCGCCGGCTTTAGCTCCGGGAAGAAATCGCCATACTCGTACAATCCCTTCCTCTGCTGTTGCTGCGCAATCACCCTTCGCGGCTTTAGCGCCGGTTCGGGATGCGAATTTCGAGCAGCGCAGCTTCCACGAACGAATTCTCTCCTGTTCAGTCGGTCGCTAGTGTTGCTGTTGCTCAAATATCGACCGCCATTGCACTTCTCCCGAGTGTCAGAGGTTGCGAGCCCCAAATTCGATCGGCACTGTGTGTTTACCGGCAACATACTCCCCTCAATAAATCGGCAATGCAATAGATCTCTTGATCTGGACTCCGATGCGGACCTCCGAAGCTCCACCTTCTTCTCCGGCAATTCGCCGCCGCCAGAGTAGGAAGAATTGAGAGGCGGCTCCAGCCCCATCAGCCTCGCCACGACGCTAGGTGACCGTCTCTGCGTCTCGCTCCCGTCGTCATCCGCGCGCTCAATGGAGTCATCATACCGAGCACCTCCTGGCGCCGAGGTCGACGTCGTCCTGATCCCCCTCGGATGGAGCCGGCTATCAAGTGATAGCCTCGGTAGCTCCCGCTTAAACTTCGACGGTGATTTGATCCCTTCATTTTTCTCGAAAGACGACACCGCTACAGCCGATCTCGCCGATGGAGCAGTTGCACTGACCGCAGGCGTCATCAGACGGTCGGGCGAGGCCATCAATTTTGCCGGTTCTCGCGGTTTTGATCCGTCAAACTCGCTGGATATCACCGGAGATACGAAGGAGGAGCCGGATTCGGATTCAACCGCCTACAGAACAACTCAAATCAGATTGGAATTCGAGCAATCAAACACCAAACCAGAGAATCCGAAACCAGAATCAATAGCAAAGTCACCAAAAAACAAAACTCACAGCGGAAGGAGGGAGGCGCTTCGGACATAGGCGTTTGCTGGAGACTACGTGGTTCCGATCAAAGAAGTGGAAGAAGCCGGCGATGCATCCGCCCATGTGCTTCTCAGTCGACTGCTTCTCCATGTTGTGGTGATGGATTATGCCTGCCGTCATCTTCTTCCTCCTTGTGCTCTAATTGTTCTCTCAATCTCTCTCTTGCATATAGAGACGAGGATTTTAAAGTTTCACAACCGCCATGGATTCCCGCACCTTACTCAAGTCTCAATTTCAAGCTTTATCGTTAGCCGCTTTTCTGGCACTTTATAAAGGAGGTTAGTGGAGGAACGTCAGATTTTAAAGGGCAAAATGGTTATTCACCGTCTGGTTAATTCAGTACCGAAAATACCCCTGTGCTTCTGTAGCAATCTTGAGGATCGCACCACGTGTCGGAAGGGCCCACTTCCTTCGCTTTACAAAGAAAGAGGCTTGAACGATGACCCACTACTCGTCCCAACACTTTGCGATGCACATTACCAATTTTGCCCCTCATAATACCTGCCCACAAGAAAAACGGGCTGGGTTACCCGAAGCGGTACGTTCTTCTACAGGGTCTATGGGCCGGGCCAGGACGCCTAACCCGCTTTGAATTTTGCACGTTGAATTTTGATCCCTCTATTAGACTATTACCACAGTTTATTTAATCATTTTTTCGTTATTTTATTTTATTTATTTATTTTTATAAGGAAAGAGATTTAAGTGACCACTAACACACTAGTGATCGCCCTAGAGGGAATTTAAATGGTACGTTTGTAACTATAGATTTTTTTGTTTTGTTTTTTATCATTGTCACCCCAATTCAGCGGAGAGTTTTGTTCCATCAAACGCCTACGTCTGGAGTTGGAGTCAAGTTCATTTCTCCTCCACTGAGGATCGAACCCTCGACCTCAGCAAAGGAAAACATAGCCCCTCCCACTACGCTACATGCTTGTTGGTCGTTTTTAACTATAGATGTCAAACGTAATGCAGTTATACTTTCCCGTGCTCGATCTTAGAGGAATTTTTTATATATAAGAAAATGTATAAACCAATTATTGGGTCGATATGTGCTCTAATGGTAACAAGAAAGGTGTTGGCACAATGGTAAGTTGGTAACAAGAAAGGTGCGAAATGACCAAGTAATTAAAGGGACGACTAGTTGCTCTAGATCCGATTCTCGTACCAAGGTATAAATGGACTCCACCTCATATTCGATTCCCGATTAAAGAATTGATTTCAAGTACATATATTTGGATGGATATTCATTTATACAAATGAAACTTCTACTACTAGGCTCGGAAAAGTTTGCAAGTTGGCTGGCCTTCAATTCTAATCTAAATGTCAGCTAGTATAAATGATTAGTTATATCTTTCACATGCTATATTTTTATTTCTCTCACGTACATTTATGTAAATATAAATATTATACATATTGGTGTCCACATATATCTTTCAATTTTTAAATATATCTTAATCATGTCCCGTAAGAAAGCATATATAATGATAGCGTCAGCAATTTTTGTTTTCCTTCTGCGTTTAATTAGGTGATGCAAATAATAGATAAACAATCTTATCACTTAACCTAGTAGTAAATTTTGGACTTATGAACTAAGCGGGAAAATTTATAAATCAGGTAAATTAGTTTTACATCAATTAACTCAATCTAATGAAAGGAAGGATGATGAGATTTGATTTTTCACCAAGTAAAGGAGTGAAGATAATAATCGAACTTGAGACCTTTCAATATATCTCAATGCCTCCTATATACTGCTAAATGACCAAATATACTACGAAGTACTTATCACCTAGATAGCTAGATTGATAAAGAAATCAAGTGTTAAGGAAAAGTTGTATATCCGGCCAATAATTTAATTATTTATTCTAGACTGATAAAAAATTCAAATGTTAAAGAAAAGTTCTATATATATTTAATAAGTTTGTTATGTTTTATGATTAAACTTAGCATTAATTTTAGTGACCTAAGTATTGGTATGACACATGTTGTAATGAGAATTGAGGTAGAAAATGATCTTAAGTAGAATCGGGTCTATAAGATTATTCAATACACTTAAAATAATCGAACCGAGCCTTAGCAACTACGGTTCAAACTGGTTTGGAGGTTTTGGTCCGGGTTCAAGATAGATGATGTGTGTTATTACATCTTGTAGGCTTGACTGGTGGTAGCTTTGGACCTTTGATGGTGATCCATATCAATGGATCAAATTCATGCTCCTTTCATCCATCTATGAAGACAGGCTCCTCCGTTATTGAAACGTTGTGTTTGGAGGCACGTTGGAAACCCTAGCTTTAAATAGCTAGCTTGCTCCTTGCTTGCTGATTAACTAGCAGCGCATCTGAGATAGCTCCAGCGAAAGAAAGAGAAAAGAGAGGAAAGAAAGAGGGAGAGAGAAATCCGATGTCGCGTGGTTGCTTCTCCGGCGGTCCTACGACGAACCTACTCCTGCCTCTTTGTGGTCCAGATCAAGCGAAGTTCTATCTTAAAACTTCGTCAGCCTTAGGGGGCCGAAACCCTAGATCTTCTTCTCCTTTACCAAAAATAAAAATAATAAGAAAATAATTTTAATACTATTAGACTTCAAAATTTAACGCTTATTTATTGATAAAATGTATTTTAATATATAATCCTTGTTGGAGATATCCTAAACCGTTTCACTTCAATTAGTTCTCTTATTGTAAATTAACCTACTCTTTTATAAATTGGTTTGAAAGCTTCTCTTAATCCGCTACAATCCCAAGTTCTCTATATTCGCCACTATTCCACACTACAAGTCTACAACAACATGTATTATTCGATACGGAGTATATGATTTGTGTAGATTAGATGTGAAGTCAATGATTTTTTTGGAGCTTAATTTTGGTCTTTAAAATGCATAAATTTAATTCTAATATTTATGATCCAGCTCCACATCCGAGGATTGATTAGTTTAATTTGAATAATGGCATAACTTTTTGGAGATGTACGTACGTAATCATGCAAAATGTATCCATCTAAATTTACCACATTAGTACATTACGTGGATGATGATATCAATTAATATTGTGTACGTTGTTGTTTCCCGGCCGTTTGATAATTGGATGCAATCATAGGAAGATGGTGACGTAGCTAGAGAGGCTAGGAAGCAAATTTGCAACAAATGACTACTGATACGAGTCTTATATAATAAGGCCAAATTAAAGAATAGGATATATATATCGACCGGATCGAATGGTTAGCTTCATCAATCGATCCATCAACTAATTTATGCAGAGGGCCATGTGACACTCGGTTGGACTCCAATTCAATCATTTTATCTTTTTTAAACTCGGTTGGTCGACTGAATGAGTTGGTCTATTGGGATGAGTTGTTAGTTAGATAGGCTCTTTAAACGTGTGTGTAAGAGGATCGAGGCTCGAAGTTTAAACCGATCTTTTTGGTGATATGTATGGAAAATAAATTGAATTGAGAGGGTCATCTTCCAACAATATATCTCTACAGTATTCTATTTAAACAAAGATTGATTATACCTAATCAAATGAGGCGAGAGATTTTAATTGAATAGAATTTAGATGTGTTGTGAAAAGGGGGAAATGGGTCCGACTGAATGGCTGATTATTAAACATAAGTTTAATATATCAAAGAGAATTATAAAGTGAGTTTTCGATCTAGTCAAGTGATTAAACTTCCAATGATAAAATTCAGGGGATTTTGATTCAATTCTCGTGGATAGTGCTCTTTAAAAAAAAAAAAGAATAAAGTGAGTGGGTCCCAACAATATTAATGAAGTGGTTCATAGTTATGGACCCACCGTAATCAAGTTCCTATGTGAAAGGTTAGATGAATGTGGCAAATTAAAAGGAAAGGAGCTCCCATGTTACTACCTCATACTGATACGTACCCCAATATATATTCCACTGTACACCTGCACGCTCTGAATTCCCAATTGCATTTACATTTCAATATTCTTGCCCCATACACTTTGAACAACATAGAACAAAGAATATAGTCACTCTAGGTATCTTCATCATATCACATCGATCAATGTATATATCTATATATATTTTCACATTTTATGCTGCGTATATATATAACTATCTATCTTTTTGGTCAATTGAGCTTGTACTTTCATAGATTACTAGGCAACTATCAAGAAATTTGAGGGAGATTCATCTTGTAGTCTCAAAATCACGAAAAATATAAGTTATACAATCAAGCTTGAGCATAGATTAATCTACGATCTCCGTGGACCCGGTAGGTACGTAGGTAATTAAATTGAGGGATGTGTCGACACAGACGTACATGTGTGTTATGGGTCTATCATATAAGTTCATGCGACTTCATCCTGATAATAGGAGGAGAGTAACACATGCATGTACTTATATAGTAGACAATTTATATTCTTATTTCAGATGTGTGATATGTTCATTTCCAACAAAGTGTATTGTACTTATAGATGATTACTGGCTTATATATACTCCCTTCGTCCCATAATGTTCGACTTAAAGGACGGTTTTCACACAAATTAAGAAAATAAAGAGAAGAAAAAGTAGCTACTGGGAATGAGAGAAAGAGAGTATGATGATGGATAAAGACGAGAAGAAGAAAGAAAAAGAAAAAAATAAAATAACTAAAAAGGATATCGTAGTCAATTTTGGATATATTAGATAATATGGATAGTGATGATATTAAATAAGGGTAATATTATATAAAAAAAAAAGATATAGATATAAAAGGAAAGTGGGTAAATATTTTGGAACGACGGAAAAGAAAACAAGACAAATATTATGAAACGGAGGGATCGGGAGTACAATGCTACGGTCGCGGCTTAGACAATATATATAGCTAGCTCCGTATACTTTTTAGCCCGCTCGGGTGAATTATAAGAAGGTCAAGTATCTATGGACATTCTAAGTCAAGTCCTGAGCGGGCGTATCCCCTAATCCTAGTATGAACTTACACTCTCACAAGTGATCAAGCAATAAATGGACTAGTACTGTACATATATACGTGTACTCGCCGTTGAGTTGCGCGCATTGGCAGAAAATATTAAATGTATTTCTCCATACGTGTCATATAATATGATTATCATAGGTCGACGTACAGACTAGTTATGCAATTATTCATCACACATGCATGGTTGAGAGGAGCATAGTATGCTTTAAAAATAATTGTCAAAGGACTGGTGATCGATCGGTCCATAATGCATGGTTTAGCAAACTGACAAGTGGAATTTTTCAGTAACAAGATAGAAGCTAGGCTACAAAAAACGAGTACACAAAAGTTCCCAAGCAAATGACATAGAATAGCTAGCTACAAAGACGTACATTAGACACATATAATCATATTATATATATGAAAGGCAAGATGAAGCAAACTTTACAAACACATGTGACCAACAGTAAAAGCCACATCTTTTCGTTTTAAGAAAACACACACACACATAGTCAATCAAGCTAGCTTAGGATGCCATGTAAGCTAAAACATGTTGTAGTCAAATCCAAATTCGGTACACTCTACTAACCTGCAAAGAAATGAAAGATTAGCTATGTCGGCTGATCGACGATCGATTGTGTACGTACTAGTATAGATTATCTCCTATCAATGTGTAAATTGTGAACATATATATATGTACAACATCAAATTAAATTAATAATTATATTCCTAACATAAATCAAAGTAAAGCCGACATCATGGTATCCAAAGTTTTGGAGGCTAAGGTAAAAGGTTGGACTTTTCACACGGGTCGATTCAGTTGGATTCGGGTTCAGTTATTTCGGATTCAACGAATTTCAGTAAATTGAGTTATGGTTAAATCGAGGCAATTCATGGCAGTTTATCGTGTAGGTATGGTCAATCTAGTGGATCAAGATTGTCAACTTTTATAATGATTAAAGTAATATTTTAATTATATAATACTATTTAATAATAAAAATATAAATAAATGCTATAATTTTTCAAAATGCGACAATTCGAGTTAGTCAAGCGGATTTTGTATTTCATCCCAATCAAGTTCAGGTTGGCTGAGTTTGGATTTTTTATAATTCATCCATTTTCGGGTTGGATTTTAACCCTAACTATTCGATCAGGCGAGTTATTGAGGTGGGTCGTTTTTTGACCGCTCTATAAGTAATTTTTCAAGGGACTCTCACATGGATTTGTATAAATAAATTAAAAATCCCTATTTATAAATATTTTATTATTTAAGTTAAATTTACATAAAAATAGAAAGATTGATAAATAAGAGTATGTTGTAGTATATTCTTTGTTTGTGCTACGTACGAACAAAGTTAAGAGCAAAGCCAAACCCTGGTCAATCAGAATCCTACTATGCCTTGAGAAATTGGTCTTGACCAAAAAACTTACCACATTTTATTTACACACAAAAAAACACATTAATTACCTAAATTCAATTATGTTGTAGGCAAGATTTTTTAAGGTTTGGACAATGATGATATATATGAAACCCTAAAAATGCATGGGAAAATGTGAAACTGTGATATATGGTTGTCCGTCAAATAGTGATGGGCTTGTTTTTCTTCTCATGGATCGATGCCTAATTTCACATGCCCTCCATGCCCACTTCCCTTTCACCTCATCCATGGCTCTTGGTTTAAGGAGCATTTCACTTTGCCCCTAGTATATCATAACCATTTATCACTATGCAAAAACATTAACTTCCTTTGCACAAAAAACAAATGTGTGTATATTATAGGGATTTCTTTAACGGATGTATAAGATTAGGATTTATGTGTAAGATTTTTTTTATTAATAAGCTTTGATTATAAATTTTTTATACAAAGTCACGTGCGCTAATAATGCTATCTAATAAATTTTCAAGTTGGTTGAAGAATATTGTTGGAATATAAAGTATCACAAAGTCTAATAATGAACTATTTCACCTATTTTCCATGGATTTTAGGTTAATTTTGTTAATTTGAGACTAATAGTTAGAATGTTGACAACTTAAGTGGAATAGGAGATTCGAACTTCAAATTCCACTGGTGACATATATGGAGAAACTGATATTGGGAGGGTCTCCTCTAAAATGGAGTCACAAAATACCTATTCCGGATGTAGAGCAGTGTTAGCGAGCCAAAAAGTAAAAGACCAAAAAAAGATGCTAGCAACTTGCATATTAGATACGCATCAAGTTGTTAATCTTGGGAGGAATTTTTAATGCGAATGCCGTGATTCTTATTTATATCATTTATGGGCCGCAGCTGGGCCGGTCTTTGTATACAGTTTAGGCCCATGTAAATAGGCGGACAGTTTTGTTTTTTTTTGGTCGAATTAAATAGGCGGACAGTGGTTCGGGCTGGTCCTGCATATGAACCCTTTTGTAACCATTTATATTATTAGTTTTTAACTTGACCATTCTCGTGACACTTGTATTTTGTTGGGAATATTATAAAGTCCCTTCTCATATAAATAGAAGCAATAAAAAGGCTAATGTATAAGATTGACAAAGAAAAAAAAAATTTAAGAGATTGAGATGTTAGATTCCATGATTCAAAAATGTTTTAAGAGTTAACTAGGTCAAGTTAGTTATTGAGCTGAAGGAGTCTCTTAGAGAAAAAAGTGCATGCTCACATCGAGAGCACGTGACAAAAACCTACTATATAAAGGGTAGGAATTCTTGCCCATCGGCTTAACTCTTAAGTTAAAAACAAGATCTCAATCTTATACGTCTAAATAGTTAAAATCCCAACACTTTACTTGTTTAATAACGACTTACTAGAATTTAAAACAAAGTGATGTAGATATATTTCCAAAACACGTTAGGAAATTGATGTACATGGATGGCCAAGATGCCATTGCATGGAGATGAATAAGAGAAGAAGAAAGAAGGAAGAAAAAGGGGAGAAAATAATAGATGTGTATTGATTTTGTAATTTTTTTTATAAATTTGAAAGTTGTAAAATAAATATGTGAGTATCATATCAATATACCATACTTACAAGAAAGCTAAATGCAAGCTATGTTGGTTGGTTGATTTGGGTTGGCTCTTATGTATGAGTTGGGTTTGAGCTATGCTGGATGACTTAATGGGTCTAACTTTGTTTGGGCCGCTCCACGCTTCTGATCTTCGACAACTTCATTAGACAAAACGTCGCGTTTGGTTTAATGAGAGATGCTTGAGAGGGAGACGACGTCGTCTTGGCATTGGAGGTCCTTTATAAGCTTAGAAGGAACCCTAGTTGGCCTGGCTTGTTCATTTCCACAATGCTTTGGAAATTTCTAGGGTTTTGCTCCCTCCCTCCCTCCCTCCCTCTCTCTCTCTCTCTCTCGCTTGTGCCCCCCGATTCCACTATAGCTCACCGGAGTTGATCCAAGGCCATCGAAGAAAGAAAGGGGAAGAGAGAGATGAGGGAGATCAATGCCTTTGTAGTATGAGATCCTTGAGAGCTTGAATGCTCGACTCTCTTTGATTCCTACTTTGTGCTTGCTTTCTCTTCTTCGCTTATTTCTAGCTTTTGCTTCATGTGCTTGTGCTTGCTTATAATATGTGTGTGTGTTGACCTTCGTTGCCTAGTGGATTGGGTGAGCCTCCCCTCTAGAGGCTTTGTAGAGTAGGATTTTAGTCCGAACTATATCAACAACTTTGTGTGTCCACTTGCGTTTATTTCAAAGTCGTTTTCAAACTTATTTTTCAAACAATAGAAGCGGATTCGATTAGATCTAGGTCTCAACAAAATCAAGTGACAAAAGGCAACATACTAATTTACATTCTTCTCACCTTCAGACAATACACATACTTTTTCCACACTCAAATATTGTTAATTGAATATCGATTTTTCTATCCTATGCCCTAAGAGCACCTCCATCGAGAGCCCCATTTTGAATCTTTAACAATTAAATATTAATATTTTTACCCTTTTTTTGCTAGAGATAGTCTCCCAGTTTCTCAAATGAAGGACGTCTCTCACACCATTCAACTTTTTTAATTTTATTTTAATATTTTTTGGATGATGGACTGCTTGAGAGCCCCTTTATAGGGGTCTCGCTCCCTAGGGCTCTCTAGGGGATTTGTCTGGTGTTTGCTAGTTTTTGTCGCCATTTCTGGCGGTTACCTTCTTCCATGGAGGCGTTTTTCGGCTCTTTCATCTGTGTTCTATTCTTCTCCCTCTCTCCTTTCGTTCCATCTCCTTCTCTGTTCAACCAGATCTCCATAGCCGAAAATCCCAAATACATATGGAACCCTAAGTTTCAAATGGATGTCCTAGTAGAAATTTGTGTTCTTGCTTACCACATCCTCCACAAGGACAATCGATAGAGCGTTATTGCAAGGCGATCGTGGTTAATCAATGATCAATTAGTGTTGATCAGGAATTTTGATGGCACTCATAAGCTATCCATCTAGATACTTTCTCGTTTAGTCGGTTTTGGGTATAATTCATTGATTTTGCACTCCATGTACGAAGTGTCTCTATTGCTTGTTCCATTGGATTGAATCTGGGTAAGTCATCTGATTTTGGTTTGAATCTTGGCCTCCGTTCTAATTTGTTTGTGGGTGCTTCAAATATTATACATGGGAGTGTACTGCTTTCATGTCTTCTTTGTGGATTAATTTTTTTCAAGAATCGTGTTACTAGCATTGTATTTTTTCAAATAGAGGTCTGCACTCCTCTTGTTTCTTGGTTTCGGGTTTATTCCATTTGGTGCCATCCTTGTTTCTCGTTTGCTTCGTATCCTGTTGTCTAAGACTGGCTTTATCAATTTTCACCTTTGTTGGTGTCATCGCAAGCGGTGTTGCAATCGATTATCTACCTTGCATATCATGGCATCTGAATCAATTTTACAATCTTCGTTGCTGATAGTTTAGTCTCTTCTAAGTCAAACTTGCACGAATGCTCGCAACTAACTAAATTTTTCAGTACATATGAAAGAGCATCTGGTCGGAAGCGTCATATGGCAAAATCAGAAATTTATTTTAGTCTTATTGTATCAGCTATATGGGTTGTTGTTTTTAGCGGTGATGTCAATAGTTATGGGAATGTAATGACTTCTTATGTTTCTAGTTTACGGTCTAAGTCAGGACACAATTATGTATATGGTTTATCTACTCCGTTCTCGGAGTTAGATTTATAATAATATTACAAACTTCTATTCCTAAAAAAAAAACTCAAAACCCTAAATGAGCAAATCAAATAAGAAACCCATAAATTACTAGCATCATCAATGTACAAATTTTGTCGCCGATTGGGCAATTGCACACCCATACGCAAAGAACTAGTTGAAAGAAAGGACAAACAAAAACCGACACTAGCATTCCAATTTATTTTCCTTTGCAAGTGAGACAATATGAAAAGTACATGATCGAAACGTAATAAAAGTCACGCAATCTTACTAATTTCAATATGAAAAGACAATGAGTGGATTATTCAAACATGTTTATTCAATTCTTTACTATCATTTTCAACCAAAAAAAATATTTCTCCATTTATCTAAAGCGAAAATATGCTTTTGCAAAATTATTTAATAAAATTAGATTAAATCCACTACAAATAAAAGTGATGCAGTAAATAGTAAATTTGGAAATCCATGATTTATTTTAACGGTAAAAATCGACCAAAAAGTAACAAATATACAATTAGTTCTTTTTATAATGTACCCTAAAAACATATAATAAAACTACTAAATTTAAAAACTAAACCTTAAAAAATAATAATAAATCTTATAAATTATTTTTTTCAAAATCAAATCTAAGCAAAATTTTCTCAATAAAAATTCTTATAATATACTCAAAGACAAAAAAAAAAGCAAAAAACAAATATACAATATCATGATTTGTTTACTTTCTACCATTTCTACAATTTTGGAGCACCACGTCTTCTTTAATTTTTTTCTGTAGAACCACGTCTCGTTGTTTTGCACTTGTGGGGTGAGAGTGAGTGTGCCCACACAGACGCAAAACTCCTTTCTTTGGCCAGCTCAATCTTCCAGCCAATGCAATCCATCCCCTTTAAAGACGAGCTTCAAAGACGAAACACCATTCAATCCTCATTCTACATTTTGGGGTTTTTTCTTCCAATCACAAATCCATGGCCTGCTCAATGTTTACCGGTACAGATCAGCTCACTCTCAGCAGACGCATCAACAAGAATGTGTTTCTTCCCAATCCAATTGGATCTGATTTCCATCCCAAGAATCTCGTTTCCCAGGTGGGTTTTGCGCCTAAGGCCTTTACGGGTAAGAATCTGAGGTCTAAAACCCTAATCCCCAAATGCAGCATGTCTACATCCAGGCCAATTTCACAGCTTAGGTTTATACAGCACAAGAAAGAGGCGTTTTGGTTCTACCGATTCCTGTCTATTGTGTATGACCACATCATAAATCCTGGGCATTGGACTGAGGATATGAGAGAAGATGCGCTTGAGCCTGCTGATTTGAGTGACAGGAATTTGACTGTTGTGGATGTGGGTGGGGGAACTGGGTTCACTACTCTAGGGATTGTTCAGCATGTGGATCCCAAGAATGTGACTATTCTTGATCAGTCTCCTCACCAGCTTGCAAAGGCTAAGGAGAAGGAGCCTTTGAAAGATTGCAAGATTATGTTGGGAGATGCTGAAGATCTTCCCTTTCCTACTGATTATGCTGACAGATATGTTTCTGCTGGGAGGTATAATTTATTGAATCCTTCGTTGAATTGGTTTAATTTTTTTCCACTTTGAATTTGTTGTTTTTTGCAGATTATGGTTTGGTGAATCATACTTGATACTTGTTAGCATAGCCTTGCAATCTTGCATGCACTTTTATGCTGCACTCCTTAGTGTTATGTTTTCAGTTATTTGTTAAGAAGGGAAACTTTTATGGGCTTTCTGTAATACTGATCTGTTGACTTCTAGCTAGCTCTAATTTTCTTATTATGCTTTTTCTAAACTATGCATAGGTTATGTGAAAGCTTTTGATATTTAGGATCTGTTGACATCAAGCTGCTCAGATTTGGAAAGTTTGTCTTTGATTTTGATATTTGGGATTTTAAGGCTTTTTTATATAGGGATTATCTTTTATTTCAATTAGGGTAATAGTTTCCAAAAGCAGCAATCTTAACCTATGGGGCATGGGTTAGAAAGATGGTATCTTTTTTGATAAATTTAAAGTAGTTCCTTTCAGATGGGTTATAAGGATCCAATCAAAATTGTTTGATTCCAGATCTCTATTGTTTCAAAAGAAACTGTTCAGCTCTGAATAGTAAAAGGATAATTTGAGGGTGTGGGAAGACTTTCTTTGTAACATTGATTTTATGATTGTGTTTTACCAGTATCGAGTACTGGCCTGATCCACAAAGAGGAATCAAGGAAGCATACAGAGTGATAAAGAAAGGAGGAAAAGCATGTTTGATCGGTCCGGTGCATCCTACGTTTTGGCTGTCACGTTTCTTTGCAGACGTGTGGATGCTCTTCCCCAAGGAAGAAGAGTACATTGATTGGTTCAAAAAAGCTGGATTTGAGGATGTTCAGCTGAAAAGGATCGGCCCAAAGTGGTACCGTGGTGTTCGTCGGCATGGCTTGATAATGGGATGCTCAGTAACGGGTGTGAAACCGGTATCTGGGGATTCGCCTCTAGAGGTAATATTTCTATCTCTAAAGAACCTTCCCTTTGGCATGTCCCAATCCAAGCATAAAAAGAAATGACTAGTGAATTGTGAAAAAATACTCAAAATACATAAAAACTTTTCCCTTTTCCTAGAATTGGTGCAAGTCTATTTGTTAAAATCTGGGTATGGACTGTAATTAGAAAGCTATAAACTTGTTGATTTTGAAGGTGCAGTGCTGGAATGCAAGTGATGGTCTTATGTGTTTCATTAGATTTATGAATCAAATCTGGGTTTGGTATACAATAAAGAAGCTTGGGTATAAAAATCCATTCTTGTGTTCAGGATATTATCAGTAATCAAGCTGAAAGTATTCCAAAAAACGAAAACTCAACCCAATTCTTGATATTGTCATTAAGCTATAACCGGCAAGCTTGCAATTTTTTCATTTTGTGCAAAATCTTTTTGTAGATCAACTCAATGTTTCTCTGTGTATTGCAGCTGGGTCCAAAGGCAGAAGACATATCAAAACCGGTGAATCCTATAATGTTCCTTGTTCGTTTACTTCTCGGTGCCATGGCAGGGGCGTATTATGTACTCGTACCAATCTATATGTGGATAAAGGATCAGGTTGTTCCCAAAGATCAACCAATCTAAAGGAGGATAAATAGCCAGAGTGCCATGAGCAGAGGAAAGAGTTGCTCAAAGTCATGACCAGATGAATAAAACTGTTGTGTTACTTGGATTTGTAATTGTGTTTAGCATTTAGCATCTTTGATTTTGTACAACATAATTTTCTTGCTACATTTTGGTTGCAGCAATCAGTTTCTTCCTTCACCTTTAACAGGTTCAAGTGTTTAGCCTTTCACTTTTCATTTTCTCAGTGGTTTGAAATTCATATTGGCATTATTCTGAAAGTTATAAACAACAAAAATAGGTGAAAGTTTACAAAAAATAATAAACTAGAGCTTCAAATTTGAGAATTTGCATTTTTGGATCATCAAGATACTAACATTATTGCAATTGCATTAAATCTTATAATTTCTCTGTTTATAAAAACTTGTCATTCAAGCTTGATTCTCTTTTTCAACAAAATCTATCACTTTTTCAACAAAATCTATCATTTGAGATATTTTAGCCTATTTTTTTCAATAATATTCATACTAATTAATAATATTTAGAAAAATTACTAAAAGACAATTTTTTAATTTTAGAGACAAACTTATGTGAACGGATGGAGTATTATAATCTAGAGAAAAATGCACTTAACCACCCGTTAAATAGGCGAATTTACAAATAACCACTCCTTATACACGATTTTTTTTAAACCACCCTTAACTTTCATTCCCTTAACAAATAGCCACCCACGAGCCTTTTCCGTCAAAAAATCCGTTAAATCCTGTCGTTTGACACTTTTACCCTTAATTGTTCATCCCTTTTCTTCTTCTTCTTCCGTCTCGCTCGACCTGGCGACCTCTAACCACGCTCGCCGACAATACACATCCAGATTGGTCCGGCGAGGGAGGCGGCGGCGTCGGAGCGGTCGTTTAGGGTTCCGGTGTGGAGGAGCGATCTGCTCCCAGATGAGGTAGAGGATGGGTTCGTTGGCGGCGATTAGGGAGAGTCCAAGGTAGTCAACGCCGTCGGCGGGAGCGGAGACGCGAGGAGCCATGTCGACAGCATCCTCTCCTCCGACCCGAAGCTCTCCCGCCTCTCAGACCACCTCTCCTCCCTCAGTTGAGGGCAAAACTGTCAAAGGGTAGGATTTAACGGATCTTTTGACGGAAAAGGCTCGTGGGTGGCTATTTGTTAACGGAATGAAAGTTATGGGTGGTTTAAAAAAAATTCGTATATAAGGGGTGGTTATTTGTAAATTCGCCTATTTAACAGGTAGTTTAGTTTAGTTTTCTCTATAATCTAAGATAATGTTCCAAATAGATAGGGCAAAATTCACTAAACCCTCATACGCTCTCTTTACTTTTCTGGTAACAGAAGACAAAAATGGCGACGGCGCCGGAGCCCGATGACGTCGATTACTCCGCCTCCGCAACGCTCATCCACTTTGATCGGCCTCGTCCTCTCCTCCGAGGGCCAATCCGCGCCGGGCCAGGCGACGACCCATCCCTCGGCCCACATTTGCTCGCCTTCCGAAACGCCCAATCCTTCTTCTCCGCCCATAGATTCTGCCGATCGAAGCTTCTAGAGCAGTGCGAGGCCGGCGTCAGGATCGTATGCTCCCTCGCCGCTTCCAGCAAGTGCCAGGCGCCCTGGTGGAAGCTCCTTGTCGGAGGAGGCGCCGATTTCAAGGAGAGGGCGAGGTGCGAGGAGAGAGAGATGGCGAGTTGCCTCGAAGAGTCGAAGGGGAAGTGCGAGAAATTCGCCGAGGAGAAGAGCTCGGCGGTGTTCCGGAGCGCACGGGTGGCGCAGAGAGGGCGGTGGACGGTGGGAGATAAGGAGGCGGCGGATTTCGTCGGCTGGATTTCGTTGCTGGGGCCGGAGAAGAGGGATTTGAAGGGCTTGATGGCCTGTCAATTAGGGCTGTTTTGGTGTTCGAAGAGCTTGGTTTATGAGGTTACTAATTGTAGAGGGAGCGAGTTGCTTGATGATCAATCAATCCATTGAAGATTGAAGATTAAGATTTTGTGCAGAATTCGTGAGTAATTTGACTGTTTATTCTTAGAGATGTCTCATGAAGTTAATTGCTTGATGTGCAAATCATAATTCAGATGTGCTGAGCAAAATATAATTCTGAAGCTCCGGAATTTGAGTTGGAAGAGCGTTTTCGGTTTTGCATTGTGTGACAGAGGAATCAACCTGATGAAGGCATGAAACAAAATGTTTCATATTATGGAAGATGTATGTTAATATGATTTGTGCACTAACTATTCATAATGCTGTTTTTGTTTCATATCCACAACTTTTCTTCTACGGCATATTGTCTCAAAGAACAAAATCAATTAGATTAAAAAGCATAAGGTGTGTTATCCGTGACAGAGGAATCAACTATTCATAATGCTGTTTGTGTATGACCACATCATAAATCCTTGGCATTGGACTGAGGATATGAGAGAAGATGCGCTTGAGCCTGCTGATTTGAGTGACAGGAATTTGACTGTTGTAGATGTGGGTGGGGGAACTGGATTCACTACTCTAGGGATTGTTCAGCATGTGGATCCCAAGAATGTGACTATTCTTGACCAATCTCCTCACCAGCTTACAAAGGCTAAGGAGAAGGAGCCTTTGTAAGATTGCAAGATTATGTTGGGAGATGCTGAAGATCTTCCCTTTCCTACTGATTATGCTGACAGATATGTTTCTGCTGGGAGGTATAATTTATTGAATCCTTTTTCCACTTTGCATTTGTTGTTTCTGCTGATTATGGTTTGGTGAATCATACTTGATACTTGTTAGCGTAGCCTTGCAATCTTGCATGCACTCTTACTTGTAATTTTTAATGGTTAGAAGCGCTTATGCTGCACTCCTTTGCATTATGTTTTCAGTTATTTGTTAAGAAGTGAAACTTTTGTGAGTTTTCTTTAATACTCATCTGTTGAGTTCTTGCTAGCTCTGATTTTCTTATTTTGTTTTTTTTCTAAACAAAGCGTAGGTTATGTGAAAGCTTTTGATATTTAGGATCTGTTGACATCAAGCGAGCTCAGATTTGGAAAGTTCGTCTTTGATTTTGATATTTGGGATTTTAAGGCTTTTTTTTATAGGGTTGATCTTTTTTTCAATTAGGGTAATAGTTTCCAAAAGCAGCAATCTTATGAGGCATGGGTTAGAAGATGGTATCTTTTTTGATAAATTTAAAGTAGTTCCTTTCAGATGGGTTATACTGATCCAATCAAAATTGTTTGATTCCAGATCTCTATTGTTTCAAAGAAACTGTTCAGCTCTGAATAGTAAGAGGATAATTTGAGGGCATGGGAAGACTTTCTTTGTAACATTGATTTTATGATTGTGTTTTACCAGTATCGAGTACTGGCCTGATCCACAAAGAGGAATCAAGGAAGCATACAGAGTGATAAAGCAAGGAGGAAAAGCATGTCTGATTGGTCCGGTGCATCCTACATTTTGTGGATGCTCTTCCTCAAGGAAGAAGAGTACATTGATTGGTTCAAAAAAGCTGGATTTTAGGATGTTCAGCTAAAAAGGATCGGCCCAAAGTGGTACCGTGTTGTTCGTCGACATGGCTTGATTATGGGATGCTCAGTAACAGGTGTGAAACCGGTATCTGGTGATTCGCCTTTGGAGGTAATATTTCTCTCTCTAAAGAACCTTCCTTTTGGCATGTTCTAATCCAAGCATAAAAAGAAATGATTAGTGAATTGTGTAAAAATACTCAAAATACATAAAAGTTTCCACCCTTTTCTAGAATTGGTGTTGAACATTTGTTAATCTTGGTATAGACTGTAATTTGAAAGCTATAAACTTGTGGATTTTGAAGGGTATTGTGCTGGAATTCAGTGATGATCATGTGTGTTTCATTAGATTTATTAATCAAATCTGGCTTTGGTATATATAAAGAAACTTGGGTATAAAAATCCATTCTTGTGTTCAGGATATAATCAGTAATCAAGCTGAAAGTATTCCAAAAAACAAAAACTCAACCCAATTCTTGATGTGTCATTAAGCTATAATCGGCAAGCTTGCAATTTTATGTTATTTTGTGCAAAATCTTTTTGAAGATAAACTCAATGTTTCTTTGTGTATTGAAGCTGGGTCCAAAGGCAGACGACATATCAAAACCGGTGAATCCTATAACGTTCCTCGTTCGTCTGCTCCTTGGTGCCATGGCAGGGGCGTATTATGTACTCGTACCAATCTATATGGGGATCAAGGATCAGGTTGTTCCCAAAGATCAACCAATCTAAACGAGGAAAAAATAGCCAGACTGCCATGAGCAGAGGAAAGAGTTGCTCAAAGTCATGACCAGATGAATAAAACTGTTGTGTTACTTGGATTTGTAATTGTGTTTAGCATTTAGCATCTTTGATTTTGTACAACATAATTTTCTTGCTACATTTTGGTTGCAGCAATCAGTTTCTTCCTTCACCTTTAACAGGTTCAAGTGTTTAGCCTTCACTTTTCATTTTCTCAGTGGTTTGAAAATTCATATTCATACTTTGTAATGCTAGAAGTACCCCATGTGATCATTAGTGAGATGCTTTCAAGCGGGAAATTCCCCGGGAAGGAGCGGTCGGGGTGAGGGTGGTCTACGATCAGGGGCGTAAGTACCACCGACGAGAAGGAAGGCTGATGCAACATGTTGGCTACCCCCAGTCTCCGAGGTGAGTTGGCTCCTAGGGATATGTATTAGGGATTAAGGGCATCTCATTAAGGTATTTGGGCATACCATCATTCTGAAACTTATAAACAACAAAACCAGGTGAAAGCTTACAAAAAAATACGGAGTACTAAACTATACTGCTTCAAATTTGAGGATTAGCCTATATGTTTTCCATTAATATTAGTTGTTTTGTGCAGAATTAACTTGTAAACGCGTAATATGTTATAATGAGAGAATCCTTAGCAAACAATATGTCTAAACACGTTAAAAATATCAATGCAATAACCAAATATGAAAGCGAAGAAGATAGAAACAAGAATGTAAAATTTTAATTTGGAATTTGGATATAAGATTTCTCAGATAGAGATGATACAACTCGAATATGTGAACAAGTGAAAACTATGTATAAAATAAGAGATTAACAGGGAATTTTGAATAATCGGATGGATTGATTGAGAGCTTTAGAGTAATTCTTGAGTATCAGATGTCCCTCTCCAGATCTCGAATTCCCTTCTTATAGTCCCTTGTTGGAGAGCCGTTGAGCCGCTTCTTCACCATCCCATAGATATCGCTAACCGGTTACTGATGGAGCCGTTCAAATCTCGAGTAGTTGAGTTGGGATGTCAACCGCTACTTCTATTTTATTTTTCCTCCATGTGAATTTGGTACCTTGAGTAGTTGAGTTGGGATGTCAAGCAGATCGCGATCATTTTTGAACTTTATCAGCCTTTTAAATCTAGCTTGCTTCGTGAAGCTTCTACTTTTCTTCTCGCTTGGGTCTTGGATTTCATTTAGGTCACCTATTACTATTCTCGGGATGCCCAGGCTTTGTATTGTTCTTGTTAATTTTTCCCAGAAAGCATTCTTTTCTCCTTCTTGTGGTGGTGCGTATACTAAGCATAATGCGAATACATATATGGTTGATTAATTTGCATATTTTGATATGAAGAATCGTCATTCTTGGTTTATTACCTAAAGTTGTTCATTGATTAGCTGGTGCTCTTTCTACATAACATAGCTGGTGCTCTTTCTACATAACACAATCCCTCCCAATTTTCCATTAGCAAGCGACCATAAGACGTTATCAAATCCCGATCGCCTCTAAATTTGATCATTTTACATATTTTCAGTTTTTATTTCTACAACTAACATTGATTTTCCTTTCCATACCCCACCAGATATTCTGAATATTACTTGGTACGGTACAGTTTTTGGGAAGGCTTGTTCCATTTTTATGGCGAGATTTTGTCTCCTATCTTGTTAGATGCTAGACATATGATGCTATTGTACAACAACAACAACAACAACAACAACAACAATGACCCAGTGAAGCTTCCCTTTTGGGAAATCTGGGGGGTCAGGATGGGGCACCCCTAACTTAACACAATGGGGAGCGACCAAAAGACCCGACAAGATCACCGACACAAGGAACCGAAAGAGCAACCGAAAAGCCGAGATCAAAAAGAAAACCAGAAGAAGGAACAAGCATAAATCAAAACGAAGTAAAGCATAAAATGAAAAGGACGCATCGGATCTTCAAGGCACCAGTCTGTTCAAGTGATTAGCAATCCACCACTCGAATCTTCTCCCTCCAACTATCCTGCACACTGCCAACTCTGTCGAAATCCCTAATTGGATGACATCCTGTCTTATACTATCCTTCCAGCATTTCTTCGGAATAACCATCTTCTTGAGCCGCCTAATTAACTCCGTGCTTATCCTCGTTGAAGTCTTTTCGACGTCAAATTTGTTTTGCAGATCAAGAAAACGCGCAAATGATTTTGCAAACCAAAGCATGCACATGTTACACTGCTAATGATTTACAACAATTTCTACCAAAAAATGATTAACAACAATTAAATCAATAAAATATACATACTTTAGCTTCTATCCAGAAAAAAGAGATTTATATACCCAAATTTCAAAGTATATCTAATTTTAATTTTAACTTTAAATTGAAAATTTCTATTAAGAAAACTGAGTATATAAGGTTGGTGAGGGGTAACTACTATTTTTATCGTCAATTAGCTTTAGAAGAAGTAACTTTAATCTCACTATCTAACGTTTGGACTAATGTTACATATTGTTCAATGTCTACAAGAAAGCTAGTAATAAAGTTGGTGGATTATTTATCTTATTGTTAATCGGTTTAGAATAGAATCCAATCCACTGAACTTACATATTGAGCTTATACGCGTGCTTATGTGTCCTTATATATATATATATATGTGTGTATGATCTCCCGATTTATTAGTGCACGGATTTTAACCCACTTAATCTAGCTCATTAATGCTGGATCTAGTGAAAACTATGTTACAACTAAGGGTTTCTCTTTTGCTTTTGCCTATAGGATTATGTAGACAAGTGTTGACGACCAATGACTGGTTCATTATGAATCATAAGAAAATTTGAGAAAGATGATCACAAAATTATACATATATTATTTTATATAATATGATTGCATAAACATAAGATGCTGTTGGAGTTGAACCCACCATTTCTCTTGCAAGGCGACACCTGCAAGATTCCTAGCAATGATTAAACAACAATATCCTCCAAGATCTGACCTTCAGAAGAATAAGACAGATGTTTGATTACTTGCCTATACCAAACATTCAAAGTTTCCAACCTTTTCTTTTCATCTATTTTCCTATTTTGGTTGGTTATAGACTTATTAGAGTCAAGATGCATGGTCGAGGAGGGTAAAAACTCATTCTAAGATTGTATTTAAGTATCTAAAACATAGCAACCCACACACACATATAGAGCATTTTGTCTTTATTTGGCCTACTCCGCGCAAAGCGGGTCACCACTCAACCAGACCCCAACGACGTTATAAGTGTAACTTATAAAGTTGAGCGCGCCTAGTGTATAACAAAGCAACATAAAATACTTTAACTAGAACCTTGAGTAAATTACATACAAACGTTCAATAATGAACATGCATATGAAAAAACATAAGAAAAGAGAACAAAGAGACTGAAATTATCTGTTTATTTTCATGATTCACCAACAGGTCAAGCTGTCAACATGATCCAATCAATGTTCATCGACTTTTCCTGAGACATGGAACGAGAATAAGAAGTTTGATTAGATCACGCTGGCAGCTTTAGCTATTGATGCCTCATGCGCCGTTCTTGCTTAAAATCTTGTACGGTAAGGGTGATATGTTGCAAAACTTGCAAGAAAGATATGAAGGATATATGTTTTGGGATGATAGAGGGGAGGCAAGTGAAGAGCTATATATAGGGAGCTAGCCAAACTAGTTGGCTAGTCTCTTGTAAGAGAAGTTTCTTTGTAGTTTGATGTGTGATTTAATTAATAAAATTAAACCCTAATGATATGATAATAATAAAAATAGTAACAATATGTTAACATGATGGGTGTGGCAATAAAGTGAGACACATTGAATATAATCACACCCGAGCCACCATCACATTCATGCAGAGACATGGTTTTTTTTTATAGGGTTTTCTCGAGTATTTATTAAAGTGATGTCGAAAGCCAGTGCCTTCCACCATAGCTTAAAAATTAACTATCAACCATATCAATAGAAATGTTGGATTTTGATTGGTTAGTTTCTGAGTTTTTATACGTAATGTACTTCTTATGCATTTACGCTATGGATAAAAACAAGATACTCAAGCACTAAAATATTCTAGACTTCTAGTATGGCTGGTTGTACGTACGTATTTTAAATTCTGGATCAATTTTAGATTTGGATTATGTTTAATTTGGACTAATTACGATTATAAGGTATGTTCTAAGTTATAATTCGAACTATTCACAAACAAGAAAAGAGGGCAAATTAAACCTAATTATATAGGGGACCATTTAATTTTTGAATAGCAATTAGCAACCTAATTAGATCATATGGAATCGGAACATGTTAATTAATTAGGTACATCCTCTCTATAGAGGATAATTAAGTTTGCTAATTAATATGCATGAACTGAGTTGCCGACCTCTTACATTGGTATGGCAAGATGAGGTGATTACGACAAGTATTGATACCCAATCGCAACATATATATTCATCTTATGTGGTGGTGTGCCACAATACGATTGGATCAAAAACATAGATTAAACACCAAACCCTTTATTAATTACCCAATTAAACGAGTTTATAAACAGTAGCATGCACTTGCAAGGCTAGATGTCAGAAACATGCTTCAACAAAGGGTAGGCTGAGGAGATCAAACATATGGATTAACTGACACTTGGGAGCAACTAAAAATAAAAAATTAAAGCCATCCCTAAAGCTAAAAACAAAGAACCTCATGCACATAAATTAACCTACATTGGTATATATTATATAGTCCTACGAAAGGAAATCAAGGTGGGTTTTTTCATATATTAATTGGGTGTCTTTGGAATGATATTGTTTGGTAAGTTTTGTGAAGGAGTTAGTGGGTGGCACGTATTGATTTCCCTAGATCAACAGTATCAAGAAAGTGGGTAGCAAAAAAAATTATATGAATAAAATTCCCAAATGAATGGGGCTCCAATGGCGTTTGTACAGATCGATCTTCATCAGCTCAAGATTCATCCCTGGCTGTAATGGGATCCGACATTTTCTTTTGGTCTCTAGATTTTGAGGTGATGGGGAATGGGTATCTTAATTATTTCGAAGAGATTAGAGAATATTAAAGGTTTTATCCTATCTTTTTTTAATTAATCAAGTCATTTTCTCTTCCAAACATACACCGAAAATGGAATAGAATATAAGTAAGTTGTGTAATTTAAGAGTTACTTATAATTTTTCTTTGGTATTTGTTTAAGATATCAAACAATAACATCAAACCGATATTGACACCCCATATATGGGTATGGCTCATATCCATACTTGATGTTGATACCACAACTCAAAATATTTCAATGACAATATTTCAATGACATTGTTTTTTTGAACTTGCTTGAATTAAGGTTGATATGTCCCAATCAAGATCAAGGGAACATATGATGGTATATGCACATGAAACTTGTGGATCTGGTTAGCACTTCCTCCTTTGCATATGCATGGTTTTCCATATTTCATACCATACCAAAAAGGGAAAGGATTTCATAAAAATCTTAGTAATTCTCATCTAGCTGCTTTCTTTAAGTTTGCAACCACATGCACAACATGGTTTTTGTTTGCTGGTGGGGAGAAAAGCCTGTTCAGCCAGCCAATTCCATGTTAATTAAGCTTCTGATTAAGGAGAAAACAAGAACCATCAAACAATAATTAAACATGGTAACTAATTGACCCATAAAAGAAGGGCAGATGCAAAGAAAGTTGGGGACCAAACACAACACACATGCCATTGGCTGCTATTGAGGAGGCATCTGAATTCTCAAAAAAGCCTTTTCTTTCTCCTGCTTTTATATCTTTTCTAGGAGTTTCTCAGTTGTTTCCTGGGAATCTTTCTTATGACTAGCAACACCAGTGAGCACAAAGCCTTGTACAGTTATACTGCAACTACTAGAGAGGCCATTTGCAAAGAAGAAGAAGAGGAAACAAAAACCTTCAAGACAGACTTCTTTGTCTCTTTGATATAGTTAAATTTATAGCACTGCATTCGCCTTTCCCTTGTCCATTTATTTGCGTAGTACTCTCAGAGAGAGCAACCCAGGCATGTAGAACTCATATATGAAAGACATTTCAATGCTTAGTTGATCAAGAACTTCTGAATTTGTTTCAACTAGAAAAAAAAAAACTTATGTATTTGTGATTCCTAATACCATCATTTAAAACCACTTCTGATTCCTCCATAATATGGGAATAATAGTATGGTAAGTTAGGGATGTGCAACTTACAACACCTGTAATTACTCTTTCTACTATGTACAGCCATTAAGGGTCATTACTTGATCATTACTAGTACAGAATGCAATTTTTCAAACAAAACTAGCATTACTATTCTTATTACTTTGCCCCAACTGTCCTCAGTAAAGCATTACGGTGATATAACCACTAGTGGGATGCTAAAAAGACACAAGAACATAGCTTAGACACACTAATCAGGCAGGCATCAGCTACCAAGCACTGCCGAGAGACACGGGCCACTAAAAATAGTCTAGTGAGGACTTCGTAATTGTTTGTAATAGTCTAACAAATCATTAAACATTGTAGTAGTAGAACTAGAAGTAGCTATATAGTCTACAACTACTATAACCCTTTAATATTCTTTTCCTATGTTTCAAGGTTTCATCACCTCTCTTTTGCTAATGCAAATGTTCTCATTGTGAGGTGTTTTAAATGTGCCTTAGACCAATACAACTTGTGAAAGAAGGACAAAGAGATGAGAACAGTTTATGGAAGTATAACACTACTGCAAACCTGAAGCATAGGAGAATCTGCCATAGATAACTTACAAGATTTTTTCATTGCATTCTCGATGAAGGCTGCATTCATCCTCTTAGCGAACTGAGAGTTCAATAGTTCATGAGATACATAGCATTGGAGCCATCCAAGCCATATCATCCAACATTGGAGATTTATTAAGCCAATAATTTATCACCAAATTCACAGTACAACCAACAATCAGTGTAAAGCCATTTATATGGAAGTAATGAACAGCAAGAAAAGAGCCTTGCCATTACTGGGAAACACCTGCTAATAACGGGAAGCCCAGTCCGCATCACTGCCTACCCTTGGCATTCCTGCTTCTTTCTTAGAGTCTGCAGCTACAACAAAACTTGCACCATAGGATTCTCCTGAGCTGTCCGTCCACGGCACTGGCTTTAGCTCTTTGAGTGGGTGCTCAAAACTTTTCAATCCACCAGATGATGTGAAGAAACAACCTGGCAATGGTACGATGGCAATGTAAATGTTAGGAACTCAAGAGATATAATAGCTTTATTAATTTATTTTTAATGGATAACTGAATTTCAAAGCAAAAGGGATGGCAGGAAACAAGGGTATGGAGGATGGAAAGTTGGTTAATTGAGGTTAAATCTATACAGCAACTTGGAAACCCAGTTCACTCCCAACTTATTTCACCGACCAACCTATAGTTTAGCATTTCATCTGCCCTGACTGAAATAGACATCTGAACCAAATTTACTTACTGAAACTATAGCAAAAGTATTTATCCAGTATTCATACCGGAAAAGACTGTTAATTGAACCATATCTTATTTTCTATACTCCTAGTATTTCTCCGTGTAAGATTTCTTTTATAACTACTCGTACCTTTTGGAAATGGAGCAAGAGATCTTCCACAAGTTTTCTTCACAAGCTCCAAGTCATCGGATAGTACAAGATTATCCTCTGAATCAGTACCCCAAAAGAGAGGTACACTTGCATCAGCATCCTAAACCATGACAGAATTACTTAATTCCACTTCCCGCAACAGAAAATTGATTCTAGATAGAGAAGATGACTTACCACCGCAATGAAAGTGCAATTTGTGGAGCTGTCATAAACTATGAATGCAAATTTTCCTTGAATGTTCCTCAGGGCATGATCTGCAGGGTTGGGGCCTCTGTCTCGAAGAGAACGATAGGCCTCTATAATGATGCTAACCTCATTGGCAGTCTTGGTAAGTCCATATTGTTGTTTCAATTCAGCTATATTCTCAACGTGCCCATGGAACAGGCAGAATATGTCATCAACAGCAGAAAAAAGCCTGCAGAGGAAGGATCAACTTATAACCGCATAACTTCTCCGAATTCAGTTTTTTAAAGTAGCTGAGCCAAATTTATGACTATACGACTAAAAGAGAAGTCAATATGCATCCTTCATTTCAATCAATCCCGAAGAAATTATAGCATCAAAGTCAATGGAAGACATAGTAACTCCTACTAGCAATCTCGCTAGCTCGAAATTGACATAATTGTTTTCCAATTTACGCAACTTGATTATATTGAATCCTTTATATGTATTCGAGGTAATCAGAAACCAGAACTAATCAAACTAGGGAGATTACCTTGGGAGGAGAGGGCTCTGGCGTTCGGAGGAGAAAACGATGAAACCGTTGGGACCAAGATTGAATGACACAGAATCAGGATTGAGTGAATTGAAGTAGTCAAGAAGCAAATTATCCTTCAGAGCAGAAGAAGCTTCCGATTGCAAGGAAGACTTAAGCCCCTCGGGACTCTTTGCCACCGAATTGGCGAATACCGCGAGCATTTTTGCTTCTCTTTGCCTCAACTGACTGTGCAAAAACGATGAGGAATCTCGAAAGCGATTATTGCAGTGTAATGTGAAGAAATTTCTGAGCGCTCAAATTAGGGTTTTTCTGCGAGGAAAAAAAATGAAAAAGAGGGGGAACAATTTTCACCTGTAGGAGAGAGACTACACCGACACGTGTGGGAGTGGGAATAATTTTCACTCGTCTATACCTCAGCTGAGTGCGACCGATCAAAAGTCATAACTTGTCCAATTAGGGTGTTCATGGCCTAGCGATGTCAAAACTTGACCCGATTTGAGAAATCCGTCCGATCCAGAATTCGACCAGATACAAAAAAAAAATTATAAGTGACCTGAACTGATTTGATCCAAATCCGAAAAAACTCAAACTCAAGATTAACTCAAAATCGACTATACTCGAATGGACTAGACTGATACAACCCGACCCAAAGTCATCCGAAAATCCGAAGTTACCCGACCCGAAACCATCCAAAAATTACATTATGTTTTAAAATATTAATAATAGTGAATATTTATTATAATTATGTTTTTAGTTTAAATGTTACAATAAATATTTAGACTTTAGAGTAGTTAAACTACAAAAAATCATCATTCGATATATGGTCTGAATCAAAATCCGGCTTACTCGAAATTAGATTAACCCGAAATTCGGCCAAAGTCGAAATCCAATTCACCCAAAATTCGAAAAACCCGAAACCCGACTCACCCGAAATCCAACTAAATCTGAATCTAACTAAACCCGAAATCGGACTTATCCGAAATCAAGTTGGACCGAAAACCAAATGACCCAACCGAAATTGACCCGAAACCCGACTTTGTCCAATTAATTGAGCACTCGATCTGAAATGATCCAACCCAATTTGACCCGCTTTTGAAAATATCCGAATTTGACCCGAATCCAAACATTACCGAAACTGAATTGACCCGACCCAAACCCGACCTACCCGTCCGATTGACACCCCTAGTCATGGACATATGTGCAGGCCGGGCCCGGCCAAGCCCGGCCCGGCCTGCTAAATTTGGGCCAAATGGCCCAGCCAGCCGGGCCAAACCCACTCGGGCCAAGGGCCGAGCCTTGGTCCGGAAATCATAGCCCGTCCCAATCTGAATTTTTTTTGTTAAATTTTTTTTTAAAAAAAGAAAGAACGTGGCCATGATGAAGCGGGCCGGGCTGGTCCCGGATTCCCCAGCCCGACAATGACCATGCCTAAAATCTACTTAAATATAAATGAAACCATGAAACCCACTTTTTACTTATCTCACTTTATAATAACTATTTATTTTCATATACATAATTATAACTATATTTTTGATTTATCAATTTTAAATATTTATTTGTCTAATTAAACATGTCACATTACAATTTTAGCCTATTTTATTTTATTTTCAGGTTTTCGCTTTGCAAAGATATGTTTTAAACTTCAAAAAAATAATTAAATTTGGCTAATTTTAAGTCCAAAACTAACTGTTTTAAAATAGGGTACATAAAATTTGGTAGATTTAATTAATTTAATAATAACATAGATACAACTAATTTTTAAAATTGGTAAAAATTAAAATAGATATATGTATATATAACTAGTGTTGGTTTACTCTAATTCAATCCAAAAAAAAAAATTAATTTAAAAATAAATTAAACATATACAAAATTAGTGTCTATAGGTAGTTAAAAAATATTATGAATTGTTGTAAAATTTATTATTGTTATTAACTAAAAATTGATTAAAATAACTAAATTGATTAAACATAGATAAAACTAATTTTTCAAATAAAGTAGATGAAACAAATTATGTTTAAACAATGATTTATCTATAAAAATGTTGAATATGTATTTAATTACCTTAAAAAAAACCAAAAACTAATTTAATTTAAATAATTTAAACATATACAAAATTAGTATCTACGAGTAAGTAAAAAAAGTTATGATTTGTGGTATAATAATTAAAGTTTCACCCAATTTATTTTCATTTTTTTAATGTGAAACTATTCTGAAAGTGTCGATATTTATAACCTTAAGAATATTCGAGCACACCATGTCACCACGTATTTGGGGAATGAACTCTATCGCCGACTCCCTTGTCACGGTTGCTATCTCTTTTTCTGTTAGTTTACATGTGTTGAGTGAGCCGTTTGTGAACACCTTGTCTTTGATGTTGGACGTTGTAAGGGATCGGGCTTACCCTCGTCTTATTTGTACTCAGACCCTTCTTGTCTTTTGTTTTACTAGGGCGTTGGCCCTTTGTCGACCCAAAAAATAATTGATGTAGCATTGTTTTGGAAAAGAAAAGGCATTGTAAGCTACATTAAAAGAATAGATAAAACAACCTAGACAAATGAATCATACAATAAAAATAAACTTAAGTTAAAAGAAAAACATATGAAGTTAGGAGATTTGCTACAATGTAAGTTTTTCTATAAATGTGACGAAAATAAATACTCTAATTGCTTCTTAGGTAGCTTTGGCATTGAGTCACCAAGATGAAGAGGGTTATAATGATCTATAAGCCTTCTAAAGAGAAGGATCATAAGTTGTAAGTCAACTTGTAGGATAACCAATGTATCCCCGATTCCAAGAGAGTCGCAGGTCTTGAAAAACGCCCCATATTTCTGCCATGAAAACCGTGTAAATACCTAGATTATGGACAAAACATACTTGTCAGCTATTATCGCTATCTCGAATAACCTCTCCAACAACCTCAACTCCTTTATCCTTAAATGATTTGTGTGTGTTAATCTTCATCCAAATTCCTCATCCTTGTATGACTAATGTGATTGAGTTCGTTTGTCTTGCAAATGATTATGTTTACCATTGTAAAAGTTAAAACAATTTGTGGTCCCAAAACTTGCACTTTAGGAGAGCAACTGAGCAATACATAAACTCGTGATGTAACATCCTGATAATTTATAAGGGATTGAAGTATTTTTTATGTCAATAAGAGCTTTTATACGAAATTTATAATAAACTAGTTTTATCCGTCGTACCATGTACGACTACGATTCGATATTTTATAAACATTATAAATATGATATTAATAAATAAAAATATAATATAAATTTTAATATAAGTAATTTATTGCTTGTAGGATGTATAATTTTTTTTTATCAAATATTATATTCTTCACATTTTATTACTTTTTATTTATGTAAATTTAGGGCTTATCAAATATTTTAATACATCTATTAAACATTTTATTGTCTATTTTTATAAATTTTAAAATTATCAATATTTATCATTAATTTTATATAATATCTATAAATAAATTCGTCAAAATATATATGCTACAAGATTTATATTTATTCTAAAATATTTTATCTTTAATCTTAAATCCTTGTATAAGGAAGTTTTCAAAAGATATCGTTATACTAAATAAATATTCTTTTGATGTTAAAGATAGATTTAAATAGTTAAAGAAAAATTTAATAGAAAAAGTTAAAATATTAGGAATAAAAATTAATTTTGTAATTATAAGGTGGGGTCAGAATCGTTTTGGTGGCTCGAAAAGGCACAACTTTAATATATAGTTATAGATTAATAAAATTGATTAATTTTCACCATATCATATAAAATTATGAATAATTTATATTCATGAAAGTTTACCCGTCAACAACTATGATTTTTATAATCATAGTCTATTCAAAAAGAGTCTTCCAAATTGAAAGAAATTCCGATGTTCAATCAATGTTGATGATTTTTTTATATGTGAACTAATAAATATAATTTTTTAACAATAAAATTAGAAATTTTTTAATTTATATATTATGATTTTAGTATGTGAATTTTTTATCAATAACATTTGAAAAGATTTGGCCAATTTTTTGTCTAAAAAAATAATATTTGTTATGATTTCTTACATATAAAATTATTTTTATGATTTTTTAACAATAACAATCGATAATTTTAAACAAGATTTTTACTTAAAATTATAGATATAAGATTTTTATGATTTTTTATATGTGAAATTATTGTTATGGTTATTTAACAATAACAATAGGTAAGATTTTAAGTCGGATCTCCTTCTCCATAACTTTGTATCATGTATTCCTGCTCCAGCTTTGTATTGTATGTTTGATTTGATCCATATTTATAAACAACTATTAAAAAGTTTTTAATTCTTAATTTCTTATTTATATTTCTATAATATTTTATCATACTTGATTCTTAATATTAAAGTTATCAATTATTAATCAATATTTTTATATAGTAAAAAATTTATTTTATTGTGTATTTTTATATCTTGGATTTAGATTTAAACAATAAAATACATAGTAAAAATTAAAATGATTTTTTTTTTGTAATATTGAAAAAAAATTAAGTAATTTTTTGCATAAATGTCATGGCGCGGGAATACACTAGTTCTAACAGATAGGCACAAGCTAACAGTCACTATTTTAACGAGAGACTATCTTTTTGGTAGGGTTGTAATCGAACCAAGCGGAGCTTTGAATTGCTCAAACTTGACTCGGTTAAAAATAGACGAGCTCGAGCTCGAAACGCGAGTTTGGTTCGAGTTGTTTGAGTTTGATTCATTAAATGCTCAACGAGCTCGAGCTTAACTCGCGAACCTCTCATTTAGTTTTTTGTATAAGATAAATCCACGAAAAACTTGTTTACTTGATCACTTACACAAGCGAATGAAACTAAAACTTAAACATGTAGTTTGAGAGAGGCCACCTAAACTATGTAATTTAACATAAACTATATATTGTATATAATATATATGGAGTAGAGCTTATTTATGAATCTATAATCTAGTTTTTTAGAGCATATAATCGAGTTTGCTTATGAGTGTAACTGCTCATGAACAAACCAGCCGAGTTATGTCGTACTTAAGTTCAGTTCGTTTATATTTCGTGTCTTAAAATTATACTCAAGTTCAGCTCATTTATAAACCGAATCGAACACAAATAAAATTTAACCGATCCCAATACCGAAGTTGTTACGAATAGCTCTAGTCATTTACAACCCTATCTTTTCATTTTTCACTCACTATCTTTTGATAGGATTTATTTTTTAGGGTCTTTTATTTCTCGATTAGCAAACGAGCCCGGACGGAGCCCCTTTGGAATATATTATCGATACTTCGTAATTATCCCTCGAACAGTTTCGCTCTAGCCCGTTATCCCTCTCTTTCGCCGTAGCGCAGTCGTCCAGGCGGCCGGTCTATCGCTGTCGAACTGTCCCGCCTTCTCGGTACGCTGTCGAACTTTTAACCTAATTTGGCGTAAATCAGATTAAAAGTATGGATGCAAGCGTAGAAAGGATTTTGTTATGAAATTGAGTTTCGGATTTTAGAATCAAGTCCAAAAGTTCTTTACTTCGGTTTTAAATTTCTGTAAATCTTCCGTTCTCGATTCATTTGGGGGCTGGCTCTTAGTTGAAGTCGAGGATTTTGAAACTAACTGAATCTAACCTAAACCAGAATGTATAATTCATTGACGAGAAGCCTGTTTAGTTATAGTAGTGTACAATAGATTGTTTTTTTTTCTTGAATACATTGATACACGTACGTATCCAATAGTTGGTTCATTTAGTTGCTGAACTGGGTTATTTTACACTTTGCCAATACTGCCAAAGCCCTCAGCCTCTGAATACTTTGGAGTTACCGTCGATGGAGGCAGGCTCAAGCTCCACTGTCCCACCACCACCACCACCATTACCAGTACTACCATCACACGCGAGTTACACTGACCCGGAACAAGAGGAACAGCTCCTACTTCTAAATGAATCGATCGAGCGCTTTATCAAAGTGGCTAAATCCATGGGCATAGACCCAGAAATGGCCCTAACCATTAGGCTAAGTGCTGACGAAGGGTACAGCTTCGTCCACAAGTGTTTGAATGAGGAATCCTGCTGCCCTGTTTCAAACCCAAATTATCAATCTCCGCTCGAATCTTCAGATGTACGTGGTAACAAATCTAAACTTACACGATTGCTCTTTGATTTGAACTCAGCTCATTCGTTTCCTCCTTTGTTTGAATGACTATTGATTGATTGTATATAATTTTAATTACTTCAGGAATTGAGTTCAGACAACAATGATGAAGCTGAGACCACAAGGTTGAGGTATCTGTATGTTTCGGATGGCTGTGAGATTTGTCTCCTGGATTTCAAGAAATCCATGGAGAAGCCCTTGAGTAATGCTGCCAGTTGTGATCGTGTACCTCCCCTTCCTATAATCGCTACTTTGAATTTGGTCGAGAAGGGACACCCTGTGTTCGGGAGTTTGCTCAAACTGGGGTCAGACATATACATTATTGGTGGGCAAGAATATAGTGATGATATTCGGGTCAGAGGTTACAAGGGCACATCAAAGGACAGCCTCCTCCTGTCCTTTAATCCCGGTGGAGGCCGCAAAGATCCTCTCTCTTTCCGCCTCCTTCCAGGAGGCGTCATCGGACAGATGAAGCTCCCCAAAGTCTATCCCATTGTTGAGGAGATTGACGGCGCTATACACGTGTTTGACTCCAATCTTGGGGAGGGGGGTCTCCTTACTCCCAGTTCTGATTGGATCTTTTCCCATGAGGTTCTTGGTAGATACGGCGACCACAACGACTCCATTTGGAAATGGAGAAAAATGAGGGCATATGAAGGCCCCGTGAAGGACTTTATGCATGCTCACGTGGTTGTCGGACCCCGCATCTACGCATTGTGGGGCCAAAAGGCTGTCTTCTTCAACTCGAATGAGAAGCTGAAATGGGAGGTACTCAACCCCAATATTCATGAATGCCCCTCGTTTGGCGTGCGAACCGCGTGTGACATTTTATACCTCGGCGGAGCAGCAAGATGTATTCTTGAAATAGGTGAAGAAGTTGACAGTCGGGTGTATGTAATAATTTCGCTGGTTCGTAAGGATAGTGTTGGGCCGGGTGATTATTATGATTACAGGACAATTGCGGTAGCTTACCTTGTGGACTCGTCGGGAAAAATTATCGGCAAGCAGCAATTGCATCGTTTCTTCAAGGGTGGTCCGAGGCGGCTGCAGCCGGTTTGCATGAAACAGGGTGTGGTGATCAGGGGGGATGTGGAGGGGAATATTGGCGTAATGTACTGCTCCCTTGTCGAAGCAGACGCTGAGAATGTTCCCGGAGCTTATCTTTTCATCAACACTTTCTCCGTGGAAAAGATTGCTTCTGTTGACTACTCCAAACGACGACCACATACGGAGGAGTTCGAGTTCGTTCGTGTTGATGTCAAGGAGAGGTATATCTACGAAAAGGACGAGTATTATGACAGACCCCTGCAAGCTTGCTTCATGCCTGCCACCACTGACCACTTAATTGCTGATGAATTCAATCTTCCTCAGTGATGTGTGATGTGCTGTGTATATGTGTGTACGTTGTTTTTTGGGGAAATTTTGATGCTAGCCAGTATGCCTGATGTAAAGCTAAGTTCAAATATTATCGTGGTGGTTAGAGATATTATCTTTTTTTTTCGCATCGTGGTGGTTAGAGATATTAGGATTTCTATTTTATATTCTTTGCTTTCGTTTCAATGAAATTCGCTCAAGTTCTATCATTCCCTCCTCTCTATACAAACTAACTGTTTTTTTTTTATCAGATCTCTGTACAAACTAACTTGATCGGTCGATGAACATAAGTCAATTTGACGCACTGATCAAAATAACTTACCCAGAATTTCGTGAACGAAACAGCTCGCAAAACTCACATGCGATCGAGTTTCGTGACACACTGATCCATCGTCTACCTAAATGCCTAACTTGTACCAGAACTCCATTTTTTGTTTTCAAAAACAAAACAAAATGGAAACCATCGTCTGCTCTTGAATCTTGATTCTCACACACAACTCTCTTCGCAACTCACGACAGCCGCCGCCTTCTTCCGCCGCATTTCGATTTCCCCTGGTAATTCTTGTTACATGTGTAAGTAATTTTTTTAATTATGGAAATTGATGTATGCTACAAATTAATTTCTTCGACGCTTTGCAGTGCTGATCGAGGATGTCTAGGAGAAGTAACACAAAAATGCTCCATAATGCTAGAAGGAGTGCACTCGACAAATTCCTGGACATTGATTGCGAATTGGGAAAAATCGACATAAGCAAAGCCCATCACTTCTTCAAAGAGATGCTTTATATGACACCTCCACCTCCAATTTCATGCTTCAGTACACTCTTGGGTGCTCTTATTAGGTGTGAACATTTCACTGTAACCCTATCATTCTACAAGAGGTTGCATGTTTCTGGTGTTCTTGGATTAAGATCGAATCTCTTCATCTTGAATATTTTGCTCAATTGCTATTCTAGCATGAAATTAGGGTCTTTTGGGTATTCTGCTTTGGGCCTCATTTTAAAGAATGGATATCACCCAAATATTATTACTTTTAGTTCATTGGTTAAAGGATTGTGTTTGGAGGGGAAATTGGTCGAAGCTGTCGGTTTCCTTTCAAATATGCCTCGGTTGGGATGCCCTCCTAATATTGTTACTTACACTACTGTAATCGATGGTTTGTGTAAGACTGGAAATGTCGCCACAGCCCTACAGCTACACCAAGAGATGGTGCAGGGTAAGGTGATTGCTGCTAAAGAGAGCACAATTTCTTATACTCTGACTGATGGTGGTTGTATAGAGTGGCCTCTGGTTAATGCAAATGGAATGGATGCAAGATTTTCTCCGAATGTTTTCTCTTACAATTGTTTGATTGATGGGTTGTGTCGTTCGGGGATGGATGAAGATGCTAGGTCTCTCCTTGTTGAAATGATAGATCGTGGTGTTCATCCCAATACGGTGACTTATAGCATTTTGATAAATACACTATGCAAAAAAGGCAAGGTAGAAGAAGCGTTGGAGGTTTTAAAAATGATGAATTTGAGAGGCATGTTCCCCAACACTGTTACATATAACACAATTGTGGATGGTTACTGCAGAATTGGGAAGATAGAAAATGCTTTGAGTTTGTACAAAGATATGAACTCTAGGGGGATTTTTGCTAATATTAGGACTATAACTACCTTGTTGAAGGGCCTTTTTCATTTGAAAAAAGTTGAAGATGCTCTAAGTTTATTTAAAGACATGAAAAGAAATGGTGCTTGCAGTCCAGACCAAGTTACTTATGTCACTATGATTGATGGACTGTGTAAAGAAGGGCGCGTAAGTATGGCTGAAGAGCTTTTCCTGGATATGCAAGATAGTGGTATGTCTCCTAATGTCAAGGTTTATTGTTGTTTGATTGATGGGATATGTGAACAAGAAGGGGATATTGTTAAGGCTCAAAAGCTCTTCTTGAAGATGTTAGGTAATGGTGTATCTCCTAATGATGTTGTATATAATTCTTTGCTTAATGGATTATGTAAAGGAGGATTCATGGATAAGGCTAAAGAGCTTTTTCTGCAAATGCAAAGTAGTGGAGTTTCTCCCGGAGTTATTACATATAGTATTCTAATTGATGGACTGTTCCATTCTGGAAATGAGGAGGAGGCGCTCACATTATTGGAGAAGATGATTAGAGATGGGATTCTGCCAAATGCCGTGACATTCACAATTATTAATAACCATCTCGGAAAGAATGGAAGTATGGAGCAAGCTGCACCTAATGTGATTTCTCTGATGGAAACCTGTGGCTACAAGTGTGATGTTGCATCTTATAATGCATTGATACATGGCTATTGTAAAGCGGGGTTGCCAGAGGAGGCATACAATCTGCTTGTTGAAATGGAAGCCAAGGGTTGCTCCCCTGATGTCGTGACATATAGTACATTGATACGTGGCTTTGCTCATGAGAAGGAAAGTGCAAGAGTGAAGGAGCTGCTTCAGAAAATGCCCGACATAAGGATTTCATCTAACTCATACGCAACATCCGCTTTATTGGAATGCATCAACAGGAACGACGAAACCCAATGAATGACGGTCTGAATCATTTGGTGAGTTGGCTCCTTGATCTGCTTTTTTAATTCTTTGATGCCCTACTGTTTTGCTTTTCCCCTTGTCTTAAGAAGATGGTGTGGAATTGAATGCGTTTCTTCTTTCTATGACTTGTTTTCAGGATAAACTCTTTCCAGAAAGAATCAAGATATCTCGAGTTGCATCAGCTGGAGATATTAACAGTTGTGATCACTGAGATGGTCCCCTTCTTTCATCTTCACAAACAGTATGCTTGTTGCAGATGCTGTCACTTTTTATTGAGGTTTCTGCCCTTTCAATTTGTGCTATGATTAGTTTCATGAAATGATCTCCATCTACTTTTTTAGCAGCTTTTGAATTGTTAGATTATAAGTTTAATCTCTATGCATTTGATTTAAATAAAAAGCAAGAGGGTAATCAGAAATACTTCAAGCATCCTCAAATTTTCAGAACCCAAGTTTTCATAAACTTCTCACCATATCAGTGTGATGCTTATGGGCTAATACCATTATTCTAGCAAGATGAATTTTCTTCAAGTTTCAACAAGCCATCCATTCTAAGAAGTCACAAATTTGCAGATGGAGAGGTGTAGTTGTCATAATTTGTTTCCACCTCTGGTTTCCACTTTAGCTAGATCCTGATAAACTGCTTCTCCTTGAAGCTGTCTATCATCTCCTTCAAACTTACTTCAATTGGAATGAACTCAATGCCCAAACTTTCTGCTCTTTTCCTGGAAAACTTGCATTCTGGAAAACTTTCTGCTCTCTATCATCTCCTTCAAACTTACTTCAAATGAGCCTTCTTCACTAAGCTCCTCTCTGAACAGCCGTAGCCTTTCTTTTACACCTTCAAGCGCCATCAAGTGCTCTACCTTGTTTGGATCATCTGCATTGAGTAATTAGTACATGTAATGTAATTAGTCGATGGTCGATTGGGAAGCTCATTAGTTAGGCCGACGAAATTGAGATACGAAGACTGACTAAGATCACGGACTGCGTCGTTGACGGAGTAGCCGCAGAGGAGCAAGAGCTTCACCACCCAAGATGCGATGTAGCCCGACGCCCCCGTTACACACACCAGCTTTCCCTCTCCACTCATCTTCTTCTGTTTGGGAGTGGAGATCAATAGCACATTGGCAAGGCAAAGGTTAGAAATTATGAACAATAATAATATATAAGGTTGATCTCAATGCTTTCAAGTTCATGTTGGGTTGGAATTGAATAGGAGGATTGTGGGTAGACATAGGCACATAGCATTTAGGAGCACCAGGCACATTCACTATGCACACTCGCTAAAAGTGAGGGCTGTTCGTCCCAACTCCCAACCCAAAATCATTCCAACTCTAAATTCACCCACGATTCAACTTTAATCAGCATTGATACAGGTTAATCCAGCAACACATAATTTTATCATGTTAATCCCAAGCTTAATTTAATTTCATATCAAAACGATATGTCATTTTAGGATTGATTTCCATATCAAAACGATATTTGCATATAAACACCAATACCCGAAAAATCTGAATTATGCATAGCAACTTATTGCCAAATCTAATTATTCTTGAGTAGTTTACATCACATTTTGACATATCTAACATGGAGATCGAGTAAGTTTCAAGAGAAGATACCAAATAAGAAATGAGTAACTCAATTATGCAAATAATTTAACTACAAGATTGGTACTACAAAATACATTTCAATATAAATATACCGAGCATGGGGTTCCATCCTAAAACCAATTGGTAGGGTATATATGCTAAGCTTGATATCCTTGGATTTCAAATGTAGGATATGTTATTATTCTCAACATGGGTTTCTGCTACCACATTGGTTTCTTGCTTGTGAGCTTATCGATCTGTTTTGATGCCTATAGATTGAGTTAGCAATGTGACAATTTCATGCTCTTATACAGTTATACAAATTAAAATGGAGTCTTTCCGTATGCATAAGTAACATGTCTAAATAAATAATTCATTTTTGTAGAAATATCATAGAAACTTATAGATACACTCGTCTTCCTCGAAAAGCATCACACTTATGTATTGAACAGGGAACAATAATGTGTAATGTGTTCATGAAAACAAAGCTCTAAAATTTTTGGGTTGCTTGAAATTTTCTGTATGCCTGTTCAGTTCAGACATTCATCATGCTAAACAGTGAACACTGAATAATGCCATTTGCACACATACATGATCACCATTTTACCTCTTTTTTACTTGCTTTCTAATTCAGTTCACCTTATGTTATGTGTGGTATCATGATACGCAACTGGACTCGATTGCGCGACCTATTCGGGAACGCAGGCCTCCGACTCGATGTAAGTATTTCTTTAGGATTATTATTATTATTGTAATTTTTAAGTTAGAATTTTATAATTCTCTTCTCGGGTTTTTTTTAGGGTTCTTTCCCGGGATGTCTTATTTGAACCGTTAGGATTAGGGTTTAGTGGTATGACTTAGTATAAATAATCTCCTAATGTTATATTTTTCATTAAGCAGAAATTAATTATTTGCCTTAATCTCTCTTACGCTCTTCTTCTCTCGTCACTCTTCACCTCCGGCCGCCTGGCCATTCTACCCTTGTCCTTCAATTTGGTTACTGCATTGAACAGGTTAGAGATAACCTGTATCATATCACCAATTTATTGCATATTTAGTTTTAGTTTTTTTTGGTGATGGAAAATTGGTCAATCTTGTACAAAATATACCACAAGACAATGTTTATCTTGTTTGTTGAGTTCCTAAAATTTAACAAATACAAGTGATCAACGATTCAATGTGGAACACAGATTAAGAGCTGCCGCATGCCTGCATGTAGTAAGTAAACATGACATCCTGGTAGACGAAAGAGTGTTGTGTGCTAAACTACACAAAGTGCATACAGCTAAAGCTGAGTTTTTAACAATTCAGAAGCTGCTAAAAATTAGTTAAAGACCATTACATCACCAAAAAGCAAAATGTTTCTCTAGTTTCAAATCGTCTTACTTGATTAGAAAGTTCTCAAAACACTCTAAATAGATGTGAATATGTAAGTTGATAACCTAACACCAAGAAATTGAACTCTGAATATCTGCCCCCTGCAACCAGAACAGTGAGGAAACTCCCTTAAAACTGACTTGCTCCAATGAAGGGCAATGGTAGCTTGCATATAGGTAGTGTTTAGAATGCATGTTTCCGTTTCTTTTGCATTGTTTTTAGGTAGTTTTAGTTAGTTTCTTTAGTGTCTTAGAGTGTCTAGGAATTTTGGATTTTTGCACTTGTTCTATGTTTTTTTACAGGTCTTAAAGTGAACAAGTGTGAAAGGAATGGAAACGAGAGAAGAACGCTTGAATTCGGGCCATCCATTGGAGTTGCTGGTTCAACACCTATGTCTTGTGAGAGCTCGTTTGGGAGCTATATTGGTATTATAAAGTTGAGTTTGATATCATTGGAAAGCTAATCCAAAGAGCTACAATTTATGTTTTTACTTCGAGTCCAAATTCCAACTCGAAGTGAGTCAAAACAGCCCCCGAAGTGTCAGCTGAATTATGAACCAAGGTGCTGGCGGCGACCGCCGCCAACCCAGTGCCGCCCGCCGCCCCTGACAACAGCGCGAGATCTCTTGTTTTCCACATGTTTTATTCTGATTGGCTCCTTATCTATCAGCTTTAGTCCGACTTTTGTATTTTTGGGATATAGTTTTAGACCTAGTTTGTTATATTAGGGTTTTAGAGGGTTGCACCTCTCATCTATTCATCTATCTATCTATTATTCTCTCTTTCAGACTTTTAGAGTTTTTCATACTTTCGATGGAGCACTAAGCATCTTTGCTTAGTCAGACAATTGAAGCATCGTTTTGATTAAAGTTGTGAGATTTCTAATTCCTTATCTATTGCTTGGATTTAATCTTCTCTCTTGCTTGAATGTTTATGATTTGTTTCAACAGTTTCTAGCCTGATCAACTAGGGTTTGTTGTTATTTAATCTATTGCTAGATCTAGAGTGTTACTGGTTGAGCATCTCTTGATTAAATTAGCAACTGCATCGTACTAGTATTTGGTTGTGCTAGTCTTATGCATAAGAGATTTGATTTACATTCTAGTAGAAAAGCTGGTTGTTTTATGCTAGAATTGTATCCTGATTACATTCCTATTCTTACTGCTGCTATTAAACTGAATCATTGATGGTTTCATGGTTGTTTAATTAGTTAGATCTAATAGTATCTGGTTGTGATGTTAGTTATAATTGAACAGGAATCGGAAAATCCATTGCATGTGATATTGAGGTGAAATCAATGATCAACTTGTCATACGATTGTGATATTTGTTTGCCTAAGCTATCTTCCTAATTATTGTTATTCATAATCTTTTATTACTTTGTTAGTTTTGCATTCTTAGATTCAGTTTAGTTCATAACCCCCTTTTTACTTTAATTGTCATAAAATTCACATAAAAAGATAAATCAACTTCCCGGTGGATTCGACCCGGACTTCCTAAAGACTATAGTTCTTAGTTAGTTTGGATTCTTTTGCATAGCCGTGATTTGCACGACCATTTCCCGCCTATCAAATTGGCGTCGTTGCCGGGGAGGCAATAACTGTCTTTTGTGTGATTTTTGTTCCAATCTTGGTGTTGTGAACCTATCTTACGGTTCATAACACTTGTGCTACTAATCTATGGATTTGATCGAGTGTAGACGATTGCAGGATGAACACTTCCATGATTTTTTTTTATCAAGACCACTTTGCTATAAGGATGGATACATTGAATAAGAATCTCTCTATATTGACAGCTACTTTGATCAGGGAAAACAATGAGTTGTGTTCTTCATATTTTCATTCCACAACCTCATGTCCTTTTGAGTTGTGTGAAAGGAATGGTGGTATCACATTGGAATCAAACTATTATGAGTCGAACACCCAAATACAAGTTGAGGAGCAATCTAAGACACTTGATGTGGGTTATGAAGATGAATTTGATGTCCAATATGAATTCACCTCTATAAAGCACGCTGAGCAGTTTATCAAAGAGCCCAATGAAGTCTGTGTTGGCATAGAGATACTTGCAAAGCCTATGGAGCCTGAATCATCTTCTCCCATGTGGAGTCATGAGTTTGAGCCTTCTGTGGTTTGGAAAAAGATTATTTTGTTGACCATGATGACTTCTTTGCTGATGAAGTAGACAACAATGAGGGAGAAAATCAAGATGATACATTTGTTAAGGCTCCCGCCATCATGTTGTGCCCTATTCTAGGCCTTGAAATCCCATGTTTTAGTTTCTCCACCTTCTCACATCCAAAGCTTATGGAGTTGCAAGATGAGGAACCAAGTCTAGAACATGAGGTGAAAGGTGAAAAATATATGGAGTTCATCTTTGAAGAAAGTGGTAACGGTGACAAATACTTTGACCCATATTGTAAGTATTTTCTAACATCATCACTTGTGTTAAATTTATTTGAGCATATGCCATCTCATAAAAATTGGGCACATAGGTTTGATAAGTTGAAACGGTTTTTGAATGGTATAATATTCACTTTCAATTTATCATTGTGTTACTTATGTTCTTGTGAGATGTGTTCACAAGCTTTTTATAGGTTGTTAAGGGCATTGAGAATGTCTAATCTTGTCAACTTATGCTAAATGTCGAGCCACGACGTTAAATAAGGCGCTTGTCGGGAGGCAACCCGATCTAGGTATTTTTTTATAGCTTAGTTGTTTTGTTTTGGTTTTCCTTTGTCTCTGTGTTGGACTAACCTGCAGGTAGGCAAAGAAGGAGCGCAACGGAACTGGCGACACCCACCACCAACACGGCGGCGCCCGCCGCCAATTAATTTCAAAGTTCTTTAGTTACGAAGGGGCGCCACCAACCCGCCACCCCCTGGTGGCGACCGCCGCCAGCCTGCCGCCTCTCAAAAGTTAATTTTTGCCCTTCTGATGTTGCTCACCACCACTTCCCTACCCAAATTAGTAGTTGGTTTGTGAGTTTTTCTATTTCTCTTTACTTTTACTTTACATTGGGGACAATGTAAGATTTAAGTATGGGGGAAGGGAATTACTTGCTTTGCATTCATGTAGTTATATTAGATTAGGCATGTTAACTTGATGTTTTGCATTGACTAAAATCTAGAAGAAAAAAAAATGACCAGAAATTTCAAAAAATAAAAAATATTGCATTTTAGGTTCATATTTTCCCATTGTTTGATTCTTCTTGTTTTTCTAAGTTGAGTATGAATTCTAACCCATGATTTGCATGATTTACTGAAGTTGATATGATATGAGCATGATCATTGATTAATTACCTTGATTATAGGACTTAGCATGTATTTAGCTTGGGTATTTGATTCATTCTGAAGTTCTAGAAAAAAATTAGCCTTGTGAGATATTTTTGGCCTTTCATGATTATATTTGTTCTCTAGATTTTTGAGTGTATCACCATGACTATCTAACTCTAGAACTTGCGTTATGACTCTTTTTCAAGACTGCTTTATATGATTAAATGCATGACATTAAAATGATTGAGACAATGTTTCTTTATAAGCCTATTATTTCCCTTTCTACCTTACGAGATCCATGTTCTTGATACAAGATTTCTTTTGAGCTTTAAGCCTATTTTTGATAACTCCACAAAATTTTCCTAGCTAAATAAGCTTGACCCATCCGGGATTTAGGACTTTAGGTTGTGTTTTTGTTTTGTGTGAGTTATGTATAAGTATGGGGGAGTTGGAAGAAAAGGTGGAAAAAGAGGAAATACAACTCTTGGTTGCAAAGTGAAAAAAAAATGATGAAGATGAAAAGTTTGTGCAAAGCAAACGAAAAAGTTCAGTTTAATTGTTAGTAGTCTTCATAAAGCAAAAAAAGATTTGAAGAAGAGGCAAAGAAAAAAAAAGTGAAGAAAAGAAACAAAGTGTATAAAATTGTGTATGGAGTTGAGAAAGAAAAGTTTGGGAGAAGTAAGAAAAGAAAGTGTGTTGAAGTTTGGGTTTAGATTAGTTCTTTATCCCGGATTTAGCACCACATGTCAAATATGATCCCTTCCAAATTTCTTTTTACCTTGGCCCCATTACAACCCTTAAAAAGACCTCTTGATTTTTGTTATGTGTTTGATCCCCAGCGGTGGAGATTTAGAACTCTGATGCAAGCTTATGGTGGTCTAGTTTTCATGGTTGATTTTGAGCGAAACACCTACCCTTAAACACTTGAGAGTTTGAGTGCAAACACAATTTACCGTGGTGAGGTCTAGAATGAATGAATGGTCTTTACTTTTTGCTTATTATAATGTATGCTAAGAAGTCTTGGTCGGGTTTTTGATTATATGTGAAATGCTTGTTTGACTTGAGATGGATGTATGATTGCATTTATGTGGTGTGTTGTGGATTTATGACTTGCTTGAGGACAAGCAAGGGTTAAGCATGGGGGAATTTGATAGCTTGCATATAGGTAGTGTTTAGAATGCATGTTTCCGTTTCTTTTGCATTGTTTTTAGGTAGTTTTAGTTAGTTTCTTTAGTGTCTTAGAGTGTCTAGGAATTTTGGGTTTTTGCACTTGTTCTATGTTTTTTTTACAGGTCTTAAAGTGAACAAGTGTGAAAGGAATGGAAACGAGAGAAGAACGCTTGAATTCGGGCCATCCATTGCGTTGCTGGTTCAACACCTATGTCTTGTGAGAGCTCGTTCGGGAGCTATATTGGTCTTATGAACTTGAGTTTGATATCATTGGAAAGCTAATCCAAAGAGCTACAGTTCATGTTTTTACTTACTCCAATGAAGGGCAACCAAAAGGCTGAGTTTATAACATCATTGCAAAAAACTCATTCAATTCCAATTTATACACCATATTCATAAGTCATATCAAAGAATTCAAAAACAACATATATGACTAGATAAAACTTGAAAATAATAAGCATGCATATAAAGTGTACGCTGTCTAATTTACTAGATAATATATTTAGAGAGCATATATACCTTAATCAAAACCAGCGAGGGGTGAAGGAACACCGTTTGCGAAGCTAACTTCAAAAACTTCCATAAAGAAGTTTGGATAGAGTTGGTCTAGCGATCGAGACACAACCCGAAATCCATCATCAATGTTATCTTGTCAGTTGCCTAAGTTGATAACTGCAATTTGGTTGCTCAGAACTCTTCTGTCTTGAAATCCAAATAGTTGAAAGGACACATATTTGCAGTTTGGTACATTATATAGTCCTTCGTCATGACGGAAATTCAATCGGATGCCATTCATGGTCAAAATACCATCAGTTGCTCGATCTTTGTAGGGCACCAATTTCTTAAGCCGTCTATAGACTTCTTTCCTATGCTCAAAGTAGTTCCTTAGGTAATGCAACAAACCAGAAGCATCATTATTAACTTTTAGCCTGCTTGACATATTCAGAACCATAGCCCGCTACATATATAGCAACCGCGTCAAGTGATTGTGGTGGATTGTTATTGTTATAGACAACCCGTTGATGCCAATTATTCATTCCGCGGATAATGGTTGAATTCAACATATTTTGATAGTTTAGAGAAGCTTTGAAGCCATCGACTGCCGCCTTTACTAAAGTCATTACGGTCCTATTAGTTGGAACTAAGAAGGAAGCAAATCAAAAATCTATTCCTTTTAGCCTTGGTACTGGCATCCTTCATGCACTTTATAAGAGAGACCAATTGTGCAGACATCACATTTTCCATCAAATTTTCAACAACCTCTCCCAAATCATTGAAATTTTGTTGAAATGGATCGGGTTGTACTTTTGGTGTGGTGGTAGGATGGAGTAGAAAATTAAAATCACCTCCAATCTGAACAATTGACTCATCTGTGATAGTTTGGAGTGCAAAGTTTGAGTTCTCTAACAAGATCAATTTTTCGATTAAACTTCTTATATTGGTCTCATGGATACTATTATTTGTTGCGGAAGAAGGTGTTGTGGTATTTGTTATGGAAGAAGGTGTTGTGGAAGGTTTTGGTACAAAGACCGTAAGGTACTGAAGGGTGGGAAAAGAAGACCAATACCTCGTGAGTTTTCAAACACAACACTTTCTAGTGGGCAAGCTAGTTTACGGCGGGTACACAAGTCTCTAAAAGCAATAAAATTAAGGGTCTTCATTTTAAAGCACCCTTCATTTTTCACAATAAAGCACCTATATATAAAAAAATTCTAAAATTTACAACCCTACCCCTCTCATAATTTCCACCTTCTCCTTCACTACTCCAGAGAAGGTGGAAATTCCAAAAAACACGTGGACGCGAATTAGCGACCATAGATGTTAGCGTCCGCATGGACGCTAAATTCCAAAAAATAGTTAGCATACATTTAGACGCTAATCAACGTCCACGTGGACGCTAATTAGCGCCAACAATTAGTGTCCATATGGATGCTAATCAACGTCCACGTGGACGCTAATTGTTGACGACGCTAATTAACATCCACGTGGACGCTAATTGTTGACGACAATTAGCGTCTATATGAACGTTAATTAGCGTCCATATAGACGCTAACTATTTTTTGAAATTTAGCGTCTATGCAGACTCTAACATCTATGGTCGCTAATTCGCTTAACTATTTTTTTTGGAATTTCCACCTTCTCCGGAGTAGTGAAGGAGAGAGTGAAGGAGAAGGTGGAAATTATGAGAGGGGTAGGGTTGTAAATTTTAAATTTTTTTTATATATAGGTGCTTTATTGTGAAAAATGAAGGGTGTTTTAAAATGAAGGCCCCTAATTTTATTGCTTTTAAAGACTTGTGTAGCCGCCGCAAACTAGCTTGCCCACTAGAAAGTGTTGTGTTTGAAAACTCACGAGTTATTGGTCTTCTTTTCCCACCCTTCAGTACCTTACGGTCTTTCTACCAAAACCTTCCACAACACCTTCTTCCACAACAAATACCACAACACCTTCTTCCATAACAAATAATAGTATCCATGAGACCAATACTAAGAAGTTTAATCGAAAAATTGATCTTCTTAGAGAACTCAAACTTTGCACTCCAAACTATCACAGATAAGTCAATTGTTAAGATTGGAGGTGATTTTAATTTCCTACTCCTTCCTACCATTGCTCCAAAAGTACAACCCGATCCATTTCAACAAAATTTCAATGATTTGGAAGAGGTTGTTGAAAATTTGATGGAAAATGTGATGTCTGCACAGTTGGTCTCTCTTATAAAGTGCATGAAGGCTGCGAGTACCAAGGCTAAAAGGAATAGATTTTTTATTTGATCCTTCTTAGTCCCAACTAATAGGACCGTAATGACTTTAGTAAAGGCGGTAGTCGATGGCTTCAGAGCTTCAAAGCTCCGGCCGTTACGGCTGAGCACCCTCTGGTTGTAAGGGCTAGAGGGTGCGCTATTCCGAAATGGCGTAAAATTAAAATTTGGACGTGGGGTTAAAGTCGCAATCATAGAATACCACATAGTTTCCCAGAACACATAGTTGAAGAAATACCATGTACTACCCCCCACAACTTCAATAGTCCCCGTGTGAATTCTATCACAACCATGTGTTCCATCAAACAAATCCCCATCTGGAATTTTATCCATTTGACCTAATAGATTCCCAAGGTGATGAAGAGAGAGGTCGGAATTGCGAACTCACCATCGGAGTGACGGATTTGGAGGCTGGCGGACGGAGGACTCACGCTCAGTGGATCTAGGGTTTAGTCGAGATACAACCCTGCTATGAGTGAGAGACTGAGAGTGAAACCTATTTTTTAACCTCCGGATTTTTTTTAAAGGCAGTTAAAAAAAATGTTCAAACGCCAAGAAATTCTTTGCAATTTATTATTACCACACAAATGACCATATTTCACTAATTTATTACCTCTTATATAGTTTGGTCAATAATAGCTCTTTACATAAATTTTGACAAAATTACTGCTACATATTTTTGTGTAAGGTAATTTTGTTACTATACATAAATTTTGGGCAGTGTAATTCGTGGATAGAAATTTTGTTACATGAAATTTTGTTACATAAATTTTGTGCATTATAATTTTTTACAAGATAATTTTGTAACATTAATTAGTCTAGCTATTACATTAACTTAATTTCATGTAAAAATTTTTATTACATAAATTATGATCAGTTTCAATAATTTAGTTTTACAAAATATTTTGTATATGGTAATTTGTGTAATTCATGTAGTAATTTTGTTGGATGAATTTATGTCAATGATTTTCTTACATAAAGTGTATTTGGTGATTTATGTAGTATAATTTTGTTACATAAATTTATGTAGGACAATTTTGTTATATAATATCGGTAAGATTTTCCGCACTTCGTTTTTTCGGATGCGCACTCCAGACCCTGCGGATCCTAAATCCGTCCATAATTTTGGTTGTTTTTTTGTGCGGTTTGAAACCCGGCCATGATCTTGGTTGCTTTTCTTGTGCGGGTTTGAAGCCCGCCCATATTATATGCCATTTTTTTGTGTCATATCAAAGAATTTAGAAATAACATATATGACTAGATGAAACATGAAAATAATAAGCATGCATATAAAGTGTACGCTGTCTAATTTACTAGATAATATATTTAGAGAGCATATATACCTTAATCAAAACCAGCGAGGGGTGAAGGAACACCGTTTGCGAAACTAACTTCAAAAACTTCCATAAAGAAGTTTGGATAGAGTTGGTCTAGCGACCGAGACACAACCCGAAATCCATCATCAATGTTATCTTGTCAGTTGCCTAAGTTGATAACTGCAATTTGGTTGCTCAGAACTCTTCTGTCTTGAAATCCAAATAGTTGAAAGAACACATATTCGCAGTTTGGTACATTATATAGTCCTTCATCATGACGGAAATTCAATCGGATGCCATTCATTGTCAAAATACCATCAATTGCTCGATCTTTGTAGGGCACCAATTTCTTAAGCCGTCTATAGACTTCTTTCCTATGCTCAAAGTAGTTCCTTAGGTAATGCAACAAACCAGAAGCATCATTATTAACTCTTAGCCTGCTTGACATATTCAGAACCATAGCCCGCTACATACATAGCAACCACGTCAAGTGATTGTGGTGGATTGTTATTGTTATAGACAACCCGTTGAGGCCAATTATTCATTCCGCGGATAATAGTTGAATTCAACATATTTTGATAGTTTAGAGAAGCTTTAAAATGAAGGCCCCTAATTTATTGCTTTTAAAGACTTGTGTAGCCGCCGCAAACTAGCTTGCCCACTAGAAAGTGTTGTGTTTGAAAACTCACGAGTTATTGGTCTTCTTTTCCCACCTTTCAGTACCTTACGGTCTTTCTACCAAAACCTTCCACAACACCTTCTTCCACAACAAATACCACAACACCTTCTTCCACAACAAATAATAGTATCCATGAGACCAATACTAAGAAGTTTAATCGAAAAATTGATCTTCTTAGAGAACTCAAACTTTGCATTCCAAACTATCACAGATAAGTCAATTGTTCAGATTGGAGGTGATTTTAATTTCCTACTCCTTCCTACCATTGCTCCAAAAGTACAACCCGATCCATTTCAACAAAATTTCAATGATTTGGGAGAGGTTGTTGAAAATTTGATGGAAAATGTGATGTCTGCACAATTGGTCTCTCTTTAAAAGTGCATGAAGGCTGCGAGTACCAAGGCTAAAAGGAATAGATTTTTTATTTGATCCTTCTTAGTCCCAACTAATAGGACCGTAATGACTTTAGTAAAGACGGTAGTCGATGGCTTCAGAGCTTCAAAGCTCCGGCCGTTACGGCTGGGCACCCTCTGGCTGTAAGGGCTAGAGGGTGCGCTATTCCGAAATGGCGTAAAATTAAAATTTGGACGTGGGGTTAAAGTCGCAATCATAGAATACCACGTAGTTTCCCAGAACACATAGTTGAAGAAATACCATGTACTACCCCCACAACTTCAATAGTCCCCGTGTGAATTCTATCACAACCATGTGTTCAATCAAACAAATCCCCATCTGGAATTTCATCCATTTGACCTAATAGATTCCCAAGGTGATGAAGAGAGAGGTCGGAATTGCGAACTCACCGTCGGAGTGACGGATTTGGAGGCTGGCGGACGGAGGACTCACGCTCAGTGGATCTAGGGTTTAGTCGAGATACAACCCTGCTATGAGTGAGAGACTGAGAGAGACTGAGAGTGAAACCTATTTTTTAACATCCGGAATTTTTTTTAAAGGCGGTTAAAAAAAATGTCCAAACGCCAAGAAATTTTTTGCAATTTATTATTACCACATAAATGACCATATTTCACTAATTTATTACCTCTTATATAATTTGGCCAATAATAGCTCTTTACATAAATTTTGACAAAATTACTGCTACATAAATTTGTGTAAGGTAATTTTGTTACTATACATAAATTTTGGGCAGTGTAATTCGTGGATAGAAATTTTGTTACATAAATTTTGTGCATTATAATTTTTTACAAGAAAATTTTTTAACATTAATTAGCCTAGCTATTACATTAACTTAATTTCATGTAAAAATTTTTATTACATAAATTATGATCAGTTTCAATAATTTAGTTTTACAAAATATTTTGTATATGGTAATTTGTGTAATTCATGTAGTAATTTTGTTGGATGAATTTATGTCAATGATTTTCTTACATAAAGTGTATTTGGTGATTTATGTAGTATAATTTTGTTACATAAATTTATGTAGGACAATTTTGTTATATAATATCGGTAAGATTTTCCGCACTCCGTTTTTTCGGATGCACACTCCAGACCGTGCGGATCCTAAATCCGTCCATTATTTTGGTTGTTTTTTTGTGCGGTTTGAAATCCGGCCATGATTTTGGTTGCTTTTCTTGTGCGGGTTTGAAACCCGCCCATATTATATGCCATTTTCTTGTGCAGGTTTTAAATCCGCCCATATCGAAATGCGAAACACAAAATTGTGAGTGCGCAAATAAATCATGACAAGAAAATCTAGCTAGTTTTCACAATCTGCATAATATCTTTATAATCGGTTTATTTAAATCTTTTATCTAGTTTGTTAGAGAATATTATCTTTTAGTTAGAGAGCTTATCTCTACTTAATATTTTTTACATAATCTAGTATATTAATTTTTTTTACATAAATTAGTTTATGTTGATTTTGTATAAACTAATTCATTTATTTTCTTACACGAAATATTCTAGATTAATTTTATGTAAATGAATTCATAGGTTGTTACACTAATTTTGTTACATAAATTAGTAACAAGATTTTATGTAAAAATGTAATTTTGATTTTATGTAAAATTGAAATAGTGTAGGCTATTACTAGAGACAATAAAAAGGAAAAGAACATGTGTAACTAATTTATGTAACAAAATTAGTATCAAAATCGCACATTGCACATCGTAGATGATTAACGATCGATGGACAAACAACAGGTGGCCCTGACGGCTCATAGATCGCAGTAATCGCACGCAAGATCGTCCGACCGGGATCCACCAACATCACCCTTCTCTCTTGCGTTGTGCGCCATCCTTGATCATGGTTGCGAGCCTACACTCAATACCATTTGAGTGCGGTAAATTTTGTTACATAAATTTTGGCCAATAATAGGACTATTGCGGTATTCTTCTCTTTTCTTTATTAGTATGCATGTGTTTGAGTACCCCGCCCGAGAGGATCTACTTTGTGCGTCTAGCTTGCCAAAAGGGGAAAAAATCACAAAACCAAAAGGGGAAAGAATCACAAAACCACCTCTCCTGCCAAAAAAAATGGTCTAAGCTTTGTGCGTCTAGCTAGAGATGATGGTGGAATGGGTTTTAGAAGTGTTCAAGCCTTTAATCAATTAAGCAGTGGTTGTTAAACAAGTTTGGTGTTTGTTGGATTCACCTACTACAATTGTGGAGCTGATTTTAAAAGTGAGGTATTTTTTAATTATGATGTTTTGAGTTCTTCTTTGGGTTTTCAGCCTAGCTACATTTGGTGTAGCATCTATCAAGCTATTTGGTTGATTAAAAGAGGATGTAATTGGGAGGTCGGTAATGGTGAAAGTATGGATTTTTTTCTTGATAGTAGGATGGATCCAAGGCATCATACTTTTTCTATTATTACTATTCCTCTTCCTACGCAAACTCATTTGCGAGTAAGTGATTTTATTTATTGGAGTTCTATTGACTGAAATTGGGAAACTCTGTTCTAAAGGTTGATTCCTTGTGGTCTCCAATAACTACAATATATTCAAATGGTTTCTCCACAAACTAAAGACATTATTAAGATGGTTTAATTCTAGAAACGATATATTTTTTTGTCAAGTTGATAGCTTGCATATAGGTATAGCTTAGATGCATGTTTTATGTTGGTTTTGCATAAATATTACTTAGTTTTAGGTTAGTTTCTAGGATCTAGTGTTTTCGTATAGTTGCGCTTGTTTTGTTCGGTTTTGCAGATCTTTAGGTAAACAAGCATGGACGAGATGGATATTAAATGATTGTGGTCAAGTTTGATGAAGCTTATAGTGATACAAGTGAAGATTAGAAGAGTTAAGGCCCAAGAGCTTATGTGAAAAGAACGCTTACATTCGGGCTATGCATTGGAGTTGTTGTATTGACACCTCTATCTTGCAATGGTGGGTTTGGGAGCTATAGTGGTAAGATGAAGTTGAATTTGGTATCAATTGAAAGCTAATTCAAAGAGCTACAATTCATGTTTCCGAGTCCAAATTCTAACTCTAAGTAGGTCAAAACAGCCTCTGAAGTGTCACCTAAATGCTGAACTGAGGGTAAAAGCGCATGTTGCATGCTAAATGCACGACCGCGTAATTTTGGACCTAACCCGAGCAATTTTGACTGAGATAAATTGAGCGACTTGCCAATTGCGCGGCCGTGCAATTCGAGGTGTAACCCGCGGAATCTGGATTTGCACGCGGACGTCCTGGGCCGAAGAATTGGGCTCTATTTTTGGGCTTGGATTATATCTTGTCCGACTTTCATGTTTAATGATTGGGTTTGGAAGATTGTTTTGTGAGACATATATAAGATTTTGTTAGTTTATTTTTAGGAGAACTTTTATCAGACTTTTGGAGGCTAGGTTTTTCTCTCAAGAGAGCAACCTTGAAACTCTTGTAAGTTTGTTTTCAATTTAATTATGCATTCATAAATTCATTGTGTTTGACTAGTTATTGAAATCGTAGATTGCATACTATTGTGAGGTTTGATTGATTCTCATCAAGTTGAATAGGTTTTATTCCTTGTGCTTAATTGAATCAGAATTATTCTAGGGTTTTATTAGTTTGATCACCTAATAGGATTTCTAGGTTAATTCACAACTAATCTGATTTATGCCCGTTCGGGGTTGATTAGATAAAGTAGCATCTATAATTGTTTGGACCCGTTCGAGCTATTCAGTTGTAGAAGGGAATAAATCCACAAATAAATTAGATGTCTGTTTGTTCTAAGTGTTTGTTTCTATTGATAACTTGACTCGTAAAGTTGTCGTTTAATTGACTCAGATGTTGTTTTAGGTTGTTAAATGATTAGGGTTGTTTAGATTGTTAGTTCTTTCAACTAGAATTGAAGTTTGGGTCATAATGCTTAGTAGGAGTATAATCCACAATAGATTATTCAAGTGAGTTGAGAATCGAGAGAATCAATGACCAATAAGCATATCTATGATGGATTTAACTAGTTGAACACGTCTTTCTCATATTTGTTTAACACAATCATATTTGCATTCATAGTTAGTTCTTAGTTTGCATATTAGATTAGATTTTCAATCATAAAACCCTCCTTATTTGGTTACTTGACACCTAAGTAATAAAACAATTACACGAGTCTCTGTGGGATGGACCCTTGCTTACCATTGTACTCGGATTGGTTAAGTTATGATTCTTTGATAGGTATAACGACCATTGAAAATACCTCATCACAAGTCATCTTACAAGGTTATCATTTTTCTTCTTCTTCTTTAGTGGCTAAATCTTCTTCTAACGAGTCTCAAACTACGTCATCTCTTCATTGGAAGAAGATCCTTTCTTTAAATGATTCTCCAAGGACAACAAGATTTTTGTGGAGAGCTCTTAAAATTTTCATTCCTTGTCTTGTAAATTTGAAATCTAAAAAAGTTGTTCATTTCGGTGCATGTTCTTATTAGGTCTAGGAATGCAAATGCGGCGAAAAAATAATAACTTTCATCTAAGTTAGAATCTGTTCTCTGTGTTCTTAAACGTTGTTGTGTTTGTAAAGAATTTTGGAATCAACTGCGTCAACTTTATGAGACCGTTGCTCTCAAACTTGAACAATCCTTTGGGATTGGTGGTGTTTAGTCCATTCAATCTTGTAACCCTTCTTAAGTTTCTCGTTTAACTTGTGTATATGTTCATTCAATTTATTCTCCATGTTCAAGCTTCCTTGGAAGGACAACATGGGTTAACTTCACCTCTTAGTTCGTATGTTTTCTTTAATCACCTTTCTCAAATGGCTTTTTGTTGGCAAATGTAATATGTTCTTTGGCTCTAATGAGATTTGCTCATTTTTCCATCAAAAAAAACTTTCATATTGAAGCATAGTGCTACCATGGGCCAAACTTTTGCCAAGCCCTTCATTATTTACGGGCTTTGGCCCATTACAACCACCTTGATTTGGCTGTCTCATGTTCCTATAATCATATGTAATCGTATAATTGCCAAGCACTTGTATGTTTGCCTTTTTCCATTGAAATTGTGAGTCAATTATACATGTAAAACGATAATACTCGCAAATGCATTTACATAACCAAATTCAAAGTGATTTTCGTTACATCATATTAATCAAACTAACCGAATAAAAACATAGAGTTATTGTTTTGGACGAATTAACATGTAAACGCGGTATTCGCTAAAATGAGGGAACCTTAACCAAAAGTCAAATTAAACACGTTAAAATACGATATGTAATCTGAAATAAGTTTCAGAGTGTGGTGTTGATATGAAATTATGAATATAGAATAAAGAATACAAGATGTAAAATATAGAGTATCTGATGATAATGAGCAACAAACAAATGAGGAAATACACAATTAAGGAATCAAAGTGTGTAAATGTCAAGTTTATGGATGGTTTTTGCTAGTGATTCTGTCATCCCCTGCTTGCCTTGCCTTCACTAATTTAAAATATCGAGTTTTAGAGTAGTCGAACCACCATTATTTCTTCCTAGAGATTTCGCCCTCGTCTTCAATATGTTCTAACATTTTGTATCCATTCTTTCGCCCTTATTGTTAGCCTTGTGGATCGTGTGTGTAACCGATATCTTGGATGTGGGCTTGCACTTTGATGCCGACCCAAATGTCAATGGCCCAACGGTTATTTTTCACGGTGATTGATTTGTTTTTGCCAAGCTCACAAGCAAAGTCAAGTCAGTCGTTTGGCTCACTTGTTCTGAATCAACAAGGTAGTATTACACTGTTTTTTTTTTGTTGAAGGAGAGACGATACTCTCCTCCTAGTATTACACTGTATTAACTCCGACATCAAAAATACCCAAATTAAGCTAAATTCCCATCATCCGTCCGATCGCACTCCCTTCCAAATCGTACGATTTCTGCTCCATCTTACTCTTAAATGACATCAACTAACTGCATTATGTAACGTATGGACCCGACTTCATCGCGTTAGTGCCCACATCACCTTTTGTTATTCAGGTTGTGCCGTACGTGGAAAACAATCAAAACACACCAAACAGCTGGAAATGTCGCCACAGCCCTACAGCTGCACCAAGAGATGGTGCAGGGTAAGGTGATTGCATCAGCTGGAGATATTAACAGTTGTGATCACTGAGATGGTCCTCTTCTTTCATCTTCACAAACAGTATGCTTGTTGCAGATGCTGTCACTTTTTATTGAGGTTTCTGCCCTTTCAATTTGTGCTATGATTAGTTTCATGAAATGATCTCCATCTACTTTTTTAGCAGCTTATGAATTGTTAGATTATAAGTTTAATCTCTATGCAGTTGATTTGAATAAAAAGCAAGAGGGTAATCAGAAATACTTCAAGCATCCTCAAATTTTCAGAACCCAAGTTTTCATAAACTTCTCATCATGTCAGTGTGATGCTTATGGGCTAATACCATTATTCTAGCAAGATGAATTTTCTTCAAGTTTCAACAAGCCATCCATTCTAAGAAGTCACAAATTTGCAGATGGAGAGGTGTAGTTGTCATAATTTGTTTCCACATCTGGTTTCCACTTTAGCTAGATCCTGATAAACTGCTGCTCCTTGAAGCTCTCTATCATCTCCTTCAAACTTACTTCAATTGGAATGAACTCAATGCCCAAACTTTCTGCTCTTTTCCTGGAAAACTTGCATTCGGGAACATAAGGCTCGCCGGGGACACACCTAAAATCAGTTTTGCAATTAAAAACTTGTTACCACATAACACATGCCAATTGACACATACAAGCAGCAAAATAAACTCATGATGCAACATCATCAACTCACTTGGTAGGGAGCGGAAGAGTCGGATAATTCTCTCTCAAGATCCTCACAATCTCGGAATAGTGGACTTCGCGCTCAACTAGGCAGTACCTTCCACTGGCTGATTCCCTCTCGAAAGCTTGAATATGAGCGTCTGCAACGTCTTTCACATTCACCCATCCATATGTTATATCTTCATACGTTTCTGCACCTGCAGCATACATATATATAGATAGATTTTGCTAATTGTTAGGGAAAATTCATATTGTGTTCAAAGGAAACAACACATGAATCTTTAAAAGTACCTATCAAGTTGAAAAGAACAGAGGAACTTCCGTTGATGGTAGGTTGTAACAAAGTGCCAATCACCCACCCGGGGCAAATGCTAACTAAATCAATGCCCTTATCTTTTGCATATTCCCACGCCGCTTCTTCTGCTTGGATCTTTGATAACGGGTACCATTTCTGCTTTCATGCACGTACATTATATACATTCTCACTGATTAATAAATTATACAACCATCTTACAGATATGATACATATGTGTTGTAGAAAATAAAACCGACCTGTTGTTTACGACAAAAGTCGGGATCAGAGAACCAAGTTTCATCAACCATGGTGTCTAGAGTGGTGGGGGTGCCATTGAACAACATGGATGATATTGAGGAGGTTAGAACCACTCTTTTGATGGAAGAAACCTTGGAGCATGAGCTGAGAACATTTATGGTTCCTTTAACCGCCGGATCAACCAATTCCACCTGCAAATCTAATACATTGAGATATATACACATAAATGATACTCCCTCCGTTTCACAATAGTTGTTCATAAACACTATTTTTCTTGTTTCACAATAGTTGTTCATACATAAATTTTTTCTACTTATACCCCTAATAATTACACCACTTTAATTATATACACTTTTTCCAAAGCAACTTTTAGGAGTAGTAGTACCATTTAATAAGGGTAATTTTGGGAGAAATTTTTTTCCTTAATATGTGTGCAAATTTGTCTATGAACAACTATTTTGAAACGGAGGGAGTAGTATATTAATGGATGATCAATTGAGATGATGACCTGTGGATTTTGGGAGAATAAAAAGCAAGGAGATGCAGTATGGAAGACACCGACACAGCCAGTAATGGCGGAATCGAAGGAGCCTTCTTCACTAAGCTCCGCTCTGAACAACCGTAGCCTCTCTTTTGCACCTTCAAGCGCCATCAAGTGCTCTACCTTGCTTGGATCATCTGCATTTAGTAATTAGTACATGTAATGTAGTTAGTCGATGGTCGATTGGGAAGCTCATTACTTAGGCCGGCGAAATCGAGATATGAAGACTGACTAATATCACGGACGGTGGCATTGACGGAGTAGCCGCGGAGGAGCAACAGCTTCACCACCCAAGATGCGATGTAGCCCGACGCCCCCGTTACACACACCAGCTTTGCCTCTCCACTCATCTTCTTCTGTTTGGGAGTGGAGATCAGTAGCACATTGGCAAGGAAAAGGTTAGAAATTATGAACAATAATAATATATAAGGTTATCTCAATGCTTTCAAGTTCATGTTGGGTTGGAATCTCACTTTGGCGAACGTATGTCATAGGTATTTAATAGGAGGATTACGTATGACTGGCTGAAAACGTAGGAAGATGTATTTCCCCAGTGTACACCACTCAATTGTGTGGCCCATACGGTTTGTGTGCTCAAAATCTAAATTGATTTTGGCAGACATGTGTTGATTTAAGTCTCTATTTCTGATCCGTGGATCGGGTTGCGGGTCAAAAATAATTTTTTTTGCGGGTCGCGGGTCGACCCGACATGACCCATGAGCATCCCTACTTTTTTTTATATACAAGGATATCAATGGTCATGAATAGCAACTTATTGCCAGATCTAATATTCTTGAGTAGTGTCACATTTTGACATGTCTAACATGGCGAGTAGGTTTGAATAGGAGTTACCGAATAACAAACAAATGACCATTTCAATACAGATGATTTAGCTATACAAATGATTTAGCTACAAGATTGGTACCACAAATGACCGTTTCAATAACAGAGCAAAAGTAAGCCTACCTTTCACCAAAAATCCCCACAGGAGCATCTCCCATCAGCAAAATGATGGAATCTACTAGCATCCCTCACAACAATTTCCCTCTTCTCAAACTTGGACACCAACTTAATATAACTATGGCAATCTCCACATATCCTAAGGTTCTTGGTCACTCTCAAAGGCGTTCCATTCGCCGTACTAAGTAGCCCATAAGCAATAGCCAGCCTCTCACTATGTTCATGTAGCATCTGAGCCTTCTCCTCTTCCCTCACATTGTGCAGCACAAACTTGGTCTGAGCTACGTACCCTCCTTCCTTCTCCAACACCTCGGTAACCTGAGCCAGCTTCCTGTATATTTCATCCGTCTCTGGGTGTGACCTGTCCCTAGCCATGAATGTATGAACTTTGTTCCTGATCTCAATCCAACTACAAGCCGGGTTTTTCTTTAACCCTACTTTTCTCATTCTCATTCTCACTTTCTCAACATCATCCCATTTACCTGTTGAGGCATATACATTGGATATGAGAACGTAGTTTCCAGGGTTTTCTGGCTCTAAAGCAAGAAGCTCATTGGCTGCAATTTCTGATAGTTTTTCATTGTTGTGAACATGGCAAGATCCAAGAAGAGAGCTCCAGACAACAGCAGTAGGTTTGACTGGCATCTTTTTAATAAAATTATACGCGTCTTCTAAGCGGTTTGCTCGTCCAAGAAGATCAACTACACAGGCATAGTGCTCTGGCCAAGGCTCCAGCTGGTACTTCTGCTTCATGGTTTCAAGAAACTGTTCGCCTTCATCAGTTAGTCCTGAGTGGCTACATGCATATAGAAGGGCTAAGAAGGTGATGTGATCCGGGTAAACTTTTTCTTGTTCCATGTTGTTGAATAGATTGATAGCCATCTTACCCTGGCCATTCAATCCACTTGCATTGATCATTGCAGTCCACAGGACTCTGTCTTTGTACTTGCTGAGATTGAATACCTTAAATGAGTTCTCTATACTTCCACAACGTGCATACATATCAAGGAGAGCATTTACAATTGATCCCTCCATGAGAAAAGCCCTCCTAAGAAGAAAACCATGGATCTCTTTTCCTTTCTTTATAGCTGAGACACTGGCGGCAGCTGAAAGTAGGCTCAGTAGTGCAACATAATCCGGCTCAATTCCACTCTGTTTCATCAAGTTGAAGAGTCTAAAAGCCTCGTTTCCTAACCCATTATCAACGTAAGCAGAGATCATGCTCGTCCAAGACACCACATCCTTATTTTGGATGGATTCAAACACTCGAGATGCAATGTCAATGAAGCCACATTCCCCATACGCATCTACAAGCGTATTACACATCATCAGATCACACAACCCTTGTTTCATAGTGTAAGCATGTATCTCTTTTATGTAGTTTATCAGCTTCAAGCCAGTGGAAGCATTTAAAACACTTCCTATTATTAACGCATCAATGGTCATCCCTTCTGCTTGTGCTTCTAGGAAAGCTTCCAAAGCCCTTGTATTATAATTGCCAAGAGCATAGCCAGATATTATAGTTGTCCACGAAATAAGGTCCTTTTCGGGCATCTTTGTGAAAACACGCTCCATGTAGTCAAGACAAGAACACTTGGCGTACATATCTGTTAATGCGTTTCCAACAAGCAAACCATCATTCAACGAATGTTTTACAGCATAAGCATGAGCCTCCATTCCATTCAGCAAGTACCCCAGTTGACCAGAAGCAGAAAGAATTTTAATGATGGAAACCTGGTCAGGTTTTAGTCCTGCAACCAACATTTCATCAAAGAATTGAAGAGCTTCTTTGTATAGCCCATTTTGAATAAACCCAGAAAGCATGGAATTCCATGATATGTTGTCCCTTTCTCTCATTCCATAAAAGATGTTAGCAGCTGCACTCATTTGGCCACACCTAGCATACATTACGAGCAAAGCATTGGCCACGAAAAGATCATGATGGTTATTGGACTTTAAAATGTGAGCATGGATATTCATTCCCAGTTTCCTAAACGACTCTTCCTCACAAGCCTGAAGCACGGCAACAAGTGAATACGTATTAGTTGAGACACCTCTCCTCTGCATTTCTCTGAATAAATTCAATGCCTCCACTCGCTCTCCAGTGGAAGAATATGCTGAGATGATCGAATTCCATAGCACAACATCATCTCTTTCACCCATCCTGTCAAACATCATCCTTGCACTGAATACATCGTTACACTTGGCATACAGACTCACAATGGCATTGACAACAAACCCATTAGAATCATAGCCAGCTTTGATGGCATACCCATGAATTTCAGCACCCTGCTTTGCATCCTTAATTGCACCACAGGCTTTAAGTATGCAAGGGAAAGTAAAAGCATCCAACTCTACACCAGCAAGCCTCATGTCCCGGTACAGTTCAAGCGCTTCTACTGCCCTCCCATTAGAGACATATCCACCAATCATAGCATTCCACGAGAACACATTTCTTTCTGGCATTTCCTCGAACAGTTTCTCGGCATCCCATACAGACCCACATTTTCCATACATAAGCACCAATTTGGTATTCAAAAACACAGAATCACAGAGAGAATTAGATGTTATCAAATGCGCATGGATTTGTTTCCCCTCTGAAAGCGCTTTCCTGCTGGCGCAGAGCTCAATCACTGAAGAGTAAGCCTCATCCGGAACAAACCCAGTTGGAATTTGGCTAGAAAACAGGTGTGTAAAAGCTTGAAATGCTTCTTTGAGCTTTCCTTCCTTGCACAACTCCTTCAAGGGCGGCCTTTTGGCAGTAAGTTTTGAGGGAAAAGGCAAGCCGGTTCGCTCATAATTGGGGTTTGGTTTTTGTAAAGCTGAAGAGGAGCTGAAATTAGAGAGCTGGATTGGCATAGCCATTGCCATGAACTTTCGATTGCTTACATGGGATTTGGAGTAGCAAGGAGCAGAGTAGAGAAGACACCCGGAAAGGGGTGCCGTTTTTTGAAGAATCATGCACTTGATACGTTATTACTGGGATTAGGCATCGTCTTTAACTATCACTTGCTTGAGATAACAACTAGGAGAAGAAAAGTCGTCAGTTATTTATTTATTTATTTTAAATATTAAAACGCTGCGTTTTAAGTGCTGCGTAGGTGTGAAGAAGAGGCGCGTCGATTTCTCTTCGCATCAACTTGCATCGCTGAACAGACTAGCGGTTTGCCGGTTTTTTGCGTTAACAATTTCGCCTGGCCGGAGCTACGAAGCCGATCACCATCGCCACTTCCAGTACCATGGAAAGCTCGTTGCTTGTTCAGGAATTCGAAGAAATTCCTCCTCCTGACGAATTTTCTGCTCGGATTGAACCGAGAAATGCTCCCGCCGTAATTCTTCTACTGTAGATGAGCTTTTCATCTTCTCTTCGCGGCGGATTTCTTTTCCTGTCTATCTTTCTCTCACATTCCGGTTCTTTTTACTTTGTAGGTGTTTAGAGGATGCGTGAAAGATTGGATAGCTTTGACTAGTTGGAATCCTTCCACTGGTGGTCTCGACTACTTGCAGGTTTTATCTTCTGCTTCAAGTCATTTCACTCTCCTCAAGTTATATATTCGGTGTTGAATCCGTGTGTTTATTGTATATTGTAATAGAGTTGTGTGGTTTAGTACGTTTTTCCCCCTTAAAGTCTTAAACCCTAGATATCGGGACATTGCATATTGAGTAGTGAGTACTCTCACCTCCTATAGTTGCTTGAACTTAACAATGCAGATTTGAATTTATTTTTTTTTATAGTGAATCTCTAAATATTCATGTAATGTCCTCACTGATATGGATACTTACATTAGACTATTTGTGCAATGAGGACAGTGAGTGCATGATGGTTTACTGAAGCGAAATTATAAATTGAAGATGATGATTGGAATGTATAGAACTCGAGGGTGAAACCTTTTTCATGAAAGGAACCATACACTATGTGGCGAGTGTTGATCTGATTTGCATCAGCTAATTGTTGGTGCAATGTTCCTAGAACAAGATCATTCAGCAGGGTTAAGGAAATTATGGGGTGAAGACAAGTAATTTTGTTAATGCTTGTTAATGTTAATTGTCTATGTTGTGCATTTAGTAGTTGTTTCATTTGACAAACAAATATTTTTATCAGGACAAGGTTGGATCATCTGTTGTGGAGGCTATGATGTCAACTTCTGCACCAATATTCTATGGTGATATCAGAAGACATGAGAGGGTAATGCTCTCCTTTTACTTTATTTGTTTGTGAATTTGCTGTGCATTTTGTTTGTGTTGTGTGGAGCAATGACCGTTTTCGTTTATCTTATATAGGTTGAAATTCCCTTTTCTGCCTTTATTGGCTTATGCAAGCAACATTCACAGAGCAAAGATGAACCTACAGTTCCTTTTACTGAATCAGATGAGCCTAAGCCTGATGGTGAAAACTGTAGTAGTGCAAATATTGAAGGTGCTTCTAATCAAATCTATTTAGCACAGGTTGACATTCATTCTTCAATCTAAAAGATGACCATACTTATCTTGGTGTATGGCTATGTGATTTATCATGCATTAATAGAGTCTGATATCTAAGTCATCCATTTGCTTTGGAGTGTGGCATGTTAAATTTGCATTAGTCAATAGTTGAGCTGCTTCTTTTCTGCAGGTACCAATTTTGATCAGTGACAATGAAGAAAGGGTCCAACTGGATGGTTTAAGAGGGGATATCAAAATAGTAAGTTGTCACTTGTTTATTTATTACAGTTTCGTTGTATATTATTAGAGTTGGGGTGCTTTTGATTTTGATGGAAGACTTTTATTCAGTTGGTTTTTTTACATGCATTCTGCAGCCTTCTTTCTTGGGCATGAAAAGGCTTGCTTCTATTAATTTGTGGATGAATAATTATGGATCTAGGTCCAGCACTCACTATGATCCGCATCACAACCTGTTGTGCATAGTTGCTGGCTGCAAGCATGGTTTTTCTCTCTCCTCCTTTCCTTCTCTCCAACCCTTATTTGTGGTCTATACTTTCCCTACAATTATAACCCTGCTTATGTGAAATTGCAACTAGAGTGTGTATGGTTTCACTTTTGGAGCTTTAGTTTATGTTGAATTTTGAAGTCCATGTCTGTGGACTTGTGGTTTTGTGATATCTGGTAAATTTTGAAATCAATGGTTGTGGACATGTATTTTGTGATAGCCAATCCTATTTTATCCTTGATGAATGTCATGTTGCTTGGGCTATGCTGTGCCATCTCAATATTGTAATGCTCCAGAGTCCTGAAGTTGGCATTCACTATGGTCATTTACGGCATACTACTACTCAGGAAATCGTTTGAAGGACATGTTGATTGCTTCTTCTAGAGGATTTCTGTAAAATTAAAGTTCTATCCCATTTTACCAGGAAAAAAGTTCTTTTCCTTTTGGCTTATTATGTATGAGCGCTGCAGTATGGATACTATTGTATAGTTGTTAGCTGCTTGACTCAGTATCACTATGTTATAGTTTAATCAATTACCAGTCTATCTGTCAGCTATGGACAACAAAATGTTTATCAACTTCTCTAGGTGTTATCTGTTTATCTATTCAAGCTTGTCAACATCCTATTATGTAGAGTATAATTGCCTGGGCTGACTTGCCTGGTCAAATTGAGAGACATTATTTGGAAAGTGAGTGGCTTTAGCTTAATAATTTTAGGTGTAGGTCAGAATTGGCCTTTCAAGAAATGTCATATAGTTAGCCATTTTGGGAATTGTTTAGTGAAAATGTTTAAACTTATTATGCTGCCTGCTGGAATTCTTAGTCTGGTTTATAACAGGATGGCTATATGAGAAGTTGTATCTTCATTGTTTCTAATTTTTCTTTATGTGAGATCTTGTTGTTACATTTAGTAATCTCTTTAGTGGAATTATGAATCTAAATTCAATCATCCATCTGTTTCCATTATATGTTCTGAGATCTGTTAAATATGTGAAGAGGCTCTCTGTTTTACAACTTGCAGATATGATGTGAAGTTATTTATGCAGTTCTTCTAACTTTTGGCTGTTCATGTGCTTAACAGTTGTATTATGGCCTCCATCTGCTAGTCCCCTGCTGTATTTGATGCCTATTTACAGTGAGGCCTCTAATCACAGGTTTGTGATATTTTTTTGCTAGCTTTTTCATGAATTCTTGAACTGTTGATGTTAGGACTTTTACTGAGCTCTTAAGCTGATATATACCTTGAATTTCCTGTTTATATAACAGTTCTGTTGCACTAGATACTCCTGATTATTCAATTTTTCCAAGATCAAGACTTGCAATGAGTTGCTCCCAAAAGATCACCCTTCGACAAGGAGATGCGCTCTTCATCCCTGAAGGCTGGTACTGTATAAAGAGTGTTTTTTTACTGCATGCTTTTTCTCAGTGTTTGTTGTCCTTGAGATTTTGACGTCAATACTCATCTTTTCCGAGTTTGTAAAATTTGAAACTTCCAATAATAGAATTGAGTCAATTGACTGTATCTATAGTGATTCAGATAATTTTGTGCTAGTTGAAATTCACAATCCATTAGTCGGATGTGTCAACAATAATAAATTTCACCTAGTGCACTTTTTGGTTACGTGAAAAAAAAATCTACAGCAAGGTTTTACTTCTGTGGACTATAGTGAAAACTCTCAACTGGATGATATCTTGTTGGTTGGTAATGCCACAAAATTGTCTGTCCTTTTCTTCTCTATCCTCGAAACAGTTGATGCTTTGTCTTTTTATTTAGATTAGGTGTACAATACATTAAGGATATTAGCTTACTCACTAAATTTCTACAAACTCTATGATTTATTTACAGTAATAATTGGGTTAAAATCATTTTCCAATATTGTAACAAAGAAATCAGCAATACCAGCCACCAGCATAGTGGCTACCTCACTGTTCAGTTCTGGATTTTATGTCAGTTTGTCCTGATAATGGCATGATAATTGATAAGGCCATGTTTTTGTTTATTAGAGACATTGGTTATTGTTTTATGTTTGATTGTATATTCAATTTTGTCTTATACTTTCCATTTCTGTCCTTCTGAAACAGTAATGATTCATCGGTGATGTCTTCATCATGAACTTATCTTCAATTTTTTTGTAGAAGTTTCAATGTCTTGAATCTTCATGAATTATTATTTTTGTCGTCTTCAACATGAACTTACCTCAATTTTTTTGAAATCTGAAGATCTGTCCTGAATCTTATTGAGGAATGTTTGCTGTTCACATTGCATTTGCAGGTTACATCAAGTGGATAGTGATGATTTGACTATTGCTGTAAATTTCTGGTGGAAATCTGATGTAATATCTAGCATGATCGACCACATGGATGCATATTATTTACGCCAGATTTTGAGGAGGTAGTTTGTTGACTAGATTTACCATTTGATCCATTTTCATATTAATCACAGTGTGTTCTTAGTCTTGTTTATTTGTTGGTTTTGTGGTTTATGTGCTAATCAATGGACGGTATGGATTGAAGATTAATTGACAAGGAGATGGTATGTAACTTATTTTACATGTTTTATTTACTGCATAAAATACTGAATTTACTCGTGTTATATAGTTTTTCATCAATAGTTGCTTGACCTTGTATTGATAATAAACCTATGTATCTTTGAAAAGTTCTTAGAAATCTTTCAGTGCTGAACATATTCCAAGTATTTGATATTGTCCAAAGTCTTTGGAATGTGCTTGCTATTTTAGAGTATCCTTACTATAACTTAGTACAAAGTTATTTATCTTGATCAAACTCTTTAAGTTTCTAAGTTCTCAATTTAGATTTTGGATTATGGCTGTGTTTGTACTTCAAGATGTATATATTGATGCATGATTCTTGCCGTTGTCAATTTATCTTGTTCTTATAGTCTGAATTTAATGTTTTATGCTTCTCAAACTCATCATGCTTGTAATCGGGCAGAATCAGATGTTGCAACAGAGCTCCACAGGAGGTTCGGAGGACCAAGCACTGACTAGTAATGGTAGCCCTTTGTTTTCCTTTTTTTCTGTTCTTTTAGAGCAACTATTGAGTATTTCATGCTCATTTGTTTTGCTATAAAATTCTTAAATTATTTTACATAGTGGTACAACTTATTGATATTTGGAGATTATATAATATTCTGTTTTAAATTGACTCAGTCTCCAATTCAGACTATTGTGAAGATAACAAGGTTTCTGGAAATAAAGCCCCAATTTGGAATGTTGGATTGGATGATCTTGCTCCTCCGGCAATCTGGGCACTACATAAGCTGATTGGTTTAGTTCATGACCAGGTAAATCTTACTGATAAAATGGAGAAATCCACTTCCGCTGGAGCAGATCCAGCTTGTAATCAGACTGAGGGGTTTATGAAACTTGAAGTTGCCAATTTGTATAATCTGGAAGATGATCCTGTTGCTAAAATCTTCTGGAATCTGGATGCACTTACTCTTCAGGCTATTTTGCTTGTAATGGTGGTAAGTTGATATTCTGGATCCTTCAAGATTCCAGAAGACAAATTTAAGTTTTGGAACACTGCATTTTGTTGGATTTTCCCTTTAAGCTCTTCTGATAGAAATGACTTATGTGAGCATGTTGTGTCATGTTCTTTAAAGTGTTGTTTTTGTGTTCTTAAGATACTTAATACAATTTGGAGCCTCTAGCTGTCTCATTCTTACCAGCTGACATCCTTATGGACCATTGTTTATCCTTTTTTTTTCTCAGATTATAGTGTTGGTTAATCAAAATGCATATTGATCTTTTATGGTCAAGTATTCCATTGTAGGCTATTTTGTCTTCTAAGGGATATCCAGTTTAGAAAGAGTTTGAATAGATATCTTATGTATATCTTTTGTAGTTTTAGGTACCTTCTGGATTAAGAGCTTTTTCTTTTGCTGTAATTTTTTGTTCTTTATGCTCTGTATAGTTTGTCATTATGTTCCCTGTGGATCTATAATAGATTGAGCCAATGCTCTTTTTTATGGAATTGGATTGGATTGACATTTTAATGTATCTGAGTCGTTGATGTTTTCCTCAGCATAAATTTCCAAGAACCTTAGAGGCACTTATACTTCATTTGCTGTCACCTGTGGGGGCTGAAACTCTTACAAGGAAGTTCGATGAGATGGACAAAAAGATGGATGAAGATGATAGGTATGGTATATTTTAAGACCTTGTGTTTTTGGATGACGAGGATATAATTTTGTTCTCACACAATTGCAATTCTTTTTTCATTTTTCTATACGTAGGGGCAAATTCTACCAGCTCTTCTACAGCGTCTTTGGTGATCATTTTTGTGCAGCAGATATAATTTTGCATAGAAAAGAATCATTTACACATCAGGTAATCAAGAGCAGATATTTCTGTTTTTCTTCTTGTGAGAAGTTGCCTTAAAAATGGAAAAATACAAATGTCTGAGAAACATTTGGTCTCTTCTTTAATGCTATGAAACTATTGGCATGCTATCAAGTTATGTTAATGAATTTATTCATCATGTGAAGGTTTTCATCAAATTGCTGCTGCGGGTTTTGAAAAAGCTCTTGCTCTTATACAATTTGCTCTTATTGATGATACAACATGCTCATATAATATTCTCGTCCTTTAGAAAAAACTTATTATCAAGTCCTGTAATCTTCATCCAAATACATCTGTGGGACAGCCAAATGTTGGCTTCTCAGCTCATTTTGTAACGTGTGAACACAACTTGTTTCTGCGGATCTTTTCTGTGGTTCTGTAGATCACATGTGCGTCCATCTATACCTAGATCTTATCTTCCTGATCCGCGGGCCCCGCCCTTCCAGTAGGAGTAAGGGGCCCGGTAGCCTGCAGCCGTTGATATGCTTTGCTAATCTAATCTAGCTGGACATAGATATCCATCAATGTATTCGTCGATGAAATGATGCAGGCCAAATAATGCATGCAATTTTTCGTTACAATGTGTTTATGTGCAGTTTCATTAATTTGTTGCAGGCATTCAAGAATGTCTTGGATTTGCATATGGGTGTACATATTGATGGGCAAAAACCATGCATGGGCTAAACTTGGATGGTTAGTTGGCCTATGCCCCTCCCTGATATTGCAAAATTTTTGTAAGGCTTCAAAGCATCTTTGCAGTGGAATCTTGTGTCTCTATTCATACTTCACATGTGAGTCACTTATTACAACATAGAATATCAATCATAGCTTTGCTTTGGGCAGGGGCTGTATACTGGTGTCATAGATGCTAACAGATTTGTTTGATTCTTGGAATGTCTTTCACCTTTTCTTTTTTTGTGACTTTATGAATTTTGTGCTGTAAATCTTTGCATTCAAGTTTCATTATCTTATTTTTAATTTCTAGTAGTCGTTTCATTGTCTTATTTGCATTGTAATCCTTTCGTTGTCTTATTTGCATTGCTCAGTGCTGGGTTTTGACTTAGCATGATCTTCTTATAGTCTTGGCGATTCCTTAATCGGAAAAAGATTCAATCAAACATAAAACTTCACCACATCTAGAACAGAATGAAAGTTGAAATAATGGACATGTCGCATGTTCGTATTTGCCTAGATGGCCTGACTTTTACATGAAGCTTCTATGCATCCCCAGAGTAGGTCATTTTTTGCTGGTTGGGTGCATGGTTAGATGCAAAATTTAGGGTCTCATCCAAAAATGATTGAGATTGTTTTTAGATTCTTGCTTAGATCATTGTAGGTTTACTGACAGATATGCCAGCAACATGCAATAGAGAAGTTGGCCTTTTTACTGAGTACTTGAGGGAGAAATGTAGGGATGGACATAGTAATTTGTGGAACTGGTCAAGCAAGGCATCAGCCTTTTGGAGCTAGATATTACAGTGGAAAGAAGTGAAAATTTTGAAGTTATTTGCATGGGGTTTACATGGCACAAGAGAAAAAGGAAAAGGTATGAAAGAAAGCAAAGAAAAGAAAGTGTTGGTAATAATTAGAATTGGAAGGAGTAGGAAGAGAAAGAAAGAAAAGGGAAAGGTTCATGTATAGAGATGAGATTCCCTGATGAAATGTGACATATGCAACGACTGTTTTTTCAAGCTAGAGGCTTTAGTGTTTTTTTTTTTTTTTTTAAAGAAGCAATATCTTTTTAGTAGGCAAATTGCATGTAATGTACCTTAAGCCTGCAACTCAGTAAATACTTTCTAAAAGCTTTGGATATCCTCATGCCACTTATTAACCTTCTTTTTCATTAATCCCTAGGCCCTCTCTATTCTTTGTGCTTTGCCTGTGAGAACCTTTCATTTTTAATGGGGTGTTGGTTTAGTTTTAGGAATTTTCACTGTTTTGTGTCCCCTACATTAATTTTGCAATGCACATGAACCCACATTCTCCTTCTAGTAAGCGTGCTTGTATGTCTCTTTAATGTGCTTTATTTCCTGTCTTAGTGCTCCTTGTCTTACTCTACATGACATTTTGATTTCCATTCTTTTTCCTTACTAACTCATTTGACTAACACTTATTAGAAAAAACACCATTATTTGAAGAGTTACACTGCTTATGTTTGAACTACTTTTGGTACAAGAATTGATTTATTCTCGATCTTGCCCAACTTGAAAATCCAAGGCTGAATTACTCGCCCAGTTATAAAATGACTAGAGTTTAGAACTTTAAAAGCTGCCTAATCAAATTTGTTTGAAACTCGTCCCATTATATTACCTAACTAAATTGGGAGATCCATTACGGGATTCCGGTCCAGGGATGGTTCATTTAAGCGTTTGTCTAGGATCCAAGTTTGAATTTTCTTGACGGTGTGTACGAAAAGACTGAATTGGGAGGGTCGCCTTCATTAATAACCTTTGCAATATTTAGTCCGGACGTAGAGCGGCTTTGGCCGATCGAACCGGACGATAGATTAAAAAAATTACCTAAATAAATAGATTGATTTAGTTTAAGGGGTAAAAGCTTAAAAGGCAGTAGTATATTGTGTTGTGGGGACTTGCACGGAATTTGAGAAAGAATGTTGTGGTGATATGTATTCAACTTTCAAAGGTTCCATAGAGGAGCTAACCGTTGACATTTTCTTCTTTCTCTTGTGCACATACAATCTTTAGGGCATTTGAGTTCAGTCCCTTTTGCTTTCTATTCCCTTTGGTCATTGTAGCTGCAAAAGGACCACCATTAACTTGAACAGTTGAATTCCTCCTTCCCCACAAGCACTCATCATCCATGATCTTTAGTAGCTAGCTCATGCTTGACATATTTTTGCAGCGTTCCCGAGTTCATCCACCGTGCTTAGCTTGTTGCAATTTCTAAGGTGATTGGGTTCGAACCTTAGCCTCTCGGTAACCGTGATGTGGTTGTCCTCTTGCTAAGGCTTAAAATTTGTGTTTCTTGGCAGCTTGTGGGTGGTACCTCCTCAGTAGTCTCAGACTATGAAAGTTAGTACTCGCAATCATGGCGATTGATACGTGAAAGCTTGTGGGTACCGCCACTCTTTCCATCTCATTACACTTGTCATTGGGTTGGGTTGGGGCCTTCTCTTTTTTACTAAATCAACAGATCACTTCGGGTTAATAAGGGGATTAAGCGGTCCTAGAGTTGGAAATCATATGATCCAAATATTGGGATGAAAAATCCGATCTATGTCAGGTGGCAAATATATGACGGATGGTTAAATGATCGGTGGGTTGGATGCAGTTGGGATGGTTATCCAATCCATCACCACTCAACCTATTTCATTCGTTTATTTATTATATATATAACTTGATTTTATTCTTTTTTATCTTATATTATTGAATTTGTATAGAATATATCATCAATTTAAACTACTTGTTATAAATTCTTATATTAGATTTTAAATAATAGTTTATCTCTATGTTTGTTTTTGTAGATTTTATGTATTTCACGAGTATATTTGTTGAGAGAAATGGGGCTATCCCACATTGGAAACAGGAGAGAAAATATACCCGTAAGGTGAAACCTCTACTCATTGACTTGAGCTTTTGTGTTAAAAAGTGAATTCAAACTTATATTCAAAATAAAATAAAGGATATAAAGGATGTAATCACAAACGAGTGATGAGTTTCATAGGTGATGAATGGGTCAATGGATTATTTATTTCGCGGATCGGGTGATGGCAAGGAATCATTCATCCATAACCCGATTCATTTCCATGGATCGATCTTTTGCATTAAAATGTTCCATTGCATCGAAATTTCTAGTTAAAATCAAATAGTATCTTAAAGTCACGTAAGGTCGAGCACAATCTAGTCCGAATTCGAACAAAAATACTTTGGTCTAGTCCTCAATCCATAAAATATGAGATATCGATATCAATTTAGTTTGGAGCGATTTTTTATTTTACTTTTTAATCTTAGCGACGACTCACCTCATACCGTGTATGCATAGGTGTAAAATATTTTAATGTTAAATGAGTTTTAAGAACATGGCCCAAACTCAATACCTCTAGTTGAAAGAAAAGAGTTTGAAATTTTAAGACGTGTGTAACGGTGTGTTAGATTTTAAATCAGTAAAGCATTAGGTTTCACATATATTGGGGAAAAGGTCATATGCACGAAACAACGCAATAACTTCCCGATCACTATCCAAAGAAAGAAGTTTGTTGTAGATCTTATTTATAATACATTTGTACCCTAAATTCACTACTTGAAGGCTATAAGTTTGAGCATTTTACCTAATGTTAGATAGGGGAATGTATATAAGGAAGGACCATTCAATAAGAATGGTAAATAGAATTTGGATACGAAGTGGATTTGTTTTTTGCGCATGAACTCAAAGCAAACATAAAGCATGTGGCTGTGGCGACGCACTGCACCATTAAAGAGGTTAAGACCTTCTCCTTTCAACCTCCATCTCTTTCACCCTTCCATTTTTTTTAAAACCTTTTCTTCTTCGTTTGAGTTTTGAAAACTAAAAATATGTATTTTTCATATTTTTACCTATTAATGTATTTGTACAAGTATTTTTCTCCCTTGTCAATTGTAATTAAAATGGGCATCCCCTCCCTTAAATGGTTTAATTTTGTTGCTATTTAGTTATATATATATCTGTATGGATCGGTACGTCCTCCGATTTCGAAAAATCAATGGCTAAGATTGTGCGTTAGTTAAATTAAAAAATGGAAAAATGCGCGTCCATGCACAGTTTTATAAATGTTTGTGTATAATTGGTTGTGCATAATTTTGTTACTGAATGTGCATTTTTTATTAACTAAGTGTACATAGTTTCTTTATCTTACAAGTGATTGTGCATAATCTTATTATTAAGTGTGTAAGACCCTATAACTGAGTGTGAATTATAATATAACTATGTGTAAGTGATGATATAAATTCATGCACACTCAATTATAAAAGGTCATGCAAACTCAATTATAAAATTATGCACATCCATTTATATAATTAATCATGCACACTCAATTATATCATCATGCACAATTGTTTAAAAATAGAGCATGTACACTTAATTATAAAATTATGCAATAATCATGCACACTCATCTAAAAAATATCCACAATCATCTAACAAATCATGCATATTTGGTTAAAAACATGTGCACAATTAGTTATATGATTATGCATAGTCAATAACAAATTTAAGCATAATCAGTAACAAAATTATACAAGAAGTTGTAAAGAAAAGCACAATCTCTCACAATTCACGCTTTTTCAAATAAAATTCATATGTGCAGAATTTTTCGGTTTTAATGATGTTTTAATCTAGGCCGTCTCTTCAAGATTCGATAGTTATGGGGTTCTTAATTATGTCCATCAATATTGTTCTTATATATAGGCTTTGCCTAAAGGCTAGAAGAATCTTATCCGGCTGGTATTCCGGTTCGTTTAAGCACATTTCTAACCCGTCTAAGCCACCTAAAAAATAAATAGGTCATCTCTGCCTAAATACCGCCTAACGTTTCTCAAAAAATTGTGTATGGCTACCTTATTAAAGAAGCATAACATATTTCTACCAAAAAAAAGAAGCATAACATTTTGAAAATCGTTTGTACATGTGCTCGCACAAAACGACAATTCATATTTGATGATTGTGTAAGTTAATTTTGGGATAAATCATATTTGACGTACGTTAGCACATCATGTAACTTTTGGACATTGATGAGATAGTTTATGAGATATATACACCTTGAAAGTGTTCGAGTCACAAATATATAATTATTACGTAAACTTTAGTTGCATATATTCAGCCCGAACCCAAAAGTATTTCTTACAGCATACATGGATCATAATTCGTAGCATGCATTTGAGAACTTACAACTGCCTGATCACTTGTACTTCGTTACTGAATTTTCCTTATTGCTCAATTTCACTTTGCAGTTGAACTCTCTTTTTACAGCTTTGCAGAAGAAAACATGTCGTCCAAACATTGCCTTTCATCACTCTTCAAATACTGAAAAGACACACTATGAATTAAAATTTTAGAGCTTTAAAGTTATAATGGAATTGCGATCTCCATATTTTCCATTGCAAATGGAGTTGTGAATCATTACCAAGATCTTTGATTCAACTTACAAAAACTCATTGATCGATCATCATGTAGTATGGTGAATTGATCATCGATATATGATGATGACCAAATGTATTTTGTTGCCTTATTTGTTTTGGTGGCATGGTGGTCCTACAACTCTTAAGAGTGGTAGATTTTTATTTATTTAAAAAAAACATTGTACCGATTAATGAAAAATAAAAGCCCCATTCTCTCAACAAAATTAAAGTACGTAACCATCACATCATATAGCAACACTAAATTAATTAAGTAAATAAAATTGTCAATTGCATAAAAAGAACAAGAAATTAACAACAAAAAAACCCGGAGAAAAGGGCAAACTCGACCTTGTTGTTGAACAAAGAGATTAAGCTAATTTTTTTGCACTTAGAGATTAATTAATTAAGTTGGTGTGACTTAATTAACAATCACCCCAAGTAGTCTCGGAAGTAGCAAATCCAAAGCCTTGTTGATGATGCTTCAACAACGAGTGGTCACGTTCAAGCATGGTTGGAATTGTTGTACTCGTTGTTGCTGATGCGGGCCCCCCAGCGTAGTCCAATCCACCGGCGTATTTTAGCACATCATGCACACTCATGCTAACGTTAACATGATGTTGATGATGATGACCCCCTGCGCCACCAGCGGCGGAGTCGTGTTGGGGACCCGTCAGGCCAAGGAAGTCTCTGGTCAAATGGTCACTACTTTTCTGCCACGTGGCGATCTCTCCTGAAGTCAACCTCAGTGGGCCCGCCTCGGTGGTCACGTGGCCCATTAAGGGTCCGAACCCGGTTAAGTCGGTAATATTATTGGAGGCCGGTCCGGTTTGGCGGGGCGGAGCGAGTTGTGACGTTGTGAAGCTGACGGCGCCCACGGTGCAGGCCTTCTGGAGGAGGGCGGTTGCTGACATGGCAGGGGAGGGTGATGAGTTGGAGTGGAGGGGTGACGTGGAGAGTGTTGTTGTTTTGAGTTGGTTTTGGATGGTGGGCTCAGGTTTGATATTAGGGTTTTGGTGGGGGTAGCTATCCCAAGAGAAGAGCGGCGGTTGGTGGGAGGATGAGAAGGGGAAGAGCGGCGGAGGAGAAGGCGTTTGTGGGTGGTTGGGTGGGTGGGAGAATGGGTGGAGTTGGTGGTGGAGCGGCGGCGTTGTGACTGATGAGAGTCTTGCACTTTCTTCAGCCAATGCATCACAGAATGCTCTATGGGTTACAAAGCTATCCTTCCTGCACAATTTTTTTTTTTCACATACAAAAATGATCACATTAATTAAGGATTATAAAAAAATAATTAAGGATTATAAAAGTAATTAGCCATAATGTTAGCACTAGCATTTTGCAATACATTGTTGAATAAAATAATTATTGCCTTAAATTGATCTAAAGTCTTGTACATGTCAATGCAACATATGGGGCAATGTTAGCTCAAATCATGAATCTTTAAATATGAAGCTAAGAAAACTAACATTAACACACATTGGTCGTCATCACTTCTTCAATTGCATAAATTAATAAATATAATACAATAAGCAGTAAGATTGATCTTATGCATATATGCTACCTAAATCATCTCATAAATTTCAATTTTAATTTCATTTGTAATTCATCATTAGGATATGTAAGGATTAAAGAGAGAGGGAAAATGGGTCTTGAAACATGTGGCCTTAATTTACATGCAAAAAGGCCACTTTCTTATTGAAACAAGAGATGGCTAGCTAGCATAGCTTATCTTAGCTTATGAGAATATCAAGCAGAAACCCAAGAAAAAAAAGGATAAAAGGAAAAGAAAACTGTATAGTATAGCTACTGATCATAATAGAGGCAAATTTTTTAAAAAAAATTGAAAAAAAGAAAAGAAAAGGCAAATAAACAAGGTCAGAATTTTTCTGAAGATTTCCCCTTTTTTTCCAATTCTGTATACTATGATGATGAAGCTCATACAGGCCCAGAGTAACCCAGAAACTACACAATCATCAAAGACTGTAAAAATTGGACCTTTTTATAATTTCTCAACCATGTAAAATCTTCTTCAACCTCTTTTTTCCTCTCATCTTCTCTCTCTTTGGACATACACACAGTGACCCATCAGTGTTTTGGGGACTGCTGTTACTGAATTGCTACCATGTACAAGAAAAAAGCACCCCAAAAGGAGATTCAAGAGAGCCTACAAAGATAGAGACTTGAGAGAGAGAAATTGGTAGTACTGTATTATTTAAATGAAGTTAGTTTTGTTTTGTATTAAAAAAAGAGCTAGAGTTTAGTATAGAAGATTAGACCTTTTTAATACTACATGTAATAGATAATGACAATCCTTAAACAATCCAAAAGAGACACCAATTAGAATCCCCAAAAAGAGTGGTTGGTAAAAAGAAACATGCAGTGTAATAGCAAGGCTGAAATGACTGGTTGCATGTTTGGGTTGAAACTCAGGCAACAATTTTGATGCAGTATAATAATAAATGAACATCTTGTTAATTCATTCTTGTCTTTGTTCAATCCTACAATTTTGGAGAGCCCCTCTGCTACATTTTTTTATAGTGCATTTATATCCTCAAACATTGATGTATATGCACACAAACACACACAAAGCAACATATATTTAATGCAATTAGAATAAGCCAAAAGAATTAACTAACAAACTTGAATTAGTACCTGGAAAAAAGGGTTCCACAATCACATCTATACTCTCTAGTTCCACAAGTCTTAGAGTGAGCCTTCCAATCAGAGTAAACAGCATAGATCTTTGAGCATTTCTCACACTTAAACTTCTTCTCACCATGTTTCCTACAAAAGTGTTTCTTGATCCCAGTGAGATCCCCAAGTGCCCTTGAAGGATGATGGTGGACACAAGATGGCTCAGGGCAAACATATGCTTTCTTCTTCACTTCTTTGTTGCTCCTTTGCTTCAGCTTCCATGGCAGATTGTGGCCTCTCCTGTGAAGCTGCAGATTCTGATCCCTCTGAAACCCTTTGTTGCAGATCTCACATATGAACCTGTTTGTAGCCAGCAGTGTTCTAGGAGATAGAGCAATAACTTCAGCATCAGGATCTGCAAAAAACAATACAAATGAAATCATCTTAAAAATACTTACTTTTTTATTTATTTGATTTGCATCAACACATTATCAACATATTGATTACTTAATTCAAATATCCCACATGGGTTTTGCTTTACTTGTAACCTAGCTATATTAAAGGTGAGATTTTTAAATAGTTTATTCAAAGATCCCACATGGGTTTTTTTTCCTAACTATATTGAAGGAGTAAGATGATAGAAAGATGAGATTTTTAATTCTGTCAAAGACAAGAATTAGAGAGAGTTTGAATAAGTACCTGGATTTCCTGGGAGGCTTCTCTTTTTCTTGACCTTCTTGGACTCCTGGAGATGATGACCAGTGGTGACACAGGTAATGGATTGTAGCATTGGATTTAAGTAACCCAAGTCTTGAACCAAAACCCTAGTAGTACCAGAGGAAGCTTCCTCAGACAAGGAAGTTGAGTTGGACATAGGTGTTGTTTGGAACATACTTTTGTCTAAAAAAAACAAAACCCTCCAAAACTAAGTAAAACAAAAACTTCTGATGCCCTCTCTTTTCTCTGGGTTTCTTTTGGATTTGGCCTTGGCTTTGATCTCTCTTGTTTTTTTGTTTGATATGATTCCAAAACACAAACTCACAAACTCAACAAGCAAAGAGCTAGCAGAACAGAACAAACCCAGATATAGAGGACCAAATGAAAACTTTCAAATCTTTTGTTGTTTTTATGCAAAAACAAAGAACAGTGGTTGCTCTTGGATTGTTTTGCAGATTCACCAGAAAGGCACAATCCAGAAGGAGTTGGAGGAGGAGAGGAAAGAAAATTAACAAAAGTAAGAAACTTGTGAAGAGATGATGATGATGATGGGTTATTCTTCTTTAAAGTCACTATCTAGTTATATATATAAGACTCAAAAGTCTCATGGATTGCTTGTCTCAGCTACACTGCAAACCTCCCAAATTCAGCTATATATCTCTTTTTCCCTCCCTCTCTCTATCTATAAAGCTAGCATATAATGCAAATGAAGATATAAGGCCAAGAACAGACAACAAGCTGTGTCCTTTTCTTTGTTGATAATAAGCCCTCTTACTATCAAGTAATAATCCATCCTGTTTTTGTACCTATATATATGTGTGTTTGTGTGCCTACATAGACAGGGAGAGAGAACATTTTCAGTATGATGCACAGGTGGTCATTATTACATTTTGCAGACTGTAATTTTTTTTTTCTGAAAAAATAAAGAAATGAAATGAAGGAGCCCTAGAGTGTACAATTTGATGAAGAAAGGGGTAAATGATGAAGAAAGGTTAAGGAAGTTCTGAAAAAGCCAAATTACTGATTTCAGCAAATTACACAAAATCAACCGCAAAGTGGAAGAGTTTTTAGACGCTAATTGTAAAATTTTCTATTTTTACACAAAAGAGTTTTGTTTACAAACCATTAATAGTACATACATACCTAAAGTGTACAATTTGGTTTGAAAAAAGTATTAAGATGTAGAGGATGGAAAGGGAATATATGAAATGACATAATTTGAAAACGAGTTTAGCAATAAAGGATATTTTAGTTTTATATAGGTTTTGTTTTAACCTTTTTCTAAAGGAATAAATTCTATGTGAGGATCCTTGTAAATGAAACCCTAAAACCGGCAATTTTGTTTAATTTTTTATTTATTATTAATGATAGTTTAATTTAGTTCATTTAACGGCCATTTTGTATCAAGTAGAGCTACAAAGGGGTAAAGTACTCTCTCACAAATTTTGTAAGCTGTTTTTATTTTTTTTCCATGGATCAAACTTGAGGCCATTCTGTATCAAGTAGGTATTTATAAAAAACTTACAGATGAGTATACAAATGAAAGGATTACAAATACAATTTAATTATGTGTAGCATATACGTGTGTGTCATCTCATGTAGAGAAAAAAGTGTAGAGTATACGTAATTTGTGAATGAAAATTTGAGGAAGAGTAGATAAATCTTGTTACCCTAAAAGAAAAGGCTTATGGTTAGCTACTAGGAAGAAGAATCCCAGAAAAGCAAACGCATTAAATTTCCTCAACAAAACATATGGTTCAGCTAAAAAAAATGCAGAAAACAAAGCACTTTATGTCCTTTCTCTAGTTCCTGATATATAACACCCAAACCCTAAAAAGGGTTGTTGATTTGAATGAAATACTAGTGTACGTGCTTGTTTACTTGAAATGCTTTGAAGCATAGAAAGCTCAAAAAAAAAAAGGCTTAGTGGGTGCTAAAGGCTACAACAATTAACTTCACTGATGATCCTTCTTTTGCTACCCTTTTTATCTAATTCTATTCAGAATATACATGGGATGCAATTGTAATTAATTACTGAATTGCCCACAAATTTAATGATAACTAGTTCTAATACATTGTCTTTGAGACAACTATAGTTTATTTGACTTTATTTATGCATTACATTTGAGATAAATATATAGTCTATATTTTCTACAAAAAAATATATATAGTCTATATTAATTTGTGAGGTATTTTAACTAAAATTATTACATAGTTGAATTTAATTTTTCAGTCATATTTTTGTCATCTTTGGAATTTGTTTTTTTGGAATCATCGAGTAAGGGTCGTACATTACAACCCCTAAACCCCATCTTCATGTATTGCTTGACCCAATGGGGATATTTTTATTTGTTTTCTGCTGGTGTTATGGGTCGTGATATTCCCCGTATAATTACTACTTAGCCTGTTTTTTTTTTTATAAAAGGTAAAATCTGGAGATTGTCGCCTCTCCTTCAATCAAAAAAAAAATAAGTAGTTCTCTATTCTCATAATCTCCTTGTAAAGCTATCTAAATTACTTTTATGAAAAAAGAATCATCCAAATTTATAATCTTTAATGTAGACTTCTTTTAGGTATCTCTCTTCTTTACTTTTTTTTTTTTTAATCTTTGTTCTCACATTCTAGTTTATGCTGAAAGTGCCCAATCTCTAAACCAACCCCACCAAGAGGAGGAATTTGGGAGGTGTCTTATTCTTCTCCTTCCTTTCCTTTCCCCCTTTTTAACTTTATTTATTCCTTACCCAAGTGCAAAGACACCAAAGTAGAGATATTTTCTAGTTTCTACCATATATTAAGTATATATAAATATATTTTTCCTGCATATATATCTTATAATATACACTTTTGTTGCCTGAAAATTGAGATAATAGTCCATTTCTTTTTACTTTGTGTTGTATTGTGAGATAGCTCTAACTCAACCAATGTATATATGTACATTGTTTTCTAAGCCCTAAACGTACCATATATTCAAATTAATTGTAAGTGAAAGTTGAAAAAAAAAAAAAGGATAAGGGTTTGAAAATAATAGATATATGGTCCTTTGTCATTATAGTTATGAAGAATTTTGGGCGTATAATTGTTGGATATGATGGGGGAATCCAATGCTTTTATGATATGAATCGATTTGAATGTAGCTTTTTGGGTGTGTTAAGATTCATCTTCTTCTCCCTCTGTGTCTCTTTTTCTCTCTTTGCAGATAAGGGTGCAAAAATTCCTGCCCCATTGAATCAACTTTAGCATTACAAGAATGGGTTTTAGGGCCTGCAAAGAATATGCTCAACACCTGAATTATATTCACCAACAAAGATACACCACAACACGTACACATTGCAAATTCACCCAATAAATATATGCTTAATTAGTATGTTCATGATGAATGTATTTTCGATTTATCTTATTTGAAAACTATTGCTCTATCCATCAATTGAAATAGAGTAGCACCTATTGATCAACCAATCACGTGACTTTGCAACTTGCATTCGACCAAAAAAATCCTATCAAATCCAAATCATAGATATCCAGACCCCCTCCCTACGTACCTCCAAAGTCTCAAGTTCATTCATTAATCCAAGTTGCATTGAATTTCCATTTCTAACACAATAATTGAGTTGAGATGGGTTTTAAAGGGTGTATTAATTTTTCATGGGCTTTATCCACGTGTGTTACTTAATTTATTGTGTATTTGTGTTGATAAATTGGCGAATATCCACACATAAGCTAGAGTGCAATGAATGTGGAAAATAGAAAATACCGAACTAGTTGATCTAGTGGGATGAGGTGTCAAGTTTTTTAAGTATTTGTTCAGAAGGTACGTTCGAAACTCGATTCTTCCTGACAACGTGTATAGAGAAAAGCTTAATTGGGAGGGTCGTCCCAACAATGAGCCTTTGCAGTATCCAGTTCAGACATAGATTGGCTCTAACTAATCGAACCGGGTGAGAGATCTAAAAAAAGTTTATAAAATTTCTATATTAAAAAGGGTGAATTTCACAAAACCATTGTACCCGGATTTATTGGTTTGTGCACAAAACCACCTGTAAAAATTAAAATTTCAGCAAAAAACCTATAAAAATATTCTCTTTGCACAAGACCACCCAAGTCCACAGAATAAGTCCACAATTCTGTTAAATTTCCCGTTAGCTACAAAGAAAGTTACAAATATGTAATGCCGTAAAAAAAATTCCATTTTCACCGTGAAAAAAGAATGAGGAGGACAAATGAACGATTCAATCGATTCAAGTTCTATAGGGAGATTAATTAGTATTTCATGTTCGAGATTTGGTTGAAAGCATCGGCAGTGTTGATATCTTGTTTTTTAGATCTAAGTAATTAGAAAATATTCGCAAATTCAAAATTTAGGGTTTGGATTTTTGTGTTTGAATAGTAGAAATTGGTGTTTTGAGAATGAAACTAATGAGTGAAATTCGTGTTTTGGAAGCAGATAAGAAAGACGACGATGACCACGTCGGAGGTGAAGGCGACACGGACGAAGGAATTGAGATCTCGAAGGCATCACAAGGCAACGGATACGAGCTTGGAGAGGTGGTGAGAAAGCTTGCTCCGATGCGTGGAGGAGATAAGGAGAGGAGCTAGGCGGAGGGAGGCTGTGCAAACGGAAGGCTTGTCGGCGGTAGAGGTGGAGGAGACGAAGGTGATGACGAGAGAGAATGTGTCAACTATGGCTTTTGACGACATCATTCTTGCTTCGCTTATATAGCTTGGTTTTTTGTGCGGGATAAATTGTTCTTTCTAACGGGAGATTTAAAAAGATTGCGGATTTGGGTGTTTTTTTTTTTACAAACGAAATATTTTTATAGGTAACTTGCTAAAATTTTGAATTTTAAGGGTAATTTTGTGCACAAATTCACAATTCGTGAGTACTTTTGTGAAATTCACCTAAAAGAAAGAGGAAAAATCTTCCTCCTGTGGGCGGGCTGTGGCTTTCACGGGTTACTCTCATCAGTAGATTCTCTCATGCAGATTTCAGACCCCCCAATGGCGCCCCCTTTACCATTATTGCATTTCTGTGTCACTAATTATTTCCATTTCTCGTTTCTTTCCCCACTTTACTTATTTTCTTACTACCTTTTTAATTATCGTTATTCAAAGGGTTAATTCACACACATTCTACGCGTTCACAAGACAAGTTAGTTTGATTATTTAATGCTTTTAAATAAATTTTGTTCTGCAGATAGTGAAATGGTATAGAGAAAAGTGCACATTGACTAGCAGCAAAGACCGAATAGATTTAAAACAAGGGGAAAATTATTAAGCAAACTAGAAGGCTTGGTGGATTTCGTGTTTTTTAAATAACAAGTGGACATGGTGGACATGGTGAATGTGTATATTATTTGAATTAGAATAGAAATGATAATTATAGTCTAATTTGATGATATTATGTGAATTAGAATAGAAATGATAATTGTATGTGTAATTTCATGAAATTAAATAATGAAAGATAATTTTTAGAGATAGTGTATTTTTATTCTAAAAATAATTAATTGAATAAATGTATTTAAAGATTTAATAGGGATTGTAGTGCATATGTAAAAATAGTGCATTTTTTAATTCTAAGAATAATTGATTGAATGAATGGATTTAATAGAAATTGTAGTGCATTTATTTTACTCTTGAGGGACAACTTTTAGAGTTGTAAACATGTGAGAATCTTCCTAAAAAGGCATATATTTTTTAAATAAGACTGGTCAATCAAATCGATTAGGTCCAGGTCAGATTCGGATCAATTACAAGTTCAAGTCATTAAAATTTATGGCTAAACCAGTTGAATTATTTTGAATTTCTAGCGAGTTGATCAAGTCGACCACATAAGTTAAGGAGTATTATGAGTTTATAACTAAATAATGGAGTATTATTCAATCATAAATAGTATTTATATATTTCATATATTATAATATTTAAAATAAAATATTATTTTTCTAATAGTGTGCCCAAAGACACACATTAACGTGATCAAATTAAGTTAGCAAAAATAATATTTGTATGTTGATTTTAGTTTATTTTTTTTCAGTTCCCTCATTTTATTTTATAGACTAGTTAAAAAAACTTTTCAAAACTAAGTTAATGTGTTATTTTAAATACCCTTAAAAATAAACTTTATATATTCTTTGCAAAAACAACGAATTGGGTCCTCCCACCAAGTTTCGGATTTTAACCCAAGTGAATCATGGCCAAAAAGATTCAGGTTTTCTTTTATCCCATTGATTTTTGGATCGAGTTCAATCCTTAATTTTTTGGATTATCATCGGGTAAGTTCAAGTTTTGACGGTCTAACTTGTTTGATGGTTAGGGAAATAAACACATGCAATGGTGAAATAGAATAGTCTTCGCTTCTTGCCATGAAGCCCACAAAGATGGAGTATAATATTATTTGACATATTTCAGTGGGCTCAATTTTGTAGGCATGCAAAAGACAGCAATCTGGGCCCAAAGCCCATATGCAACAAAGGTCGTAGGACAACCCAAAGCCCACATCTCGTGGAACGATTCCAGACTTCCAGTTCACCTGACAATCACAAATCAACGAGTTTTGTTTTTAAAAAGCATTATTATAAATTCACTCAAATTGAAAATTAAATAGTTATAAAAACTCAAATCTTATTAATTTTTTCCCAAACAATATTCTTAGAAAAATCACTTATATAATCAATCCAACTTGTTTTATTGAGTCTAGTTTCACGTTTTGAATTCTCACGATCCCAAAGTAACCAAGAATAGAAACTTGGAAGTCGCCAATATATTTAATTTTGATATTAATAGTTTTTAAATCTATATTTTAAAGGCATAGTTTAAGAAATCTTATTTAAAAAGGTCTATTGCAATATTTTATTTATTTTAAAACATTAATTATTTTTACCGGAATTTATACTTAATTATTAAACTAACCATGATATTAATAGAAGAAGCTCACCCACTTTAATATTGCAATAAATTCCCGTCATTCTTCACATGAGGTCCAAGATAACTATCACATCCATCATCAAGTTTAAGGATATGGAATAAACCTTTTCTTTATTAACTACTCCCTCCATCCCTGAAAGATTATCCGGTATTTCTCTTTGGACGTCTCAAAAAATTTGTCCACCTTTATAACTTTTCTTTTATGTCACTAAAAATATCTAATCCACATCTAAAAATATCTCAGATACCTGGGAAATCGCTGTCCAATGTCCATGAATACTTTGCATCAACCCATTAATGTTGTCTCCTACTCCGTTTGAAACAAAAGATTCCTAGTCTCGAACATTCTTCCCAAGGATGAAACCTAGTAACAGCAATTGACGTTGGGAATTTCTCTGACATTCTACATTCCCAAATCATCAAGCTGATTTCATAACTTCTCAACCACACAAGTGGTATTTGCATTTATTTTTTTGGAGAGATCGGTAATTTTCAGCAAGACAGAGATTAACTTCAGTTGCATAACTTGAATTCTTGTTGGTTTTCTAACCTTCCAAGTTCCAACTCTGAAACAAACATAATTTAATACAGGTTAATTTTAAAAATAAATAAAAACAAAAAAGAGATGCCTCAAAATCTCTTAGAAAGAACACTGCCTAATGCCTACCCACATCAAGAAACTTAACTATTTACAATTTTGATCCACACCTCCTAGCAAAATCAACCCCCATCATTTCTAGGTAAATTTTAATTTACCATCCCTGATCAACAACTCCCATCCTGATCTTCACTGAACAACTCATCCCAAAACTCATCATCAAGCTCCCTATCACAACACTCATCTTGTTCTTCTTCCTCAACAACTTGTTCCTGAGTCTCTTTCCCAGCCCTCCCAAAGCCTTGCATCTCCAAAGCAAGCGCCTCGAGCTCGGAAACCTCAAACCCACCATAATCCAGCTCATCCATCACATGATTCGTCCGCGACGACGACGAATCGATCTGCCTCCTCCTCTTTCTAGTAATAGCTTCTTCCAGAACCTTCCTCCTCCCACTCTCCTGTGACAATTGCTGCAAGAAACTAGGGTTCTGAATTGCCCTTGCAAGAAAATTCATCATTTGCTGTTGTTTCAGCTCAGCATTTTGCAGCCTGTTTTCCATGGCTTGTAAATAGGCCCTTGTGGACTGTTGCTGTTGTCTTAGCTTCACTAGCTCAGTCATTAGGACTTGTTTGTCCCGCTTTAAGCGGTCGACTTCTCCGTCGACTCCGAAGAAGCCGAGTTCCACACACTGGCCTTGTTGTGATTGTTGGAAGGGGAATGATTGGGTTGAAGAGGAAGGGCTTCTTCTTCTTCTGATGTTCTTGAGGAGGTGCTTTTGGCCTCTGAGGAACTCTTCATTTGCGAATTCCCATTTGTCTGGGTCAATTTTTCTAAACCCCTGCAATATGATACATGATCATGGAAGCAGGAGTTAGTCAATTGTTTGTTGTTGTTGTGACTTTTCTGTGAAAGGAATACATCAGAGAAATCAAATTCAAGTTCAAAGACGCCCAAATTTCCCAATTTTTAGGGTATAGACTAAATGGAGTAAATGCCACCTTTTTACAATTTGAGACCCTTAATCTTCAAAAATTGCATAAAACCACCCGATACTTGCATACATTCACAATTTGCCCCCCATTTGACAGAGACGGTTAAAAAAGGGGTAAATGGTAATGGATGTAATTTTCAAGGTAAAGAATGGTCCATTGAAAATGGCAGTAAAAAAGCAACATCAGTAAACAATGGCAGTGAATTGCCAAAGTTGACTTTTTTTCCAAATCTTCTTCTGAAATCAAAATCAGTGAAAATGGTCTCAGCTGATGTTACTGTTGTTCCAGAACGAGAATGAGGGAAAAGGAAAATTAAATTGGGGAAGAACTTACATAAGTATTGAGCTGCCTGACAAAGCTAGAGAAATTACTTCAATTTATGTGCTTTCTCCTGTATTCCTTCAATTTATGTCCATGAAACAAAAAAAATTTAAAAAAAATTTATAGTTAAAAAATTGATGAGACGCCGGAAAAAGATGCCGATGAGCTCGGTAAATAACAAACTCCAATTTGATACACTATGTCAAACGCAAATGATCAGAGATACAAAAAAAAAAAGGTAATCAGAAAGAAATGGAGAAGGCTGGAGATTATAAACGTAACCAAAACAGAGCAAGAAGAGAAGGTTTTTTTGGTGATTTTTCCTTTTCAAAACAAATAAGTTTTGAATCCGTGGGCAAGAAGAGAGTTAAGAAGAAAGGACATCAGAATATATATAAAAAAAAATAGCTGAAAGAGTGAAGGTTCTAGATATAGAAGTTTCTAGATATACAAGTTGCTACATTATTGAATATTATAATATTTCACTTAGTGGAAAGTATCATTGATGATACGAGTATTGTTTATAAAATGGAAATAGAAATAATATTATAATCAGCCTAGAAGTAAGGTATACGTGCAGTGCTAGCTAGGTGTCACTTTGTTGACCCTGCAGGGTGTTCCAGGTAATCCAAACGTGGATGGAAGTTTCGAAGTGGAGGGAAATGGAAGGTTCTGGAATTTCCTAGTTTTATCCGATAACATAACATGAGAAATTCATTTCATTTAAATATAATTTTATGAGATTTCACATATGAGCCGGGCCCATGAAAATATGTGAATAGTCTTGTTTCGGTAATGCCAAATACACACCAGTCACCACTACTATAATCAGTTCACTTGTAAAGTACACGGGCAAGAACATTAGAGCATGTTTTCACAAGTGACATCCACAAAGAGATGGCTAGATTTTCTTTTGTTGGAACACCATTAATGCATAGTTTTCGCAAGAACATTTTGATTTTAGGGAAAATAGCAAGGCCCGTATCTACTCAAATCACTATTTTTTTAATTCTTTTTTTTGGACACAAAATTTGTTACAGACGACATGAAAAACTATCCATTTTTATATTAGGATGTCAATAGAGTTAGTTGGTCTCGAATCGTATATTGAGGGTTTAGTATAACAAGCCTTTGATGAACCCACACACTAGGGAGGATCGAATACAGATCATGGCGACGCCGCTTCATATTCGGCCTGATGAATTTAGAGACCTTTATGTCAATATCTGTTCTTGAAGACGGTTTACAAATCTCCATGAATGTTTGATTCTGGGTCTTTTCATAGTCTCACTGAGTGTCCATCCTCAATTTGTCAAACTAGTCTAGTATTGAATTTATCATTTATACTCATAAATTTTTTCCCATTTTCATGACACATTTCTAAGTTCTGCAACTTTTTTTTATAGGAATCGCATTTATAGTGCATGATATATGTCCTTATTAGCTCTACTCAGTCCCAAATCTTCTTTCTTCTTTCGTTTGCAAATTTACCCTAATCTATTATGGGAATATAGTTGACATTCTTATTAAAAAAAATACGATTAATATCGTCCAATTCTTTTAGAGTTGTATTAGGTAGCATTAAAGCTATTAAAATAAGATTTAAGAATTGGACTACAAAAGGTATTATGAATCAGATTGTAAAATCGAATTGTGGAATCATAAGATCCTATAAAATCAATAAAATTAATATTTTATAAATATAATAAAGAATACAAAGTTATGAAATGAAAAAATTGTAATCATAATGCCAACAATTGGCATCCCAAGCTTACATATATGATATATAATAAGAAACACATTTTCAAAAAAAATATGTTTTCATAAGCATTGCAACAAAGTAGCCAAGTGTATTGAAGAAAATTATTAGGTCTTAAATAAAAGAAAATGTTGTAAATTCAAATGTTTGAAGCCGAGAAAAGAGAAATTAAGAGGTAAGTAAATTTTAAAGTGACAATAAATATTTAGACAATACAATTTCTCAAGTCAGGATCTTATAATTGTACACATGATCGCATAACATTCTAAAGATTTTATATAATTCTATACTCTCTTCGTTTTAAAATAGATGTTCTTAGAGCCATTTTTTTTTCGAAATAAATGTTCATATAATTTTACACATATTCCAAAATTTCCATTGATAATTGAAAAATAAATGAAGAGTATTTATAGGGGTAATTTGGAAAAAAAATTACTCCCTCCGTTTTATAATAGTTGTTCATATACACTTTTTTTCTTGTTTCACAATAGTTGTTCATATAATTTTTTTTTCCACTTATACCCCTAATAATTACACCATATTAATTATATACACTTTTCCCAATACAACTTTTAGAGTATAAAGTAGCTTTTAATAGGGGCAAATTTGGAAGAATTTTCCCCCCTTAATATATGTGCAAATTTGTCTAAGAACAACTATTGTGAAACGGAGGGAGTATTTCTTTAATATGTGTGAAATTTTGTTATTTTGAAACAGAGAGAGTACTCTTTTAAGTTCTTAACTCAATTCTGCATAATTCCATTATGGTTTTTAATACATTCTGATTTTAAAGCAGAATTCAAATCAAAATCTTATACCGGGTCCCGGATCTTATTTTAATACTAAAAAAATGGGTAGGATAAAATTTCGTGTGAAATAATGTATTTTCCGAGCTGAGTGAGTGAAGTCAAGTGGAAGGTTCTGGAAAATTGCCGGACGAGGAGGAGGTGAAGGCCGCTCTTGGAAAATGGGGAAAATACAAGCCATGTCCTTACCCATCACACGTACAGATATACTGGTTTGTTAGTGAGAATTACATTATTAAATATCAACATATAGAAAATTAGAAATGTTAAAAAAAAAAATTCTTAAAGAATCAGAATTTCATAATCTGGTTGCATTTTAAGTGAGTTGCTGTATTCTTTCAATTTGCGCCCATGAAACAGAAAATAAAAATTTACAAAAATTGTATGGAAAAAGAATCGCCGAGACGTCGGAAACAACGCCGGAAAAAAGATGCCGATGAGCTCGGTATAACAAACTCCAATTTTGATACACTATGTAAAGTGCAAATGATCAGAAACTGAATATATATCTTAACAACGAATCAATTTTCAATGAAATGCAAAGAGCCAAAAAAAAAAGGTACACACAAAGAAATCGAGGTGGTCGGAGATTAAAAACGTAACCAAAAATGAGCTAGAAGAGAAGGGTTTTTTTTCAAAACAAATAGTATGTTCGAATCCGTGGGCAAGAAGAGAGATCTTTTTTTTTCCTTTTTTTCTGAGAGGTGGAAGGAGACAAGGATCGGAGTTAAGAAGGAAAGGACATCCGAATATATATAAAAAAATAGCTGGAAGATTGAAGGTTCTAGACACGGAAGTTTCTAGATATACAAGTTGCTATATAATATTTGGAAATAGTGGAACATATCATTGATGATTTTTGTATTGTTTATATAAAAAGGCTGATGAAATATACACACGGAATTTTTAGTAATCGCACAGCACTTCATAAGAACGAGTGCTCGTTCAGGACGAGCGCTCGTCCTGAACGAGCGCTCGTCCTGAACGAGCGCTCGTCCGGTTGAAGTGCCAATGTAACGGCTATTTTTTAAAAAAAATAGCCGTTGCACCAACGGCTATTTTTTAAATGGCTCAATTTTTGCCTATATATACACATTTCTAAAATTTCCATCTCATTCTCTATCCATCTAAAATCATTGCAAAATGTCATCGTCTGAAGAGTGGGTGTCTTCAACGTCGTCGGAAGGGGAAGACGAAGAATACGAATCTGATTCAAGTACCGAAGCGGACGAGGTATGTTGTATTACACTTTTATGTAGCGCATTACATAGTTATCTTGAACTTAATTGTAGTTATTTTTATATTTATGTAGAATTTTGACTAATGATAACTTTATTATTATTGAATATAAATAGATAAAGTAATTTTAATCGAAAAATAATGAAACTATTGTATTGTGCTTATTAAAAAAAATTGATATTAAGTTGATAATTTACATATTGGTATTATTAAATGTCAATATTATATTTTAATGTAAGTAGATATTTTTGGAATGTTGTAGGAAAAAATAATTTCATAATATCGTGGTCATAATTGTTGTATTAAGATTAATCAATTTATGTATAGGTCACTAGGATAGATTACTCAATTGCTTTTTATAATGAGCATGTGTGGGATGATCGACAAGACATGCTTGACTGGGCTAGGGAGCTTGGTCGGGAAAAAAACTTCGTGTTGGTCATAAAGACATCAAATAAAAGTATAGTCAAACTAACATGTGATCAAGCCGGTAAGTATAGATCCGGAAAGAGGATATTGCCTGGAGTAGAGCATAGGAGTATCTATCAACCACTTACCAGAACTACAACAAAGAAGTGTGGATGCCCGTTTGAGTTGCTTGGAGTTCGAAGTAAGTCAACTGGTCAATGGGCCTTAATGGTCAAATGCGGATTGCACAACCATGATCTTCCAAGTAGCTTGCATGGCCATCCATATGCGGGTCGATTAACAAGGGAGCAAAAACAGATGGTTATTGAAAGGTTGATCATGTTCGCCCCCCCTAGGACTATACTTGCTGAGTTGAGGGAGCGATATCCGGGTAATGTGACCTCAATTCGACACATCTACAATGTGAGGGATAAGTTATTACTGCAGGAATGTGGAGAAATGACAATAACACAGTGGTCGCTTAAGTTTTTGAATGTCCACAAGTATAGAGTGCATCCCAAGCATCGAGGGAATTCGAATGAGGTCGATATCATATTTTTTGTGCACCCGAAATCATTGCAATTGATGAAGATGTTTCCATATGTCATCATCATGGACACCACTTACAAGACCAATAGGTACATTTGAGTAATAATTTGAGTTCATTTTATACATTATTATATCATTTATACTTAATGTCAGTGAGATTTTCATACAATTGTTGACAGGTACGACATGCCTTTGTTAGAGATGGTGGGTTTTACTTGCACCGGAAATACATTCAACATCGGTTTCGCATTTATGTCAAATGAAGAGACAAGGAGTTATAGTTGGGTGTTACGTCAATTGAAGAATTTGTACGAGGAACTTGGAGTAAAGCCTAATGCGATAGTGACGGACAGGGAGAAGGCTCTCATCAACGGCATTAAATTGGTTTTCGGAGATGAAGTGACTCATTTGTTGTGTTGGGTTCATATTAGACACAACATTATAGCGTACGGATTGAAGGTGTTTGCAAACTGTGATAACCCCAAGGGACTGGCCCAAGGATTTGCAAACAAATGTTGGGCTTTGTTTTCGTCCACCACGGAAGAAATGTTTGAAGAGAGACTCCAAGCGTTGAAGGTAAATTGGCGGCCAACTCTCATTAAATACCTTGAAAAGGTATGGCTTACTCCACACAAGAGGAATATAGTACGTGCTTGGACCGATACTACTCATCACTTCCAAACAAGAACCACAAATAGGTAAATTCATATTATCCAACTATTTATTCATCATCTTTTAATTCATATTTTTAATTCATATGCTTGTTTCAGGGTTGAGGGTATGCATAGTGTATTGAAGAATGTTTTGGCATCCACTCGAGGAGGCTTCAACACGGTGATACTCAGGATCCACCACCAACTGACATGTCAGATTGAGATTTTGAGGGCAAATATTGAGAGGTCGCGCATAAGTATTCCAACCGCCATGCATCATGGCTTGTCCGATGAAATTAGAGAGTTGTTTGAGCCCCTATTTCACAAAGTGTCACTACAATGCCTAAACAAGTTGTTAGAAATGTTATATGAATTGGTCAAGGCTATGGCAAGGGGCGACCTTGATGAGGAATGTGTTGATTATTTTTGGCGAGACTGCCAAGGTAATTTTTCTATCTGAATTCACAATACATATTATATCATAATGTTTATGCTAGGCCTGTCATGTCATGTTGTTTTTTGTTTTCATATTTTTGAAGGTCTTCCGTGTCCGCATAGAATTGGTGAGGCTATAATCTCCAAAAGGCCAATCTTGCCTAGCGAGATACATAAGTTTTGGCGAACGGTGGTTTGGGAAGGAGTTGAAGATCACAATTTGCATGACGATGAATGTGTACCATTATGTATTCAAGACATCAGATGGAACCAAATGGTGGCAAAAAAGATAAGTGGTGACATGCCGAGAGATCAGCGAGACCAACTCATAGAGTTGTTTGTTGACACAGAGACACCTGAAGAGTCTAATTTGATTGAGCCGCCAGACGCACCGAGGCAATTTAGGCCAGCTGAATCGACCAAGTACTCGAACAAGAGCGATAAGACCCTGCTTGAGCATAGGATGGTGGAGTATGACAAGGAGCAACAACGACGGGCAGACAAAGACAACGAGAGAGCGCCCCAAACCGCTCCGCCACCTCGAAGACGTGGAAGGCCGAAGGGTTCCATGAACCGTAAAAAATCCACACCTGTGTCCACTACCCCTCACACATCGACACATGTGCCCACTGCCCCACGCACATCGACGCATGCGCCCACTGCCCCTCGCACATCGACGACCCCGCAGGCTCCTACGCAACCCATTATTTGGCGGGGCGTGAACTTCGGTGTTAGAAACGTGGACTTTTTCATGTTTCCGTATATCGAGAGAGTTGAAGATGTGTCGTCGGATGGTCATTGTGGGTATCGGGCCCTTTCGGATGTATTAGGGAGGGGAGAGAGCCAGTACCACACCCTCCGATGGGAGTTGGTTTCGGAGTTGATGCGGAATAGAGATGTGTATGAGCGATGTTTTCCAGCACTTCACACATCCTACAATGTGGTACTAGATAGCATCAAGTACATTCTATCTCCATGCGCTCCACGATACTGGCTCCACATGCCGTTGGTTGGCTTGATCTTTGCCACTTTATTCCAAGTAGCACTTGTGTTGTTATCATGGGACGGGCCTCACACATGCTTCCCACTTACGGCGTCTGGTCGAAACCCCAACCCCCCAACCGAGGTCTTGGAAATTGCTCTAGTAGGAAACCGGGACCACTTCATACCTGTAATGTCTTATAAACTCTTTAATGTTTTTAGAATCCTTTTTTGGGACTGAAATCTAAGTATGCTAACTTGTGTTTTTTTTTTGTAGGTGTGGCTAACGGACAACGCACCTATTCCACCGCCCCCGACTGTTTGGCGTACCTTCCACGACCCTAGTGTACGAGGATGGGACGGACCTTTTAGACAGAAGATCGAGGAGTGGCGCTCTGAACGAATTGAGGTCGGGGGCAACCCGACTCCACCTGTTTAGATTGTTGTTAGTCTTATGATGTAATTTCACAATGAAATTTGACTTATGTATTTGTAATGAAAGTTGGCATTTGAAATTTGACAATGAAAGTTGGCTTATGTTTTTGTAATTAAATTTGGTTTATGTTTTTTTTTAAATTTGACAAGAACAATGAGAATTGTAAATTGGTTGTGAAATTCAAGTTTATGTTTGCGCTTCTCTGGAATGAGCGCTCGTTCCGAACGAGCGCTCTTCCTGAACGAGCGCTCTTTCCGGAAGAGCGCTCATCCCGGAAGAGCGCTCGTTCCGGAAGAGCGCTCATTCCTGATAAGCGCAAATATAATTTTTTTTAATGGTTACATTTTTAAAACAATTTTAAAGTCTTACCTACATTTTTAAAGACAATTTTAAAGTCTAAACTATTAAAACATTTTTAATGGTTTTGAAAGTCTAAATACACAAAAGCTCTTTACATACCATCCATAACATAAAATACAATCCAAAAGTCGAAATACAAAGATCCATAACAAACTACAATCCAAAATATCCTAATCAGTACGTGATGCTCCACTGCCCTCCCCACGCTCAGTCTGCGAATCCCTAAACACGGATAAGGGAGGGGGTGGTGGGGCATCAGAGTCTAAAATGGAAAGAAGATGCTGCCAAGCACGACGATGCGGATGACTCAACGGCAAACCGGCCAGAAACGCTCGTGCATAGCCCGCACCGTGTTGGATCCGCTGTATATAAAAATTATCAAATTATTAATAATACCTAATTAAGAAATAATTTAAATTAAAATAATGTACAAGAAAGAAAAATACCATGCCCTCATCAACTCCAGGAATAGGGTGGGGATCCGGAGGGCGAGGGTGATCCTGGGGCTCAGATCTCGGGTCCACGTACGGATGAGATCGATCCCTGAACCACTCAATGTAGTCATCACTAACCTCCCATGCATATACGACTCGAGTATCCTCTGGAAGCGGGATCAAATGGTCATACCGATGAGCCCAATGATCATCGTCTAGACTAAATGTGACCCTATATCGAGACAGAGTCGCATGACGCTCCACTGTCGTCGGCCTGATGGGAGGATCTGGAATATCCTGACGGTGGGCATACTGTCGATAACATCTGCCCGGCATGTATGCCTCATGTACATCAAGACACTGTAGTGTGCCGTGGTATCGAGAAATCCGATACTCTCCCTCAAAATCCAAGTCACCCCACGGCATCCAGTTAATCTGCAATCACCCAAAAAAACACTCGTACATAATATGTAAACTAACTCTAAAAACGTAATAAAATTCAAAGTTATTTTGTATTTACCTCCTCGGCTCTCACAGTATCCAACCACCGACGCATGGCCTCCAAACGAGCTCTGTCCCTCGGTAGTGTGACATCAGGTGCATCTCGTGCAGCGGCTCGATCATCATCCATCCTGTCCAGATCCAAGACCGCATGACCCCGACAACCCCGAAAGTAGTGCCAGATCCAAACCTAATCATAAAACTAGTCAATTATTTTTTATTATGTTGAATTTGAAAAAAAACTACAAATAAATTACGTACCCTCAAAACAAGCGCACAACCGGCGATCCCCATCCCCTTCGATCGTGAGGCCTCTCCGAGGTTGCGTAAGAGCAACGCAAGTACTCCGACGCCCCATGCATACCCCGATGTCCGATCATGGTCGAGATAGAGTCCTAGGTACTTGGTCTTCAGCCCATTCGCGGACTTGTCAACAAACAAGGACATCCCAAGCAAGTAAAACAAGAACGTGGACGCGATAACACCAGGCTCGACAGCTCGGGTGCCCCTCACCATCTCCGTCAAATATAGCATCACATGTGCCGATGGAATCACTGTCTGGTACGAACGAGCGGTGAGAGGATCTAGGCCGAACATCTGCGCCAGTCGCGCAGGTGTCTGCTCAAATGTAAGGGGAGAAACAAGTGCATCGCCATCGATGGGCAACCGCAAAATCTGATGGATGTCATGAAGTGTAATCGTGATCTCACCCCACGGAAAATGGAAGCTGTTGGTCTCAGGGTGCCAACGCTCCACAAATGCCGAGACCAAAACGTGGTCCGTGTACCTCCACTCGAGGTCAATAAGACGACCAAGACCACTCTCCCGAACAAGATGCCACCACGTACCGGGCCCGCCCCCAATGGCGTGTCTAATGCCATCCAATCGCATTCGTCGCGACCAAACCCTCAAAATCTTCCTCCTCTGATCATCGTCAATCACCGATGCAACTGGAGGAGGCTGGTCACCCCTCTGCTGAGCCTCCTCGAACTCCTGCAGTAGCTCTGTCAATCGATATATCTCCCGAGCTACATGAGTGTCATAGCTAACGAGGAGAGTACCATATAAAGGACCTCCTGGCTCCGCGACCTCGATCTCATGAGCCGCAAGATCCTCTGCGAGGGGATCGGGAGCCTGGGCCGGAGCTGGAGGGGGAGCAGAAGCCTGGGCTGGAGCTGGGGGTGGAGCGGAAGCCTGAGCCGAAGATGGAGGGGGAGCGGAAGTCTGGGTCGAAGGAGGGGGGGCGGAAGCCTGGGTCGAAGGAGGGGGAGCGGAAGCCTGGGACGAAACTAGAGGGGGAGCGGAATCCTGGGCCGAATCCTGGGCCTGTGCTGGAGTAATACCCTCAGTCGATGATGGGAAGGGCGGACTAGAAGTCGGGGGTATAGGAGGATCGTCTACAGATAGATCCTCCACTGTACACATGGGCGCGTCCGGTCCAATATCGACAAACTGCCTGTCAACCTCGTCATCTCGCCCCTCATCAATCGGATCCTCGCCATCCTCATCAACCTCATCGTCAAACTCAACATCTGCCGTGGCGGATGGGTCAATATCTCTCTCCATCCCATCTATTAACTCGGTATCCGGCGGATGCACATCTAACGCCCGTGCCGATGCTAATATAGCATGTGCAACAGCAACTACTGAAGGTTGCTTCTTCCTCTTCTTCCTCCTCCTCAAAATAGTACTGAGGCTCGCGTGCAACTCCTTAAATAAATTTTCGTATGTCAAATTATATTATTTGAATTTCATATGCGAGTTGAATTTAACTTTCATTTTCTTTTTTTAAGTGTCTTTATATAATAGTTTGAAATTTTGTTTTTACACTGTCAAAGTTGAATTCAATTTTTTAAAATATTTAATTATTTTCCTTTTCTTTTGAGTCAAACTTTTCTATTACATTTCTTCTATTCTTTATATATTAGTTCGTATTCGAGTTTTTTTTACTTGTTGAAACTCAATTCAAATTTGATTTCATAATATTCAATTTTAAATTTATATTCAGGGTTTAGGGTTTAAGGTTAGGGTTTAGGGTTTAGGTTTTCATTTTGGGGTTTAGGTTTTAGGGTTTAGGGTTTCCATTTTTGATATTCAGATTTCCATTTTGAATATAATTTTATTTCTATATAATTTTTTTTTACATATACCAATTCAAATTTGAACATTTTTATTTCCTATCTATTTTTAATTTTTCTATCGGAATTCTTCTATATATTTTAAAAGTATTAAATTGTAAAGTCCTAAATATTTGAATGTCAATATGCAAACAATTGTACACAATCGTATTTAAAATTAATCATTGAACAAATAATAATTTAAATACGAGGCTCTTGTGCAACTCCTTAAATAAATTTTCAAATGCTATAATCCTAAATATTCAAATGCTAGAAAATGAATATACGACTATTATAATAAGCGGAATTAAATAATAGTTCGACATTCTATATTATAAGCAATTATTATTCAAAATTTTCTATAAATTTTAATATCTTGTGATACTAAATATGAGATTATATGATTTAATTTAATTTAAATAACATAATAATTAAAATTAAATTACTTACCACTTCATACTTCGATCTCGTTCGGATCGGAGTCCGGGACGGACCCGCTTGGCCGGATTTACGCTGCCTCCGAATAGGCTCCTCTAGATTCGTCGCCTGCAAGGTTCCAGCCCGATTCGTCGCCGATTCGACTTGGTTCGCCGCCGTCTCAGACCCCTGCGCCGCTGTCTCCTCTGGATTCGCCATCTCCGACGACGGCTCCTCTGGATTCGCCATCTCCGACGACGGCTCCTCTGGATTCGCCATCTTCGACGGCTCCTCTAGATTCGCCTCCTGCGAGCCCGGGTTCGGATCTGTTGGGTCAACCTCCATTACGCTCGATTTGGGTAAGATCGGAATGGGTTTGGGTTAATTTCGGGAAGACGAAGACGGAAAATCGGGGAAGACGAAGACGGATTTGGGTGTCGGAAAATCGGGGAAGAAGAAGAGCGGCGCTCGGGGAAGACGAAGACTGTGCATTTAACCTAAACGAGCGCTCGTCCGGAACGAGCGCTCCTTTCGGACGAGCGGCCCATTAAGTATTGGGCCCATAATTTTCTATTGGGTCACGCTTTTTAAATGAGCGCTCTTCCGGAACGAGCGCTCTTCCGGAACGAGCGCTCTTCCGGAACGAGCGCTCTTCCGGAACGAGCGCTCATCCTGAACGAGTACTGTGCGATTATTAAAAAACCCGTGTGCATAAAGTTTCCGCGTATAAAAATGAAAATAATATTATAACAAGCCTAGAAGTAAGATATACATACAGTGGTTGGTAGGGAATCCAAACGTGGCTCTGGAAGTTTCGAAGGGGAGGGAAATGGAAGGCTCTGGAGTTTGAGGTATGTTCTTTTCTCATTTGATCAAGGTAAGAATTAGAACTACTAGGCACACCAGGTAAGGGTCTGTTCAGATGGGATATATTACTTATAATAATATACTCTTTTTTATGATTCTACTTATTTTTTTTAAGTTGGACATATATATTAAGAAATTTTGAATTAAACAAAAATGCCCTCAATTAAATGTTTACTTTATGCATTCACAATGAAAATGGAGCAAATTTAGTTCACTTTTTCATTAAATATAATGATTAATGTGGAAAAGTTGGGTCCAAAATATGTAAAAGGATAAGTTTTTTGAACAAGATTTTAAGTCTAAAAAGACAAGAAGACTTATACGGAAGGAGTGTTATTTTGGGCTTATTATGAGAAAGAGATTTTGAAAATTGTGCAAATGTGTGGGAGTATAGAGAGAAAATTATGGTTATGCCAAATACACCTTTTATGAAATAATATATTATAATATATTATTTTGGATCATGTACTTGATCCGAACGAAGCCTAAATCGAGAGACCGAGAAGGATCTCGATAGCCAGACAAACCGGTAAGAACAACAACCAACGAGCAAACAACACAACCAAAAAATAAATTAACCAAAACAAAGATACAAACAACAACAAAGAAGATACGAAAGGTTTAGAACAAAGTCGAAGATAGACACAACTGCGGGTTCGAAAAGCCTAACAAGGTGTATAGTGCCGTCGGAGAGCGAGTCAATGGAACATTGGCTTAGGGAAGTGTGACAATTCACCTGGCATAGGAAACACACGACCAAAACAACAACCGGAATATAATCGATCTCGATCGCAAAACAAAACCCACTTCACGTTGTAGATGTAACCCACAAGAAAAACCACAAAAAAAAGAAGCAAAAACCAGCAACTAGAAACCAAACAACTAAAAAACACAAGTCTTGAAAAGGGTTCCATGGTCATAAGAGCTTGATCAAAATGAAATCTCAACTTTAGGATTTGGGCTAGAGTAAAATCAAAGGAAACTGGGCTTTAAAAAAGGGTTTCATGGGCATAAGAGGCCTAACAATAGGCAGATCACATCAAATGCGGTGGAAATACCAAATATCATCGCTACAATGATAATTTATTCGGAAAAATTCGAAACTATGGCCGCCTATGTCCTTGTCGACGGGGTCTACCTTCGACCACCGCCATGACCGACACCGCAAAACCTTGAAGAAGATCGAGGATCTAGGAAGTCAAACGAACATTGATAGGCTTGATCGAAGGTGAAAAAACAAAAGGTATGTATGATTAGCTGAGTTTATCCATTAACATAAGAAATTTTATTTAGATTTGCCACTATAATTTATCAAATTTCTTTGTACATAATAGAGATGTTAATAAACGCGGTGTTGATGTATCCATTTCTTGTACATACTCGAATACTCCGAATAATTTTTAATAGTAAAATTGACCATATCGAATTTTATTTTAAAAGAATGTGTATTTTTCGTTGTATAAAATATTTGTAATACTTATATTAGTAGGAATATATTGTACATCTGAGTTTGATTCAAATGAAAAAATTATTATCTTGAAAAATGAACAGTGAAGTACAAAATACGAAAAGTGCAAATGCGAAAAAGTGTAATACGAACTCGAAAAAGAATATTCTTTTTAGGATAAAAGTTTTTTCATTTGAAATCAAATCCGGTAGGAACAATTTGTCCACCTAGAAGAAAAAATTTCTATAACCAATACAAAAAATGGCACACCTAGTGTAAAATATTTGCACACACGGTATAACCTTTTAATTTGTGCAATAAAACACTTGCTCACCCAGGAAGAAAACTTTGCACATATCTGATTGCCCTAGCGCTAAGAAAACTTCACACACGGTGGTTCCTAGCTAGGAATTACCTGAGATCTGTTAACTTTTGGTTTTGTGGTTAGCTTAGTGCTCTAGCTTTTCTTTACTGTCTTTTGACAGTTTGATCACTTTTGTGTACATATCTGACTGCCCCTAAAAAAAAAAAAACTTTGCACACCAAAAAGAAGAAAAGTTTGCACCCCAAGTAGCACAGATTTGCACATATAGTAGGATAAATTTACACACCTAGTACAAGCATTTGAACACGAATTGTTACCTTTAATTTGTACAATAGAACATTTGCACACCTAGATTCAATATTGTTCACCTAGTGTAACATGCTTACACACCCAATAGAAAAAGTTCGCACATGATATTGCATTAATGTTTGGAAATGTATTAAGAACAATGTCCCTTATATTATTTTTTTATGCTGACCACCATGGATTTTATACCTTATTGTTCCAAGTGTTTCTGAGACTGAATGACATATAAGAACAAGAAGGAAATAAAGTAGGAATCACAATGGAAAAAATTGAATTTTGGTTGTTTTTTTCTTCAAAGCCAAGAAAGGAAACACTCTCTTTACTAAAGTCGGTGTTCTTAATGAAATTAATTTAAGGTGGCAACTAAAAAAGCTTCTAGAAGAATATATAATAAAATACTCCGTATGAACTAGGAGTTTGCTTGTTAAGAAATCACAAGTTATAGACTACAAGACGAGGTAGCGTTCATAGGAATTAGGAACTAGGAGTTTGCTACAAAGAGAGAAGTTTGAGTCTAGATCGTCATTATAATTTGTGAATCTATCAATAATACAAGTAGACGATTTAAAATCCTAATAGACAAACCCCATAAGTAGATGTTTTCTCTCTTCAACTATTGGTTAGATGGAGTTCCTCTATAAATAATTGTGTTCTTAAATACTTATCTACTTTAATTTTGTTGTCCAATGAATTGTCTTTACATAGTTTTTTGACTGATGCTAACACATGTAGATTGTATAAATATAAAACTCATGAGGTAAATGTTTTCACTTACGTATGCAAAAATATGCCATCTTTTCACAAAAAATTTAGAATGGCAAAACTTTTCAATTTTAATGAAAAATTCGACAATCTTTACATATTTTTAATTTTAACTACAACAACCTTCTCACCTTACCCTCATCTTAATCTAAAATCTAAAAATCTAAAAATCTAAATTGTGATAAAAAGGATATGTGCAACTATTTATAAGATAATACAAAAGCAATTAGAATTCTAATCTTGGTAAATCTAGATATTGTTTATTAATTTTAATTTTTTTAAAAGGGTTCATTAATTCTAATGTAGGGAATAGTTTTGAAATAATTTCCCAATTTAACACTTTTATTGTGTGCCCATGGACACACATTAGCTGAATCGTTATTTAAAATTCTTCAATAATTTCAAAAAAAATTCAAAAATTATGAAAATTCTATTAGATGAGTTTTGTTTACTAAACTAAAATGAATCCAACAGGTCACAAAACTCACAAATACCCAAAACTAGTCAAAAAAATACCTTCTTAACTCACAAGCGCCGCCCTCTCCTTTGCACCTCCACTCCGAGGCTACACACACTTGCAACAGGCGAGCTACTCTTCCACTTCAAACTTTTCCAGCTGCAATCAATGTCTTGGAGAGGTAAGACAGAAAAGCTCTCTTCACTTGTTCCTTCCGATGGTAGAAATAGTGGACTTTACAAATTCCTGAACATTGATTGTAAATCGGGCAAAATCGACTTAACTGAAGCCCGTCACTTCTTCGACCAGATGCTTTACATGAGGCCTCCACCTCCAATTTCATGCTTCAGTACACTCTTGGGCGCTCTAGTTAAGTTAGGGCATTTCTCCGCCACCATATCTTTCTACAAGAAGTTGGATCTTTATGGTTTTCTTGGATTGAGATCAAATCTATTTATATTGAATATTTTGCTGAATTGCTATTCTAGTATGAAATTAGGGAATGTTGGGCTTTCTGCTTTTGGCCTCATTCTCAAGAATGGGTATCGCCCAGATATCATTACTTTGAGTTCATTAGTCAAGGGATTGTGTTTGGAGGGGAAACTGGTTGAAGCTGTTGGCTTGCTTTCAACCATGTTTCGTTTGGGATGCGCTCCTGATGTCGTTACTTACAATTCTATACTCAACGGCTTGTGTAAGACTGGGAATGTCATCACAGCCCTTGAGTTGCACCGGGAGATGGTACATGGTAAGGTGGTTGCTGGAAATGGGGCTTGTAAGCCAAGTACAATTTCTTATTCTCTGATCACAACAGTCCTTGAGTTGCACCGAGAGATGGTACATGGTAAGGTGGTTGCTGCAAATGAGGCTTGTAAGCCAAGAACAATTTCTTATTCTTTGATTGATGGTGGCTGTATAAAGTGGCCTTTGGTTGATGTGAAAGGAAATGATGCAAGGTTTTCTCCGGATGCTCTTTCTTATAGTTGTTTGATTGCTGAGTTGTGTCGTTCGGGGATGGATGAGGATGCTAAGTCTCTCCTTGTTGAGATGATAGATCGTGGTGTTCTCCCTAGTTCAGTGCCTTTTAACAATGTGATAAATTTACTATGCAAGAAAGGCAGGGTGGAAGAAGGGATGGAGGTATTGGAAATGATGATTTCGAGAGGCAAGTTCCCTAGCAGTGATACATATAGCAATGTAGTGAAGGGTTACTGCAGAATTGGGAAGATAGAGACTGCTATGAGATTATACCAAGATATGAATTCAAGGGGGATTGTTGCAAACAGCATGACTATAAATACCTTTCTGAAGGGTCTTTTTGATGCAAAGAAAGTTGGAGATGCTATAAGTATATTTGAACAAATGAAAAATATGGATGGTGCTCGTGGTCCAGATCAAGTTACTTATGCCACTATGATTGATGGACTGTGTAAAGGCGGGCATTTAGGTAAGGCTGAAGAGCTTTTTCTGGAAATGAAGGACAGTGGTATCTCTGCAGATGTCTATGTATACTGTTGTCTGATAAATGGGATATGTAAACAAGGAGATGTAGGCAAGGCTCGAAAGCTCTTCTTGGATATGTCAGCTACTGGTGTTTCTCCAAATGAAGCGGTATGTAATTCTATGATTAATGGATTATGTAAAGGAGGATTCATGAATGAGGCTAAAGAGCTTTTTCAGCAAATGCAAAGTAGTGGGTTTTATGCAGATGTATTTAGCTATAATACTTTGATTGATGGGTTTTACCGTTCTGGAAATGTGGAGGAGGTAAGCACATTATTAGAGAAAATGATTGCAGGTGGTATTTTGCCGAATGTTGTGACATTCAGAATTATAAGTAACAATATTGGCAAAAAAGGAAGTATAGAGCAAGCTATCAACGTGTTAGAGTTGATGACCAGAAGGGGTGAAATTCCTGACATAATCACAATTAATGTTTTGATCAAAGGCATTTGTTTAGAAGGCAATTTTGGCGCTGCACGGGATGTGATTTCTTTGATGGAAAGTTGTGGCTACGCGTTTGATGTGATAACTTATAACACACTGATACATTGGTATTGCAAAGCCGGGATGCTGGAGGAGGCATACAATTTGCTTGTTGAAATGGGCGCCAAGGGCTGTTCCCCTAATGTCGTTACATTCAATATACTGTTCCGTGGCTTTGCTCATGAGAAAGAAAATGGAAGAGTTAAGGAGCTTCTTAAGAAAATAAATGACATAAGGGAAGAAAATAAATGACATAAGGCGAGTTGGCTCCTTGAATCTAATAATCTAGTTATGTGCTTTCTTCTTTATGGAATTGAATATGTTTCTTGCAATGCTTTTATTCAGGTTGAGGTCTTTCAGCAGAAAAAAAACAAAGATAGCTTGATGCATCACCCATGGAAGAGATAAGCTGCTGTAAGATTACTGAGATGTGTCCTTTAAGATTGTGTGGAATTAAATGAAGAAGGCTTATCCTAGAATATGCCTTATTACTTTATATGCTCATAACTCTATTACAATTTCAATCAGCGCTTATGGTTGATTACAATGTTACATTTTTCTCATGGTTTGGTCAACAGTCATAGGAGTAGAAGATTCATTGGTCAAGCCTAGCTACATAATTTATTTTGTTGTGCTAGCTACAAACATAGGAGAGGAGGAAAATGAAAGGTGTTACTTCTTCTGCCCCTTTATAATCGTTTTGATGTTTTAGTCCAGGTTATCTTACATTCTTACTTGTACAATATGTGGCCAATAAAGAATAGAATGCAATACTTTTCATTTCATATGTACTTGAATTGTTGTTGGAGCACTGGAGTATTTGGTGGAAAACAGCTTAAAGCTTTCATTGATTTTAGTGCTGTTTATATAGAGCACTCATGTACACCATCTTTACCCTAGAGGCAATGTAACAGTGCCATTTTAGTGCTACATTCTAGAATCTCCTATTTACACTAGCTGTCATACAATATTACGAGTTTGGCATTTTTACAGGATAGGTCCCAGTAAGTATGCCCCCTCGATCCGAGCTGGGTGTAAACACAGATTGGAGCAAAGAGAGATGAACCGGGCCGTGGGAAGCGGTTTCGTGAGGAGATCAGCTAGAATGTTGTTGAAGATCAACATGCTTTAATTTCAAGATGAAAAAACTATGGACCCCTCCTATTACAATTTCTTTTGCCACTCCACTAGCCCAACAGCACTAAAACATATTCAAAAGAAAAATGATGAAGAGTCCATGATGGAATGCTTGAGCTTCCTCATTTGGCAAAAGAGAAATAATGGGGAAGCAGAGAAGACACCACAACTTAATCCTGATTTGTCTTTTTTATCTTCTACTAGCTTTGCTTTCATAATTAGTTATAATTATAATGCATTGTGGGAGGCACATTCGAGGGTTGTAAATTTACTCATCAATAATGGAGGTACCGTATGCATCTCTTCAAGCGTAAGAATCCAATCAAACCTTTAAAAAATGGCACATATAATGTGAGTAAAGAATCAATATCATAAATAAATGAACTATGATTTTGTTTATTAAGCCTAAGAAGACATTCAACGAGAACTTGGAATATGAAAATGTGGTTAGAAGAATTTCATACAAATTTTAAGGTATGGATTAAAGTATTAAACTCAAGGGTCTTGAGTTAGTAGCATTTCACAATTCATCAATTAATTATCATAAATATCAGTTGTTGATAGCATCATGTAGTATATGAAATCATAAAAAGGTAATGGCTGATGATTAAAGTGTAAACCACTACTTCTCCATTTAATAGCTGCTAGGATGTCATGTCATGATTGTAACCTATTATAGTTCTCTCGGACTTTCTTATTTGTATTTACATTTGATGAAGCATGAAACCAAGAATAATCTATTCAAGTTACTAGGCACATATAATATTGTAATAGCATTTTCGTTGATGGAATCGTTTATTACCGGAAGAATCCATTAGAAACAATATGCAAACTTTGCCTTAAACTCCATCCATATTTCTTGTTATGCTTATAAAATAAATCAATTTTAGAGTTAGAAGAGTAGTCCCATAAAACTACTCAAGTTTGAGATTTTAATTTTGGTCTTATTGCTATTTTTAATCGTTTTTTTCTAACATGTCTTTGGGGCATATGTTATAATACTAAATATAAAAATTAAAACTTTAAAAAGAGATTGATAAACCCTATAAAAATGATTATATAACCCCAACCCAAATGATAATTTTTTTATATAATTTGCATTTTAAGCTCTTTGATGCAAAATATTGCAATTAAATTTCTACAATATCTGTTTTGTATCTCTTGAGACTTTCCTCAGTTCTATTTTAGCAGATACTTTTGTTGGTGAATTAGTACAGTACAAATTTCTGAAGATTATTTGAACTTCTGAAGATCATTGAAAGTGACATTTGCATTTACATAACAATTTTACAAGGATACAAATCATGTTGCAAATGATTATTAATGTAGAAGGAAATTATATGCTGTTGGTGGTATATAAATATTCTTAGGGAATTAGGTGGAACACTTCTTATCATTGTGCCTTCTATTGATTTCACCTGCAACAATGACAAAATTAAAGCAACTAGTCAGAAGATAGGAAGGATTTTTTTATCCTCAATTTTTCCCACTACTCATCTTATATTGCTTAACATCTAATCAGACTCAAATTTGCACAGAGCAAATTGAACCCAGATAGGTCAAATTCTTTCCCAACCATCACTTAACAAAAGAAATTACTGAATTACAGAGTTTGTAACAGGGTTGTCTTGAGGCAGGATCTTCATCAGGTGAAGGTGGCTCTTCTCCAAATATCATCTTGCAACTCATATCTTCAAAATCTGTCATAAAATTCATTTGCAACTATGCTTCAACAATTACAAAAAAATGGGTGCATATGTGGATGTTAATTTGTATAAACCTCTCTTCCCAATTATTTCAGTATTTCAGTGAATGAATTTTTTTTAGTTCTTGTATTGTTAGAAGAAAAAGATGACAGTACTTGGAACTAAGGTAAGTGGCATTCCAAGGGAGGTCTTGATGAACATCTGAGTTGGGAACTTGCATAGGTTCATACACATTCCTGCACACTTGCTTCCTTCTAAAAACCTGCATAAGATTTATAAAATGCCAACAATTATGATGCAAAAACACCAAAACCAATCAGATTGAAATTTGAAAATTCTCACCTTTGGAAAATAAATGTTACATCTGGAAATTGCATGTGAGTTTTAGATTATTTTACCTGCATTTCTTGACATAGACTAAATTCTTCTCCATTCTTCCATGGATCTCAGACTCCCTCACCTTAGAGTATGATCATATATATGCATCAAAGTCTCAAATTCCTTTCAAATAGTGAAGCCCAAAGAAATAAAATGCAATATTCAAGTATGAGACCATTTTTTTTATTACCTCGGAAGGTCCAATCAACCAAACAAAGAACAAGGTGGTGAATGCAGCTGAGATTTCCCTTGCAAACTTAGAGTCTGGTAACAAAGCCCTAATCTGCAAATCAGGACCATTTTCATATTCAAATATGCAATCACATAACACAAAGTGGTTTGCTTTAAATTGTCTTTAAAACCAAACAAATAGCAAAATTGGAAAGAAAAAAAAACTTGCCATGGTGAGAATTGGATGTGGAATAACCTCCCTAAGAGCTTGAACAACAAGCTCATGCTGCTGTGCAGGATCAAAGTCTCTTGCCACACTTCTCGTCGTCTCCAACAATCCTTCATATCCGAGTTTCTTGTTTTTCTTTCCTACAACACGCAATCAAGTAGCATTTCAAGGTGATGAAAATTGTAAATATTTACCGCGACAATAAAAATATGTGCATGGGTTTACCGGTTAGATTTTGAAGGGTTAGTGTGAGATGGTTGATAGCAATGCAATCAAACCAATTGTCGCGATGATCAACAACTTTGAGGGCGGTATAATCATCGGTAGCTAGTTTGAGTGGTTGAGGATAGTTGCTTGAAATGTTGGATAACAGTTGGGAGTGTGATTTTGGAAGCAAATGAGAGCTCTTCTGTTTCACCTGGATTCTTTGATGGCTGGCTAACGATCTTCCTTTGCTGTCTAGGATAATAGGCTTTGCATTATTCATTTCCATTGCTTTTCAGTTTTCTTAGGAGAAAAAGATTGGATGTTGGTCTTGCTTTTATAAGCCCCATCATCCCCCAAGGCACCAAAGTCCGAGGAAAAAAACGAGCTTACTTTTAGCACTCGAGGAGAGTAGTGCACAAACTCGTGACACACTGTCACTGAGACACTGACCCATCTGCACCTCATCTCATCTCATCTCAATTCTCATACACAAACCGTTGGCCACCCATAAACTTTATACGTACGGGAGAAAGGATTCTTCTAGGTTAATCTCAATTCTCAAAACAAGCGCCGCCCCTGCTTGGCTGCTTCCGTCCGTGCATCAAAGTAGAAACCCCTTCTAGGTTAATCTCAATTTCGCTTGGTAATTTTTGTTACATGCTCACTTTACTTTTACTCGCGTTCATTCACTTTCGAAATTGGAAAAATTTGTTCATACTGTATATGCTAAATCGCCTTCCCAAATTTTTACAGCTTTCAAGTGTTCTGGGTTAATCGTCTTTCATCTCACACCATTTGGGAGCGTTCTCCACCGAGAAAGAATGTCTAACAGAGCACTTCGGAAATTCCTGGACATTGATTGCAAATCGGGCAAAATCGACATAAGAGAAGCCCATCACTTCTTCAAAGAGATGCTTTTTATGACACCTCCCCTTCCAATTTCATGCTTCACTACACTCTTGGGTGGTCTAGTCAAGTGTGAGCATTTCTCTGTCACCATATCTTTCTACAAGAGGCTGAATGTTTCTGGTGCACTGGGATTAAGATCGAATCCCTTCCTCTTGACTGTTTTGCTCAATTGCTATTCTAGCATGAAATTAGGGTCTTTTGGGTATTCTGCTTTGGGCCTCATTTTAAAGAATGGATATCACCCAAATATCTTTTCTTTCAACTCATTAGTCAAAGGTTTGTGTTTGGAGGAGAAACTAGTTGAAGCTGTAGGTATGCTTTCAAAGATGTCTCGGTTGGGATGCCCTCCTGATATCGTGACTTACACTACTATAATCAATGGCTTATGTAAGACTGGGAATGTCACCACAGCCCTTCAGTTGCACCGAGTGATGTTAAGTGATAAGTGGCCCATTGCTAAGAAGAATTGCAAGCCAAACACACTGTCATATACTTTGATTGATGGTGGCTGTATAGAGTGGCCTCTGGTTGATGCAAAAGGAAAGGATGCAAGATTTTCTCTGAATGTTTTCTCTTACAGTTGTTTAATTGATGGGTTGTGTCGTTCGGGGATGGATGAAGATGCTAGGTCTCTCCTTGTTGAAATGATGGATCGTGGTGTTTTTCCCAATACGGTGACTTATAGCATTTTGATAAATACACTATGCAAAAAAGGAAAGGTCGAAGAAGCGATGGAGGTTCTGGAAACGATGATCTCGAGAGGCAAGTTCCCTAACACTGTTACATATAGCACAATTGTTGATGGTTACTGCAGAATTGGGAAGATAGAAAATGCTTTGAGTTTGTACAAAGATATGAAATCTAGGGGAATTTTTGCTGACAATGTGACTATAAATACCTTGTTGAAGGGCCTTTTTCATGTGAAAAAAGTTGGAGATGCTCTAAGTTTATTTAAAGACATGAAAAGAAATGGTGCTTGCAGTCCGGACCAAGTTACTTACGGCACTATGATTGATGGACTGTGTAAAGAAGGGCATGTAAGTAAGGCTGAAGAGCTTTTTCTGGAAATGCAAGATAGTGATATGTCTCCAAATGCTTATGTTTATTGCTGTTTGATTGATGGGATATGTAAACAAGGGGATATAGGTAAGGCTCAAAATCTCTTCTTGAAAATGCTATCTAGTCGTGTTTTTCCACGTGAAGGTGCATACAATGCTTTGATTGATGGACTGTGTAAGGAAGGAGACATGCACAAGGCTGAAGATCTTTTTCTGCAAATGCAAAGCAGTGGAATCTCTCCTGATGTTATTAGCTATAATATTTTAATTGATGGGTTTTACCGATCTGGAAATGTAGAGAAGGCAAACGCATTACTGGAGAAGATGATTAGAGATGGTACTTTGCCGAGTGGTGTGACATTCAAAATTATTAATAAACATCTTGGGAAGAAAGGAAAAATGGAGGAAGTTGCACATAATGTGATTTCTTTGATGGAAAGTTGTGGCTATGAGTGTGATGTGGGATCTTATAATGTATTGATACGTGGATATTGTAAATTGGGGTTGCTGGAGGATGCACACAATCTGCTTGTTGAAATAGAAGCCAAGGGTTGCTCCCCTGATGTCGTGACATATAGTACGCTGATACGTGGCTTTGCTCATGAGAAGGAAAGTGCAAGAGTGAAGGAGCTGATTCAGAAAATGCACAATATAAGGATTTCATCCAACTCAAGTACAACATCCTCTTTATTGGAATGCATCAACATGGATGGCAAAACCCAATGAATGACACCATCTAAATAATTAGGTGAGTTGGTTCCTTGATCCGCTTTCTTAATTCTTTGATGCCCTATCATTTTGAATTGAATGAGTTTCTTGCTACGACTTATATTCAGGTTGAACTCTTTCCAGAAAGAATCAAGATACCTAGAGAATAGAGATGCATCAACTGGACATATTAACCGGTGATTACTGATGGACCCTTTCATTCTTCTTTACAAACAGTTTGCCTGTTGAAGATGTTGTCACTTTTTATTGGGGGTTTTGCCTTTTCAATTTGTGCTATAACTAGTTTCATGAAATGATCTCTTAACTGATGTTTTCACAGCTTCTGGATTATTAGAAAATGAATTTATCTGTATTTGGTAAACCTTATAAAATCAACTCAGCAAACAAGATAAATATTGTCATGTGGTATTCTTGTTCATGATTGACCGAATTTTCCATGCTCATGCACTAGATAGCTAGTCAGTATAAGTTTGGTCCATAAACCAACGTGAGTTCAAAAGCGACTCTTACAATCCTAAGCCATTCCGGAGAAGAAAAGAAAGCTTTACAAACTACAAATGAAGTTTGGTAGGATAAGAGCACCTAAACTCATAATTGTCTGAACAAAGCTCTACAAACTCTAAGAGTTTCTAAGCTCACACCAGGAATGGATTGACAAAAAACGACACCTAAAAACGAATCTGTCTTAGTTTCACAAACTTGAATGCATGTTCAGTTATTTTTAGCTTGGAAGATTTATTGATGAGGGATTTGCGGATCTGAGGAACCACGCCACCGCCAACAGTGTATGTGAGGTACTTTAGTCAGAAGGATAGGAAGTTGGATTTGTTTTATCCTCATATTTTCCACAACTCATCTTATATTGCTTAGCATCTAGTCAGACAAATATCTGCCAACTTAACTTATAGCAGCAAATTTATTGTTACCAGCCCCACCAGAAAATGAGAAATCCTGTCATAAATATAAAGGATAATGCATTATATGTTTACACCTTTGCTCCAGCAATGAGAAAAACGGATGCATATGTAAGGGTCCCTCCAATTCAAATATTGGTGGGCATTTGCCTCCCCAAAAATTGCTGCTATTTATTCAATCTCTAGCTAGTAGGATGAAAGACACAAATTTGGAGTATTCACATATTTTTTTTTTATAATTACCTTACCTCAGAAAGTCCAACCAACCACACAAAGAACAAAGCCCTGATCTTCAATCATTACTATTTTCATAGTCAAGTATGTAATCATAAATTGATTTGCTTTAAGTTGCCTTCTTAAGGGCTTGAACAACAAGCTCATGCTGCTGTGCAGGATCAAGATCTCTTGCCACACTTGTCGGCGTCTCCAACAATCCTTCATGACCGTGTTTCTTGTTTTTCTTAACAGCAACACGAAAGTAGCATTTCAAGGTGATGAAAATTGTAAATATTTGCATGACAATACAAATATGTGGGGCTTACCGGTTAGATTTTAAAGGGTTAGTCATTAAGTGAGATGGTTGATAGCTACGCAATTAAACCAAACAAGAGATCTTGTGGTTTAGTAGGATTCTTTGATGCTTGGCTAATGACGACGTCCCTTTGCTTCTTGGTATAAGCTTTGCATTATTCATTGCCACTGTTTTCTGCTGGATTTTTATTATTTATTTACTTGTGTTACTTCTTAGGAGAAAAGCTTGGATGTTGGTTTTGCGTTTATAAGCCCCACCCACCAAGGCACCAAGCAAAAAACTAAATTACTACAGAGTATATTTCTGATTAAGATAATACCACTTTTAGCTTCAACTGCACAATGAGATCACTTGTGATAATACTTCTTCAGTGTTAACATTTGCTTGTAGAATTAGATCACTATTGTATTAATTTTTTTACTTATATGCTCAATAATTTGCTTTACAGTAAGGCTGAATTTGAGAAATCAAATGTTAATATCGTATGTCTTAAACATATCTGAAGTATTACAAGAGTGGTGGATGATTCTCAAATTTCAGTTGCAATGCCGGGATGCTAAACACTGCATACAACTTGCTTGAAAAAATGGAAGCCAAGGGCTGTTCCCCTGATGTGGTTGCCTTTGAAATGTTGATTCGTGGCTTTGCTCAGAAGAAAGAAAGTGCAAAAGTAGAGGAGCTTCTTCAGAAAATGCACGACCTCTGCTTTATTGAAGGCATTAGCATTTAGCAAGGATGAAGACCAAATAAATGACACGTACTGAATCACGAGGTGAGTTAATTTGGCTCCCTGATCTTAATCTAGTTATGCGCTCTCTTAATTGTTCGGAGTCCTATCTTTTGCTTCTCCCCATTTCTTATGAAGATTGTGTGGAAGTGACTGAGTTTCTTGCAATGGCGTGTTTTCACGTTCTACTCTGTCCATGGGAGGGATTAAAACAGTTGGGATTACTGACTTGGCCCTTCCTTTCATCTTCACAAAGAGTTTGCTTCTTGAAAATATTGTCACTTTTCCTTAAGACTTCTGGTTTTTAATTAGTGTCATGAACTAGCCACATTGATCACTTTTATTTGGTTAATTGTTCTAACTAGCCACATTGATTGCTTTTATTTGGCTAACCTTTGGACACTCATTAAAGTGATTAAACTAGATAGCAAGTCAATATTTGTTTGCTTATTATTATATTAGAAAGTAGTAGTCTTAAAATTGCATGTTCACCTCATGCACAAATCACAGCCAGCAATTGACAACCATTTTATATTACTCTTTGAATTGCTGTAAATTAATACTGCCTCAATCTTAACATTATCGTTTAATTCATGCCTTCTTCATCCCCAAAAAAGGCAACAGTAGAAGATGTATGGATTAACTGATTATATTAGTATATTACCTAGAGCTATCATAGGAATCATATCGAAGACCAATAACATACTTTATTCTGTGGAGATTTGGTTCAGTTTTATTAACTGGATGTTTGAAAGATTTTTCGCACTATAAACTAGCACAGATGAGTGTGTGTGTGTGTGTGTGGTCATTTGATACACAACAAGTCTTCATCGGCATAGTATGAGGGAAACATGTTAGTAGATCATCTCTCCAACCTAAATCCATCACAACGATGATTAAGGAAAAGAGTTTTGTGGATTGATTCAACCAAAAAAAAGAGTTTTGTGGATTGATGAGATCTTTGCTGGGATAATTCTGCAGTTACAATCCTATAGAAAGAAGAGAACTGCAATGGGGGTAAAGAAGCAGACAAGAAATCTTCATCCTGACAAACAAGTACAAATCCAAACAATGTTGCATCTAGAATCCAATCCTCTCATGGCACCAACAGGAACAATCAGCCACCTAAATCTTTCAAACCACCAAACTTTGTACTTGTATCTTGTTCATATGAGGAGCAGACTCTCACTTCTCAGGAAGCTTTCTTTCTTATTGTTGCTTTTTACTGAGCTAATTGTGAAAATCTATTGCAGATCACAGAGTTGAAGCTATCTGTGGATAGCCTAGAGAAAGAGAGGGACTTCTACTTCTCAGAGCTGAGAGAGGTTGAGATCTTGTACCAATTTCCTGAGCCTATTCCTTTTGATAAATTATTGACTTTAATGTATTCTTCTTATTAGTAGGCTTTTTGTGTTTGATGCAGGTCAAAGCTTTTATTTGTTTTTTTTTTTGTTTTAAATTCTAGGTTTTCAAATGTGTTTTTTGTAATTTGATAGATCCTAAGTTCTAATTTCCTCTTTCTCTCTGCTCTCTTCTATTTCAGGTCCTTTGAGTTACATTGCATAGAGACAAATTAATGACCTTGAGAGGCCTAGACATTGCCCCTGAATCTAGAGAGGTCGTTAGTATTGAGCCTGCAGCTGTTATTTTTAATACACTGCCACATTTTCTAGTACTTGCATCCATTCATTTCATGTTTTTGTTGTTGATGGATGCTCGGGTTCTCGTGGAGTACAAAGTAAGGATCCATGTGGAGTCGGCCAAAGTTGTGAAGGAGCTATATATGCTAGGCTTGAGGGACCATGTTAAGAGTTACTATTTATTGGGGCCTGTGTGGAGTACTTCTGGCAAAGCCGTCATCTCAGCTCCTTCCAAACCATCTGCACCAGCTGCGCCTGCTCCTCCTCCCTTTTCACCGTTGATTCTTCTAAACCTTCGTCTTCAGATCCAAAGACTGGGATGTCTCCTGTTTTCCAGGAAATAAATTCTGATGGTGTGAGATCAGGTAGCTAACTAGCTACCTGATCCTTGTCTCTATTTGTATGTTATTATGTGTTTTGGTTTGATGAAACTTGCATCCTTGTCTCTTACATGTAAGATTTGAGAAAGGTTGCAACTGATATGAAGACAAAGAATCGTATGGATCGTAGTGGTGTTGTCAGAGTAATTGAGAAAGAACCACGCAAGAGTTCAGCTGCATTTTCTAAGACTAGCCCTCCCAAGCTGGAGCTTCAGATGGGTTGCAAGTGATCATCAAACTATTCAATAGAATTTCATAAAATGTGCACCAAAGCATGTAAAGATTTCTTATCATTGTATAACATTTGTGAGTGTGATTTTGGAAGCAAATAAGAGCTCTTCTGTTTCACCTGATTCTTTGATGGCTGGCTAATGATCTTCCTTTTCTGTCTAGGATAATAATACGCTTTGCATTATTCATTACCATTGTTTTTCAGTCTTCTGCTGGAAGTTTTTATTTACTTTTGTATTCTATTTGATGTTGCTCTTGCTTTTATAAGCCCCATCATCCCCCAAGGCACCAAAAAGGAAAAACCAGCTCACTACAGAGTACACTTCTCATTAAGATAATACGGAGTATCACTTTTAGCTTCAACGGCACAATGAGATCAGTTGTAGCACTTGATGAGAGTAGTGCACAAACTCGTGTGACACATTGAGCCATCTTCAATCTTCACCATCACCTTACTTGGAAAATTTTGCTTTGAAACCTCTTCTCATCTCATCTCATCTCAATTCTTCTACACAACCCGCGTTGGTGACCCATAGTAGGAAGCGCCGCCCCCTCTTCCGTTCGTGCATCAAAACACAAACCCTTTCACTTGGTAAATTTTGTTACATGCCCACTTTACTTTTTCTAGCGTTCTTTCACTTTCGAAATTAGAAAAATTTATTCAGATATGCTAAAATTGCCTTCCCAAATTTACAGCTTTGAGGTGTTCTGCGTTAATCGTCTTCATCTCACACCATTTGGGAGCATTCTGTACCCTAATTGACTACTTCTCAGAGTTTGTCTTTTTCCACCGGTTAAGAATGTCTAGCAGAGGTATCTCCAAAAAGCTCTCTTCACTTGTTTCTAACGCCGGTAGATATAGGAGTGCACTCGACAAATTCCTAGACATTGATTGCAAATCGGGCAAAATCGATATAAGAGAAGCCCATCACTTCTTCAAAGAGATGTTTTTTATTACACCTCCGCCTCCAGTTTCATGCTTCACTACACTCTTGGGTGGTCTGGTCAAGTGTGGGCATTTCTCTGTCACCATATCTTTCTACAGGAGGCTGAATGTTTCTGGTGCACTTGGATTAAGATCGAATCCCTTCATCTTAACTATTTTGCTCAATTGCTATTCTAGCATGAAATTAGGGAGTGTTGGGTATTCTGCTTTGGGTCTCATTTTAAAGAATGGATATCGCCCAAATATCGTTTCTTTCAACTCATTAGTCAAAGGATTGTGTTTGGAGGGGAAATTGGTTGAAGCTGTCGGTTTGCTTTCAAAGATGTCTCGGTTTGGATGCCCTCCTACTATCGTTACTTACACTATTATAATCGACGCTTTGTGTAAGACTGGAAATGTCGCCACAGCCCTACAGCTGCACCAAGATATGGTGCAGGGTAAGATGATTGCTGCTAAAGAGAGCACAGTTTCTTATACTCTGATTGATGGTGGTTGTATTCAGTGGCCTCTGGTTAATGCAAAAGGAAAGGATGCAAGATTTTCTCCGAATGTTTTCTATTACAATTGTTTGATTGATGGGTTGTGTCGTTCGGGGATAGATGAAGATGCTAGGTCTCTCCTTGTTGAAATGATGGACCGTGGTGTTCTTCCCAATACAGTGACTTATAGCATTTTGATAAATACACTTTGCAAAAAAGGCAAACTGGAAGAAGCGACGGAGGTTCTGGAAATGATGATATTTAGAGGCGAGTTCCCTAACACTGTTACATATAACATAATTGTGGATGGTTACTGCAGAATTGGGAAGATAGAAAATGCTTTGAGTTTGTACAAAGATATGAACTCTAGGGGAATTTTTGCTAATAATATGACTATAACTACCTTGTTGAAGGCCCTTTTTCTTGCAAGGAAAGTTGGAGATGCGATGAGTTTATTTAAAGACGTGAAAAGAAATGGTGCTTGCAGTCCAGACCAAGGTACTTATGTCACTATGATTAAAGGACTGTGTAAAGAAGGGCACGTAAGTATGGCTGAAGAGCTTTTCCTGGAAATGCAGCAAGATATTGATATGTCTCCTAATGTCAAGGTATATTGTTGTTTGATTGATGGGAAATGTAAACAAGGGCATGTAGGCGAGGCTCAAAAGCTCTTCTTGAAGATGTTAGGTAGTGGTGTTTCTCCTAATGAAGCTGTATATAATTCTTTGATTAATGGATTATGTAAAGGAGGATTCATGGATAAGGCTAAAGAGCTTTTTTTGCAAATGCAAAGTAGTGGAGTTTCTCCTGATGTTATTACCTATAATATTCTAATTGACGGGTTTTACAATTCTGGAAATGAGGAGGAGGCAAACACGTTATTGGAGAAGATGATTAGAGATGGGATTCTGCCAAATGCCATGACATTCAAAATTTTAATTGACAATATCGGGAAGAAAGGAAGCATTGAGCAAGCTGTAAATATGTTAGAGTTGATGACCAGAAGGGGTCGCCGTCCTGATTTGGTTACTTATAACTGCTTGATTAAAGGCATATGCTTAAATGGCAATTTCGATGATGCACGTAAGGTGTTTTCTTTGATGGAAAGTTGTGGCTATGAGTGTGATGTGGTAAATTATAACATATTAATACGTTGGTATTGCAATGCGGGGATGCTAAACGCTGCATACAGTTTGCTTGAAAAAATGGAAGCCAAGGGCTGTTCCCCTGATGTGGTTACTTTTGAAACGTTGATTCGTGGCATACAGTTTGCTCAGGAGAAAGAAAGTGCAAAAGTTGAGGAGCTTCTTCAGAAAATGCACGATGTAAGGATATCTTCCAAGTTAAACACAACCTCTGCTTTATTGGAAGGCATCAGCAAGGATGAAGACCAAACAAATGACATGTACTGAATGATGAGGTGAATTAATTGGCTCCCTCATCTTTAATCTAGTCAGGTGCTTTCTGAATTATTCAATGTCTTATCTTTTGCTTTTATCCATTTCTTATGAAGATTATGTGGAAGTGACTGAGTTTCTTGCAATGGCTTGTTTTCATGTTCAACCCTGTACATGGACGGGATTAACATTTAACAGTTGGGATTACTGAGGTGGGATTAACCTTCTTCTTCCTTCTTTTTTTTTAGTAAACAGTAAACTTAATTTCACCTTAGATGTATGTATGATTGCCATGAATTTTCCTCTTGTTATTTTCTGCAGAAAGACACAGCTTCTATCTTGGAGGAGGCCTTCAGGCAAATCAGGTTGCTCAAGTATAATTGTATCAAGCTCAAATAAGTAATTCCCTAAGCTGGTGTATGCATATTATTATTTCTCTTAGTAGTAGTAATAGTAGTAGTCTTTTTGAACTTATGCTCTTAAGGATATAAGTTAAGAAGGTTCTTTCTGACTTCCTCAAAACTGATACCCTAATAGAAATAAGATCCAACATAATCTTTTCCCAATAAGATTCTCCAATATGTCAATACAAAAAATCGGGTTACTTAATTTTGAAAAATCGTCTCTATAAATACATATTATTATCATCTGATTAGACAATTCTCCTTTATTTGATCATCACTTGTGATCCTAAAATATTTCGTAAGAACAGTGGATGCGGGAACATCAGTTCATGCCGTCAATGATCCCTGCACAGGCAAATGCACTAGCTGGAATGATGCCCTATCCCGCCATGCTACAACATTCTGCAGCAATGCTCCCTCAATTGCAATTGCAGATGCAAATGCAAATGCAAAACTCCCCTTCCTCCGAATCCAAGAGTGCCATCAACTAATCAAGCCATTGCAAGAAACAGTTTGCTTGTTGAAAACATTTTCACTTTTCATTAAGACTTCAGGTTTTTAATTAGTGTCATGAAATGCTATTTATCCATTTTATAGCAGCTTCTGATTTCTAAGAAAATCAGTTTCAGGTTCATCTCTTTCCATGGGAGAGATTTAGACCAAGTTATCTATTGAAGACTAGTGCCATGAATATTGATCTTTATACTTCCATTTCTTAAATAGCAACTTCTGATCTGCTAAAAAAAATCAGAATAAATAAGTCCTATCTTTTGCTTCTCCCCATTTCTTATGAAGATTGTGTGGAAGTGACTGAGTTTCTTGCAATGGCTTGTTTTGACGGGCCCTTCCTTTGATCTTCACAAACAGTTTGCTCGTTGAAAATAGTCACTTTTCATTAAGACTTCTGGTTTTTAATTAGTGTCACGAAATGCTCTTTATTCATTTTATAGCAGCTTCTGATTTGTAAGAAAATCAGCTTCTGATTTGTATGAATGTAGGTTTATTAGCACACAAGCACTCATGATATGTAATTCTGCAATATTGTCACTTTTCAACTGCTGATGGTAAGATCATCTTCTATGTTAATTGTTCTGAATTAGCCACATTGATCACTTTCATTTGGTAAACCTTGGGCACTCAGCAAACTAGATTGTAAGTCAATATATGTTTGACTGTGTTTCTTAAATGCCAGTGTAATTGTTTTTGTTTGCTTATTTTATATTAGAAAGTAGTAATCTTCAAATTGAATGTTCACCTCATGCACAAATCACAGCCAGCAATTGACAACCATTTTGTATTACTCTTTTGAATTGCTTTAAATTAATGCTGCCTCAACCTTAACATTATCTTTTGATTCATGCCTTCCTCATTCCCAAAAAAGACAATAGTAGACGGCATATGGATTCACCGGTTATATTAGTATATTACCTAGAGCTATCATAGGAATCATATCAAAGACCAATAACATACTTTGTATTGTGGAGATGCACCTTACTATCAAGGAATTTGATTTTATGGGTGCAAATTGGCAAATTGCACTGTACGCAAGTGATGATTCAAATATCCCATTCTAATATCCTTGAATGAGTTGAATCTAATAATCTAGTTATGTGCTTTCTTAGTTATGGAATTGAATTTGGTTCTTGCAATGCTTTTATTCAGGTTGAAGTCTTTCGGCGGAAAAAGATGCAGATTCATTGGTCAAGCCTAGCCACATAAAGCAAATTTGCCTTATTACGTTGTCAGAAGGCGAATATATGCTCATAAGTCGGTTTCTATTTCAATCTGTGTTTATGATTGATTACAATGTTACATTATCCTCATGGTTGGTCAACACAGGAAGTGGAGTTCACAGGATGCGATTCATACGAGTAGAAGATTCATTGGTCAAGCCTAGCTACATAATTTTTTGTTGTTGTGGTAGCTACAAACATAAGGGAAGGTAAATGAAAGGCATTACTTCTACCGCCCTTTTATATAATTGTTGTTGATGTTTAGTCCAGGTAATCATACTTGTGCAATATGTGGCCAGTAAAGGATAAATTCAATACGTTTCGTTTCATATGACTTCGATGTTATGAGTAGAATCAATTTATCATCATAGCTTCAGATTGCTTGTGTATGGGCTCTTTCTATTTTCTTACCAGGCCAAAGTCTCGTTTTAAGCCCACGGATCCAAGCACAACAATGGTAGACAGGAGGGTTTCTTAATACGTGAAAGAAAATGAAAATTAATACCATTTGTCGATCTGGTTGACTGGTTGTGCTAATTGCTTATGAGTTCATCACGTAAACTTTCAAAATCATTTATTGATCGATGATGCTACTATCACTAAATATATTGGCTTTTCATTTCGAGCACGTAAGCTCCGTTGGATTCAATTTGATCTCTTTATAAATCCATGTATATTTCGATCCGAATCCATGACACCTCATTTACTAGATAAAAATTGTTACGAATATAAGATTGATATTCTTGAATTTGATTCATTTTTATTTTGATTACGTTTTTATAAGTTTAGTTAAACGGGGTCTTATTTTGTTAATTGAGATCAAAAAATAATGTGTGATTTGTTAAATTCTGGTAGGCCGATATAAAATAGGTAACATGTCAGATTTAACCCTATTCTATCCCAAAAATTTTAACTAATGAGCAGTGGTTGCATTAACATTTCTCTAACTAAAGATGAGATGGCATGACGTATTCTCAACATGCTTGAATGTTGTTGAAGATCTACATGCTTAATTTCAAGATTGAAAATCTATGGACCCCTCCTATTACAAATTTCCCTCCATTGTTTGCCCCTCCACTAGCCCAACAACACTAAAACATATTCAAAAGAAAAATAATGAAGAATCCATGGTGGAATGCTTAAGCTTCCTCATTTGGCAAAAGAAAAATAATGGGGAAGCAGAGAAGACACCACAACTTAATCCTGCTTTGTCCTTTTTATCATCTACCTTTGCTTCTTTAATTAATTATAATGCATTAATGTGGGAGGCACATTCGAGGGTTGTAAGTTTATTCATCAATGGAGGTCAATATAACTATATATTCAATTCTAGTTGCACCCACAAGCATCAACCGTATCGACACGTTGTGCATCTATAATTTCAATTTTCAAGCCTAAGACGAAAATCTAACCTTAAAAAATGGTACATATGATGTAAGTAAAAAATCAATGTCACAAATAAATGAAATGTGATTTTGTTTATTAAGCATAAGAAGACATTCAATGAGAACTTGGAATATGAAAATGTGATTACAAGAATTCTATACTATAAAGTTTGAGCTAGGGATTAAACTCAAGGGTCTTGAGTTAGTCGGCCTAGTAGCATTTCAATTCATCAATTAATTGTCACACATATGATCACATATTGATAGCATCATGTAGTATATGAAATCATTTCATATAAGAAGGTAATGGCTGATGATTAAAGTGTATACCACAACTTCTCCATTTAATAACTGCTAGGGTGTTATGATTGTAACCTATACTTCTCTTGAACTTGCTTATTTGTATTTACATTTGATGAAGTAAGAAACCAAGAATAATCTATTCAAGTTATACTAGGCGCATATAATACTGTAATAGCATTTTCGTTGATGGAATCGTTTTATTACCGGAAGAATCCATTACAAACAATCTACAAACTTTGCCCTTAACTCTGTCCATATTTCTTGTTATTCTTATATATAAAAAATTTAGAGTTAGAGGAGCAGTCCCAAACTACCCAAGTTTGAGATTTTAATTTTGGTGTTGTTGCTATTAATTTTTAATTATTTTTTCTAATCTATATTCTTAGGACATATACCAATACTTAGTTACGTTAAGTGGTGTTAGACTCCTTAAGTATTATGCAGGAGATTCGAAGTTTGAATCCTCCTGACGACATTTATAGAGAAACTGATATTGGGAGAGTCTCCCAAAATAGGTTCACGAAGTACCTGGACCTGGTCTAGACATAGAGCGGTTCTGACCAATCAAACCGGGCGAGCCAAAGGCAAGACAAAAAAAAAATCCTAGGACATATGTTAAGAATACTAAATATATAACTTACAACTTTAAAAAAGAAATTAATAAACCGTATACAAAATAATTAAATAATTTTAAATGATAAAATTTTCAAAATAATTTCCATTTTTAAGCTGTGTGGTGCAAAACATTGCAAATAAATTTGTACAGTATTTGTTTTGTATCTCCTGAGATTTTCCTGAGTTCTATTTTATGCGATACTTTTGCTGGTGAAGTAGTACAGTACAAATTTCTGAATATCATTTGAGTATAAATTTATGAAGATCATTGAAAGTGACATTTGAATTTACACAACAATTTTACAGGGATACTAATCATGTTGCAAATGATTATTAATGTAGAAGAAAATTATATGCTGTTGGTGGTATATAAATATTCTTAGGGAATCAGGTGGAACACTTCTTATCATTGTGCCTTCTATTGATTTCACCTGCAACAATGACAAAATTAAAGCAACTAGTCAGAAGATAGGAAGTTGGATTTTTTTTTTTAACCTCAATTTTTTCCACTACTCATCTTATGTTGCTTAACATATATCAGACTAAAATGTACCAGCTTATAGTTGTAGATTTATATTTGCACACAACTAATTTGAACCAAGATGGGTCAAATTCTTGCCCAACCATCACTTAACAAAAGAAAGTACTAAGAATTAAGAGGGACATTACAGAGTTTGTAACAGGGTTGTCTTGAGGCAGGATCTTCATCAGGTGAAGGTGGTTCTTCTCCAAATATCATCTTGCAACTCATATCTTCAAAATCTGTCATAAATTAATAAGCAAAATTCATTACATCTATGCTTCAGCAATGACAAAAAAATGGGTGCATATGTGGATCTTAATTTGTATAAACCTCTCTTGTATTGTTATTAGAAAAAGAAAATAGTACTTGGAACTAAGGTAAGTGGCATTCCAAGGGAGGTCTTGATGAACTTTTGAGTTGGGAACTTGCATAGGTTCATACACATTACTGCACACTTGCTTCCTTCTAAAAACCTACATAAGATTCATAAAATGTCAAAAAATAATACAAAAACACCAAAATCAATCAGATTAAAATTTGAAGTTTTTCTTGGCAGAAAGAACATGATCAATATGAAGTCTGGTGAGTTTTGCATAAAATTAATTTGAAGTATTACCTACATTTCTTGACATAGACTAAATTCTTCTCTGTTCTTCCATGGATCTCAGACTCCCTCACCTTGGAGTATGATCATATGCATCAAAGTCTCAAATTCCTTTCAAATAGTGAAAGCCGAAAGAAGAAAAAATAATGCAATATTCTATGGAGCTATAATTATTAAGATCGTTTGTTAATTACCTCGGAAGGTCCAATCAACCAAACAAAGAACAAGGTGGTGAATGCAGCTGAGACTTCCCTTGCAAACTTAGAGTTTGGTAACAAAGCCCTAATCTGCAAATCGATCATTACCATGTTCATATTCAAATATACAATCAAATGAATTGGCTTGCTTGGAATATTTCCTTTAAACAAAAACAAAAAGCTCAATTGCAAAAACTTGCCATGGTGAGAATTGGATGTGGAATAGCCTCCCTAAGAGCTTGAATGACAAGGACTTGCTGCTGTGCAGGATCAAGGTCTCTTGCCACACTTCTCGTTGTCTCCAATAATCCTTCGTAACCAAGTTTCTTGTTTTTCTTTCCTGCAACATGAAATCAAGTAGCATTTTAAGGCATTGAAAATTGTAAACATTTGCCGCGACAATACAAATATTTGTAGGGGTTTACCGGTTAGATTTTGAAGGGTTAGAGTGAGATGGTTGATAGCAATGCAATCAAACCAATTGTCGCGATGATCAACAGTTTTGAAGGCGGTATAATCATCGGTAGCTAGTTTGAGTGGTTGAAGATAGGTGTTTGAAGTGTTGGATAACAGTTGGGAGTGTGATTTTGGAAGCAAATGAGAGCTCTTTTGTTTCACCTGGATACAACAGTTTTGATGGCTGGCTAATGATCTTCCTTTGATGCTGCCTAGAATAATAATAGACTTTGCGTTAGTCATTGCCATTGCTTTTCAGTTTTCTGCCTAGAATAATAGGCTTTGAAGCAAATGGGTGGTCTGGTCTTGCTTTTATAAGCCCCATCCCCCAAGACATCAAAGAAAAAAAATACACTGACCCACCTTGGATGTTAGTCTTGCTACTTGCTTACTACAGACAGACTCGTGCATGCAACGCCCACTCAAATAGCCAAACCCTCCGCTCTGATCCGAAAGGTATCGGCTCGAAATCTTGACCTTTCGGGTGTTAACTCTTCCGGGGGTTCTCCCAATTTCAGGATCTCTTCTCATCTCAATTTCTCAATTTCTAGGTTAATCTCAATTTCAATTGGTAAATTTTTTTACATGCTCACTTTACTTTTACTCGCGTTCATTCACTTTCGAAAATGGAAAATTTTGTTCGTATATGCTAAAATTGCATTCCCCAATTTACAGCTTTCAAGTGTTCTGGGTTAATCGTCTTCATCGAACACCATTTGGGAGCATTCTGTACCCTGATTGACTACTTCACAGAGTTTCTCTTTCTCTATCGGCAAACAATGTCTAGCAGAGGTATCCCCCAAAAGCTCTCTTCACTTGTTTCTAACGATGGTAGATATAGAATTGCACTTCGGAAATTCCTGGACATTGATTGCAAATCGGGCAAAATCGACATAAGCCAAGCCCATCACTTCTTCAAAGAGATGCTTTTTATGAAACCTCCGCTTCCAATTCCATGCTTCAGTACACTCTTGGGTAGTCTGGTTAAGTGTGAGCATTTCTTTGTCACCATATCTTTCTACAAGAGGCTGAATGTTTCTGGTGTTCTTGGATTAAGATCAAATCTCTTCATCTTGAATATTTTGATGAATTGCTATTCTAGCATGAATTTAGGGAGTGTTGGGTATTCTGCTTTGGGCCTCATTTTAAAGAATGGATATCGCCCAAATATCTTTTCTTTCAACTCATTAGTCAAAGGTTTGTCTTTGGAGGAGAAACTAGTTGAAGCTGTCGTTTTGCTTTCAAAGATGTTTCTGTTGGGATGCCCTCCTGATATCGTGACTTACAATACTATAGTCGATGGCTTGTGTAAGACTCGGAATGTCGCCACAGCCCTTCAGTTGCACCGAGAGATGGTACAGGTTAAGGCGGTTGCTGCTAAAGAGAGCAGTAGGCCAAACACGGTTTCTTATACTCTGATTGATGGTAGCTGTATAGAGTGGCCTCTGGTTGATGCAAAAGGAAAGGATGCGAGATTTTCTCCGAATGTTTTCTCTTACAATTGTTTGATTGACGGGTTGTGTCGTTTGGGGATGGATGAAGATGTTAGGTCTCTCCTCGTTGAAATGATAGATCGTGGTGTTCTTCCCAATACGGTGACTTATAGCATTATGATAAATACACTATGCAAAAAAGGGAAGGTCGAAGAAGCGATAGGGGTTCTGGAAACGATGATCTTGAGAGGCAAGTTGCCTGACACTGTTACATATAGCACAATTGTGGATGGTTACTGCAGAATTGGGAAGATAGAAAATGCTTTGAGTTTGTACAATGATATGAACTCTAGGAGGGTTTTTGCTAATGATGTGACTATAAATATCTTGCTAAAAGGCCTTTTTCTTGCAAGGAAAGTTGGAGATGCTATGAGTTTATTTAAAGACATGAAAAGGATGGGTATAAATGGTGCTTGCAGTCCAGACCAAGTTACTTATGTCACTATGATTGATGGACTGTGTAAAGAAGGGAATTTAAGTAAGGCTGAAGAGCTTTTCCTCGAAATGCAAGATAGTGGTATATGTCCTAATGCCTATGTTTACTCCAGTCTGATTGATGGACTATGTAAACAAGGGCACGTAGGCAAGGCTCAAAAGCTCTTCTTGAAAATGCTAGCTAGTAATGTTTCTCCACATGAAGGTGTATACAATGCTTTGATTGATGGACTATGCAAGGAAGGAGACATACACAAGGCTGAAGATCTTTTTGTGCAAATGCAAAGCAGTGGAATCTTTCCTGATGTTATTAGCTATAATATTTTAATTGATGGTTTTTACCGTTCTGGAAATGTACAGAAGGCAAACGCATTATTGGAGAAGATGATTAGAGATGGTAATTTGCCGAGTGCTGTGACATTCAAAATCATAATAAACCATCTTGGGAAGAAAGGAAGTATAGAGCAAGTTGCACGTAATGTGATTTCTTTGATGAAAAGCTGTGGCTATGAGTGTGATGTGGGATCTTATAATGTATTGATACGTGGATATTGTAAAGCCCGAATGCTGGAAGATGCTCACAATCTATTAGTTGACATGGAAGCCAAGGGTTGCTCCCCCGATGTTGTGACATACAGTACATTGATACGTGGCTTTGCTCATGACGAAGAAAGTGCAAGGGTAAAGGAGCTGATTCAGAAAATGCACGACGTAAGGATTTCATCTAAATCAAACACAACATCGGCTCTATTGGAATGCATCAACTTAGGTTATGAAACGCAATGAATGATATTGACACGTATTGAATCGTCAGGTTAGTTGGCTCTTTTATCTTTATCTAGTTATGTTCTTTCTTAATTCTTTGATAAAACTTATGAAAATGGTGTGCAATTGAATGTTTTCTTGCAATGAATTATTTTCAGGTTGAACTCTTTCCTAACAGTTGTGATCACTGAGAGATTAGCAGGTTTTTTTTTCATCTTGAAAAACAGTTTTGCTTGTTGCAAATGTTTTTCACTTTCTATATTTGGGCTATTACTAGTTTCATGAAATGGCCACTATCTAATACTAAGCAGATTCGGAAATTGCTACAGAATCATTTTAAATTGTATGTGCTATTACTAGTTTGTGCTCTTGATCTGTATGTCACGTTGATCACTTGTGTTATTGCTTATGTATTACGTACAACGTACCCATCCAAACATGAAGTGAAAAGCTCTTAGGTTAATTGTTCTGAGCCAGCCACATTAATCACTGGTATTAATTGGTAAACTATAAGAACTCAGGAAACAAGATGGACATTGTCGTGTGGCACTTATACTTGATTGACTGATTCTTCATGCCCCTAATGTTTGCACAAACTAAGATGGTGTATGATTGTATGAATATTACAAATATGATATAACTTAAGCTTGACCCATATATATTACCAATGTATGACATACTAGTATATTACATTGATTTTTACTATTTATTTCTGTTTAGAATGTCATAAGTATTATAAAATATTATGTGCAATTTTACTTGCATGTAGTACTAATTACTAAACTTTATCGAATATCGAATTAGTGATGTATATCAATGTCCAAAATTAAAAAGGGGTTGATCTCTTATATACCCACATAACATGGGCTTATGGACAAAGGTAGGTAAACTTCCTCTAATATGATGATCAGAACGCTTTAAAATATTGATATAAACTTCCAAGTCTTTAAAAATCCTCTATTATGTACAAATCTTCTTCCAAAACCTCCTCAAGACCTTCTGGTAAACTTGGCCTAAAAAGGGTCAGAAAAATCTTATATTATGAATCATCTAGTTAGTTGGATCCTTGATCTTTAACTAATTTTTAGCAGCTTCTGAATTGTGAAGGGTCTGTTTTAGCACACAACAGACTCTTTCATCTACCAGGCCAGAGATGGACTAGAAAGAACCAAGATGTCATGTTTATTTACTACATACAGCTGCTCTTAATCTGTGTGCCACGTTGATCACTTGTATTTGGTAAATTTTAGGAACTCAGCAAACAAGATAACCATTGTCGTGTGGTATCACAAAGGGTCTCTAGGATGCATATTCAGCGAATAACAGAACCACAAAGGTTCATTCCTTGGTAGATTTATTGATGAGGGATTTGTGAATGTGAGGAATCACACCACCACCAGCAATGGTCCCTTTAATAAGGGTGTCTAGCTCCTCGTCTCCTCTGATTGCGAGCTGGAGATGCCTCGGAGTGATCCGCTTGACTTTCAGATCTTTGCTTGCATTTCCAGCCAGCTCAAGCACCTCAGATGTGAGGTACTCTAGGATTGCAGCAGAGTATACAGCATCTGTAACCCCCACACGCCCGTGGGGGCTACAGGTGTCCTATCTTTTGGCTCCCTGATCTTAATCTAATTATGTGCTTTCTTAATTATTCAATGTCCTATCTTTTGCTTCTCCCCGTGTTTTATGAAGATTGTGTGGAAGTGAATGAGTTTCTTGCAATTGTTTGTTTTCAGGTTCACCTCTTTCCATGGGAGCGATTTAGAGTTGTGATTACTGAGATGTACGACTGTTAAAACTTAACTGCTTGATTCAGGTTCAACTCTGTACATGGGTGGGATTAGCATTTAACAGTTGAGATTTACTGAGATGGGCCCTTCCTTTGATCTTCACAAACAGTTTTCTTGTTGAAAACACAATGTATCATCAACCAGACCAGAGATGGACATGAATATGTAATTCTGGTTTATTAGCACACACGTACTCATGATATGTAATTCTGCAATATTGTCACTTTTCAACTGCTGATGATAAGTTCATCTTCTATGTTAATTGTTCTGAATTAGCCACATTGATCACTTTCATTTGGTAAACCTTGGGCACTCAGCAAACTAGATAGCAAGTCAATATATGTTTGACTGTGTTTCTAAAGTGCAAGTGTAAATCTCATGCACAAATCACAGCCAGCAATTGACAACCATTTTGTATTACTCTTTTGAATTGCTTTAAATTAATACTGCCTCAACCTTAACATTATCTTTTGATTTATGCCTTCCTCATCCCAAAAAAGACAATAGTAGAAGACGTATGGATTAACTGATTATATTAGTATATTATCAAGAGCTATCATAGGAATCGAAGACCAATAACATACTTTGTTCTGTGGAGATTTGGTTCAGTTTTATTAAGTGCATATAAAACTATCATGTCCCCATAATTTTGATAAGTCAATTATTATTTATTCACAATTACTGTTATCCAATGTTTTCTTCATGGTAATCACACCAATGAGATATTCAATTTTCTTATTTTCAATTCGCTTAATTCGTCATATCTTGGGGGTCTTTTCTATTTGCTTATTTCCAAGATATGATGGTGATTTGTTCATGATTTTTGTAGATTTTCATCGCAAGGCAATTAACACTATACCATGTAAATGGCTCGATTCGGAAGTGAAACGAGTGGACGAATCCCTTCCCTTTCATTGCTTACAAGTTATTGACTATAATAGGAGGGGTCGTATATCAGAGGTGAAACAAGGGAATAAACTCTTCCCTTTCATTACTTACAAGTTACAAGTTACAACTTTACAAGTTATTGACTATGAGGAGGGGCCACATGGCCCGCACCTTAGTTTTGTGTTTGGGTTGTTAGGGCTGGACATTATCCGTGGGTGACCGACCCACTTGCTTCACCCGACCCAATTATACAGGTGAAAAACTGTAATGAAGCAGCTGATGGGTGGGTCGGGTGACGGGTGAAATGGATGACGGGTCGGATATGGGTGAAATTTTACACCCGTTTAACCCGACTCATCACCCAACTCATCATACCACCACCCGTTTCACCCGTCTACCACTCGTAAAAATTTATCCTAAATTTAAATTAGTTTTAGTTTTTTTCCTAAAAGAAAGTTTGGGACTTGAGGGGTTTTTTAAATATTAAAACTATAAAGACCCTAAAGGCTAAATTCCTAATGGAATGTCATTGTGATAATGTAAACGTTTTTGCTAAGGGATTTGAATGACCTAAAAACTCGTTTTAATGAGAGAAAGTTGAGGATTATTGTCGGAATTTAAGCAAATGAAATATATAGAAAAACATATGTTAATCTTCACGGATAAATTGTTCGAGAATAACCTGAATATCACTTCAATAAGTGAATTGTTGCATTAACTTTTTTTTATATTAATTCTGAAATTTTGTAAAATTTTATTGTAATTTTAGAATTCGCGGGTGACGGCTGGGTCGGATATGAGTGAAACGTTCCGTGGATAATGGGTGGGTTGAATGATACAATTTATTTCACGAGTCAGGTAGTGGAAGTGTTCCACCACCCATAACCCGATCTATGACCAACCCTAGTTGTTATGACTTGAGTACTTTTGAATGAGGAAATGTTTTTTGTATGCTGATCGATTTTGTTCGAACTTTATGAATAATTTGAGCACTTCAAGTTCAGATCATTGCTTGTTTTTGGAGGCATATCCTCCATTACACAAACTCATTAAATTACGTGCTGAAATGTTAATACTCGACTGGCTGTGTCTGTTAAAATATGATATTTTTGAATGATTTTGTGAGAGAATTGTTTTTTAGGGAAAGCAACACATTATTTTAAATATGAAGTTCCAATATAGATAAAATAACCGATAGAACACTAGAACAACTGTACATTTGTTCGTGGTTCACCTAAAAACTACTTTTAACATTTCTTGAAATCTTATATTTTCTCTATTTTTTAGGTTTTTCAAAATATAAAAAATAACTTATAACCAAAAAATACAAAAAGCCCTAACATAAATCGAATTTCATTAATTTCATTGAAAATACTCCGAAGATATGACAAATTAGCCATCAACTATATACGCCCCGAAAAAACTACATGAAGAAGCTACAATAGATTATGGGTTTGATTGGATTTGAAAACTTGATACTATTTCAAAAGTGAAAATATTCCTATGAAAAGTGTGTGTAAATGATCTCTCAACCAAGGACAGTATAACACCTCTATTTTACAACGATGGATATTATCGTCAGTGACCTCGGATTTTTCCTGTTCAAAGTCGCCAAAGGCTTTAAATTATATAATTAAATATAAATGAATTAAAAGCGGAATTTTTGTTCATTAATAAGAACAATCATTCCTTGCAATGGTAGTTGTTTTACATAGGAAGTAACAACCGAAAATAAAGCTTATATTATAAACGACTTTTCTGTCCTATGCTCTAAGGGCATATGTTAAGAATACTAATTTTGGAAACTAAAACCCTAATAGGAAACTAATAGACCCTATTGAAAAAAATCTAAAATAAATCGCATTATAAAAAGGTTTGTTTAAAAAGACGTATTGAAAATACAAGTATATTTCCCAAGACAACTCATATGATGATGAATTGCTTGGCTTATAATGGAAGACATGGTGCACCACCTTCTGGTCGCTTTGCTCTATGAAAATTCATTCCTTTTATAATGCGATCCTACTCGGGTTCGGGTCGCTAAGGGGGATCTAGGTTCGAAATGCCCAGAACTTCTTTGAATGATGTAACTGGGATAAGTACGAGACCAACGTTATGGTCTGGCGGGCCTCTAATGCTCATATGAACGAGGGCAGGGCAAGGCTAGATATGAGAGACGTCCGATCCAAGGGGGGACCGAACAAGAGGGAAAAGGGATTTGGAGAGGATTGATGTCGGACCCAAAGGGAAGAGGAACTCTCAACTCTAACTCAAACTTTGGATTAAACTGGACGTGAATAATAAGGTTAAAAAAGTGCGTTTAAATAGAAGAACAAGAAAACAAAAGCAAACTCTAATGGCCTAATGTGTAATAACTATGGTTTTAAGGATATTTTTGAATTTTTCTCGGATATCCTTTTAACCTCTTTGTTCGTTTTTACGCTTAATCCAATATTTTTATTGGAATTTAAGTCCTAGAATTTTTTTGGTGATATCCTAAAATCATAAAGAAATGATTTTATGGATCGGTGGGAATTCTAGGATTTTTCGGTGGAAAAAGAATATTTATTGGATAAGCCGTCTTTTTAATTATGTACCCGAAAGGATTTAAAATACGAAACGAAAGCCTTAAAAATTGAAGGTAGCGTGATAAAATCATGGAAAATTGATTTTATTGGTCTACATAATTTACGGGACGTTTTTTGTTTAGTAAGTTTTTCCATCCGAGGTATATAATTTTACCGCTTTAACGCGAGTCCCGTTCCGAGACGGGTTTTGAATTTTATAGGCATATCTTCTCTTACCTTAATATAGAAGGAATCAAGAGATAAGAATTCTTCTCCTTAGGCATATCTTCTCGGCCTGTTCAAATTTATCATGTTGGTTTTAAAACCAAAGGAAGGGCCGAAGAGAATTCGGTCTTCACCACCGGCCACATCTTCTTCCACCTCCATCACCACTCCACCACCTCACCTTCTTCTTCTTCCTTCCGTGGGGCTGCTGCTGCTGAAAGCTAGGACCACGAGAGACACCAAGACGGAACGTTGGCTCGGGAGGAATGAAGACATCACCGCCGGTCATCTTTTCGCTTCGCCAAGCGACGTCACCTGCGATCGGTAGCTTTTCCGACCACCAATCACCATGGGAGCCGCTGTCGGGCAACGCCCAGCCACCACGGGATCGGGGATCGAGCCATGATCGAGTCAAACGAGCCATGGGCTCGAGTGAAGGTATATACGATCGAAATTAATTAGCGGGTTGATTGCGGAGCCACCTTAAGGGCCTTTCAGTTCCGCTTTGCTAATTAAATTTGTGATTTTGATAATCTTGACGTTGATACGGTTCCACAGGTTCGAACCGCTCGAGAAACGGACGTCCGGATCTTCCATTATAGCGAATACAAGTTTTGGTTACCGATTGGCAGGTAAAGGACTTCGGTTAATTACTCGGGATTCGTTGTTAATCCGTTTGATCCGAAATTTGGTAACCTTTAAGAACTGTTGCTAATGAACAATTTTTATTTGGAAAATTATTTCAAAAGTGAAGCGGATAATTAGTTATAATTCCGCCAAGATTGCTCCTTGAAGCATGATAACTAAGAATTTATTACATAGCGATATTCGGAAATTAAATTGTTTACCGATTAGGAAGTTGTAGGAGTTGAGAATACAACTAAGAAGTGTTTTTGTGAGCTCGTTGCTGAGAAATCCTTTTGTTATATTTGTCAGAAGGATGATAAAGAGTATTGTTGAATTTCTAAGGACGTCGAGCACGCCTTATAAGGCAAGTGGACGATTCTCTCTTGCGTTATTGTTATTAAATGAGGAATTGGCTCCCATTTAATATTTGTGTTGGGAACAACTTGTGTGCTTAATAAAATATGATAGGTTGTTATATTTGTTAGAAATAATGACCATGTTGTTTATTCAGTTTCGCGTTAGAACTGGATTTAGGTCTGTTATGTGTGACCTTGTATGTTGTCTCATGCTGAGACATTATTGTGAAGTAAGTTAGTTTTTCAGGGGTAGGAGCCGAGTCTATGATGACCTCTTTATAACACAGTCTATGTTGGGAGGTTTAGCTCGTTACTATCATATCCCAACATTCGGGTCATGACTCATACCTCACTCAACGCTGGAAGAGGTGTTTATGCACTCTAGCTAAGTGCAAATTGGTACTAGGTGTTCGTCAATGATCATGGATTTCATCCCTCTCATCTTGACGTCTCCATGTACAGGTGGATTCTCTGCGGTTTTAGCCGCTTAAAAGTTACCAACATGTTTGTGAAAAGTTATGAAAGTAATAAAGATAAGTGCGTTAGGCACATTAATGTACCCGAATGGTTAGTCTATTCGATAACCATTCTTGCTTCCGGTTATGAATGATTCTTAATAAAACTTTGATTAAGTTAATCTGAATAGTCGATGGAGGCCTTTCAAAATATTATGTGATTAATATGAGTTCTCAACAATTGTTTATGCTTCTTAAAAAAACTACAAGCGGTGGTGTTCTCTCTCTTGATTATGCGAGTCTCCTTCTTATTCTCTATAAGACTGCTAACTATTGGATCATAATCCGAGTCTAATCGGATTTGGATGTCAATATGTTTAGTTACAACCATAAGAACCAAGTTAGATTCTCTGCTTGCTAGTCTATCATTAGACTAACCCGTCCATCTTCCTTTCTTTTATATGATCGGCTGGTGTCCACCGTTGGTTTATGACACATCAAGTTCTTCTTGGAAGTTGATTCAAGAGGCGGATTCAGATGTTTGAAGCTCCAGAAGTTGAAGAAAGGTTTCCAATGGCTATACTTGAGTGAAGATCATGATTGAACTACTTCAAAGCGAAGCTGAGTTTCAGAAATAAGAACTCAAGGAAGATTTGATGAAGATTTTGTTTAAATAGAAGGTTGTTCTATTTATTTATTCTTTTAAGTTAAGGTTTATATAAGACCAATTGTATTTATTCCGCTGTAATGTTTCTTTTAGTTTGTTCAGTCAGTTTAAAGCCTTGGGTAGCTTCGATTTAGTCTTAATCGGGGTTACTGGCGGTAATACGTCCAGGGTAGGAAGGGGGTGTTACATAATGGGCCTTATCTTAGCTATTGATTGGGGCGACCTCTTAAGAATTAGAGAACACACCCATAAATAGCAATACTAAAATACAAATGGCGGAAATAAAAATAACATAAATATAGTAATTACATAATAAAGACTAAATCCTATGCTAAGGGGCGCTAAGGCCTATGTTAGACAAGAAGATGAACCAAACCCTAAAACACTCTTTGTTGATTAATAAACTGAAATTAAGAACAATCTCAAAAGGGACAAACTCCCAATTGAGCCAATCTCAAGGAGATAATCTCCAAGAGCCCAAAGGCAAAAGCCTTGATCCTTTCTCGACTTTTCTGGATACCTCTCCCCATATCTAGACTCTACTATATAAACAAAACCCACACTGCAGCACGCAGGTTGTACAACTGATTATTTAGCAAAAGACCATAATACCCCTTCTAACTAACTTGTGCTTATGCTGGCACAATTTACCCATTTGGCAGCTTTCTTGCATATTCCTTGATATGTCCCATATGCAAAAACGTTGCCTAGCAATGCCACCCTCCTTTAAACAACCTTGTCCTCAAGGTTGTATATATGTGAAAACTGAATTGGAAGGGTGGATTGTGCAATGAGATAGGCCTCGAGTTGTAACCTTTTGGAGCAGTACCATTGCTTGAAGTCTAGCTGTGCAAGGACCCCACACCTGCACCTTCCCAGCATGCTATTCTCTTGGTAATTCTGCTGATAAGCAATTCCTTCTAAATCCTCCTCCTCCCCATCAGCATTTACAGTCCTCTCAAATTCCAACTCCACTTCTTGATTGTTCTTGTGAGGGTTTGCCTTCAATGAATTTGGAGTTGTAACATCGGACATTCTTGGTTCACCTTCATTTGCTAACTCTGCTAACTCAGGAGGGCGAGGAGAATCAATGAACAACTTCAGAGTTCGATTTCCGGCATGATTATCTCCCTCTGACTGCCTATAAACCAGCATCCTGTAATCCGGATCGGATGGCAGCTGCGGTGGAGGTTCTGGTGGAGGCGGTAGAACAAAACCCCCATCCACACCACAATTCACGGTGAATTGAATTGCCTTGACCGACCCCTTCAATTCAGCCTTGCCCTCAAGGCAGAGCGTGAAATCTGATTTGAGAGCTGAGGTCGCAAGAATTTGGTGAAACTGAATGTCTCCTGGATCCTTGCCTGCAGCGTCTTTCCTACTGCCCCACTGAAGGAGAGTACAAGCAGTAGAGTTGGTGCTGATTGGGGCGAAAGGAATAGCTACCAAACAGTGTGGTGGAGGCTCCGGAGTAAAGCTACGATCCTCTATATGATTGACTCCTGTAATTATAAGAGCCTTTGCCGACACCTTAAAACTGGCCTTGTCCTCAAGGCTGTGCGTGGAATAAAGATCAGACGCCAAGGAGGAGAATTGATGAATTTGAAAGTCATCGGGGTCGTCGCCGGCTGCGTCCTCCTTGTCGTTGATACGGAGAAGGAGAGAATGCAAAGTGGCAGGGAAAGTAGAGATCATGGAGATGACTTTTAAGCTTGAGAGCATCGGAGGAAGATCAGGGGGTTGTAGTGGCGGCCTGGCCATTGGTGGCGTCGGGTTTTGAACCGCCGTCGCTCGCTGCTCAGTTCTGCCCGACGGGTTGAAGAGCAATGTTCTTGAGGTTGAAGACTAATCGGATTTTCAGTTGCTAACCTCTGGGATGCTTTACCACTTTTATGTCCAATCCAAGGAGGTGGGCCCAATCTTCCCGCTGGCTGCCCAGTTTGCATATCTATTGATCTTAAGCTTGTTAAGCGGGTATGTGCAAAAGTTGACCCATTTTGAGTTTGCTCCCAATCAAGGCCAGTATAAGAATTATATAGGAAATTGGGCCAAGGAAATGGGCCACGTAGCTCAAGTGATGACCCAAATTTCAGATTTATGCCTTTCACTCCTTGGTTCAGATACATTGTGGGCCCATATTCTTCTATGGTATAGTCAAACCAAGGCGGTGGGCCTAATTGTGTTGGACCTGACCCAATTTCGGATCCAGACTTACCCGTTTCCATCACCAAGAAGAAAACGGGTTCCTCTCCCTTCAGCCCTACTACCTAAACTACCTTTTCTGATTTTACTCCACGCGTCGCCCTGAGCACAGTCTTCTCGAACACTCTTTTTAGATCTTTTCTACACAAATGTCGGTCCATATCGCCGTCAACATCGAGTCTCCCTTTGCTCTGAACGGCCGCCAACCTGTCCTCTTTGGTTTCAAGCGTTGGAGATTCTTTCTCGGAGTTGGGGTCACCTCCTTCCTCTTGATCTCGCCGAATGTCCGCCATTGCTGCCTCAATTGAACCTCGATCTAGTTGCTGGCTACCGATGATCTCTCCCCTCGTTCCTCTAGACCAAGGTGGTGGCCCAACCGGGTCGAGATTCAGCCCAAATTCTCCACCAAGTATTGGTTTCACTCGCTGAGCCCTAGCACAACCCACACCCTGAATTTGATCGTCCACGTCGATCCTGATTTTACTCTTCTTGACCTCGAGTTCTTCTTCCACCTTAGCGCCGAATTCGAGATCTGAAATTTTACCAATTTTGGACTCGTCTCTGTCCCTTATCGGGAGTTCTTCACCATCAACTTTCTCTTCCTCTTCAATCACTTTGAAATCCTCCATCAACGAAGAAGTCCAACTCTCCACTTGATCTTGGTAGGTAGCAATTTCCCTACTTCTTTCTTCTCTTTTATCAATCTCTTCTTCTTCTTCAAATTCTTCCATAGTCACCTCCAAACATGACCCTAACATCCCCACTTGGATTGTTATTTGATCCCAGACAGATTTTGATCTGTTTTTCCCTTGTAAATTCCATGACGAAAATGACTCTCTTACCTCTTCAACCCAGTTACGGATGAAAACCATAGCTTCTTCATGACTCTTTTCTATCTCCTCCATCTCAGACTCTCTCCATTCTTCCATGTTCATCCTCTAATCTAACCCCAAGGATAATCCCTCTCAACAAGAGCACCAATTTGTTAGACAAGAAGATGAACCAAACCCTAAAACACTCTTTGTTGATTAATAAACTGAAATTAAGAACAATCTCAAAAGGGACAAACTCCCAATTGAGCCAATCTCAAGGAGATAATCTCCAAGAGTCCAAAGGCAAAAGCCTTGATCCTTTCTCGACTTTTCTGGATACCTCTCCCCATATCTAGACTCTACTATATAAACAAAACCCACACTGCAGCACGCAGGTTGTACAACTGATTATTTAGCAAAAGACCCTAATACCCCTTCTAACTAACTTGTGCTTATGCTGGCACAATTTACCCATTTGGCAGCTTTCTTGCATATTCCTTGATATGTCCCATATGCAAAAACGTTGCCTAACAGCCTAGGACGTCCCGGGTTTGGGTCTGAACTGGGATCGGGTCGCATCATTCTCCCCCACTTGGCTTCGAAGCATCCTCTCATCGACATGGTGTGGAAAAGGGAAGAAGATGTCGTCCTAAGCAGTGGCATGACTTGGTCTTCTGTCACGACATGGGTCGTGGTCATGGAAAGCATTAGTGTCGTTACCGGCTTCGACGACATGGATCGAACCAAGGCATCAGACTGAGTCGTAGAGGTAGCCAAGGCAACGGGTTAAGGCGTAACCTCGACCTCAAGTACGTGGCTTGGGATTGCAAGCGTGGGTGTCTAGCACGAGATGACGCTCTCGCTCGGTGTGGCGGCCGGTGGCAGCTGTGGTGCTGAGATGGACTCGAGCTTCGACACGGGCACCATGGGGGCGCATGCCAAGAGCTCGGAGACTTGTCTCTCTAATGCGACAAGCGTTGCCTCGGTTAGCAAGCGCTCCAACTCGGAAATCCTCAAATCATTGGGATCCGATGGGTCGAGGCGCTTGGCTTCGGGCGATGGCGCACGAGGGTGGGGGGCATGCATGGGCCCGGACCACTTAAGGGAACCCAGTTCCGACACTTAGCTACGGTGTCACTCATCCCTCCGTTGCGCAAGAGCGGACATGGATCATGATCCTGAAAGTCGTACTTTAAGTGTGGAGGCATACGACTTAGTAGGTTATATAGAGGTGTCGGGTTAGTCCCGCACCCCTCACTAATTCATTCAAATCGATCTCTAAACGAGATCGTAAACAATCAAGGTCACAAACAAGACTAGCATAATAGTCCTATCAAATATTAAATAACGGAATAACGATAACAGTGGGGTCATTATTTCTAACAATCGATATTCCTAGGTTCGTTTATTATTAGCAAACAAGTTGTTCCCAACATCGTAAAATTTTACGAAACGAATTTATTTAGGCTACAAGGAGAAATTCCACTTGCCTTAGCTTGTAAGATTTTGTATTAACAATCGAGCGGAAAGCGATGTTCTCGTAACGGAATGGAGGTTCGACCTAATGACACGAGATATACAGATAACTTTATTAAGAATTCTCAAATTCTTCTAAAGTTTTAAATATCTCTTTTATTCTTCTTAAGACATGAATTTACTAAATTATTATATTAATAATTTAGTTGAATGTGAATAAAATAATAATATTTCTTATTATTATTTTAAGTATTGTAATATCCTTTTATTCCTTAAAAATCCTTATTTTACTATTATTCACCATCATTCTTGAAAACCAAGTTATAACTTTATTTATTTTATTAAAATCTTCCTTGGATGAATTAAGTAAGCAAAAAAAACCTAATTAGGTGGATATTAAGGAGTGGTTAACATTAGGTAAAAAGCAAAACCCCCATCACTCACCCCCACCACACTCCCACCGAGTTGACTCGTTTGTTGACCGGGTTGACTCGCCCGTTGACCGGGTTGACTCGGTCGTTGACCGACCGTTGACCGGCGTTGACCGATCGTTGACCGACATTGACCATCATCACTTTCATAATCGTTATCACCGTCATCACAATTTTTTTCGCCATCATCACATTTTTTTATGACAAAAAGTGTAATAAAAGGTAAAAAGGGTTATCAAAATGTCTTAATGACACTTTTTTATGACAAAAAGTATCATCAAAGGCATTCAACCACATAAAAACAAACGTCGTCATCATCACAATTTATTTCACCGTCATCACAATTTTTTGATGACAAAAAGTGTAATAAAAGGCAAAACGTGTCATCAAAATGTCTTGATGACAACTTTTTGATAACAAAAAATATAATCAAAGGCATTCAACCATATAAAAACAATCGTCATCACACGGTTCGAATCGTCATCAACTGTCATCACTTCTCGTTGTTACTTGATGACGGTTTGATTCTCATCAACTATCATCTCTACTTGATGATGGTTCGATTAATTTTACAAGTGTCATCAAACTGTCATCAGTATTTGATGACGGTTTGATCGTCATGAATTATTTGATGACGTTTCGATTGTCATCAATTATAATCACTACTTGATGACGGTTCGATTAATTTGTCATCAATTATCATCACTACTTGATGATGGTTCGATTAATTTGTCATCAAAAGGGTCTTGATGACAATGGTCTTGAAGACAAACAACCGTCATCAAGTGTCATCACTCAAAGTTTGTTCGTTTCTATCATCACCACAAAAAATAGTTGTCATCAAATCTCATCACCACATAAAAATAGTTGTCATCACCGCATAAAAAACAATTATCATCACAAATAAAAAAAACAAAGTTGTCATCAAATATTTATCATCACATTTAATATTTTAGTGTCATCAAATATCATCACGTTTAATTTTTTAGTGTCATTACATATAACTTTTAGTATCATTATTCAAAGTGTCATCAAATATGTGTCATCACGTACGATTTTTTCATAAACTGTCATCACTACTTGATGACGGTTTGATTGTCATCAACTATCATCTCTACTTGATGACGGTTCGATTGTCATCAATTGTCATCGCTATGTGATGACGGTTTGATTGTCATCAACTCTTTATGACATTAAATTGTCATCAAGCTTTGATGACAATGATGTCATCAAGCTTTGATGACAATGATGTCATCAAGGCTAAAGTGTCATCAAAGGCTTTAAAAAATAGTTGTCATTAAATCTCATCAACACATAAAAATAGTTGTCATCACCACATAAAAAATCAAGTTTTCATAAAAAATTATCACTTGTTTATCATCAATAAAAATAAGTACAATCAAAGATCATTAATAACCAACATTATTGTGCATTAAGCACCTTGATCTACCATTTGAACTAATTTGAAGGGTGAATTTTTTTTTACCTTGGATATAAGCATAATTGGAGATTTTCAGTACAAAAATTTAATATATGTAAATATTTCCGATTTCATTGATGGTCATGTAGGGTACATTCAGTGTATATAGGTTTTACACCAACCACACCGACCGGTCTAATTTAACCTTTCTACTAATTGAATCTATGATATTACTAATTACCTTTTTGAAAATACATAGAAGGTATCAAATTGTTGATTTTGCTGGTTTTCTATAACCAATTTACACACTACATTGATAGGGTTAAACAGATCATGATCCAAAATCAACAACGAGAATTAACAACAAATCAATCCAATTTCTCTCACCTACCAATTGTGTGATTTTGTTCTTCAAATCACTGTCATCATCATTCAAGTCATAAGGCTCTAAAGATGAGTGACTATCATCCTCATCATGAGTGAGTGAGTGACTGGTCATTGTAAGGTCCTTTGATGATGACACTTTGTATAGAACATCTGTGTAGACCAATGCAAGTAACCTGGTTCAATCATGTAATTGTGATAAAATTTAGCTGAAGGTATGGAGTTATTCTAATCAAAATGACACTTCGAAACAATGACTCGAATATGTTCTATACCATTTGAAATGCGGAAGCAAACCAATCAACTTTGCAACCAACAAAACAAAGAATTTGGCCATATAACCATGTAGCTTCAGAAGACATCGGACATGGAAATTTTATCCATGAAGCATAATTCACCTCAAGAAAGCCAAATTGATATCAGAATTTGAAGCAACTATGAGCAATTTGACCAGATTTATTCAATTAACATTCACCTCCGAACAACAAACCCTAGAAAGAAAGTTGAAAAGAAAATCACATACCACAAATCCTTCTTTTCTTCTCTTAGAAGCCAAATCGAAATCAAATTAAAACTCTCCATAGACTTCACTAGGAACATCGACGGCCAGAGAGAGCAAGCCGACGTACGAATTGCCACCGAAGTCGAGGATCAGAGTCCGATATATCATCTCCTACGTGTCTGGAACCTTCCAATCACGAGCCCGGAGGAATTTAAACAAAATTTCGTTCATAGATCCATGGCCTTTGCTTGGAAGTAGCGGAATCCCCCAGATCTTAATCTCCGTCGGATCCTCGTCGGAGGCTAATAGTAGGTTCGACCGGATTGCTTCCTCCAACAGGCGAGGCATGTTAGCATGGAAGAGAACGATGGAGGTGAGACCGGATCCGTCATTGACGAGCGTAAAGAATTAGGTCAGGAGAGATCTATCTCGTCATCGAGAGAGAGGGAGAAGGAAATAGGAAAAAAATAAAAAAGGTTGTTATATACTTAACAAAAACCAAAAAAATTTCAGCGTAGATACAAACGCCTAAATAGGTCAACTCAAAATATTTTTGGTCTAAATTTGTTCATCTTCCTTTATAGCTTAACTTGTTATTCTATTAATATAAATAAGTAAGGAATATCTTTATAAAAACATATGATATAGATTCCAACATTATAAAGAATAATGTTATTATAAAGCCTTCTTATGATTGTGAAAAGTCTAAAATGTCCTTATTATACAATATCTCTTACTCTTAGCATTATTATAATATTATCTTTTTATCAAACAATATCTTTTTATAACATGGTCTTATTATAATATCTTCTCACTATAACCTCATTTAAAAGACATGAAATATTAAATAGAGATAAAAATATTAATAGGTGTCCTTTTCTAGTACTTTCTATACATACTAATTTCTAGTTAAATTTATATAACATGCTTTCCATAAATATGATATAAGGATAAAATAATCTTATTATCTTAAAGAATACCCCCTATGATATAATATGGAATCAAGTCTTATAATATTATCTTATAACCAAGAGTATATAATTTATTTAATTATAACTTAGATCATAATATTATCTTCTCTATCTTTTTATGTAAGATATCTTTTAACAAACTAGCACACTTAATATCTTATTACATTAATTATATATATAAAGCATTATTATCATATCTATAATTTTTATTAAATAAATCTTATGTCTAGAACATTATGATATCTTTAAATCCACTATACTTAGAGATATATCATATTATAATATCCTTTTTCATTTCTTTTACATTCTTCTTGTGAGATATTCTCTAATAATCAATAAGCTACATACTTTAAAACAATAGAATTTATATAAAATACTCTCTACATAAGTTCTTATTCTTATTTAAAAAATCCATGTCTTGAGATCTATTTTATTATTAAATTATCATGTAAGGTAAAAGCTTTATCTAGTGAGCTTGGATCATATAAAAAGAGGGCTTATTGTGAAAAATGAGGAGCATTGATAGCCGTCCGATTGACTCAATCTAACAGATGAGCTTTTATTCTCATTTCATTAAATAAGGGCAATTTGGTCTTTTTTCCCCATCTAATCTTCTTCTTCCCCCATTCAATCATGTAGACGGACACCAGGGCTTGTTTTTCTCGCAAATGGTGGCGACATCATTCGATCGATTTCGGCAAGGCGGTGGGTTGATTGTTCGAATTCATGCTCCTCTACCTACAACTTCCGAGTGTGATGACATTCATGAGCGTTATAAGATAATAGAAAATTGAAGCTTTCTCGATTTTAGGATTCCTGATTATGGTTATTTCTTTTCACAATCTGAAATTGAAGCTTTATCGATTCGATAAGGACGAAGGGAATCAATGGAAGGAGAGGGATGTTGGTTCAGTCAAGCTTTTGAAGCAGAAGGATACTGGCAAGGATCACCTTGTCATGCGCCAGTCAAAAACTCTAAAGATCTGCGCGAATCTTTTAAGTCAGTTTATGATTTCTCTCCTTCTAATGGATTTAGTGATGTGTATTTGTATGAAATTAATTTTCGTCTTATGATATCTTTCTTGTTGTCACAAAGTTCACAAGCTCTTAGGGTTTGTGACTTTCTTTTATGGTTTCTTTTGGATATGGCATGGTTGGAATTCCTGTATTTGGTACTGATGTGTTTGAGTGGAGGATTCAAATGAATTTAGTTGTCTTTTGATGCAATTGCTAAGAATATGATGTAATATAGTTTAACTGAATCAAAAAAGCGTTATTAATGTCTGTTCCTTTTCCATTTATGCTTTTTTTATTGGCTGAAATTGGTATTTATTTGGATGGATTTTCATAGTACTCTGTTGTTTAGGTTGCTGAATTGTGCTTTAGCTCATGTTGAAGTCAAGTCTGAGTGACTAGATTGCCTTGTTTAGTGATTAGGTTGCATTTTCTAGTTGAGTGTTGGTGGCTAGTGCATACATAGTTTGAATTGGATTATGCTTGAGATGTGATGCATAGTTTACATCTTTTTGTTGGTTGATTACTTTGATAAGCACATTTTGAACATACAATGCAAGTAAGAATTACGAGGTTAGTGATCATTGTTTCAAGTACATTTGTGTAATATCGTGTTGCCACTTTTAAACTTATGGCCTAGTATAAATGGAAAAGAGAGAATGATGATGTGTTCCTTGTATTGTTTTAGACTTAGGGCTCGTTTGGTATTTGTTGTGGAAAGGAAATGGTTAAGTGGATGAATCTAGTCTATTTTTAGTTTATGGTTAATGATCAAAATAGTAACCATTACCCTTCCTTCCCTACTTTTTATGTCAAATTTGACATAATTTTTCCCACCCCTCTAACATGAGATAACCATATCCCCTATTCTCCTCTAACCATTACCCCCATCTCCTCATTTTTCTTCCAAAAAAGAGAGCATGACTACCATTTTATATGTGAATTTGTTTCCTTTCCCTTTCCTTTCGTATTGTTATACCAAACGGGGGGTTAGTGTTGATGTTATTTGCTTGTGGAATGAGCTCCATTTGGTGAAGTTAATCATCACAACCTCTCCATGTACTACAATATTTAGCCTATTAGCTCAAATGGGAGAGCGTTGTGCTTGTGCACAAAGATGTAGGTTCGACCCCTACATAGGCTAACTTAAAATGCACTTTACTAATCACCGAGTCACTCAATTCGGGATGAACTTTAACTTATTTGTAATGCACGTTTACTAATTTGGATTGCACTTTTAGAAACAAGGAATGCACTTTTACTATAGAATGCAATTTTACTACTTTGAAATCCCCTTTTTCTATCTTTTAGGAATGCACTTTTTCTACTATGTAACACACTTTTACTACTTCAAAATGCACTTTAGAGTTAAATTTTATTAGTTTATAATGCATACTCTTACCTATCTAGAATGCACTTTAGTTACTTTATAATGCACTTTTTATAATTTATAATGCACTTTAACCACAATAGAATGCACTTTTGAATTTAATTTCACTACTCTGAAATGTACTTATTCTATCAATTTATAATGCACTTTCTGCAACTCTAGAATGCACTTTTGCTACCCTTATAATGCTCTTTTGCTCATTTAGAATCCAAAGACACATAGCAACTATTCATGACATTCTTCCACATGATTGCATAATATGTCATTTAGTAATGCAATTTTGCTAATCTAGAATGCACTCACACAACTTTAGAATGCACTTTAGAATTTCATTTTTATATGTGTTTCTTAAATTTATTCTTGTAACTTTCATAGTCTACTTACTTGTGTGTGCTTCATCTTGAAAGTGATACCAACAGAGTCTAACTTCTATTTTATAAATTAACATGCAGAGATTCGAGTTTAAGTTGAGAAGTTAGTGGTTCCTATTAATGGTTATTCATTTTTTGTTCAAAGATTTTCCCTTTCCACCATGAAAATGGACTATTAGTGTTGAATTGCGGTAGTCCTATTTTTACTAATGCTTCTCCAGTTGTAGTACAAGCCTCTTTATGTATCATTTTAAGTATGAATATGGTGGAGGTAGATCATATATCAATCATATATTAGCAGATTTTATAATGCTCTCTAACTAAGTTGGAATACACTTTTATTGATTTAGAATACACTTTTACTAAACATATAAACACTTTATTTAACATGCACTTTTACTATTTTAACTAATTGATTTAATTAAAGTAATAAAAAATAATTTTAATAATATGAGATAAATGATTTGGACCTTTCTCTACCGATTTGTACATAAAGTACAACAGAGGAAGCCAGGGGAGGAGCAGACCGAGGCGGCGACACCAGGGAGGGACAGCGGCGGCTCGGGCGGCGCGCGGCTGGGCTCCGGCGAACAAGTGGTGGTCGGCGGTGGTCCGAAGGAGAAGAGGTGGTGGCTTAGTGGTGCTTTGGAGGGTGAACAATGGCGTTTTTGGGCCAAAAATTCAGAAATTAGGAGGGATTTGGTGGCTGATTTTTGGAGGATTCAACTAGAACAATTGCTAGAGAGGAAGAGAGAATGGATGTGTGAAATTGGTGTGGAAATCAGCCCTTTATATAGGCAAACTAGTAGAGCTTAGTGATCCATGGCAATTAATTTGCACCAATGGAAAAGTGATGGATTGGTAGAGATTGGCCATGGTTGTGCTTGTTGATGATGATGTAAGATGGGATGTCATTAGGGTGGTCTTGCAAGCAAGAGTGAAGAGGGAGGAGAAGCCATTGCCATGCATTGGAACTACGTCAAATCAATCAGATAAAGTTTGATGTGCTTTGGGGAAGAAGAAGATTAGGATAATGTAAAATTAAAAGGGTGGGTTTAAGTATTGATGAGTTACAATAGTCTAGCGGTTTGTGTGTGTGTGTGTGTGTGTGGGGGGGGGGGGGGGGGAGGGGAGACACAAGAGGTCTCGGGTCCCGGCTCTTGCCTCCTCTGAATTTAATTTGCATTGTACTATTTTTAGCTTGTTGCACTCTTTTATTAATAAAATTCGAAATTAATAAAGCATTATTTTTTTATTTAAATACTTTTATTTCTTCATAATCCTTTATAGTACACTCTTGACTTTATTTATTTAATTTAGTTACATTCACTTTTTAAAGAGAAAAAGGATTATAAATTGTATTATAAATTCTCTTTTTATGGAAAAAAGGATTATAAAATTATATTATAATGGTTTTAAAAACCTTGGAATATTGCGAATATTACACCGTGGCCCATGATATGTCTCGGTCTTATTTTTTTATATATATATATATACTATGAGATCTTTTATAATAATAAGATGTCAACAAAGACGGAAATAAATAACAGAAATTAAAAGCGAGATCTTTTATATTCAAGATCTTTACAAAATGGGAAAATCTAATCAAATCAAATAAAAGATCTTCTATCCAAATTTGTGCAACCAATTGAGGAAAGGATCTCGGATCCGGCGTGGTTGGTGGGCAAAACGCGCGACCTGATCGTATTTTGGTCTTTTGGACGGGCAAACGAAGTCCGATTGGGGAAAATATTATATGTACGGACTCATATCGAGAAGATCTACAAAAAATTGCAGAAAAATATTTATTTTTTGGTCGAAATCTGGGTAGAAGTCGATGCTATTTTTTTTAAAGATGGAGAAGAGACACCTCCGAGAAAGGACAGTTCGAGTCGTCTGCGCTCTGGTACCAAGTGATGTGACCCTACTCGAGTTCGGGTCGCTTGAGGCCGATATAGGCTCGAAATGCCCAAATCGTCTCTGAATGATTGTAACCGAGATAAGTACGAGACCAACGTTATGGTCTGGCATGCCTCTAATGCTCATATGAACGAGGGAGGGGCGAGGCTAGGTATTTGAAGTGTCCAATCAAAGGGAGGACCGAACAAGTGGAAAAGGAGATTAGGAGAGAATTGATGTCTGACCCAAAGAGAGGAGGAACTATCGACTCTAACTCAAACTTTGGATTGAACTGGACGTGAATAATTTGGTTACAAGAGTGCGTTTAAATAGAAGAATAAGAAAGCAAAAGCGAACCCAAATGGACTAATGGGCCTTATCTTAGCTATTGGTGCGACCTCTTAAGCATAAGAGAACAGATATGGCTCATAAATAACAAAACTTAAATAGAAATGACGGAAATAGAAATAACACACACACACACATATATATAGTAAATACACAATAAAGGCTAAGTTCTGTGCCAAGGGGTCACCATGGCATGGGACATCCCGGGTTTGGATTTGAACCGAGACCGGGTCAGGGACCGGGTCGCATCACTTCCTTAACCTCCGTCTTGCCTTGATCTTCTATCCTTGAATAAAACTTATCAAAACTTCTAGCTTTTGTCTTCAACCTTATTGCAAAACTCCTCTAATGTCTGATATTTTTGCAAAGGGCGAGAAATACCATGCAAAAGTGCGGAAACAACGGAATTAGTCTAAGGAGACTAAGCAAGTGAGAATGGATAATTCTCAAGGGTAAGGGTTGGTAATATCAACAATTATCAACAACGTAATAGAGGAGCTTATTTTGAGTGTAACAACATTTATGTGGAGCTTTTAAGAACATAAATTTGTTTATCTTGAAGAGAGATAAACTATTTTACGAGAAGAAGGATACTACGAAATTGTAGTTACTTTTAGAATATGAATATTGTTGGGAACTTTTATTTCACATCAAGTTTTGAAAAGCATTTGTCAACTTTATCGGACCTCAACCAACCTCATTAGATTCGGAGCTCCATATGGGGTGGTGGTCGTGAAGGCGCTTAAGTATCAGGCCCACCTTGACAATCCCGAATAAGCATTCAAATTGGAAAGGTGATCATTCAAAAGTCAGGAGCAAGAATGGACTTTCCAAGTTGTACTCGATCCATCCCGGTTCAATTATTATTGTGCACTAGACACTTATCTTTATTAAGTCATAAACCGTTGTATTCAATTGACACTTTTTAGGTGTCGGGGCTATGAAAGAGCCTGCTCCACGAATGGGAACGAAGTTCCAACATCTAGCTAAAGTGCAACATCCCTCCTCCAACTAGGAGCAGATACGAAATCATGATCCAAATATCGAGGGAAAAGATGGTAGTTAGTCGTACCCCTCGATAGATTATAAAGAGATGTTAGGGCAATCTGCATCCCTAGTCTTATATTAATCCATAACAAATATCGAAAAGAGATTGAAATAATCGAGGCCACAAACAATCGGACCAAGAGTTCAGTACTAGCGTAGTACGAATAATAATAACAGTATGTCACTATTTCTAAGCAAACAAATAAACCTAAGTTCATTTATTTAGCAAACAAGTAGCTCTCAAGTTTCAACATAGAAAAATATACTTAACGGAATCAAAATAGTAAAAAGGTTACAAGAGAGAATATTCACTTGCCTTGAAAGGCATGATTCGAGTTTTCCAACTACTATTGAGAATATTCACTTGCCTTGAATGGCTTGATTCGGGATTTTAATAACCATGAAAGACATGATTCGAGTTTTCCAACTACTGTTGAGATACAAAAGTGCCTTGAAAGCAAAACTAACACGGTTACAAGTACTATAACTTGCATAAAAGGAGGAAACTATATATTCTTCTAGAACATCTGGTGTGATTGCCTAAATATTATGGTGCATCTCATAGAGTTGTTGCCTTGACTCTGGGATGTCATCATCCCTTTTTCTTTGTTCTGAGTTGTAGATTGCACCGAAACTGATCTAGCAACCTTATTCGAAGCTTGGTGATTTTGAGAAACAAAGTTTGAATGGGATTGACCTTCCTCCTTCTTGTTCTGTCGGCAAAAGGGGCGAACATCTCCCTCCTTCCCATAGTTGAAGCACGTCTTTTGGGGTTTCGTGCAGTTTCGGTTAACGTGCCCTGGGTCACTACATTTGTGGCAAATTATGGATTTCTTTTGGTATTCCGATCCTTTGGGGCACTTCTTCATTATTGAATCAAATTTGCTCTTCTTTGAGCACCCTAGACCTTGTGGAGATGATGGCCTTTTGAACCCACTTTGATTCTAAAAATAAGATTCCCCCCCCCCCCCCACCATTCTTTCTCCGTTTAGACTCATTCAAGGTGGTCTCAATTCTGTAAGCAACATCAACATATTCTTCCAAGGTGACATTCAGGGTGGTCTCAATTCTATAAGCAACAACAACATATTCTTCCAAGGTTGAGAAGTTTCACAAGGGTGATCATGTTCATAGCCTATCGAAATGTTGATTGATGATACCCTTGTGCTTGATAGCTTGCATTTTAGAGCATCTTAGGACATGCATTTAGGACTTTAGTTTAGTATGTTTTCGTGCAATCTTGTGTTTTCTAGTACTTTTAGTTTAGTTTCCGTTATAGATGTCTACACGCGTATCTTTATGCTTTTCAGGCATTTTGGAGAAGTTCAAGCTTCATTCGGACGCGTTTGGAGACATGGCGGAATCAAGGCTTCAGTCTAGGAGGCAACGGGATCGGAAAAGAACAATTCAAGACCCAAAAAGAAGGAACCACACGATTAAGGCCAAGGTCGTGCACCAAGGAGCACGGTCGTGCAGACGATGTTGCAAATCTTTGGATCGTGCGCTCTAGGCTCACGATCGTGCGTCCAAGCTCAGTTGAAGGCTAAGGTCATGCACCTTACACGCATGATCGTGCTCACCCCAAGGCTAGGGTCGTGCACCTCTTGTTTAGGGTCGTGCGCCTCTCAAGATCGTGCGCTTTGGCGTACGATGTGCGCCGATGGTCGTGCGCCCCTTTATGTCGGGATTTGGGTCACCTCTTCCACCCTATCCCTAGTATAAATACCTTATTTTGTCTTCTAAATTGGGAGTTCGAGTTTTTACCTATTTTCTATTACTTGAGAGACAAGTTTGGAGAGATTTATTGGAGATTTGAAGACTTTTGTTGATCTTGAGTTTGAATTTGTTGGATTTTAATCAAGTTTGCTTGTTTCTTCAATCTGGTATGTTTAATCTCATTATTGATTGGATTTATTCTCTCTCTATGTCTAGCTAAACCCTAAATTCTAAGATTGGGTGAACCCAATGATGTGTAGGTAGACAAATCTATTAAATTGTACTATCTATTGTTTGAAGCTTTGTTTGATTCAATCCTAGATGCTTTATGCCTTAATAACTTTGTGAATGGGAACTTGTCAAAGTTTGAGACTGAAAGGTAATAACTTTGATGAGTAGTAAGACATGGAATTGCGACTGAAAAGTACTTTTTCCTATTGGACCCCTAGGATTTGAACCTGAGATTTCATTATTGCGAGAGTGTTTTGTTTTCTCTTGTGGATTAATAGTTGTCATAGAAACCTTAAGGTTGGGTTGAGTTAGCAAGTCGGGAAAGCGGCTGTTAATTCAATTTAATCTTAAATTCTAAGTGCTTAAAGGTCTAGATTTTAATTTGCAAGTCACGAAAGTGGATGTTTAATTCAGTCTAGATACGTCTGTTAACATTCGAAAGAATTTAGTGGTTACATTAGAAAATTGCCTTCAAACAAAGTCAAAATTAAGATTACGCAAATGTGCAATCATCTTTATAAGTCTACCAAAGCATTGTTGTGGGGATCCTTGATCTTAGAAGCCTTTCTCTCATTGATATTCTATTATATTACATATTTGCTTGTCACAATTAGTTCATAGTCATAATCACACTTCAATCTTTTCTTATTTTTACGACTTGGTCTACTGATTTGACTACAATTAATACTATTTAGTCCTAGAGTTCGACACATTGTTATTACAACCAATCCCGTACACTTGCAGGGTAGGATTTGGCCTATCAATGCTTTTGCAGTCCATTGAGGCGGTTCGAATCCAACATGTGCCTTGTGATTACAATTCGGTTGTTGATTTGATTGTCCGACTACGTCATTCATGTAGTGTCAATCAAATCCGGGAATATTCTAGACTTCAAGTCCTCATCCGTAAGGATATACTAGTTTAATTGTAAATTTGACCTAAAGTTTACCTACTCAAAAAAACAACTATATATATATGCCCCGACACCATTGGCAATGAATCAGGGTTCAACATCAATTTTTGCGAGAGCCAGCTAATTTATTAGTCGTTAGGGCATCCCCAACAAATTCTCCATATTATAGGAGAATTTGAATTTGGAGAATATGATACAATTTTTAACCCCAACAGATTCTCTATCACATTCTCCGTAATAGGGAGAGAGGGGGAAATGAGTTTTTTTCCCGAATTTAGGAAATTCTTCAAAAATATTTAGGCAATGCATTAATTATGTGTGCTCTAATGTCAACTTGCAATATGTGACATTATATTTTGTTGGATCGTAATCGGTTAGCAGTGAGTTTGGGAACTGGCAATTAAGCTGTTCCCAAGGCAGCGGAAGTAAATAATCGCAAGTAATAAAAACAGTGAAAGGCACAGTTCCTTTATAGAGGAACCCCACTACAACCAACTTAGTTGTATGGGTAAACCTCTACCTCCGCTTGGAGGATTTTGAATGACTTACTTATATTGATTGCTTTGTTCCTTAGTTACACAGCCGGATTTACACTTCTCTGTTCCTACAAGTTCTTCCTAACTCTAGCAACACTAGTAAATCCTCTCAACTGAGTTCCTAAGCTCACAACAGCAAAACACAAGTAACTCAAACCTTACGCTGACTTCTCAGTTCCCTTGCTCCAGGGAACTTCAGCTTCACCGTCGTCGAGATCACACACTCGCCGGCGGGGACTTCTCTTCCTTTTCTTTCTTTTCTCTGATGTGGGTGTTTGTAAGTTCTGGGAGAAGTACTCAGACCGAGTACTATTCATTTGGCTTTATAGTCCATTTGTCTTGGGCAGTTGCATCTTTCGTTTGTGTCCAAAATGCCCTTTGCTTGATGCCCAAGTTGTACTTTCTTCACATGTGACTTTGGTTTGAACTAGGTCAACTTCTTGAATCAATCGGACCGTTGGATGAAGCGTGACAGTCTGATCCTCAGACTGTTCCCTCTGGCTGTCTGAGATAGAATCCCGCGATCTGCGCTGAACGGTCGTTGTCTTCACATGTGAGTTCCCATTTCATGGGAACTGACTTCTTCAGAGTTCCCTTGATGGAAACTCTTCATCGTTGTAAGCTTGTTTTTTCTTGTTTGTTTCTGGGAGTTCCCACTTCATGGGAACTTTCCTCTTCAGAGTTCCCTTGATGGAAACTCTTCATTGTGGTCAGTAGTGGCTTTGTCATTCATAGGAGTTCTTGGTTGTACCTGTGTTCCTTAGAAATACTTGAACAAACCACATTAGTTCCCTATGGTATTTGTCATTATCAAAACTTAAAGAGAAGTGAATCGTTGATCCGTTGCTTAGAACCAGAGGTCCCAACAACGTCCCAACAATTTCCCCCTTTTTGATGATGACAAACCCATCACAAAAATGCAAGTATTTCAATGAATGATATGCTGATGAGTTCCTAAGTATGATTTTGGGAAGTCACTCTTAGTGAGACATTTAGATTTAGGGAGCCACTTCTGGTGATACACATAGTTCCTATTAGGCTTTTTATGCAATTGTTCCCCCTTAGCTTATGCGTGGTATGTGATAACTTAAACTTTTAACTCATCTCACATTTTTTATCTTTCCCCCTTTTGACATCATCGAAAAATAAGCAAAGCAATATTAGGAAAGAATGGAACACGCAATCAAAATAAGGACCATTTCATTACTTAAGAAAATATGTACAATGGGAACCCCAGTACAATTTGTGGTCATTTTTGGATTAAGGGAACAAGAAGGGAGAGATCATGGGCTCTGAGGGAACAAGGCGTCACAGAGGCGCGTAAGGACTTGTGTAAGCTTTTCTTGTCCTCTGGCCAACACTGCCTGGTCCCTAGCAATCTGATCGAGGGTGTTGGCGATGCGGAGCAACACTGAAGAGTTCCCCTCTGGTGTACCAGACTCTAGGGGAGCCGCCTCCTCTACAGGCTCCGAGTGCCTCATCTTCTGGGCAACTGTAATGTCCAGTTCCCTTCCAAGCTCGATTTCTTCTTTAGAGGCATCGTAGAGACCCTCTTTTTGTAGGAGCTTCTTGATCAGCCCGGAGTAGGGAAGGGAGTGGGACTTGGATGCCATGCACTTTTCCATGTGCCCGAGGATAATTCGGGGAAGATTTATGGGCTTCTTGAGGAGGAAGTGGTAGAGGATGATGGCATCGGGGATGTTGACGACCAGGCGCTTTTCTTGGCGTGGGATCACCACGTTGATGATGAATTGGTGAGCGAGCTTGGCGACCAAGGACAGATGATGCGTCGAGAGGACCTTAGAGGGAACCCGACCCTCAAAAATGGTGTTGTACACCTCGGCGCTGTTGAAGTCGCCCCAGAGCTTGCTGGGCACCTCGCTAAGCCCTTGACCAGGGACCTGGAGTTGAAGGCAGATCGTAGACGTTGTAAAAATGAACTCGTCGCCTTCGTGGGAGAGAGTTCCCTGAGTGCCGTCGTTGGTGATAGTGAAGTTGTTGTAGAATTGACGCACTTGTGAGGGATCTACTCTCACAGTTTCTTGGCAGAGTCTCTCCCAGCCCTGGGCCTTGATCAGTTCCCACAGTTCCTCCAGACCATTTTCAGTTAGCACCTCTTTGGAAACTATGAGGTGAGGGAGAAGCTTTCGGCGCTCAGTGACATGATGCTTGGTGGTCCCTTTCCCCTTCCTGGACTTGCTTTTGGATTTGTTCCCCCTAGAGACCGTGCGAGGTCCTTTCTGCTGAGGGGGTGCAGCCGCTTCGATCATGAGCACGCGGTCCCTTGGTGGTGGGGAACTCGCGGACACCAACATTTGGTGTCCAGGTGTAGGGATGCGTGCTGGCTCCTTTGTAGTTGGAGCTTCTTCTTCTTCTTCGACCTCATCATGGGAGGTCCCTTCTTCCTCGGAGGAGCTCGAGCCGGAGACCTCCGCGTCATCTCCAAGATGACTTGTTGTTGCCGCAGCACCTCCAGCTGGTGCGAGGTCCCTTGTCTCTGTGGGCTCTTGAGGAGCAACCTTTTCTGGGGACTTTGTCCCTTGGGAGACTGTGTGCTCAGAGGGACCCCTGTTGAGTTCTTCCTCGATGGCCTTGAGTTGGGCTTCCTCCTCCAAAGTTCCCATGATGATTGGAGGAGGGCCCTTGGTCATTTTGCCGATGACCACAGAAAGAGGAAGATCGTCGTCGTCTGAGGAGAGGGCGACGGTACTTTTGGATGGTGAGGGAGAGGGGAGTTTGGTGGTGGTGGGAGTCGTGATGGAAGAGGGGAGAGGAGAAGAAGGAATAGGGGTTGTGAGTTGAGTGGAAGGAGGAGGAAGGGATCTGCGGTCCTGTGGAGGAGAGATCCCCGAAGCGGAGATGGGAGTGGTGGAAATGTGTTTTGGTGAGGAAGTAGAAGGCGTTTTGTGAGGTGAAGGTGGAGGTGGAGATCCCGTAATGATGGGAACGAGAGGAAGGGAAGGAGGTTAGGATGTTGGAGTTCCCATCGTGGCGGGAACTGGAGGAGGTGGCGGAGGAGGTCCCTCGATTTGAAGAGGAGGGATGGAGGAGGAAGAGGGAAGTAGACTCTGGGGTTCGGAGTTCCCATCGTCGGAAGGAAAAGGGTAGGGAGGTTTGGGAGCACAAGAACTCTCCTTGGAGCAGTTCAGGTAGTCCTCAAATCGGAAGAAAACCTTCTTTCTGGGCTCCGAGAATTCAGAGGCCTCAGAGTGTTTACGCTTTTTGGATTTGGAGGGGTCGTGGGAGTGTTTGGATTTTTTGGATTTTGAGGGATCTTTTGATGAGTGGCGATGTTTGGATGAGTGGCGATGTTTGGATTTACGGGGTTTTTCATTGATGGAGGGGCGAGCATCTCCAAAGTTGTCAACGATGACAACTCCGGAGGAGGTGTTGGTGGTTGGAGGTGGAAGAGGAAGAGATTCGGAGGAGGAAGAGGTCCAGGAGACGGTTTCGTCGACCTGAGGAGGAGGAGGGGGCAAGAAGGGGCTTACTTGATTGTATAGCCCTTGAATAAGGACATCCTTCATGGTTGGGTCTTGTTCTTGCTCGATTTCGTTCAGTTGAGTGATGAAGAGAGTGCGAGGATTGGCAAGTACCCACTCTTTGATTTGTGCGAATGTGTGTTGAGGGGCCATTTTTGTAAGAATTTGGGAGGCTTTGGAGGTTTCTTGAAAAGAGAGTGAAAAGGGTTTGGGGAAGACGAATGACAGGGATGTAAGATGGAGTAAAGGGCCTAAAAATGGCAAAGAGGGGTTTTAAAGGAGAGAGGAGGTGAAGGGTAGAAAGGGAAGTGGAATAACCTCGATAACCGTTGCCCAATGAACGTGGGGCGCCGTTTCAACTTCTCAAGCACGCTTCTGGACACGCGTCACAATCTCTTGGGAAGTCCTTTTCAAATTTTGAATACTTGGCCTGTAACGCTTCAGAGCTTCTGACACGAAAGTCCGCTTCCCAAGTGACGGTTTTTCTTTGAAGATGAGCCAGTGTTCCCTTTGTAGATGCAGCAGTTCCCATGATCTTTTCAAGGTCAGGGAGAGTGAAGTGGTTGAGGGAACTTCACACTCATCTTTTTGTGGGGCTAGGGAACTCAAAGGGAACCAGACAATTTGCAACTCGATAAAGGAAATGTTTTGGCTCATGAGAAGCATTTGTCTGGTCCCTAGCTTAAGGTGGGTCATATGATCAACCGTCATGGTGGCTTGTAATGAGGGATAAAGGGAACTCTGGTTGATCATTTTGGGCCAAAAGAAATAGAGTTCCTTTGTACACATTTTTCTCTAGACTAGTAATCATGGCATAGTGAAAGCAATGAATCCAAGTTCCTTATCATGCAATTTTAGATAAACTAGTCAGGCATTGAGAGAGAGATAAACAAGGACTTGTTTAGTTTAGAGTTATCATCCCTAGAAGCATTCGAAAACGCTGGTAGGGACGTCTGTCTAAAGCTTTGGTAAGAATATCCGCAATTTGCTCTTCAGTTCTACAGTGTTCCATCGAAATGTTCCCATTCTCAACATTGTCACGTAGAAAGTGATGCCTTATATCAATATGCTTAGTTCTAGAATGATGCACAGGATTTTTGGAAATGTTTATGGCACTAGTGTTATCACAGAGTATGGGAATTGGGCCAAAAGACATACCGTAATCCTGGAGTTGTGACTTAAGCCATAGAACCTGGGAACAGCATGATGCGGCAGCCACATATTCAGCTTCAGCTGTGGAGAGTGCCACTGAGTTTTGCTTTTTAGATCCCCACGAAACTAAGCAAGACCCTAGGAACTGGGCCATTCCTGAAGTGCTCTTTCTGTCAACCAAGTGCCCTGCAAAGTCAGCATCTGTGTATGCAATGAGCTCAAGGGAACTGTTCCTTGGATACCAAAGGCACAAGTTATTGTTCCCTTTGAGATACCTGAAAATTCTCTTCACCTCTTTCAGGTGTGATTCCTTAGGGTTAGCTTGAAAACGAGCACAAAGACATACGGAGAACATGATATCAGGTCTACTAGCTGTTAAGTAGAGAAGGGACCCGATCATACCTCGATAGTTCCTTTGGTCCACACTGATACCTGTTTCATCTGCATTTAGCCTTGAATTTGGTGAGATGGGAGTGTCAATGGGCTTTGAATGTTCCATCCCATACTTCACGAGCATTTCCTTGATGTATTTCTGTTGATGGATCTTTGTTCCCTCCTTTGTTTGGGATATTTGAAGTCCCAAGAAGAACGTGAGTTCCCCAATGAGACTCATCTCAAACTCATTGCTCATGAGGTCCTTGAACTTTTCTACAAGAGTTTCGTTAGTTGCTCCAAACACAATGTCATCAACATATACTTGCACAATCAAAATGTCTTTAGATTCTTTCTTTAAAAACAAAGTCTTGTCTATGGAACCACGAATGTATCCATGGGACAAGAGGAATTGAGCAAACCTGTCATACCAAGCTCGGGGAGCTTGTTTGAGTCCGTAAAGGGCCCTTTCCAGGAAATAGACATGGTTGGGCATTTTCTCATCTTCGAATCCTGGAGGTTGGGCCACATACACTTCTTCCTTAAGATGTCCATTTAGGAAGGCTGTTTTCACATCCATTTGATAAAGTTTGAATCCCTTGTGAGCAGCATAGGCGATGAGGAGTCTGATTGCCTTGATCCTGGCAACTGGTGCGAAGGTCTCATCGTAGTCAATCCCTTCCTCTTGCCTGTATCCTTGTGCTACTAACCTAGCCTTGTTCCTTGCTACAACTCCAGTATCATCGAGCTTGTTCCTAAAAACCCATCGGGTTCCTATGATGTTCTTGTTTTTGGGCCTAGGAACTAGCTTCCAAACTTTGTTTCTCTCGAATTGGTGGAGTTCCTCTTGCATGGCTTGAATCCAATCTGGGTCCTTTAATGCTTCTTTGATATTTTTGGGTTCCACCATTGAAACAAACGCGTTAAAAGCACAAAAATTATTGAGAGAGGAACGAGTCTGCACACCTTTGACAAGAGGAGAGATGATGTTCTCAAGAGGGTGGTCCTTCCTTTGTTGAAAGGTTCTTATATGAGTGAGTTCCCTTGCATGTGTATCATCCTCAGTCGATGTTTCTTTGTCATGGGAACTCTCATCTCCAGCTTCTTCATTTGATGTTTCTTCAGATATTTCTGGCAGGTTTCCTCTTTGTTCCCCTTGAATACTTGATTCTGGCAAGGTATTTTCTTGGGGAACAGCAGAGTTGTTCCCTGAAGAGGGGACCTCGAGTGAGTTGGAGGTGTCTTGTGGTTCTTCTGAGGAAGGAGCCTCGAGGAAGGTTTGATTAGTGAGGGTTGGACCTTCGTCGTTATTCCCTGGTTGCGGGATATGGCTTGCACTTGGATAGTCTTCATCCCTTTTCCTTGGCTCATCCTCGTCATCATCCTCGTCTTCATGTCTGACTAGCTTGAACAGAGTTCCCTTCCCTTGGGTCTCGGTTCCCATCTTTACAGACTTTTCATTGAAGACGACATGAATGCTTTCCTCTATCTTCTTGGTTCTTTTATTGTAGACCCTGTAAGCCTTGCTTTGTGATGAGTATCCCAGGAAGATCCCTTCGTCGCTTCTGGGGTCGAATTTGCCAAGATTGTCTTTGCCGTTGTTGTGAACAAAACATGTGCAACCAAATGTTCTCAAGTGTGAGATGTTTGGTTTTCTCCCTTTGATGAGTTCATAGGAAGTCTTGTTGATCAGGGGCCTTGTCATGGCTCGATTTAGAATGTATGTAGCTGTGGAGATTGCTTCAGTCCAGAAGTACTCAGGAACTCCACTTTCGATCATCATGGTTCTAGCCATGTCCTCTAGAGTTCTGTTCTTTCTCTCGACCACTCCATTTTGCTGAGGAGTGCGAGGAGCTGAAAAGTTATGAGAGATCCCATTTTGCTCACAGAAGTTTAGGAACTCCGAGTTTTGAAACTCAGTTCCGTGATCAGATCTGATTGCTTTCAGTTTCAGCCCCAAGCTTACTTCTGTTCTTTTGATGAAGGGCTCAAATTCTTCAAACGCTTGTGATTTTGCCTTCAAGAAAACAACCCAGGTGAATCTTGAAAAATCATCAATTAAAACATACATGTACCTTTTTCCACCATAGCTAGTTGTTCTCATGGGACCACAGAGATCCATGTGAATCAGCTCCAGGGACCTGGTTGTGCTTACCACCTTTTTGGGTTTAAAGGAGGTTCTGGTCTATTTCCCTCGAACACATGCTTCACACATTTTGACTCCTTCGAGATTAATTCGTGGAAGACCAATGACCAGATCCTGTAGATAAAGCTTCAGGATTTGATTTACACCAGCATGTCCCAATCTTCGATGCCAGAGTTCCGTGTCATCTTGGGAACTCGCAAGGCACAGCTTCATTGGTGGTTCAAAGTTGGTGTCCACCACATACACATTGTTGTATCTTCTTCCTCTCAGAATTACTTTGTTGGTCTTCTTGTTGATGACGAGACATTCATCTGAGTCGAAAGTGACGATGTTGTTCCCTTGATCACACATCTGGGAGACACTCAGCAGATTGTATCCCAGATCCTTTACCAGATTTACGTTGCTGACTTTGATGGATTTGTTGAGCAACACTTCTCCTTTTCCAATAACTTCTCCTTTGTTCTTGTTGCCAAATGAGATGTGGCCTCCTTCGGCATGAGTGTGGAGTGAGATGAGGATATCCTTGTTTCCTGTCATATGGTTCGAGCGTCCACTATCTATGAACCATGTACTGTTCCCTCTCACAGCCACCTACAAGGAAAAGTTAGTGTTTTGAGACCCAAGCAAGATGACTCTTGCCAGGTCCCTTGCAAGGGAAAACATTTTCATTCAAGATATAGTCAGAAATGTTGATGTCTTTGGAATTTTGAGAGTTGGAGTTCCTTTGGTGATGAGCATGACGTTTTTGTCTGTTTGGGAACTCATGGCTTCTAGGGGTTTGGGCTCTCTTCTTGGGACATGCATCCTTGTAGTGCCCATGAGCACCACAGTGCCAACATGTCTTGTAGTATTCTCCCAGGTAGTATTTTGGGTGTGGTCTCTGGATACGGTTCCTATCCATGGTTTCTTTGTTGTACACTCGAGACCCATTTCCCTTAGCAATTTTGACATAGATTCTATGTCCAGAGTTCCCAGTATAGTAGTCTTTCTCACCATTGTTTCCACTCTCTAGGACCCTGATTTTCTCCTCGAGATGAGCATTTTTCTGTTTCTCGCACTGGAGTTCTAAGGCCCTACACTCATGGATCTCATGTTCGCTCAGGGGTGACTTTCTGTTCTTGGAGCACTCACCTTTGTATCCTATGCCATGTCTGGCTGGGACAAACTTAATTTGGGAACTAGAGGCTTCAGAATGTTCGGGAGTCTTACACAGGTGTTGCAGGAGGGTGTTCTCATCTTTCTCTAGAGTTTTGATTTCTCTTTCTAGATCTACGATGTGAGACACATGGGACTTGAGTTTTTCTAGAAGGGATATGCAGTTGGGACAGGGCTCAAGACCAACTAATTGAGAATTTATGTGTTCTTGTTTTTCCAACTTGTTTTGCAGTTTTATGTTATCTTTGACAAGACTTGAAAGAATTTTCAACAACTCAGGTTTTTCATAATTACTCAAGGAATCAAGAACAGTTTCAGTGGTTACCTCACTGGGTTGTTCCCCAGTGGTGTCTCCTATGGCCATGCCACACATGTCTGGGAGTGCCCATGACTCAGGATCTTCATCTTCATCATCGCTCCAGGTAGCAATGTAGGCCTTCTTTCCTTGCTTCCTGCCATCAGTTCCTTGTGGACATTCTTTCGCAAAATGTCCTTTCCTGTTGCATTTGTAGCAAGTCACTTCTGAGAGATCCTTCTCTATGGGTTTTCTTTGGGAACTCTGTCCCTTTCCCCAGTTCCCACTGTTCCGTTGAGACTTTCCTTTGTACAAATTTCGAAGAGCCTTTGTTACAAGAACTAGCTCTTCATCCTCTTCTTCTTCAGAGTCTTCATGTTGTTCTTGGGTTGATTTGAGCATCTTTTCGATCTTGAGTGCGATCCCTCGATGAGCTCGAGTTTGTTCCTTATCATCGATCTTCCTCTTCTCATGTCCTACTAGCTTTCCAAACACTTGATGAAGCATAAGTGTTCGATTTTCTGGGTTTTCCTTGAACATCGTTCTCTCGTTTGCCCATTCTCCAGTCAATCCATTGAAGAGCTGTTGGACCTTCATTTTGTGGGTGATTTCTTCTTTTGTGATCCCCAATCCTTCCATCTTGGTGCAAAGTCCTTCAAACCGGGATTGGTAGCTATCGACGGACTCTCCCATTTCCATTTGGAAGTTGTAGAACTCCCTTTTTGCATTCATCTGAAGATCTTCTCTAAGATCTGAGTTCCCAACGTGCATTTGTTGGATGGCTTCCCACATTTCCTTGGCTGTGTCAAGGTTTGCAACCCTGTCACAATCTTGTACGCACATGGACCTCTTTAGGTACTGTTTGGCTTTGTAGTTTGCCTCCATGCACTTGTACTCATTGGGACCCCACTTTGAGAGATCGTTGACAATAGCTGGGTCGATTTCGAAGTTCCCCCTTTCGATGACGCACCAGGCTTGGTAGTCTTGGCCACGCATCCAATCTTTCATGTCGCGTTGCCAGCTTTCAAATCTTCCTGTTATGAGCCTTGGAGGCTTGCTGGTATTGTTCCCCACCTGAGTAAGTTCCTGAGCCATTTTGGCACCTGCGATGCTAACACAAATCTAGAGCGCTAGCTCTGATACCAATTGTTGGATCGTAATCGGTTAGCAGTGAGTTTGGGAACTGGCAATTAAGCTGTTCCCAAGGCAGCGGAAGTAAATAATCGCAAGTAATAAAAACAGTGAAAGGCACAGTTCCTTTATAGAGGAACCCCACTACAACCAACTTAGTTATATGGGTAAACCTCTACCTCTGCTTGGAGGATTTTGAATGACTTACTTATATTGATTGCTTTGTTCCTTAGTTACACAGCCGGATTTACACTTCTCTGTTCCTACAAGTTCTTCCTAACTCTAGCAACACTAGTAAATCCTCTCAACTGAGTTCCAAGCTCACAACAGCAAAACACAAGTAACTCAAACCTTACGCTGACTTCTCAGTTCCCTTGCTCCAGGGAACTTCAGCTTCACCGTCGTCGAGATCACACACTCGCCGGCAGGGACTTCTCTTCCTTTTCTTTCTTTTCTCTGATGTGGGTGTTTGTAAGTTCTGGGAGAAGTACTCAGACCGAGTACTATTCATTTGGCTTTATAGTCCATTTGTCTTGGGCAGTCGCATCTTTCGTTTGTGTCCAAAATGCCCTTTGCTTGATGCCCAAGTTGTACTTTCTTCACATGTGACTTTGGTTTGAACTAGGTCAACTTCTTGAATCAATCGGACCGTTGGATGAAGCGTGACAGTCTGATCCTCAGACTGTTCCCTCTGGCTGTCTGAGACAGAATCCCGCGATCTGCGCTGAACGGTCGTTGTCTTCACATGTGAGTTCCCATTTCATGGGAACTGACTTCTTCAGAGTTCCCTTGATGGAAACTCTTCATCGTTGTAAGCTTGTTTTTTCTTGTTTGTTTCTGGGAGTTCCCACTTCATGGGAACTTTCCTCTTCAGAGTTCCCTTGATGGAAACTCTTCATTGTGGCCAGTAGTGGCTTTGTCATTCATAGGAGTTCTTGGCTGTACCTGTGTTCCTTAGAAATACTTGAACAAACCACATTAGTTCCCTATGGTATTTGTCATTATCAAAACTTAAAGAGAAGTGAATCGTTGATCCGTTGCTTAGAACCAGAGGTCCCAACAACGTCCCAACATATTTTATAATACTTTTTGGAGAATATTCATGTATAATAAATAAAATTCTTTAAAACAAGAAAGTTGTTGAAATTGGAGCAAAACTTTCCAGATTTTTTTAACGAGGGACCCACCTTTTGGTGGTAAACCACGGGTCCGTAAACTAGCCGGCAAAGCGCACGAATCAGGTAAATCGGCTTGCACCGACCAGCTCGACCTAGTGGTAAAAATAATGGTGAGACTTGGTTTTTTTCACCCAAGTTTAGGGGCGGGGGCAAGGATCGAACCTGGAACCTCCCAACATCCCCCATGCCTCTTACCACTAGGCCATTCCATGTGGGGCAAACATTCCAAATCTACTCTCAACTAAATGAATTGGAAAATGTAAAGTGTACTACATGCAATAATTAGATTGGAAGTTGTAAAAGAGGAGAGTTTATAAATAAGGGTATTTTGGTAAGAATAATATTTATCTTAATATATGTGTGTATTGCTCAAAAGTCAATTGGACTTAGACGGAAGGAGTACATTAAAAAGTTGTGTACAAAGTGCATTTATATATAATTTATGTACATATAATCTTAGATTTTTTTTTTGTTTACTTTTCATTTGAAGTCAAAACAACTTTTCTAGGACAATGGTTAGCGTTATTAGAATTTAGTGAGAGGTTTATTATTCAAGTCTCATGGAGGGCAATTTGAAAAAAAAATATTGCTCAATCAAAGTATTATTATTCTTCTCGTTGTTGTCGTCGTTTTTAATTCGTTAAAATAATTTAATTTTTTCATTGGTTCATACTTTAAGTCACCTAATTTCTGTCATACGTCATTCCAACATTAATGCATCTTATTTTTTAATTTATCACATGTCATTGGTAAGAAATAAGAGGTTGTCACATTAAGCCACATTATCTTCATCACATGTCACTCCTTAAACCCCTCATTAAACATATTAAATCTCCCATTAATTATAAAATGGTTAATTATTTTAATGGAATAAAAATTATGTTCAAATCTTTCAATTGATTTTGTTAAACGTTAATTATATACATACATAGGACATAATAGTTTATTTCGGGTATTCAATTTGTTACCATTATTATGCATTAAATTAATATAAAAAAATAAATATTTTAAATATAAAATTTAAGTAAAATATTAACAAAATTCGCGCATGGCGCGGGTACTACGCTGGTTAATTAACTAATATTGTTAGAGATCCAATTCAATTGATCCCTCAAGAACCCTAACCAGTAAACCAAACAAGAATATGGACGTGACGAAGGAGAAGAGCAAGGGGCCAAAGGCGGGCCGAGGAGAAGGATACTAATTTTCAACAAAACAACCTTTCTCGAACGGTTTCCGACCCAACATCGTCAATCCAGATCCGTCGACTTTCTCGAACAGTCTTCGACCTGATTCCTTTCTTTAATTCCTAGAATCCACTCTTTTTGAATTGCGAAAAGATTTTGGGTCCAAGAAACGACCCGTGTTCATTAACTTCATGCTTGGAAACTAAACGGAATTTTTGATCCCCAAATTTGGGTAGTATGGGAAGAAACAATATTCAATTTGAATAGAATGAAAAATAATTAGTAATTAATTTCATAGAGGGGTTGTTGAAATTTTTAGCCCACAATTAACTTCATGGAGGAATGTAGAGATTTTAAGCCCTAATTTTAATGGAGTAGGCCATGAGATTCTTCACCCAAATTGAAATCTGTTTCAATCTTCTTTTGTAGAACTAGCAGGAGTGGTGGGTGTGAGGATGAGAACGGTAGGCGAACGCACGCCGAGCTCATCCTTTCATGTCTTCTGAAACGTTGTACGCTGGAGATAGATGAGGAAGAAGAAGATGAGTAGTATATTAATGGTTTTTTTTAATTTTGTTTCCTTTTTTATTTGAGGAGGTGTAATTTCAAAAGATAAAAATTGAGTTGTAAATTACATGTCAACTTTCCGAGTGCCACATCATCAGTTTCACCGGAAAACTTATGTGAAAATGGTCTCGTATCATATTGGGTTAATATCGTAATAGTTTGTATTATTGTTGGTGGTTTTTAAAGTTCGTATTATTATTGGTTCAAAGTGAATACTTGGTATCATTATAAGTTATTTTTCCTAAATATAGTATTCAATCGATCTTCTCCAAAATATTTCTAAAATAAAATTGATTTCTTTTGATACTCCTAATATACTATATTTTAATCAATTTGAATCAAAGAGGGTACTAACTGAAAAACCAAAAATCACAAGAAAACACCAATAGTAATATCTAAAAATTAAGTGGTACCAAATTGAATTTATCATTCTTGAAATATATAAAAACACAAGTGTACTCCGAATGCATAATAAAAAATATATGTATAAGATAAAAAAAATGCATGAATTGACTTAATCTAAGATACATCTACAACCCTAAAATATGTATAAAATAAATACTATGCATGAAAATAACCTAATCTAAGATACAACTCATTTATAAACGGTTTGCTTGTTGAAAATATTGTCACTTTTCAGTTTGGATTAACATTTAACAGTTTGGAATATTACTGAGATGGGAACTTCCTTTAATCTTCACAAACGGTTTGCTTGTTGAAAATATTGTCACTTTTCATTAAGACTTCTGATTTTTAATTATTATGACCAGTGCCATGAAATGCCTAGAATGCAGGTTAATTAGCACACAACTGCTCATGATATATAATTATTCTGCAATATGTTCATTTGCTTTCTAATATGGAAGTTTAGCAAAATACATATTAGTCACTGTGAGAATTAAGCTCGTCTTCTAGGTTAATTTTTCTGAATTAGTGATACGTGTGCAAATCAGCAGAGCTAGCCGACTACTAGGCCGGTTCGCCAGCGTCGGGCCCCGATCAGATTTCGGGATCAATATTAATTATTTTATTGTTTTATTTTATGATTGTTTTGAATTATTGTAATTTTTTAAACTAGCGTTTTTACTCTCTGTTCAGGTTTTCTTTTCGGTTCTTTCCCGAATCGCCTTTATTGAACCGGTATATAAACCCTTGTAAGCTAAAGTTGAGATTTATCCAAGAAATAAACTCTTATGCCCTAATCCTCTGTCTCTCCCTCTCCTCTTTCGTCTCTCTCGACCTCGGGCCTCACGCCCTTTCACTTCCCGATTTCTTGGTTTGTAATTCCTTGATACGCTAGAATCCTTAGTGTATCAATTAGCCACATTGATCACTTTTATTTAGTAAACCTGGGGCACTCAGCAAACTAGATAGAGTCAATATATGCTTGACTGTGTTTCTAAAGTGCCAGTCTAATTGTTTTTGTTTGCTTATTTATATTAGAAAGTAGTGTTGTAAGCTCCATCGTCGCCATCCTCCATCCAACGAATGTAATCTTAAGCGGCAATCTAAGTTTGATTGGGTTTCTTAAGCGGAAATCTAGTTACTGTTGTTTGCATACTATGAGCGAGTGTAATCTTTATGGATCAAACGTGAATACTTGGAAATTGCACGTTCACAAGCATTTGTGTCTCTCTCTAGAAATGCTTTAAATTAATACTTCATCAACCTTAACATGCATTATCATCTAATTCATATCTTCCTCCCCTAAAAAAAAGACAACACACGAAGTAGGGATGAATCGATTAATTAAGCTCTTGTGTGTGTATTTATAAAGAGATGATGGATGGTCAAGTAGCTATGAGTTTGAGGGGAAGTAGTTAGCTGAGAAATTCAAGTGCAAAAATGAATCAAAGAAATTTGTGAGGATTTTGTAAGGGTGCCCTCCTTATAAAAGTACTAACTACTAACAAAGAAGTAAATGGGTGTATCTTCTTGTGCATCTAAATCATTATAGGGAACAAATTAGAAGACCAAAGCTTAGCAAAAGGGCTTAATCTATATATATATAATTAAGATTCTTAAGAAATAAAGTCAACCACATTGTACCACGGGTTTGTCCTTGTTATCATATTCCGGTATGCCACTTGATCATTGGTCTCTTGCCATGATTATAGAGGTGTATCTAATAAATCGTTTTCCAGCTCTTACTCTCAAACATTTTACTCCGTACTTAAAATTAACAAGCAATCAATCAACCTTACTATCAAAAGCTCAAAAGTTTTGGACGTCAATGTTTTTCATGGCTAAGGCATTACAATTTGCACAAGTTAGAGCCAAAATCAAAAGTTTCTCTCTTTATTGTACAGAATTACATTTTTCGAAAAATGTATTTCTGTAAAAAAAAATAATAGTAATACATCTCCTAATCCTGTTATTGATGAATGGGCCTCCATTTCAATTTCAATCCCAAATCCCATCCAATCACGCCCCCACACAATCTTTTTCTCCATCGCAAAATTTATTAAATACTCAAAACCATATAATCTACCCCACACAAACTCATCCTTCCTTGACTTGGGCCCGCCCTTCCCAACCGATTCCTAAAATTTACCCACAAAGCTCCTCTAGTTGCCAAAGATTTTCACTAAAGACCTGGATGGAACTATATTGTGAGATGTTTAGCCTAGTAGTAGTCAAGCCTATAACAACAAGATTTGTTAAAAGATAAAAGAAAATTTATTATCTATAAAATATATCATATATTTCATAAATAATTTATTATATTACAAAATATCAACCTATAGATAAAAAAAATTATATACTTGAAGCACAAGATTTGTTAAAAGATAAAAGAAAATTTATTATCTATAAAATTAATATAAAAAATATTAGTATATAGATCAAATTTTGTTAAAAGATATGCATAACATTAATATAAAAAAAAGCATCAACATATAGATAGATCATGTTATTATAATATAAAAAATTAGATGTATAGAAAGAATAATACAAACTAGTTTTACCCGTCGTACCATGTACGACTACGATTCGATATTTTATAGAAATTATAAATAAGATATTAATAAACAAATAAAAATATAATACAAACTTCAATATAAGTAATTTATTGTTCATATAATGTATATAATTTTTAATCAAATATTATATTCTTCATATTTTATTACTTTTCATGTACGTAAATTTAGTGTTTATCAAATATTTCAATATATCTATTAAATACTTTATTATCTATTTTTATTAATTTTAAAAATTATAAATATTTATCATTAGTTTTTTATAAAAGAAAATCACTGTTATATAAATTCATCAAAGATATATGCTAAAGTATTTACATTTATTTTAAGGTATTTTACATATTTTATCTTTAATTTTAAATACTTGTATAAGGAAGCTTTCAAAGAATATTAGTATACTAAATAGATATTTGTTTGATGTTTGAGATAAATTTAAATACTTAAAAAGAATTTAATAGAAAGAAGTTATAATATTAAAAATAAAAAATTAATTTTTTAAATATGAGGTGGGGGTAAAATCATTCAGGTGGCTCGAAAAGGTACATCTTTAATATATAGTTATAGATATTACCTATTTTAATTATTTTTAAACATTATAAGTATTTGTCATTAATTTATTTATTACAAAAGAAAAGTATATATATAAATAAATTCGTGAAAAGACATCATGCTAAAAGATAAAAGATATTTATACTTATTTAAAGATATTTTAAATTTATTATCTTTAATTTTAAATAATTGTATAAGGAAGTTTTCAAAAGATATTAGTATACTAAATAAATATTTATTTTATGTTAAAGATAGATTTAAATAGTTAAAGAAAATTTTAAAAGGAAAAAGTTAAAATATTATGAATAAAAACTATTTTTATAAATATGAGGTGGAGCCAAAATCGTTCTGGTGGCTCGAAAAGGAACAACTTTAATATATAGCTATAGATTATTATTAAAAAATTTGACATTATTTTATTCAAGTAATACTCCGTGGTATAATTTTATCTAAAAAATTTCATCTAAATTCAGAAAAGATAAAATTGAGGTGGTTTTTTATCTCAAAATTTAACTGAATTCAAGTAGGAGTAATACGCCAGTGTGACGCATAGACACCCCAATTTGATGACGTGGCAGTCTCTTATTGGATGAAACACCAAGCAATTTTTGAACAAACTAGTATAAATTGACGTCCCCGATCAACCGGCTACTCCGATTCATCTAATTATCTACTTCCCACACAACTCAACATGGGTTCTAAAATCGTATCTATGGCGTTTCTTGTACTCTTCGCTCTAGGTAAAATTGCATTAATATTTTTTTTTTACTTCAATTAACTCTTATTGTACGTACGCTCGATCGTTTATCAATTGTTCGGTTTTGTATGAACATGAATTAAGCAGCAGGGCTGGGGGTTCACATGGGAGTAACGTCAGCGGCAGCAAAAGAAGTTGGTCAAGACGATCAAGAAAGGATCAAAGACACCATCATCGGGATCGATTTGGGGACGACGTACTCGTGCGTCGGCGTGTATAGAAACGGCAACGTGGAGATCATCGCCAACGACCAAGGCAACCGTATCACGCCTTCCTGGGTCGCCTTCACCGACACCGAGCGCCTCATCGGGGAAGCTGCCCGGAATCAGGCCGCCTCCAACCCTCAACGCACCGTTTTCGACACCAAGCGCCTCATGGGCTTATTGTATGAAACTATTTTTATACATACATGCTTACACTACGTACCTCCCAAGGTTAGTTTGGCTTAATAAAAATTAAAACTTGCAGGTTCGGCGATCGGTCGGTTCAGAAGGACATGAAGATGTTCCCGTACAAGGTGGTGGACGTAGGAGGGAAGCCGTACGTGGAAGTCAAGGTGAAGGACGGAGAGGTGAAGCGGTTCAGTACGGAGGAGATTGGCGCCATGGTTCTCACCAAGATGAAGGAGACCGCCGAGGCTTACTTGGGCAAGAAGGTTAAATATGCCGTTATCACCGTACCAGGTACGTTTTTTATATACTATATATATGTTTGCACCTTGGCACATCTATAGTACTTACTTATATACAATTAAGTGTAAGTAATATTGTTGTTTGTGTTTTGTGCGTAGCTTATTTCAATGATGCACAAAGGCAAGCGACCAAGGACGCAGGAACCATAGCCGGGCTAAATGTGGTCCGCATAGTCAACGAGCCAACGGCCGCAGCCTTAGCCTACGGGCTCGACAATGGCGACACCGAGAGGAACATCCTCGTATACGACTTGGGCGGCGGGACCTTCGACGTCAGCATCCTCGCCATCGGCGGCGGGGTCACCGAGGTCCTCTCCACGAGCGGAGACACCCACTTGGGAGGCGAGGATTTCGACCACCGAGTGATGGACTACATGATCAGGCTCTTCAAGAAGAAGCACGGCAAGGACATGAGCAAAGACGCAAAGGCGCTCGGCAAGTTGAAGAAGGAGTGCGAGAGAGCAAAGCGGGCATTGAGTAGCCAGCATCAAGTGAGGATTGAGATTGAGTCTTTGTTTGATGGTGTTGACTTCTCCGAGACCTCGATGAGTTGAACGGGGACTTGTTTAAGAAGACGATGGGTCCGGTTAGGAACGCTTTGGAGGATGCTAGGTTGAAGAAAACGGATATCGACGAGATTGTGCTTGTTGGCGGGAGTACGAGGATTCCCAAAGTTCAGGAGATGTTGAAGGAGTTTTTTTGGCGGGAAAGAGCCGAGTAAGGGAGTCAATCCGGATGAGGCGGTCGCTTATGGGGCTGCCGTACTAGGTGGAGTTATCCGTGGGGAAGAAGGTAATATAGTTTGATCTTAATTTTTTGGCTTGATCAATTAATCCTATTTGATCGATTTACTAATTAAGTTTCTCTTTGAATTGTAAAACTCAAAGAGGTGTTGCTTGATGTGAATCCATTGAGCCTTGGAATTGAAACCGTGGGAGGAGTAATGACTCCCTTAATCACTAGAAATAGTGTCATTCCATCAAGGAAAACGAAGGTGTTTACAACATACCAAGACCAACAAACAAGTGTTGAAATCAAGGTATACGAAGGCGAAAGAACCTTGACAAAGGACAATAATGAGTTGGGTAGCTTTACCCTCTCCGGCATCGCACCGGCTCCAAGGTATGTCAAGACTTCTAAAACTTTGGTCATTAAAAATGATTATAAAGGTACTATAGTTTTTTAACATGTTTCTTGTGTATGTTTATAAATTAGGGGAGTGCCTCAAATTGAGGTGACATTTGAGATAGATGTGAATGGTATACTCCAAGTGACGGCTGAGGATAAGGCGGCTAAGAACAAGCAATCCATCACCATCACCAACGAGAATAACCGACTCTCAGAGGAGGAGAGGCAGAGGATGGTGGAAGAGGCTGAGTTGTACGCTGAGGAGGACAAGAAAGTGAGGGAAAACGTGGAGGCCAAGAATCAGCTCGAGTCGTATATCTACAACATGAGGAACACAATCGAAGATAACGACAAGCTAGGCGGGAAGATTGAGGAGGAAATCGAGAGGGCTTTGAAGGAAGCTAGGGAGTGGTTGGATGATAATGAGACGGCTGAGAAGGACGAGCTCATGGAGAAGATGAAGGAACTCGAAGCGGTTTGTAATCCGGTGATTAAGAAGGCTTATGAGAATGGTGCATCGGCTTCTAATGACGAGGAGGAGGATCAAGATGAAGATCATGACGAACTATAGAATAGATTTTGGGCCTTGTGTTTTTTTTTTTTTTATAATGTATTAGGTAGATTACACAAGCTCTATCAATCACTTTTTTCTATAAAGCAAACACTAGTTGGTTTTTCTATAAAGCAAACACTATTTGGTAACCCGAAATATGAGATTGAATCAAATAAAAATGGGATTATCATGAAAACTAAGAACAAATTTGGACCATCCAATTGAAACACTAGAAATGAATCTAGGTCATTTGATTGAAACCTTAGGAAAGCAAATTATACCAAAATCAATGAACATAGAACGTTAAAGGGTGACGAAATAGAAACAAAATCAAGCTAAAAATGGAAGGAACAAGTGGCAATGGCTAAGGAGGAGTACCAATCGAAATCTCGAATGAAGCTTTGGCATTCTAGGGGATGGAGATGGCGTACCTCATGTGTTAAAAAATATCAAAGGAGGCGCGCCTCTTTATGGCCGTAGATTTCTTAGATCCAACGTACTAGATTTGCTCACATTTTATATTATAAAATTATTTTGCATCTGATCTCAATTCTCATTATATTAAAATAAATATGTTTATATTTAATTCGAATCGTAATCGTACATGACAGTGACAGTACGGGTATAGCTAGTAAAGATTAAAAATTACACACGGGACACTAGTAAGTTTGGAGATGAGATATAGAAGTTGACCCGAGTAATGAACTCCAACCAGCTTGAATATTCAATAACACCACCAAACACAAGCTAGCTAAGGTAATAAAGAAAATATTCACAATTTTCAGGCCCGCCCTCTCCTTGCATTGGCTCAAAGTATGGTAATAAAGAAAATTACACACGGCTCGTTCTCCACAAGTTGAGTTGCCACCAAAGATTCAGAGAATAAAAGCTGTTGCACTATCTTAGCTAAATTGTTATACGTAGATAAGAGTCTATCTCATCCTAGGGTTAATCTTGTATAAGTACTCATTTACGCACATTTGCATCATCCTATTTCTTCTTTATATCTATTTCCCTGCAAAGAATGTCTAGGAGAGGTAAACCTAAAAAGCTCAATTCGGTTCTTTCTAGCGATGCTTGTTATAGTGCAATATGGAAATTCCTTAATGTTGGCCGTGAATCGAAAAAAATCGATATCAACAAAGCCCACTACTTCTTCAATCAGATGCGTTGTATGAGCCCTCCACCCCCAATTTCATGGTTCGGTAGACTTTTCAGCGCCCTAGTTAAGTCCCAGCATTTCCCTGTCCCCATATCCTTGTACAAGAGGCTGCATGTTTCTGGTGTATAAAGATATGAACTCTAGGGGAGATCGAAACTGCAATGAGCTTGTATAAAGATATGAACTCTAGGGGGGGTTTGCCAATGATGTGACTATAAATATCTTGCTAAAAGGCCTTTTTGTTGCGAGGAAAGTTGGAGATGCTATGAGTTTATTCACAAGCATGAAAAAGATGGACTTAAATGGTGCTTGCAGTCCAAACCAAGTTACTTATGCCACTATGATTGATGGATTATGTAAAGAAGGGAATACAGATAAGGCTGAAGAGCTTTTCCTGGAAATGCAAGATAGTGGTATATGTCCTAATGCCTATGTTTACTCCAGTCTGATTGATGGACTGTGTAAACAAGGGCATGTAGGCAAGGCTCATAAGCTCTTCTTGAAGATGTTAGCTAGTGGTGTTTCTCCTAATGAGGTTGTATATGGCTCTTTGATTGATGGACTTTGTAAGGAAGGAGACATGCACAAGGCTGAAGATCTTTTTGTACAAATGCAAAGCAGTGGAATTTCCCCCACTGCTATTAGCTATACTATTTTAATTGATGGGTTTTACCGCTCTGGAAATATAGAGAAGGGACACACATTATTAGAGAAGATGACTAGAGATGGTACTTCGCCGAATGCTGTGACATTCAAAATTATTAATAACCATCTTGGGAAGAAAGGAAATATGGAGCAAGTTGCACGTAATGTGATTTCTTTGATGGAAAGCTGTGGCTATGAGTGTGATGTGGGATCTTATAATGTATTGATACGTGGATATTGTAAAGCTGGGAGGATGGAGGATGCACACAAGTTGTTTGTTGAAATGGAAGTAAAGGGTTGCTCCCCTGATGTCGTGACATACAGTACATTAATACGTGGCTTTGCTCATGAGAAGGAAAGTGCAAGAGTGAAGGAGCTGATTCAGAAAATGCACGACGTAAGGGTTTCTTCTAACTCAAACACAACATCGGCTCTATTGGAATGCATCAACAGGAACGACGAAACCCAATGAATGACACAGTCTGAATCATTAGGTGAGTTGACTTCTTGATCGGCTTTCTTAATTCTTTGTTCCCCTATCATATTGAATTGAATGAGTATCTTGCCACTACTTGTTTTCAGGTTGAATTCTTTCCATAAAGAATCAATATACCTAAAGAATAGAGATGCATCAACTGGAGAGATTAAGCGGTGATTACTAAGATGGGCCCTTTCTTTCATCCTTATAAACAGTTTGCTTGTTGAAGATGTTGTCACTTTTTATTGAGGGTTTTGCCTTTTCAATTTGTGCTATGATTAGTTTCATGAAATGAGCTCTTGACTAATTTTTTCGCAGCTTCTTAATTATTAGGAAATCAACTCGGCAAACAAAGATAAATATTGTCTTGTGGTGTTCTTGTTCTGGATTGACTGATTCTCTATGCTCTATGTTCTGGATTTACAATCCTAAGTTTTCCTGGAGAAGAAAAGAAAACAAGTGTTCTAATAACCTCCACACAAATACAAATTAAGTTTGGTAGGATAAGAGCACCTAAACTCATAACCTGTCTAAACAAAGCTCTAAGAATTTCTATGCTTACACCAGGAAATCTGCCTTAGTTTCACAAACTTAAATGCATGTTCAGTATTTATCAAACCATCTGGGTTCGTTCCTTGGAAGATTTAGTGGCTGAGGTACTCTAGTCAGAAGGATAGGAAGTTGGATTTTTTTTAATTCTCATTTTTTCCACAAATCATCTCATTTTTTCCACAACTCCTCTTACATAAGATCGAAATACCAAAAATACATTCACACCCAAAAAGCGTTTTAAGTCATACTTTACATTTAAGTTTTAGATTACTTACCTTACCTGCATTTCTTGATACCTTTCAAATAGTGAAACCCAGAAATAAGATCATTTTTAATCACCTCAGATAGTCCAACCAACCACAGAAAGCACAACGCCTTGATATTCAATCATATTACTATCTTCATATTCAAGTTTGTAATCATAAATTGGTTTGTTTTAAGTTGCGTTCTTAAGAGCTTTGTAGGCTTATGCTGCTGTGCAGGATCAAGATCGTCTCCAACAATCCTTCATAACGAGTTTCTTGTTTTTCTTCCCTGCAACAAGAAAGCAGCATTTCAAAGTTTTGAAAATTGTAAATATTTGCATGACAATACAAATATGTGGTTTATTGGTTAGAATTTGACTGGTTAGTGTGAGCTGGTTCATAGCAATACAATCCAACCAAATATCGCGATGTTTAACAGGTTTTGAAGTGTTGGCATAATAGGCTTTGCATTATTCATTGTACAATGAAATCACAACTAAATTAGAGTTTGTTGTTCAAAGAGTGTCAAACAACTTTTTTGAATATGTTATCTTATCAGTTTATTATATTTATAGCCTTATAGGGTCAATAGTCTGTTCACAGTAAGACTAAATTTGATAATGAAATGTTAATATCGTACGTCCTAAACATATCTGAAGTATTACAAGAGTGGTGGATGATTCTTTGACAGCCACACTCTGAAATTCCTCAATCGGTTTGTGCAATTGAACAAGGGAACAATTGCTTGTATGGCTAATACTATTTTTTGATTTCGTTGACCAGTTTGTGGTCCCAAAAGTCACAATTGAGGAGAGTAGTGCACAAACTTGTGATCCACTGTCCCATCTTTAGTCTTCACCTAACCTGAAACAGAACTCCCTTTTTTGCTTTCAAGAACAAAATCAAAACCTCTTCTCATCTCAATTCTCATACACAACCCGTACCACTGCTACCGCCTCCGATAGGCTACATTTCAATTTCCTTTGGTAATGCAAAAAAAGCTAACTTTCACTTCACTATTACTAAAATTGTCCACACATTTATATCGGAATTCATATATGCTAAAATTGTCTTCGACGTTTCACAGCTTTGCAGTGCTCTGGGTCAATTTACTACTCGTCAGAGCGAGGTAATAATGGTAGACATAGGAGTGCACTTGTTTCTAAAGATGGTAGATATAGGAGTGCACTTGACAAATTCCTGGATATTGATTGCAAATCGGGCAAAATCGACATAAACAAAGCCCATCGCTTCTTCAAAGAGATGCTTGTTATGACACCTCCACTTCCAGTTTCATGCTTCACTATACACTCTTGGGTGGTCTAGTCAAGTGTCAGTGTGAGCACCTCTCTGTCACCATATCTTTCTACAAGAGGCTGCATGTTTCTTGTATTCTTGGATTAAGATCGTATCTCTTCATCTTGAATATTTTGCTCAACTGCTCTTCTAGCATGAATTTAGGGAGTATTGGGTTTTCTGCTTTGGGCCACATTTTGAAGAATGATATGAACTCTAGGAGGTTTTTTGCTGACAATGTAAGTATGTGACTATAACTAACTACCTTGTTGAAGGGCCTTTTTCATGTGAAAAGGGTTGGAGATGCGCTTTGTTAATTATTCGATGTCCTATCTGTTGGTGATTTGTGTCAAGTCATCAAATCCCTAGTAGAGCATGTTGAGGTTTAGAGTCATATTGGGAATGTCGACATGGTGTGTTGACATATATGACTTTCCATGATCAATTGTTATCATAAGATCCAAGAGAGAAATCGCACACCACATCCGAGACGAGGAACCTCGTGTGCACCGTTGCATGGCAAAGGCGCGCCTTGGCGTAGGCGTCGCTCGGTGCAACGGCGCGGTGCAAGCGCGGGGCTCGGTTTGGACCTCGATGTTGAGGTTCAAGGCTCGGCATTGTGTGGGGCGCGCCTATGAGTGAACTTGAGGTTCATCTCAAGGCTGCAAGGGCGCGCCTAGGTGGTGCGATGGCACGGTGGGGCTAGGGACGCGGTTGCGAGGCTGCGGTGGAGCTCTCGGCGCGCCTATGGCACGTGTCCGAGGCTTCGAGCATGAATTGTGAGGCTAAGGTATGGTTTTGAGCTTATACATTGAGTCTTATAACTTTGTGCATGTTCTAATATGAATTAGGAAGCTTCTCTAAGCTTGGTAGATGCTTTGAGCAAGAACCAAAGCTTGAGTTAAGCTTGGCACATAGTTAAATATGCTAGAAAGAAGTTTGCAAGCTTCATACTAGCTTAGAGAGAACTCTAGGAGCTTCGACAAGCTCAAGACTCATTGTACATGCCTTATAAGAAGCTCATGTAGCTTGGAATCAGCTCATGGAAGTTCAACGTAGCTCACACTAGCTCAAGTTAGCTCAACTAGCTAGAAATTCAGCTCAACCTAGCTCACACTAGCTCACGCCAGCTTAACTCACTATAAGCTAGCTCATGGAGCTAAGGGGTAGTGACACTCCTAGGTGACCTAGCTTGACACCTAGCTATGCTAGCTAGGTGGTGGGGCTGGTGGGCCGGCCCAAGGGGCGCGCCTGGTGGGCTGGTGGGCCGCGCATGCACGCGCATGGCATGGGTTGTTGCCTTGCCATTGGGCCGTGTGCATGGCTGTTTTGGATTGGATTTTTGGGCTTCATCTTGGGCCTTTATAGGCTGGATTTAAAGATGATTTGGAGTCCAAGGGGGATGCATTTGGACGCCCCATTTGATGACAAGGAGAGAGGAAAGGGAAGTTGTAACCAACTCCCTTATTTCACTCTCGGCCGCACATGTGTACACCGGTTGTAACCGCCTCTTTGGTCGGTTATGGGGCATCTTCTCACGCCTATTTAAGGGGCAAAATGTCTGCATTTTGGGACATGAAACACGTGAGGAAAAACCAGAATTGGTCCCAAAGAAATCGGTAGAGAAAATCGAACAAGAATCTAGGGCTTCTTGTCGAATTTGAGTGAAAACACAAGAGTGTACTCAAGTGCGTGTGTGGTGGCATGGATTGAAGTTCAACTTCAAGGAAGGAACCTCAAGATGGATGGGAAGGGCAGTACGTTCAAGTGAAGGACGAACCCCAAACGTCAATGGAAGACGACTTCGTTCAAGTCAAGAGCAAAGAGGAAAAGATGGACTCGAACAAGGTACGCTTGTCTTCAATGGTTGTGTCTTGCCAACACTCCATTGGTTCATTTATTACGTTTTATCTCACAACGGTATTGCACAACCCTTGGCATGGAATAGGGGCAATATACGTTGAAGGAAAGCGGGATCTCATCCCGTGACTCGTAGTGTTATATCCAAGTTGAATTACTTAACAGGTATAAGGAGTCGATGGTGATTGCCTTCGTGGCCTACACCCACGAGACTACCCTTCAATGGGTCTACTCGTCATGCTTTGATTATCCAATGGATCTACAAGGCTCGACTTTCCTTCAACAAGATAAAGCAAACATATTAAAACGATTGCATGCAAACCCTATTTGGTTAGTAGACAACTACGGAAACCAACACTATCTTTGCTTCTCCCCATTTCTTATGAAGATTGTGTGGAAGTGAATGAGTTTCTTTTAATGGCTTGTTTTCAGGTTCAACTCTGTCCATGGGAGGGATTAAAACAGTTGGGATTACTGTTATGGGCCCTTCTTTTCATCTTCACAAAGAGTTTGCTTGTTGAAAATATTGTCACTTTTCATTAAGACTTCTGGTTTTTATAGTATCATGAAATGCTCTTTATCCATTTTAAAGCAGATTACAACAACAACAAAAACAACAAAAACAACAACAACCCGGTGTGGACTTGCCTTGGACAGGGTCTGGGAGGCCAGGAATGTACCTAGAATGCAGGTTTATTAGCAGACAACTGCTCATGATATATAATTCTGCAATATGTTCATTTTCTTTCTAGTATGAAGTTCAGCGAAATACAAGTCATGTTGGGAAATAAGATCATCTTCTAGGTTAATTGTTCTGAATTAGCCACATTGATCACTTTTATTTGGTAAACCTTTTGTTATTTGCATATTATTAACGAGTGTAATCTTTATGAATCAAAAGTGAAGACTTGGAAATTGCACATTCACATCATGCACAAATCACAACCATTTCTAGGGGTTGGCAACAAGGACGAATACGTCTCGACCATGGGCTATGATACGCATAAGGTCCCACCTAACGAACCGAGTACTAGACCGGTTCGTCAGCGTCGGGCCCCAAACAGATTTCGGGATCAATATTAGTTATTTTATTATTTTATTTTTAGGAATATTTTTAATTAATGTAATTTTTTAAACAGGAGTTCTACTCCCTTCTCAGGTTTTCTTTCCGGTTCTTTCCTGAGTCGCTTTTATTGAACCGGTAGGGCATAGCTTATATAAACCCTTGTAAGCTAAGTTGAGAATTTATCCAAGAAATAAACTCTTCTGCCCTAATTCTCTGTCTTCTCATCTTCCCTTTCGTCACCCTCAACCCCCGGGTTAATTGCCCATTCACTTCTCGGTTTCTTGGTTCACAATTCTTGGTACGCTAGGGTTCCTAGCATATCAGGCTACTTATTGTATCTAGAGAAGACAACGGTTTGAGGTGTTAAGGTTGATAGTATTGCATTGGCGGATGCTTCATTTGCGGTGTTAAGGTTGATAGCATTGCTTGGTGAACTTGGCTTTTATTCCAAAGAGATACCAGTACTCTATTGTGATAATATGGGGGCAACTAGCATCAACACAAATCTTGTTTTCCACTCTTGTATGAAGCATATCGCTCTGGCATATCATTTTATACGAGAACAAGTTTAAAAGAATAAGCTTCGGGTCACACATGTTCCGACAGATGATTAACTCACTGATATTTTGACCAAGTTGTTGCTCAAACCGTGTTTTGATCAACTGCTCTTCAAGTTAGGACTTCCTCACATATTGTGATGTAGGTGTTTTGTACTCTTGCTTCGTAGTTCCCACCGAAGATCTTGAATCTGTTGGTACTCAGGGAACAGTGCGATGTTGAAGCCGTAGAGTTCCTCTTCGTGGATGTAGTTGAAGACGACTCTTCTGTAGATCAATCATATGCAACACTTGATATAGGTTTGAATCACGTAGAAACGCTTTCCGAAATCAATATTTCGCCCCCTACATAGCCTTGGGGAATCCACGAAATTTGAAGTGAGATAAGACAAACCAACCGATCTCTATCAAGGCTATGAAAGAGATCGAACCTTAGAGTTCATGTAAATGGATATTAGGCTCTATTTGAAGTTCAATCATAGAGAGAAAATGTTCTCCTCTGATTGTGTGAACCCACGTGAACAAAATGTTCCAACCCGACACCAATCTTCCAATAGCCTTTTATATAGACAAAGGAAAACTGTTTCAGGGAACGGTTATCGACGGTTACCAGAAGTTATCGGCGGTTAACAAGTGCCACGAAGGTTATCCTCAATAACCCACGTCACCCATCAGTTATTAACCCATTAAGGAAGTTACAATGCAGTTACACAACGTTTAAATTGACCGTTATCAACAATTAACAACGTGCCGAAATTCTAGGCATGCGTCAGAGAACCACTGTTCCAACCACTGTTCCCTCCAAGGGAACAGACATTGTTCCCTCTAGTAGGTAACAAACATTGTTCCTTTTCAAGTCGCAACTTCTCCTTAATATTTCTCTCTAGACCTCAACCATGCTTACACGAGCGCGCACTCCGCACACCCAAACCCATGACATAGCAAAGTAAGATCTCATAGTGTCGTATGAATCCCAATCACACTAAAAGGCATTGTTCCCATATAGGGAACAATCACTTGATGACAATAAAATCACCAACATGTGCAACTTAAGGGGGCAAGTTAATATTAAATAAATATTTTTTTTTACCAAAATCACCTTGTAAAATAAATGTTTTTTATGAAACCACCTTTTAAAAAAATAAAGCAAAAACAGATTTTATAATATAAACACTCAATTTTAACCACCTTAAGATATTTTCCGGTGAAAATTTTCCCTAGTTAGACCAAAATACCCTCTCGGATTTATTTTTTCACTAGTACAAAAAATGAAAATAAAATAAATTTGAAAGGTTATTTCAATCCAACTAGAATAAAATGTCACGGAAAATTACTTAAGGTGGTTGAAATAAGGCCACGTTTGGTTTGTTGTGACATATGGAAACGTAGACGGAAACAAAATGAATCTAGACCATTTTTAGTATTATAATATATTTATATAAAAAAATCTTCCAACAACTTACCAAAACGGGGCTAAGTGTATATATTTTAAAAGGTGTTTTTCCTTTAAAAAAGTTTTTTTTGATCAGAAAGCATATAGTCATAGTTTTATTAGCTTGAAAGAGCAAAGTTTTCCCTTAAGGGGGTACATCAGCAGAAATAGCATGAAAACATTAGGAGGAGGGCTAATTAACAAGGTCTAAAAAAATCAATTGTAATATTAAAAGAGAGTCGGGCGATGTCATGAGCAGCCTTGTTGGCTTCACGTCGAACATGCTTGACCTGGGCTTCCCAACTTGGATCATCTAGCAACCGCCGACATCTTTAGATTAAGAAGAAATCTGGATGGGTTTGTAGTGTGCGAGTCGTGAGGAGCTTCAATGCCACAAGGATATCAGTCTTGGCTATAAGTTTGCTTATGCACAATGTTGCCACCAGCTGCAAGCCATGAAATAAAGACCAAAGATCCGCCGAGAGCGTGGAGCAAGCACCGCACTTGAAAACATACGCTTTAAACATGGCACCTGAATGTGTTCGGATTATGCCACCATCCCCTGAGACTAGGGCTGAGCACGGTTCGGTTAAACCGAAATTTTAAGCCGAACCGAACTAAAACCGATATAATTCGGTTAGGTTTTTGGTTTAGGAATTTTCCAAATTTCGGTTTCGGTTCGGTTTTCGGTTAAATTTCGATTCGGTTTGAATTTTCCAAAGAATAACCTTCTATTTATCTAAAACCGACAAAAAACCGAAACTGAAATGGAATTTCAGTTTTTGTCGGTTCAGTTCGGTTTTGAACCGATGCTCAGCCCTACTTGAGTCCCCCGGGTTTCCTCAGGAAGCACCATCAGAGTTAAGCTTGAAGACCCCCGACGGCGGAGGTGTTGGGATCCCTCCTTAATTGGAAGTAGGTAGATTAAAATAATCTAGACTTCTCTAGAGAGATCTAGAAGACTACGGAAGGTTCTAGAAGGCTACAGAAGCTTCTAGAACAATCGGGAAGGTTTTGGAAGAATCTAGAAGACACCGGAGGAGTGTGGAAGAATCTAGAAGATGCTGGAAGAATGTGGAAGATTCTAGAAGACGCCGGAACGGTGTGGAAGACTCTAGAGTAGTATGGATCATTCTAGAGATGTAAAGGAGTATATAGAAATCTCTACAATAGAAGACTATAGAATTGCCTAGTTGTAACACAGGCTAGAAATCTCTAGATTCCTCCTTAGCCAAGAGAGGTGAAAGGCCTTGCCTATAAATAGCCACCAACCCCTCTCATTTGCAAATCGATCCAAAGTGATCAAGCATCAAGTGAGTGCTCTAGAGTGAGTTTGTGAGTGTGTGCCCACATAAAATTACCTAGCCTTGTACAAATTTCTTTCCACATAAATATAAAAGCTTGTCTTTAAAACTGGCCTTGTACAAATTTCTTTCCACATAAATATAAAAGCTTGTCTTTAAAACTAGTTGTCCCACTTGCCCATCTTAACCCGACGAAGCGAGAAAAGGCGAGTTTTCCCAACAGGAGGTAACCAGAACCAGGAGTGGATTGGATTTGGTAACGGCTTAGTAGCATGTGTCATCGTTTGCTTCTCAACTTCTTTAGCACCCAAGAAAATGCTCACTTGTGATATAAGTGTAACCCAAGCTGAAAGTTGAGCTATAGAGTTATCCTTTGAATACCAAGTCATTGCGGCTTTTCCAAGTTAGCCAAACCATATATGCAAAATTCGTTCACGAGGAGTCTTCTTTACACAAGTTAAAACAATTTAAAGGTGATTTGTTAAAAACACTTGTTAAATATTGTATTTCTTATTTAGATATATTCTTGTTGGCTTAAAGTAATTTAGCTCTAAAATGATCTACGTTAGTGCTGTATTGATATCTCTGATATCTCTCTTAATAAAATTACAGAAGCTGTATGAAACAATAGTTGGTGACCCGAAACATATCCAAGTCAGATCATAATATGTGCCACTGCATTATCCAACCTATTAACATGATAATATAAAATGAGTTTAATTGAGAATACTCCCGAGATAGGACAAATTAGGCATCAACTATGTTGTACACCCAACAACGCCACTGGCAAGGAATCAGTTTCAGCATCAATTTTGCCAGACCAACCTACTACTAACATTAACATGTGATGGAGCACATGACACATTCGCAACTCGGGCGAGTCTCGTGACCCAGCTACTTGAAAACATAAATAAAGTTTCCGTTTAGAAAAATTCAAACTATTAAGGATAAAATATAATTGTAATCTTTTTGTAATCTTTTATTTAGAGATAAGATTTTTGTATTGCTTGGGCTCCAAGAAGAGTTCCAAACCCTAGCTGTATTTAAACACATTCATTGAATGAAACAAGGCAAGAAGCCTCATTCTCATATCACGTATCTTTACATATTTTACATGGTATCAGCCTTCTTTCGATCTTCCTAAACAGCTTCCGCAATTACATATCTCTTCTATCGCCATGAGCGACAATGAATCCAACCATGGTTCCGATCATGAATCTGACCATGACAACACTATTCTTCCCGGTGTTATTCCTCCTGGTGGCTCGGACAATCTCCTGGCTACGGCCTCAGGATCCTCCTCCGCGATCAACATAAAACTCCCGAAGATCACCGTCACTCTTGATCGTGCAAATTACACATTATGGCGTCATACAGTCCGATCGGTGCTAGAAGCTTATGACCTGGAAGGGTTCTTACTTGCCACGACGCAGCCTCCCTCGACGGTCCCGACGACTGCAACAGCCAACTCTCCTACGATCCCCAATATGGTGTACAGGGTATGGCGGAAGAAGGATCGCATGATTCTCCTTTGGATGCGAGGCACTCTCTCCACTCCATTGCTGGCCCATGTAGCTCGTGCCAAAACTACTTTCGAGGCTTGGGGCATTCTTGAACGAATGTTTCATTCTCAGACACGGGCTCGTCTTATGCATCTTAAGTCTCAGTTACAGAACTTTCCCAAAGGCGATCTCTCCATTCTTGACTATGTGGAGAAGAAACGTGCCTTTGCAGACTCTCTTGCTGAATGTGCCTACCTTGTGTCGGACGACGAGTTTGTCGAAAGCGTACTTCATGGCCTTGATGCTTCCTTCTCCGCTTTTCGCTCTGCTTTCGACTTGCAGCAACATCAGATCTCTTCCGATGCATTACTCGGCTATTTATTACGTGAAGAAGAGCGTTTGAATGTAGAGAAGTCGTTACCCTCATCCATGGCTGCAATGTCAGTCTCTAAGTCCAGCAAATCAGGCGTCTCCTCTCAAAAGTCAGCACCGTCGGACTTCTCCTCTGATTCGGGCTCCAAGACAGTTTGCCAGATCTGCCAGAAACCAAGTCACGAAGCCATCAATTGTTGGCATCGGTCCAATTATGAGATGTACCCTGAGACGAAGCCACGACAACAACGATCTGCTAACTCTCGTCGTGGACAGCCTCAACGCTCATTCAATTCTGGTAAAAATTCTCAACAGGGGACATACTCTCAGCAGTCTGCTTATTCTCAGCAACTTGTTCCATTTCAGCAGGCGCCTCTTCCATACAATCGGCAGGCTTATTCAGTGCAAAACCCGCCATCTACCATAGTTGATCCTTGGTGTTTTGACTCTGCTGCAACAAACTATGTCACTGCAGACTTTGGTAACCTTTCTGTTCATTCTAAATACTCCGGCAATGACGGATTACAAGTTGGCAACGGTATGTCCCTGCCCATTACTCACTTAGGAAATTCAACTTTACCAGCATTGCATAAATCCATTCTTCTTAAAGATATTTTATTTGTTCCTCAAATTAAGAAAAACCTATTAAGTGTTTCTCAGCTTACCAGAGACAATAACGTGTATATGATTTTCTACCCTACTTGTTGTTTTGTCAAGGACCTTCAGGGACGGACACTCCTCAAAGGAATCGTTGAGGACGGGCTATACCAACTTCAACCACCACCAAATTCAAAACCCTCTCCAAGAGTCTACCTGGGTGAAAAGGCGTCTCTTCAAACTTGGCATCATAGATTTGGTCATCTTCACGAGTCTTCTTTGCGTCGTTTAATTTCAAGATTTAATTTACCAGTTTCTAGTAATAACTTACATAATATTTATGAGTCATGTCAGTTGGGGAAAAGTCATTGACTTCCCTTAAGTCATATTCATGAGTCTAGTTTGCATCCTTTTGACCTTATTTATTCTGATGTTTGGGGTCCTGCTCCTGTTGCTTCATTTAATGGCAATCGATATTTTCTTATATTTGTTGATGATTGCACTAAATTTGTATGGATCTTCTTTTTGCATCAAAAATCACAGGTTTTGCATACTTTTCAAATGTTTAAACTCATGGTCGAAACTCAGTTTAATGCTAAAATTAAGCAATTCCAATCAGATTGGGGAGGTGAATACCGATCAGTTTCTTCATATTTGCAAACTCAAGGAATAATTCATCGAGTCTCATGTCCTCATACTCAATCTCAGAATGGTGCGGCTGAAAGACGACATAGAACTATTGTTGAAAAAGGTCTTGCTTTACTGTCTAATGCTCGTTTGCCTATGTCCTTTTGGGAACATGCTTTTCACACTAGTGTTTATCTGCATAATAGGACATTAACTCCTCTTCTCAAACAAAAATCTCCTTTTGAATGTTTGTATGGTAAACCACCGGATTACTCCTTCCTTAAATCTTTCGGTTGCTTATGTTATCCTTTGTTACGACCTTATAATGCTCATAAACTTGAATATAGGTCATCTCCTTGCATTTTCATTGGCTATAGTTCTCAACATAGAGGTTATCAATGTCTTCATATTCCATCAAATCGCATTTATATAGCTAGGCATGTCATGTTTGATGAGACAAATTTTCCCTACCCATTACATGTTCAACAATCTGCTCCCACTTCTCACCCATTGCCTGCACAAACATCAGCCCAACCTCTCCAAATTGCCTCCCTCATACAGCCACCGGCTGCTCCCACAAACACTCGATCGGCGACGCCACCAGCCCCATTATCACCATCCCCGACATTCACTTCACCGCCAGTACTTCCCTCTCCTCCTTCAATGTCGCCGATCAGCCACATGCAGCAGCCCTTAACCGCTCTGAGTCCTCAAAATTTGCTCCCCGCCAGCCCGGACTCGCATTCTGAGAGGGTTCCGTCTGCTGCAGATTCTTCGACAGACTCAGGTATGCCTCTTTCCCCTTCCATTCCATCGTATTTCCGACCTGCTGATAATTCCATTCATCCTATGATAACCCGGTCAAAAACCAATAATCTAAAACCCAAATCTTTCACATCCACAAAACATCCACTAAAATTAACCACCAATATTCCTTCTAAACCTCAAACCTTTTCCCAAGCGTCTAAATTTCCTGAATGGCAACATGCAATGCCGGTTGAGTATGATGCTCTTATGAGGAATGGCACTTGGGATCTTATCCCGCCTCCTAGTAATTCTAACATTGTTGGTTGTAAGTGGGTGTACAGGGTGAAAAAGAATGCAGATGGCACGGTTGAGCGCTACAAAGCACGCTTAGTCGCAAAAGGCTTCAATCAGGAGGAAGGTATTGATTACTCTGACACTTTCAGTCCTGTAGTCAAACCTACTACTATTCGCATTGTTTTATCTCTGGCTCTCACCAGTAATTGGAGATTAAGGCAGGTTGATATTGCTAATGCCTTCTTAAATGGAGACCTTCATGAGACCGTTTATATGGCTCAACCACCTGGATTCATTGATCGTGCCCGTCCAGGACACGTTTGTCTCTTGCGAAAAGCCCTATATGGGCTCAAGCAGGCTCCTCGTGCTTGGTTCCATAAGCTCCGTCAGTTTCTTCTTCAGCTTCAGTTTGTGCCTTGTCAGTCTGATACTACACTGTTCATTCGTCGACATAATGGCACTGTTCTCTATGTTCTTGTTTACGTTGATGATTTGGTTATTACTGGCTCAGTTCCTGCAGAGATTGACATCTTTGTTAAGCGGCTCAATGCTGCATTTGCTCTTCGTGATCTAGGTGATCTTCACTACTTTCTTGGCATTGAGTTACAACGCTCTGCATCCTCCATATTTCTGAGTCAGCAGAAGTACATATCTGAGCTTCTTACTAAATGTAAGATGCATGACGCTCGGCCCATTGTTTCCCCATCTGAACCAGGCTCTCGGCTCTCTCTGTCTGGTGACCCGCTGGCTGATCCACATTTATACAGGAGTATTGTTGGTGGATTGCAATACGTCACTATCACTCGTCCTGAAATATCCTATGCTGTTAATCGTGTGTGTCAGTATATGCATGCTCCCACTGAGAGTCACTGGCAAGCGGTAAAACGGTTGCTGCGCTATTTGAAAGGCACAATTACGACTGGTCTTCACCTGCGGCCTTGCACTGATAATCGCCTCGTGGCCTTTTCTGATGCCGGCTGGGCGTCTGATCTTGATGATTGTCGCTCTCAGCATGGTTTTGCTATCTACTATGGAGGTAATCTGATTAGTTGGGCCTCTAAGAAGCAGCATGTTGTAGCAAAATCTAGTTCTGAAGCTGAGTACAGGGCTATTGCTTTTACATCTACGGAGTTGATTTGGATTCAGCAACTTTTACACGAGCTTCACGCACCATTACACATACCGCCAATATTGTTGTGTGATAATTTAAGTGCGACTTATATGACAGCCAATCCCGTTTTTCATCAGCGATCGAAGCACATCAAGATCGACTATCATTTTGTACGGGAACAGGTTGCGAGTGGCTTACTTATAGTTCGTCATGTCAGAGCTTTGGATCAGGTTGCCGATATCTTCACCAAAGCTGTGGGGAATGCCAGATTTCAGTCTCTACGATCCAAGCTGCATGTCGACTTTCCACCATGAGCTTGTCGGGGGTATTAAAGATAAAATATAATTGTAATCTTTTATTTAGAGATAAGATTTTTGTATTGCTTGAGCTCGAAGAAGAGTTCCAAACCCTAGCTGTATTTAAACACATTCATTGAATGAAACAAGGCAAGAAGCCTCATTCTCATATCACGTATCTTTACATATTTTACACAAACCATCATCCCCTCACAATTCTCAGGCAGGGGGAAAATAGCACGCGCCGCCCTCTCCTTCCACCGCCACCGTCAGGCCTCAGCAGTCGATTCTTCCACCGCCCTCTCCTTGCTCTATTTCACTTGGTAAAGGTAAATTTTGTTACTTGCCTCTTTTTTTTCCTATGTTTTTGAGTTCTTCGAATATCTAAATTCAAATATGCTGAAAGAATGTCTTCAAAGTTTACAACTTTGAAGGCGATTCTGTTCGAATTTTGGTACCCGCCACTTTACTTTTTTTTTTTTCTCGCGTTCATTCACTTCTATATCCTTTCGAGTTTTTCAAATTGGAAGTTCATTTTACAGCTTGGCACTGCTCTGGGTCATCTCACACCACTTCAGTTTCTCTTTTCCCCACCTGCAAAGAATGTCTTGGAGAGGTAAACCAGAAAGGCTCGATTCGGTTCTTTCTGGTGATGGTAGGTATACTGCACTTCGGAAATTCCTGACTGTTGACTGTGAATCGGGAAAAATTGATATAAACGAAGCTCACTACATCTTCAAGCAGATGCTTTATATGAGCTGTACACCCCCAATTTCATGGTTCGGTAGACTTTTCAGTGCCCTAGTTAAGTCCCAGCATTTTTCTGTCCCCATATCCTTCTACAAGAGGCTTCATGTTTCAGGTGTTCTCGGATTGAGATCAAATTCCATCATCTTGAACATGTTGCTTAATTGCTATTCTAGTATGAAACTAGGGAGTGCTGGGTTTTCTGCTTTTGGCATCATTTTGAAGGCTGGATATCGCCCAGATATCTTTTCTTTCAACTCATTAGTCAAAGGGTTGTGTTTAGAGGGGAAATTGGTTGAAGCTGTCGGTTTGCTTTCAAAGATGTCTCGGTTGGGATGCCCTCCTGATATAGTTACTTACAATACTATATTCGACGCTTTGTGTAAGACTGGAAATGTCGCCACAGCCCTACAGCTGCACCAAGAGATGGTGCAGGGTAAGGTGATTGCTGCTAAAGAGAGCACAGTTTCTTATATTCTGATTAATGGTGGTTGTATAGAGTGGCCTCTGGTTAATGCAAAAGGAAAGGATGCAAGATTTTCTCCGGATGTTTTCTCTTACAGTTGTTTGATTGATGGGTTGTGTCGTTCGGGGATGGATGAAGATGCTAGGTCTCTCCTTGTTGAAATGATAGCTCGTGGTGTTCATCCCAATACAGTGACTTATAGCATTGTGATGAATACATTATGCAAAAAAGGCAAGGTAGAAGAAGCGATGGAGGTTTTAAAAATGATGAGCTTGAGAGGCAAGTTCCCTAACACTATTACATATAACACAATTGTGGATTGTTACTGCAGAATTGGGAAGATAGAAACTGCGCTGAGTCTGTACAAAGATATGAACTCTAGGGGGATTTTTGCCAATGATGTGACCATAAATATCTTGCTAAAAGGCCTTTTTCATGTGAAAAAAGTTGGAGACGCTCTAACTTTATTTAAAGACATGAAAAGGATGGGTATAAATGGTGCTTGCTGTCCAGACCAAGTTACTTATGCCACTATGATTGATGGACTGTGTAAAGAAGGGCATCTAAGTAAGGCAGAAGAGCTTTTTCTGGAAATGCAAGATAGTGGAATTTCTCAACATGCCTATGTTTACTCCAGTCTGATTGATGGACTATGTAAACAAGGGCATGTTGACAAGGCTCAAAAGCTCTTCTTGAAAATGCTAGCTAGTGGTGTTTTTCCACATGAAGGTGTATACAATGCTTTGATTGGTGGATTATGTAAAGAAGGAGACATGCACAAGGCTGAAAATCTTTTTCTGCAAATGCAAAGCAGTGGAATTTCCCCCATTGTTATTAGCTATAATATTTTAATTGTTGGGTTTTACCATTCTGGAAATGTAGAGAAGGCAAACACATTACTGGAGAAGATGATTACAAATGGTACTTTGCCGGATGCTGTAACATTCAAAATTATAATTAAACATCTTGGGAACAAAGGAAGAATGGAGGAAGTTGCACATAATGTGATTCCTTTGATGGAAAGCTGTGGTTATGAGTGTGATGTGGGATCTTATAATGTATTGATACGTGGATATTGTAAAGCCGGGATGGTGGAGGATGCACACAATCTATTAGTTGAAATGGAAGCCAAGGGTTGCTCCCCTGATGTCATGACATATAGTACATTGATACGTGGCTTTGCTCATGAGAAAGAAAGTGCAAGGGTGAAGGAGCTAATTCAGAAAATGCACGACGTAAGGATTTCTTCCAATTTAAATGCAACATCCGCTTTACTGGAATGCATCAACATGGATGAAGACCAAATAAATGACACATTCTGAATCACGAGGTGATCTTAATCAAGTTATGTGTTTTCTTAATTATTTGATGCTCTATCTCTTGCTTCTCCCCATGTCTTATGAAGATTGTGTGGAAGTGAATGAGTTTCTTGCATGTGACCCTACTAGTTATGGCTTGTTTTCAGATTCAACTCTTTCCATGGGAGAGATTAACAGTTGTGCTAACTGAGATGATGGGCCCTTCCTTTGATCTTCACAAACAGTTTGCTTGTTGAAAACATTGTCGCATTTCATTAAGATTTCTGCTTTTTAATCAGTGCTATGACTAGTGTCATGAAAGACCCTTTATATAATTTTTAGCAGCTTCTGATTTATTAAAAAATCAGTTTCAGTATGTATGCAGTTAATCTAGTGCAAAACACAATGTGTCATCAACCAGACCAGAAATGGGCATGAAAAGATTGAAAGTAGAATGCAGATTTAGTAGCAATGTAGCATATAACTGCTCATGATATATAATTATTCTGCAATATGTTCATTTGCTTTCTAATATGAAGTTTAGCAAAATACATATAAGGCGTGGTGAGAATTAAGATCATCTTCTTGGTTCATTGTTCTGAATTAGCCACATTGATCACTTTTATTTGGTGAACCCTTGGGGACTCAGCAAACTAGATAGCAAGTCAATATATTTTTTGACTGTGTTTCTAAAGTGCCTGTCTAATTGTTCTTGTTTGCATATTTATTGCAAATGTTAGTCTTCATGGATCAAAGGCGAAGACTTCAGTTATTGTTTGTATGCGACCCGACTAATGCCTAAAAAATGACTTTGGGGCTATTGTGAAAAAAAAAACTGGTTTTGTGGAGTTAAAAAATAAAGGATTTGGGGTTTGGGTTCAGTTTTACTAAAAGATTTTCGTGATTTCAACATTGAACTAGCCACTTTTGGGGTGGAAATTGAAATAATTACTTGCCACTTTTGGCGGGGTTCCAAACGAGGCCTTGCATTGCGAGGAAGCTTCAAATTATCAATAAATAGAAGCGGGCACTTTGATTAATGGGAACTCAACTACCAGAAGTCCAGAAGAAATTCAATTGCAAGGAGTATAATAATTACTTGCCAGTTTTGGCGGGATTCCAAACGAGGCCTTGCATTGCGTTGCGTGGAATGTTGGAATTTCAATAAATAGAAGCGGGCGAGTGAGTCTTGTACTCGATATCACACAGAAATCTCAACTACCAGAAGAAATTCAATTAGGTTTTGGTGGTTCTTGATGAAGATGTGGCAACAACAGCCCTGCCAGAAGAATGACGTGGAGGCCGGAGGGAGTCGCCCTCTGTATCCGACCATGTCCGAGTCGCCGGAGCTCCGGTGGTCCTTCATCCGCAAGATATACTCCATCGTCATCATTCAACTTCTCGCTACAATCGCCGTCTCCGCCGTCGTCGTCACCGTCCATCCAATCGTCCGATTTTTCGTCTCCTCCAGCGCCGGCTTCGCCGTGTACATCGTCCTTCTCATCACTCCCTTTATCGGTATCATTTCCCGTCTATCTCTCTCTTTCTTGCCGTTTCTTACGAATTCTAGGGTTTCGATTTAGTCCTTTTCGCTCCTTGTCGATTTGCAGTTTTGTGTCCGTTGTACTTCTACCACCAGCGCCATCCGGTGAACTTTTTGCTCCTCGGGATCTTCACCATCACTCTCGCGTTCGGCGTCGGTTTGACTTGCGCTTTCTCCGGTGGTAAGTCTCTGTCCGTTCACGTCTTTTCCTCTAATCAGCAATTCTTATAGTTGAATCTTTCATGTAATTGTTGTTGATTTTTGTATGAATTCGGTTGTTATTGCAAAATCAACTCCATTTGATTTTTCTGTTTCTGAGTCTTTACGCACATTTGTTATTGCAATGCTTTAGGATGTGCATTCTTCCCCTTCTCTGACCGAATCTTGCCACCATAATAGGATGTGAACAAAAACCATCAAGATTTTTGTTATCATGTGTCTCATCTTTGATAAGAACACCAAACTTTTGATGTGTCTCATCCTTTTTGGAGATATACAAGACTGGTTCGGTGGCAGAGTACTCCCCGTATCCTTAAGAAAGGTGAGGAGGTAAGGATACGGGGAGTACTCTGCCACCGAACCAGTCTTGTAAATTTTTTGTTAGCATGTGTCTCATCCTTTGATTGCTTGAATGTGATTTAATGTTATGTGTCTATGAGTTCTTCACAGGCAAGGTCATCTTAGAGGCAGCAATCTTGACTGCAGCAGTTGTCATCAGTCTCACACTCTACACGTTCTGGGCGGCAAAAAGAGGCCATGATTTCAATTTCCTTGGTCCCTTTTTGTTTGGTGCTTTGGTTGTCTTGATCCTCTTCGGCCTTATTCAGGTAAAAAGAAGTTTTCTTACTCGCAACATTCACTTTAATTTCCTAATCAATGGGATTGTGATTTTTTTGGCGCGTTTTTTTAGGTGTTGTTTCCATTGGGCAAGTTATCAGTGATGATCTATGGCTGCTTGGCTTCCATTATCTTCTGTGGATACATCATATACGACACTGACAACATCATTAAGCGCTACTCGTATGATCAATACATCTGGGCTGCGGTTTCACTGTATCTCGACGTGATCAACCTCTTCCTATCTCTCCTAACTGCCTTCAGAGTCGCTGATGGCTGAACTTGATGATCCATCCATGTCTCTTAAGCTTCACCTTTAGTAATCGTTGATATTAACCACTAGATACTAATATCCACTATCCTTTTAGATATAGATAGTTATTTCCTGTTTTTCCCCTCCCCTGTTGAAACCTAGCTCTAATATGAAGTAAGCTATTAATTTTTCATGATCGTGATTCGTGATCCTAAATCTTGTAGTTAAACAATCAGCAGAATATGAAGGAGAAAATTGCCATGTTTCTGTGAATGTCTTGTGCCAATTACCTTAGCTATTATGGGAACACTGATTAAATGTGTTATTTTTTATGAGCAACTCCAATATAGACCTTTAAAGAAGCTACACTTGGTTTTGTAATATGCTTCATTATGCTCTTAGTGCAGCTAAACAAAAAGTAAAGTGAACAAACAAAACCTGAAGTTCAGAGTAGCTATAAAATGGCTTCATTCAGTTATTTTTTCTGTTCATGCTATCTAAAAAACAACTTAGGATGATCATATGGAGAGGTTTCTCATGTTTAGCTTGTTGCTCTTCTCTCTTGCAAGGGAGAGGAGCCTAGAAACCCCTTGGGTCCAAATATCATGCTCCTTTTGGTTCTTGCACTCGAACTGAATAACTCGGTTTGTCGCCGTCTTCAACCCAAAGTAGCACCGATCTTCTCCGCTCTCTACATGGTACCTCTCTGGCCATGCTGCCATGTTGCTGCAGACCTCCATTAGCACCTCTGTTTCCACAACCAAAGATTATAATTAAACAATTTTAAAGAACCAATCAAGGATGATTTGACGAAATAACGTCTTTAAAAACACAAGTGAAAGAAGATGCTGTGCTTAACTCTTCTTCTTCTTGGTGAGGGCGCCTGCTACATGTCTACTCTTCATTTTCAATATCACCTGCAGTAAGATTAGAATTCAGTTATTCTAAGAATCTCGATCGTTGTAAGAAACAATGCAAGGGCTATGGATATGGATGTGATTCAAACCTGGCCTTCTTTGTTAAGATAAACAGAGACGAGTTTCCAGTGAAGGTCACCTGCAGATTCAGCCTCCATTTGAGTTTCAAATTTTTCAATTGAATTGAAATCCAGCGAAAGAATTAAAAGGATAAGGAAGAGTTTGAAGTGGGACCTGTTCGAGTACGTTTGAGAAGCTCAGCGCCTCTGGCTAGGAGCTCTTCATTACCGAGACCAACAAAACTCTGATGATCCTCTAATAATCCACATGAATTGTGAACACTTCGGGTAAAGCAATTGCCATTCTTTTCAGCCTTGATTCCAAGTCCTTTCTCCACAGCAACAGGTAGTACAGCTGCTATATTGCATGCTTCCTTCATTGCTCTTGCCTTCAATGTTGCTGCTCCTCGTAGAGCTACAAACACAAGAGATGAATTATGAAGTCACACTATTATTACTACATTGTTTGATCTCATCGACTTGAGTAAGCTTCAAATTACTTGATTAAACCACATCCACAATCCAATGTCTTAAAAAACCCAAATAGCAGATAATGTCTTATTAGTTAGTTGACAAGGCTGTAATGTAACTAATAAGACAATATTGTGTTGAATCAAAAGTTTTTTTCCATCCCACACCCTAAGAAGGCAATTAACATTCCATTTTTTAATTCTGAATTGTGATCTCAATATAACTATATGCACCTTTAGAAGCACAGAAGTTGTAATACACAGACTTGGCAAGACTCAGTCGAAAAATGACCCGAATTGACCCAACCCAATATAATCAGACCCGATATAACACGAATAAGTTACCAAGTAAAAATAGATCAAGCATAGATACCGGTTGCAGCAGCTGCAGTGAGAGTCATGATGTCGCCATGGGACTGAACATTAACAGCAGAGCTGATCACGGATGCGAGGTGGTCATGCTCTGCTCCCAAGGCCTCAGCAGCCTCCACACACCGAGCAGCCACCAGAGTGGCTGCAGAGGCCATGGCAACATCAGTCAATGCCGACTGCTCATCTTTCCCAGCAGAGGCAGACGCTGTGGCCGCTGCAGTGGCTGCTACAGCAGACGCCACAGCAGCCACCGAGACAGCGGCGTGGAGCTGAGCGTTTTGAACCCGGGCCTCCTCTTTCTTCTTCTCTCTTCGCTCCTTTAACCACCTCCCTACGGTTTTACTGCTCCCACCGCTGCCTCCGGTGACGCTGCTGTTTGGGTTTGTGGGCCCGACCCGGCCTGTTGGGATTTGAAGCCTGGGTGTACTGTTGTAGCTCAGAAACTGCATCAAGACGTTACACTTGAAGATAAGGTGTTGCATTTTTGAAGATCTTGGTTTGTTAAGTAATGGAAATGGTACACTCATAGTGATGGATCAGATAAATGCTTGGTAAGTTGGTTTTGTTCAATTTTTTTGCAGTATAGTTTGATAAATCAGAGATGCATATGAAATTTTTTGATTGGTTTAGCTAGAGACTTAGGAGAACATGTCTAAGAAAAATTTCACCCTGAAGTACTTTGACTACCAAAGTTGAGAAAAATAGTGGTAAAATAGTTGATTGATTTGAAACACCTGAGCTTGTCAGAAGTCTCACAGGGAAAATCAGGTAGAACCAGGAGGAAATGTGGAAGGTGAAAAAGTGCATAGGGAACAACTAGCAACGTTATAAACAAAAAATAAAATAAGGGCCCTCTGTCTTTTTTCTGGGTTAACTTGAGCAGGTAGGAAAGATAAATGTTAGGAAAGATAACTTGATCAGAAACATTGAGTTATTCATTCAACAAAACCCTGAAAATCAAACCGTTATGAATATTTGATCAGGTTTTCTTCTATAATGAGGGGACTGTGGAGAAACCTCATTTTCCTTGCCCTTATAAGGGACGTTATAATAGTCAAGTTATTTAAAGTTTTTGAAATAGACAAATAGAGGTGCATCCTTCATGTTTCTTGGACAATGAAACTATGAATAATAAGCCACATTTCAAAACGAATTATCATGGATCTGAAATGGTAAACTTACATATCACAGTAAAGCAATAAAGGTAGAGATTATTATAGTTCAGCTCAAAAACGCATGGCATGCTTTTAATGTAATTATAGCATGCTTTATTGTCATCACACTTATCATTGAATCTCAAAGAAAGACAAAACTCAAGGAGGAAAAAAAAGTCAAAAAGGGTCATCAGTTTCCCTCAATTTCTTGAAGAGACAAAGTTGAAAGTTTAGCTCTTTGCAGTACATTTCTTTTCACATAAAATTTCCCCCTTCTTTAATATTTCCCTTCTTTTGAAACCCCTTTTCTCTCAAGCAAAGCAACTTTAATTTTTCATCTTTACTTGTAGCTTCACATGAGGTTACTCAACCTACTTACCCTTGAACTTTTCTCACATAAATTACCAACCCTTTGAACTTTTCTCACATGGCCCTACCAGGGTTAATCATTGGGAAAAAGCAAACTATACAACCAAGAATAGTAGTGTAGTATGAATTTACAAATATGTACAGCTAGTGATACACCATGCTTTTCTTCCTTCTTAAACTGACAAGGATGAATGAACAGCTTTAGAACATGAAGTCATGAAAAACCATAAAACCGTAGCTGGCCTCAGAAGACCATGAAAACCATTTTTAACTGGTTTCATTTGATTAAAACTAAAACAATCATAACAACTTAGCACTGAAGAACATGTTTTGTACAGTGCTTATACCCTTGATTTTTAAGCACTACTAACAAATGGGCTGCATCCGGGCCCAATTGGCCCATAATTACTAGACTACTGTTTTGGGGTCTACTCTCCTACAATTAGCTGAGCATTCTAGCAATATGTGCAAAGCCGTAAAAGTCTAAAATGGCGGGAAAAGGCATTGTAAGATAATTATTTTCACATAAGTAATAAGAATTTAGGAATTTGGACATCATGCACAAAAGCAAACCAAAAAGCTTTCTTGGTATATTGAATTGTGAAGGGTGAACAACTCAGAAATTAAACAGTATAGAGCTATCTAGAGTTCTAGACTCAGAGGAGATAGAGAAAAACCTTGAAATCAAAATCTTGGTGATGAGGAGGAGAAAGAGGAGGACTGTCAAATGGTAACTGATCAGCAATAGAACCACCACAGCTCTGCCCTCCATTTCCCAAAGGCAGTGGCTCACTACAAGAAGGCCTCCCTGATGTCAATGGTGAAACTTCCTACAAAATCAAAAAACCCATTTCAGAATTCTCAGTAAAAACCATGCTCAGTGAAAAGAAAAGGGAGAAAATGGGCAAAACTTACAGATTGATTCATAATACGCTCAAGTACAAGCTGAGAGGTAACAGAAGAAGCAAATGAGAAAGAGTTGCCAACAAAGCTATTCCTTTGCTTGTTGTTATGAAAATCCTCAAAGTGAGAGTGAGAGTATGACTCTTCTTCTGCAGTGGCATACTCTTCTTCCATTATAGGTGGAGTAGCACAAGAGCTCATCATACCACTCTTGGAGACCAAAGAAGGGAGAGAGTGAGAAAGAGCTTTTGAGAGCTGAAGAGCTGAGAGACTCCATGACCTTGAGAGAAACTCCATTGGAAGCCTTGGGCTCTCTGGAAGCTTGCTAGCTTCACTACTACTACTTCCACCATTGTTGCTGTTGCTGTTACACTTTAGCATTGGTTTTGTGTCTTCCATGGATTTTGAAGCTTTGGGTTTCTTTTTTTTGCCTCTCCTTTTGAGGTTTGTGTGGAATTTGGGATTTTGGGTTATGGTGGGTTAATTTGGTGAGGACACTTTTTTTAAATATTTGGCAGAGCTAGACTATCTCTCTCCACCGTCTGATTGATCAGTAGTCTAGTGAGCTGGGTTACTTTTGTGGGTACAGTCAAAGGCGGAAGATAGGCTGAAACTTTGTCCCTCCTGTATTCACACAAAGACAAAAACAGCCCAATCAATTACTTCAAATCAAGAAAACAGATTAAGGCTAGGAATACTCAGCTTTTCTACCTTCCAATCAGATCGTGAAAAGAGTTGGACCTCTGAGTGTGAGATCAGATAAGTGTAAATAAAGAGCACTGCTCATTTACTTGTTCGACACTTCTGTTTATAGTGTGATTAGTTAGCACAATCTTTTGAAAGAACTCTATAAAGCTGCATATTGGGAATTTTTGCATTGTTTACAAAACCCAACCTAATAGTAAATGGGGTTTTCAATAAATGCTAATCAATTCGAGTTAATACGAAAGTAATCTGGGGATGAAACATCTAAAAAAAATGAACTATGATGAGCCAGAATTCAAAGTGTAATAAAATGTCAGAATTTTTCACTAGTGTAAAAGTTGTAAAGATAAAAATGTAGAGCTTTTTGAAAAAATACCACTAGTCATGAAACCCTTGATTCCAAGTTGAAAGTGAGATTAAATTTAGCTCCTCGAGGCTAAGAGCTTCTCAATAGCATCAAAAGTGTGACAGTTCAGTGCAAATTCCAAGACCCCAAAGTGATTCAAAGTTAATCAAACCCTGTTCTTGGTAAATTATGAAGCATGAAATAATCATCAGAACACGAAAGTGACTGAATTGAAAAGGTGTTGCAACTTCTTAAAGTGTTATCAACATCCAGAACCAGTTGCAGACAACTTCATCAGATAAAACTGATAGCAATATTTTGTCCATTAACCTAATAAATTGGCCCTTCAATCCTGTGTTTCCTGTGCTTCATCTTCTCCCCCACTCTGCCATAGTTGGAGAGTACAAAGCTGAATCTCAGACTGGGACCAATTAAGGTCCACCATCAAGAAAAGAAAAAAAGAAACACTTATCAAAAAGAGCTAGCTGCGCGTGCTTCTAAGCCATGATTGTGGGCTCTTCTTGATTAATTCATCATACAAACCCTCTTTATCCTCACACTTTCACAATGTGACAAACCAAATGCTCCCAAAAACTTGTGCTCAAATAATTTAGCAGAAGGAATTAAGGTAAAGGAATGAATGGTGTTAAAATTTTAGGCTCTTTGAAAGGCATTTTGTTTGGTAGTTAAGGAATTCTGACCAGAAAAGAGTGCCTTTATTCCCTTTGCCTCCATTGCGCAACTATTCATCCTCATCTCTCGCTTTCAACATGGATTCCTTTCGCGTGGAATATCGCATTGTGCAAAAGCTTCTAATTCTGTGAATTGCGCCAGTTCCAATTTTAATTTGCCGGCCACCTGTTTCATGGCTTTAATTTGAGCTGCAGAGCCCAAGAGGATTTCGCTTGCCGGGGAGTCCCCTATATTATATGGGTAGGCTATTAAGCCAAGGACAATAACTCCGAAAGCCTTCTTCATTTAGTAATGGGTTCGCCCAGCAACAGCTACATTCTAAAAGACGGGATCCGGACGCGGCTGTTGCTCCGCGGCGATACGGACTCGACCCGCTCCTACCCACCACGGGCACCATAGCATGTCGGGAATAAGGGAGGACATACTGGACGTAACCACTCCCTTGGGGGCTGTGCCGCCCTGCCTTTCGATCGATACACAGTTGAGGAGGCCGATCACGAACGCTACAGGGGCTTACCCACGGGTCGTTGGCTGACTTAGCTAGGCCGCACGAGGCGGAGTGACAAGCTAAGTGCCATCACGCTTGATTGAACGAGCCAAGGGCGTGACAACGTGGTATCAGAGCTCGGTTACGAGGATTGGGACCTTGCCCCTGTTCCCGTGCCCTGGTGGAGTCCCTAGAACCAACAACTTAAGGAGCATTCGACTGAGATTAGAGTGGAGTGACTAGGGGAGAGAAGGGCTCTCATTAGTGCCCTTACTTTAGATAAATGGAATTAAATAAAGTAGTATATCCAGAGCCATACAGAATAGTAAAAAGGGAGGGCACACTTTCGATGGCCCCGCTGGATCCCCGCGGGCATTGGTACGAGGGAAAGGTGGTTCTCCCTCCGGCCCATTTTTGTCGAGGCAATTTTGACTTGTTTATCGGCAACTGATCTAGCTCCTGAAATATATGACATTCTTGATCCTTCCTTTTACTAGTCTTCTCGGCTGGATTTCGTTTCGTTCCCGTTCTTCATTTTCTTCTTCTCGAATCCAAGGGGGACTTCTCATATTTAGAATCTTTTTGCGGTGTGCTCGTGAAGCCGTTCTTGGAGCAACAGGCACTTGTAACAGCAATCCTACCACAAGGGAATCCAAATGCCTTTCTAAAGTCAAAACTACCTTAAGGAGTCTGCTACTCTACCTAATGATTGCCACTACCACGTTCTCAGCTTCTTCAACAAGGTCTGTCTTTCCCTGCCTTATGGGCGTAAAGAGAATAGAAGCACACACGCTAAGCTAAGACAGTAACAAAGAAAAAGCGGAAGATATGTGGCCGACTCCAGTGCTGAATGCTCATGAAAATCATTGCTCGGCGTGTAAAACGTCAGAAGAGTTTGCATCTGGTGTTGGTTATAGCGCATGATTGAGATTCCTGGACTCTGCAAGTAGGGTAGCAGCGCAATTTCGACCTGATTTTACGAAAAATTGTTCGCGGTGAGCCGGCGCGAAAACCTAATTTTTTTGATGGAATCGAATTAACATCTTCGGTTGTGAAATTAAGAAGGGAAAATGCGAAATCGATGAACCTATGTAATGTGAGGAGAATTCCTGTGTGATGGTGTTACGGAGAGATGAATAGCAGCGGGAACGATGGCGATTGCCAGGATCAAAGTGCCGGTGGACCCCATTTTTTCCGGTGTAACTCCGACGACTGTTCTGGAACGGTCTGTGATCGGAATAAATGAGATCGATCGTAGAGTTCCGAATTGAATTTCTCCAATCTGTCGTTGCCACTGGCTCCCTCACCCTCTGCGTTGTGAATTAACCAGCTCCAATGAAACGCCATTTTCATATGCTCTGAATCCGGAATGCTTTTTACCAATACAAGTTCAGTCAATCCGTCTTTCTATTCTATTTTCTGAGTTCCGGTGTAGTCGTGTAGACGACATTTCTGGAGCAAAAATAGAATGCGTTTAACAGTATTTTTCTAGATGGCAATAGAAGTTAGAATTATGATTGCAATTTCTTCACCTATCGCTAAAAATAATTTCTTGTCACAATTTACTAATAAGCTTTACGTGTAACATAACATGAGCTTCACAAGCTTTACGTGTAACAAACATAACATTGGATCAAAAAAAACAAAACATAACATGTGCTTTGTTTTAACCAAAAATAATAATAATATGAGCTTCTAAATTGAATATTTATATTTAGACAATACTCGTAAGATCTTTTTTTTGGTAGAAGAGGGAGTAAGATCTTTGATGCCTCTAAATTGAAGGTGGGAGGGTGGAAATTGAACCCATTCGCTTAGTCAGGCGAGTTTATCACCATTAAGTTCCAAGACATCGCATGCTTCCATTTAAAGACATGGATGGATATTGGATACAGTTGTTTCCTTCATAAGTTCATCTGATGAAACTTGAAAGATGCATATCTATAGACTGCTTCTACCAACTACACAAGCCTCTAAAATTTACAATAAAGAGTTTTGTTCTGGTCAATAATCTTTAATGTCAGACTCAGAAGTAAGAACTGAATATAGGAGTATTAAAAAAAATATTATGCGCCTATACTAAGTGCCAGTGGCAAATAAAGCTAACGGAATTAACTGCTTCCTAAACAAGTACAAACAGAGGATTGTCCTCAATCTCCACTGGTAGGCGGAAGCATACACCCACAGAAACGCCCCTTCTTCTTCCTCCTCGGCATCCTCGGACTAACATACAAGTAATCCTTAAGAATAATCCGTGTATTCCTCTCGGCCGTGCGGGCCCCACTTCCCCGCCGTCCATTCTTATTACCACCACAATCAAGCTTCACCAACATCAACTGTATCTTCTGCACCTCCATTTGCAGCCTCCCAATGTTCTCTGCGCATCTCCTCGCTTGCTCCATCGCTTTCCTCTTCCTTCCACTCCCTCCAATCTCTGAAGAAACATCATCATCTCCAATCAAACAGGATTCAGGAGAGCATTGACTCTCCTCTGCATTCTTCATCAACCTTACATTGACGCCCACAAGCTTAGCAATGGCTCTTTCCGCTTCGTCGAGCTGCTCCTTTACTCGTATGTACTCAGATCCCTTTTCCTTTCGTAGGGCTTGAGCTCTCTGTGGCCAGCACTTTCTGTTTCAGGTCTTGGACTGTGATTTGTAAGTTGGTTAGCCTCTGAACATCTGATGCAAGCCTTTCTAGAATCTTCCTGGGGCCCGTCGTCGACTTGTCCACGTCCAGCTGTTTCTCAACCATTGAGTCTGAGGAGCGGGACCCACTCCGGCCAACTGTGAGGTCAATGCTGCCTTCTTGCTCCATGGTTTCCCAAAGCTCAAGAATCTGATCGTCGCTTGCGGTGTTGTTGTATCTGTTGCCTCTTCTGTTGTTGTTCTTCTTACCATGGGATGAGGCTTGATCGAGCATGATGTCTTTCATAAGAGGTCGGTTTCTGGATGATTGTTGTTCTTCCATGGAGTCAGATGGGAAGTGTCTGCTGGATCTACCATTTGTTCGGCGTGATCTGCTGCTTAAAGATCTTAGTGATTTGAGACTTCTCTCTTCAGTGAGCTTTTTTGTTTTTATCACCTTGGTTTCAACTGCTTTGATCCTGGATGCTATTTCAAGCAAACTGGATATAGCATCATCTGATGTTGGAGCAGTGACTAATTCTTCTCTATTTGACTCATGAGAGCTGGCTGAATCCTGTATAGACACAATGAATGATTACTAATTGGCAAAATTGATCAAAACAAATGTAATGGCTTGTTTGCTTCAGCTTTGTATTTTCAAATTTTTTTTTCACAACTAAAAACATTTTTTGGAAACTCAAAGCTATACCAAACAAGACCGAAGAAGCTACTTAGAATTGTTATTGTACTATCAAAAGACAGAAAGGAAATACCTTGTCATTGTCTTTCAAAAATTCAGTATGCATAGCATGACTCTCAAGAGATGCTACAGAGTCCCTTAAAGTTGCCAAGGCTTGGATATTTCCAGCCAATTGAGTACTCATTTGACTATTTTCACCTTCCAATGACTCAACTCTTTCCTTCAACATCACAACCTCCAAACCCTTTGAATGACTTTCATCTTCAAGGCACCCGAATTCTCGGCTAAGCTCAGAGAACTTCTCTCTAAACAACGCTTCACGAACAGAAGAGGTCTGCAGCTCACTAAAGAACGTCCCAGCAACGGTTTCCCACAGTTCAGATTCAACTCTTACCTTCTTCAGTTCTGATTGCAGAATTTCCACTCTTCTGTCGGTTTCTTTTTGTTTCTTGAGAATCCTGCACACTTCAGCAGCTGAATTTTGCATGGATTCTCTAAGGGATTCACTCTCCGCGTCTTTCTGTGACAATTCAAGCCTCAGCTGACTATTTGCTGCTTTAACTTCTTTCAGTTCACCGTCGAATTTCTCTGAAGATTCCTTCAGATTGCTCTTCAAAATAAACGAGAGCACATCCAGATCATAAGTTCCACAATTCACCTTCTCTAGATCCTGACATAAATCTTGCATTTCCGATAGCTTTGTCTTGAGGCTAAGCACTTCAGCAACAAGCAATTCTTCTTTGTGATTTCCCTCATCAATTCTCAGTATCAATAGTTCATGACTCTGAAGAAGCTTTTGCATATCCTTCTGTAAAGATGATAATTGATCACTCCCAATCCTAAACTCCTGCTGAAGCGTGTTAATCACTGCCTTCAAATCTGACACCTCCTGTTTAAGCTGCCCAAGCAATGTCTCAAGAACTGATTTCTCAATAACAAGCTTCTGATTCTCATCCCAGGCTTTACAGAGAGAGTCCCTTGTACCATCAAGCTTGCTGATTATGCGGTCTAGAATCATTTGATCTTTCTCAAAATTATCTTCATACGCAAATTCCGGATCGGCGTCAAGCACCTTTAACAGCTGCAACATTCCCATCCTCAGTCTCTTGATTTGTTCAGACAGAAACTTTACCTCTTCGTGTTGCTCAATATTCTCATGTTCCAATTCTAAGATCAGTTCCTCTGAAAGCTTAGACATCTCAAGAAGCTTGTCACACTTGTTCAGCAAAGATGAATTCGTTTCTTTCAGATCTCGCAGAACGCTTTTGTAGATACAGATCTCAAACTGAGAACTTACAGCTTGATCTAGAATCTGATTCTCCATCTCAGCAACAGAAGTTACAAATTTGCAATCTCGCTTTTCAAGCTTCTCTAGTCTCTGGTGAGTAGCTTCCAGTTTCAACTCCAATGCCTGTCTCTCCTTAAGAAGGGTCAACTTATCATCTTTAAGCAACTGACACGAATCTTCCAAGTTCTTGGATGTTTTCTTCAGTGCTTCAAGCTCGCCTTCTGTATCAAGAAGAGAGTTTTCCAGATATGTGTTCCTTTCTGAGAATTTCTCCAAATCCTCAGTCATTATATCTAACTGAGAACTCAGATTGGACTTCTCATTCATGAGCAACTTAGATGATTCCTCCAATTCCTTAAGCCTTGCTCTTGAATCCTCCAACTCAGAACTTAGTTCAGCTTCACTTTTCTGGCTCCTTTCTTTTAGCTTGGAGTTCTCATCTTGTAAGTTATCAACTGATGATTGAAAGCACTCTTTTAAGCAGCAAATTTACTTCTGAAGAGCAATTCTTTCACCCCCAATCTTCTGGACTTCATCCTGTAATCTCTAATTCTGAAATTCCATTCCCTGCAAAACTTGGACCTTTTTCTGAAGCTCAGCATTAACAGATCTTAGTTCTTGATTCTGGACGCCAAATTTATTCAAAAGAGACTCCAACTCACCCTGCATAGAATTTTTCGATCTCTCCAACAGAGCGATTTCACTCTCAAGACTCGCTATCTTCACAACACATTGCTGATACTGTAAAGAAGCAGCCTCTTTTTCTTCAGTTACTCTGCCTAAACATTCCTTCAAAGTGGCAACTTCCATTTCAGCATTATAAGCCCTCTCAAGTGTCACTCCAACTTTATCTTCCGCTATCAATAATTTGTTCTCCAGATTAGCAGTCTTGGCAATCGCATCCATGTATTTAGCAAGTCCAGCTTCTCTTTCTGATTTCAACTGAACAAGCTCCTTCTCAACTTGAGAAGCATTGCTCTCCAAGTGAGATATCCTGTTGAGACACTGCTCATACCGATGAAGGCAATCTTCTCTTTCTCTTGTTAAATCCGCGATTGATTCCTTCAAACTCTCCACTTCAGCTTCTGCCTTTCTTGCTTGCTCAAGCAATCCACTTGACTCCGCCTGCGCACGCGACACTTGAGATTCTAGGCTATGCAATCCTGTCAAGCTTTGTTGATACTCATGCAATCCAGCTTGCTTTTCAGCTTCAAGCCTAGCAATCCCTTCTTGTAGCTCCTGGATATCTTTCCCCAGCCTCTTGGATTCAGAAAGCACTTGACCATTTTGAGGACTCACTCCTTCTCATCAGCATCAAGAAACTTAAGCTCTTTTTGGACAGATACAAATCCACCATTTCTTTCAGCAGAATTGAAATCACTAGGTTGGCAGAATGCAAGCACAGAAGCCGACATCTCTGGTGTACAAGGACTACAATCATCAGTGGAATTGAAAGATCCATCATCAGGTTGCTCAATAAAAGGAACTTGATTGGGAAATGCTTCAGCCATAGTCTTATGAGCCTGCTTTATTACACCAGTTGCATGATCATATCTTTCAGCCAATGCACGGAATGCTCGGTAAAACTCCTCAACTAACTTCATGAGCTCAGGACGTTTCTTGTAGTACATCTCAGCTCGCTTCGCGAACGAGTCCTCGTCTACCTCAATGAGCTTGATCATTAGTTTGACTTTAGCATCCATATCTACATCAGACCACCAACATTTTACATGATGAAATGCAAGTAGAAACACACTTATGCAACAAAATTAGAGTCAACAGATTGTATAATGTACCTGTAAGATTATCCTGCAACCATTTTGAATTTTTGGGGCTAATGTGACTGTCCCACCACCATGAATACATCTTCTTTGTCTCCGCTTTTGTCAGCGTTGCCATTAATCCAAATAAGACAAATAAATAGTCTGGTGCAGAATTAGAATACCCTCCTGTCTCTTCAATTCCCAACTACCTAATTGGAATGAAAACAGACAAATGAGAACACTACAAGTATCTCTAGCAACCGAATTGACCTAAAACACCCTGATATCATAGACTGATAGACATAGTAAGAATCAGAACTGGAATTTCATAATTCACATTGAAAAACTACAAACTAATGAAGAAAACAATTTTTTTTTCAAACGAAACGGCACTTAATTGCCAAAAAGGAACGATCTTTTCAACAAGAAGTTAAGGAATCGAACATTGAATTGCTATCAATTTAGGACAGAAAAATACTCACCGGGGAAACAAAAACTGAAAAGCGACAACGAGAAATTCTCCAAATATAAGTGAAATGAAGTTAGGGAAAGAGAGAAGCCATTTCTGCTATCGTTCACATCTCTCAACCCATCACTCTCTAAGCAAGATCTCAGCTTTTTTTTCTATAGACTGAAAATGAATTGTAGTAGTAGTATTTCTTTGTTCTTTTTGGCAGCTTTTGCTTTTTATTCTTTGCTTTCTCGTACAGAGCCGTAGCTAGCATTTAAAAGCAATTAATGTGTAATCCGATTCGCTGTTAACCCGTAAAAAAGGGGAATAATGGTATTGTGAGAGAAATTAGGTGGTTAATATGGAAATAATGACGTTGATTTTAAAATTTGGATGTTTTGATTGTGATTGCTGATTTGCTGATGATACTGTATTATGAATAGGAACGTTAGAGTTGTATAAGAACGTTGTAAATTAAACCGACGATTACGGATAAATACTGTACGAGGGAAGATTTAGGATAGCTGAATGACCAAATTACCCGCTTTTGAGGAATTGGATTTTCGAAGATGTAAATTTATTCGTGGATGGGTGTGAGTTGACCAGGATAAGATATTAAGATGAACAAACAATCTAAGTCCAGACTACATATATGATTCTATTTATCTAGCAACTTAGGACCCATTGTGATGCTCCAAAGTCCAAACTAAGAGAGATAGGATGGGAGCAATGATGTGGTAAGGTCCCACCCCATCATTCCAATTTCCATGGCATAATGAGGTAAACAATGGGACTATTTTGTATGATTTTAAAGACTCGCCACGAAAGTAATACAAAACTAGTCTATTTAACTCTGTGACTAATTAATACAATGGTTAAATTACGACATATTTTTATGTGTCATCAGATTAAACAAGGTATAGAATTTTATGTTCTTATTTGTAAGAATGTCATAGATTAAAACCTGATTTTCATCTAATTCTTACCTTAATTGAAAAAAAATAGACCCACCACCATGTCCCCACACATCCTAAGTAATGAAATAATCCAAAAAGATTGCAATTCTCTAATGACTAATGGGCATCATGTTGTTAGGTTAAAGTATAACCAAGTGTGAAGGAGAACCACTAGAACTAGACCCCACTCACCCCCACCCAACTTCCTTAAATTGGTCTATTTGCTTAGTTTGTTCATGTGATATATCCCCTTTAAGATGCCAATATTTTATTTTTCTTTAGATACATAAGATAAAAAAAAAAAGTATAGTATGTTGTTGATATATATAGTGTTAATAAAAAAACTTTCTGGCGTTTGTTCAAGAGGTTCGAAGTTCGAATCTTCCTGGCGACGTATATGGAAAAAATTAAATTGGGAGGGTCGTCCCCAACAATGGGCCTCTACAGTACCCTGTTCGGACATAAATTGGACCCGGCTTCGAACCGAGCGAGAGATAAAAAAAAAAAGTGACCCGTCAAAGTTGCAACTTTTTAATGAGAAGTTTGTGGGAATTAAAGTAGTTAGATTTATATTGTATAGTCGAATATGCTTTTGCATCGGGTTATCAAATGACGTTCCTTCAACTCTTCAAGTTTGGTCACAGCTAATATAGTGCGTTCGACAATGTTTAATATCGAGCTTATGAAAGCTTACAAAAAAAATATAAGTTCGTATGCATCTGTTCGGTTGGACAAGCTTACCAAGGTTAAATCGACTTTAAAAAATAATTACTTTTAACTTTATCATGTAATTTATATTTTACCTTTTCTCACTTTTTCACACATAAAATAAGCTTCTATCAGCAACCATTTTCCGAACTCCTTACAACATATTTGAAAAATAAGTACTCCATCTATTTTCAACGCATCATTATCAATAGTTTCAACATAAGTTCATATAGTACTGATTTGTCGAACGGACCTTAGTCGGATTTTCTGAATTCCATTAGCCCATTCTTCAGTGTTATCAACTAAACCCCGAATTTAATCTTTAACTAGTATGTATTCCCGTACCTTGTACGGGTTTTTCTTAAATAAAATATTAATAATATAAATGTTTAAATATAAATATTTGTTATGATCTTCATAAATATATAAGACAATTATCATACAACTAATCAATATATTTTCATATAAGCTAACAAATGATTGAATTATAATAACGATCTTCATATCTATCATAAATAAAAGATTATTTAATAATGAGATTTTCTATCCCATATTATAAAAACATGAATAAGAATTTATCATATCCAAAAATAAAAGATTAATTTTTTTCAAAAATGGGTGGTGTGATCCAATCTAAAAACGACATGTGTTGTTTAATAATTTTTTTAACCTCCGCTTTAGTATATAGTTATGATTCTTTATACTTTGGGTCTTTCAAGGGTATACGACCCTAAAAAATTAAATTTGAATATTATTTTTAAATTATTTCCTATATTAAAATAAATAAACTTTGTAAGAAGATGTTAATATACAAATAACAACTTGCTATATACAAAACTAGTAATTATTATTAATGAGTATATATAGGGTTGTATTCGATCAAAGTCGAGCTTTAAATTGCTCAGGTCAGCTCGGCTAGTAATAGTTGTACTCGATTTGAGCTCAGAATTTTGTTTAAGCTTAGTTTATATAACAGAATCAACGAGCTCAACAAACAAAAAAATAACGAGCTTAAACTTAGTTCGCAAGTCAATCATTTAGTTTGTTCATGAGATAAGGTCACGAACAAATACCTAATCATCTATAAAAACAAATAAACCTAAAAATAAAATTAGGGCAGTTTGAGTGAGACCACGTAATTTTACCTTAACTAAAAATAAATACTCTGCAAAAGTCGAGCTATTTTTAGCAATTCGATTTGTATAAAGTTTTGTTGGTCTAAAAAAGAAGAAGATTTGTTCTACCAACAAAAAAAAAGAAAAAAAAGATTTGTACATAATATGCCGTTCGGTCCACATGTAGCATAAAAAGGCTAATGGGCTCGGCCCATAAATCTTGGGTTAATGCATTTCATTTAAAAACACTAAAAAAAAAAACTTGATGAAGTTCGACTAGACGGAATGAGGGAGAAGTAACGAGGGTTTACGACGACGACGCTCGCGAGTCTGAAAGAGCTTGCTGTCTGGTTTCTCCTCCGAAGGTCTGTCTCTTTCTCCTTCTCTGTGCGTTCTGTTGCATTTCATCTCCAGCTGAATTTCAATTTGCTCGCAAATTCCACCAAAAAGAAACTCGCTCATAAATTTGTCTTTCGAGGGATGTGTGGAGTTGGTATGATGGTGATTTATTTTCCAGTAAATTGGAAAATCAATTGATTTTGTATGTGTTTCTTGCACATGTAGCGTTGGTTATGTTAATTATGTAGCTCGGTAGGTCTGGAGTGCACTCACCTGTACGAATAAAAGTTTATTGTTCTTCTTTCGGTTACATATTCAATTTGGCTGAAGAGCGTTGAAATTCTCTTTCGGATACTGAGCATAATGTGCACTTACCAATTTGAGGTTTCTGTATTTTTATGCATTTTGACTCGGTGATGGCATGTTTAGTTTTGTAGACTTGTGCTAGTAGACACTATACGGTTATGGATACAGAAGGTGGAAAAGACAAGTCTCTCATTCTAGGTGCTGAGGCTGTGAGTTGATTCTATTGTCCTTAACTTAGGATCTGAATACTCATTTTGTTGGGAATGAAGAAAGTCGCCTTCTTTTCTGCAAATTTATTTGTGTACTAATGTGGTGCCCAAAGGGAAACTTAGGTTGAGTAGATTGATTAGGGTGTCTATCAGTAATGCCACTTTTTGTGAATATGAAACTAGCTTATTAATTACTGTCAATATTAATTGAGCTGATATCAATCTGTTTCATCTCTTTGGTGTTGAGAAGGACAATAGTTCAATCTCTTGATCTTAAAAAGTGGCCATGAGTATCGCTTATCACAGATGTTTAGGCAACATGTATAATCTCTAAAGTAAAGCCACAAGAAATGTTTTGTACGTTTTGTATATGGTTGTTGGTGTGCTTGAGAACTGTATTCATGTTTTCAAGTGATAAGCGAACTAGCAAAGTATATTTTTAGAATTTGATTCCCATTTAACTGATTGCTTATTTTATCTTTATCGCATTGTTATTTAATGAAGGAAGTTTAATTTTATGAATTCCATGTAGTTATGGAGGAAATCTTGTTTTTAGGTTTTATTACAACAGTATAATATTCAATACTCAATAGTTCAGAGGATATTTTTTTTCATGGGATTTTTTTACTATGATACTGTTTACTCCCACTTAACTGCATATTGAGTCATGAATATGTTTCATATAATGATTGCAGAGAGTTTTTGAATCAAGCTTCGTAGGGAAAAGGTGCATTGTCAAGGAACGTTTCTCAAAGAAGTACAGGCATCCTTCTTTGGACTCAAAGCTCACGCTTAAACGTCTGAATGCGGTCTGTTCACCTGGATAGATTATACGAGTTCTCTGTAAACAAAGTCTGCTTTCAATGTTCAAATGTGCGGTTTAGTGATAATATTTACTTACCACTATTTAATTTCAAAACAGGAAGCTAGATGTAACACCAAAGCTCGAAAGCTTGGGGTTTCCACCCCAGTTCTGTACTCCGTGGACCCTATTCTGCACACCTTAACATTTGAATATGTAGAGGGTTCATCTGTGAAAGACATTCTTCTGGAATTTGGAGCCAATGGTGTGAATGAAGAAAGATTAGCAGATATCTCCACCCAGATTGGCAAGGCAATTGCAAAACTACATGATGGTGATGTAGTCCATGGTGACTTAACTACATCTAACATGATGATCCGTGATGGTCTTAATCAGCTGGTATGATTCTATATTTTTTTTATGGTTTCTTGTTCTATGAAAGAGTGAATTTCTGTTGTGTGGGCTCCAATGACATGTTTTGCATCTGCCAGCTCCAATTCTTGCAAGTTGTCTAACATCCATTTCAAAATATTATAGGTCTTAATTGATTTCGGTCTGAGCTTTATATCGGCGTTAGCAGAAGATAAAGCAGTTGACTTGTATGTGCTTGAACGAGCCTTGTTATCCATGCATTCTTCTTGTGGAGATGTGGTAGACAACTTAAATCCCTTTGTACCTACTTTGATTTCTTCTTTGTGGATCTGTGCTAATTAACCTGTAATGGGCAATTACTTCTGCAATATAGATCAGCATTTTGATCATTGCTTATGTTATCATTTATGGTTTAATCTATCAATAATATTTTTGTACGAAAGTTATTTCCAAGGATTCTGTTGTTTTAATATAAAGCATATTGTTGAGTAGCATATGAACTAGGTATTCATATGAAGATTACCCATTTTAAATTTCAACCTTCACAAATGCTCCTCCATAGCAAACAGATTCTTGGGTGAAAAGATTTGACCCCTTAATTTCCATTATATTGCTTATGTAGATGGATCGAGTACTTGCAGCATATAGGAAGTCATCTAAGAATTATTGCTCCACATTGAACAAGCTGGCTCAAGGTACTATATATAATTTTACTCATGACGTAGCTTATTTTATTTTCTTCTTATTTTTTTGTTTGTTTTTCTTATTAATGCTTTGAAATTTCACAGTGAGACTGAGAGGCAGGAAGCGCACCATGGTTGGATGAACCCCTGGAACAACATATTTGCATAGGTCCATTCTTTGTATGAAAACTCATTCAGGAATGTAAACTTTGTTGTTCACTATGAGAATTATTTTGTTTTGTTTTGTTTTGTAAGATGCATTGAGCCTTGGTAATCTTATAATGAGCTACAAATTATAACTAGTTCTTGCAAACAAATCTTAGTGTTTTGTCTCTCTTTACTGCTTTCGTTTCATTTCTGTGTTTTGAATGAGTTTCTCCAGCTTGTAAGTTCATTTGATCATACTATCATAATTCATCACCATGACAACCAGTAAAATCTAGCATGTTGCTTGTTTGCAAATGTAACCTGCTTGTTAGACCTAATTTACAATTTATGAGTTTTATTTTGGTCAGTAAAAGCTTCCTTTTAAAAGCTTTGTTCCATTGAGAAAATTAATTTCTATTATACCAAATACTATTGAACTTGATGTTCTCTGTGTCTGGTGGGTTTGAACTGAAGACAAACAAAAGAAGCACACTAATCAAAGAGGATGACAGCAAGGGTGATGAAGTGAAATTCAGATGGAAATTTACACAGGTAATTTTTTTTTACTGCCATGTATCTGCACAAAAACTGCATTCCCCTTTCTTGAATCACAAGTCTCGTGTTTAATTGCTGTTTGCTTTTTATGTGTATTGTTCACGTACCAGACTATGTATGCATATTTAATAGTACTTAATTCCTTCACACTGTTTCTATATTATTATTCTGTTGCTTTCCCAATTTAAGTGCTTTCATGATTCGTTAGCTGGCAACTGTTAACGTGTCCAACATTGTAATTTTTATCGGATGTATTCTAAATTTCCAATATTAAATGTGTTGTAATTTATATTATAACTTCAAGTTAGAAGTAGTAAAAAAAATTTGGGTAATGTAGAACAAGTCCTGGGATGGGTTAATTGAACAATCATGATCCAATTAATTTGACAGAAGTGAAAAGAGAGTGTAGATGAGTTGTTTTTATGGGTTTGAATTGAGATGAAGATGATGATTCACAGAATGACCCCTTTGATTTGATGGCTAAACATTGAGAGTGAATGAAGATTTACCCAAAATGAGAGGCAAAAGGACAATGACAACATCTTTTGCTTCAGTGTCAATGAAAAGAAGTGCACTCCATGAAAAATCCGATGACCATATTGTCCATTGGAGATTGAATTGCTCTCTGCAGGCTTGGAAGGGTAAAATATTATCTTCAAACTTGCATTCAATTTTAGGTTAAACCTGTCAATGAAGTCAAACAATTAAGGTTTGAGTCAGATTGCTTCCAGGGTTCATATTGTTTCTATTATTTTAAAGCTTTGACAATTAGCAGTTAAAATTAAATCCTCTTACACATAGGAATGCAGGCTTTTTGTGAATGATGGTGTTCATCTGGAATAAAAAAACATAGACCTGTGAATTTACCTAAATGATAATGGTGTCAAACAGAAGGTGACAAAAGTGATGACCTCACTGTGTGCTCAGCAAATCATATCAGATTGCACAGCACAAGAACAACTTGTTCAACTGATCTCTTGCCTGATTGTTATTTTTTCCCTATTGCTTTTCTTGTGTTTGTTTTCGCATGTGGGTTTCACCCTCTTATTAGATCTGAAATCATCACTGTCTTGCTGATCATACTATACTCTGACAACTCTCCTCTCTTTTTTTTTGAAAACCCTAATTAGATAGTTAAGCTTCTTGATAGACATTCAAATTATGGGTAATTACAGGAAAGATTGATGTTTTAAGCCATCTCATCAAAAGCCCACTTGACATGGCAGTTGTTACTTGCAGATCTGTTTGGCTTATTAATAAATAAATCTTTAATAGTTGTGCTCAAGTTTTTTGATTTACAATTCATGCTAAACATGTACAACACCTCAATGGAAAGGACATTTTTTTTGGGTTAATTCATATTATTTTGGGTTTTGTGATGACATGGTAAGTGTAACAAATAAACTCCAGATTTGGTTTATGTATTTGTACCTAGTGTGCTAGCAAGTTTAGTAACTTGCAAAATTGGAGAAATCAAGATATAACAAGTAGGCATCAAAGAAAGCAAAATGTATTGCACAAAGTTCATAGAAAACATGCCACTCCACTATCTCATTTCTCAGTATTCACTATTCAGCATGGAAGATGAAGAAAATGACAGAAGAAGAAATCCTCCATGGGATGAACTTAAATCCCAGATAACCCTTTTTATTTTATTTTGCATTTTTACGGAATAAACAGTTTTTTGGGTCCTGACAAAAATCTTAAAAAGGGGTAAAGGAAACAAAAATATTAAAGAAAACAAAAACAGAATCCTATATTCCTATCTTCCCAATGAGATGGTGGACGTAGTTTGCTTCAAGGTACAAAAGTGAATCAAAGTTCATCACTTCAAATGCTGATTTGTCCATTGATCTGATTTTTTTGGCATGGGCAAGGCAATGCAGGAAAGTCTGAATTTTTTGACATCATAATTGTTTTTTTTTTTCAATTGTTTTTACATGGAATTAAATATTGTCCTATTTTTAGTTTTGTTTGTGCTAGGGATTCCAAATTGGGAATGTAAAGTAAACTAACAAAAAGTAGTACAACACTAAAACAAATACTCCGTACTATAATTTGATGGGTTTAAACTCTAAATCCTAAAATGCTAAGCCACATGGCGCAGTCTTCAACATATGCCATGTGTTCAAGATCAGTCAAATTATGATTTATGAGTATAGAGAGATATCAAGCTTAATCCAAGATTCCAAGGAATCACTTTGTATTAGCTAGGTGGTTAAACTAATACAATATTATCACGCTTTATCTTGGTAAATTAAACCCTAAATCAAAATTAAAGTACTAATTGCACGAACCTCAATAAGGTCTCGTGGGCGGTGAGGTATGAATACAAATAGTATAATCAAATTAGGGTTCATCACCCCTGATTGGCCTATCTAGACTCTACATTAATGTAATCTAGTTCAAGTTTATGAGAGAACTGACATGTTTTCACAAAAATAATAATTAAGATTAACCTCTTAAGACGTCCAATTAACCTTGCTAATGAACCCCAAAGATTGGAGACTGACATTGGGTCAAAAGGGGCATTTGAAGTAGCCAAACATTCCACATCATAATATAGTAAGATAAAGTAACAATTTAACATTGAAGGTTTTTAGGAGAAGCATGCATGGCTATGGAGATTGGAGATTAGCTCCCCCAAAATGCTTTGTAACTCTCAATGAAATCTCACTTCAACATCCAATGAAATGGTGAAAAGCATTTCTTTTTTTGTCCTCTTGCATAAATTTTTTGTATGAGGTGATAAACCTCTATAATTGCGAGTATTTCCGAATTCAAGAGCCATTTTTGGAAGCATTTTGTTCAAATACTCTCTTTTTTGTTGTCCTACTGGTTCATTAGATCTTCATCTTGACGTTCAACTTTACTCGAGTTACGCACCAAATTTTGGTGGATGAGTCTCTTCCAAATTTTTTTTACATCCACTGGAGTTAAAAACCCCTAATCTCGTGGATATGGAACATGTCGCTTGCCACCTGAACAAACCCCTTTGGTATTTTGTTCAAATACTTTGTGAAAACATGATTTGTCACACTTCGCTCTCTTGGAAATTTTAATTACTTATATTTGAAAAGAATTAAAATGTACAACTTACTAACCATATAAATTATGACACTAAAAAAAGCTCATCACATGCTATGAGAGCTTAAACTTAAGATATAGACCCATCCACCCATCACCGAACATCCAACTTTAATGCTAAATTCAACTAAACACTTGTTAGTAATTGCTTATGCAGAGTTTATGTTTAGCATTTATTAGTATTTAGTACTGTAACTGCTTAACTTTTTTATGTTTAGCATTCAATAATAACTTCTTTTTCTCAAACTGATCTTGCTCCATAATACTAATTTCATATGCATTTTCCCTTTCTTTTTCCTCCAAAAAAAACCTCAAAAAAAATGATTGAATATTAAAAATCTTTTGTGAAAAATGGGTAGTAGCTAGAAATTGAAGAAATCTCAAAAAAGAAAATCTAGATCTACCCTTTTCCCCTTTCATATCCTTATTGAAAGTTTGGAACTTTGCTTTGGTCTTTTGAGACAAACCAAACTAAACACAACTGAGCTGACCGCGGGCAGGAGTTACACAAACGATAGTGTGGGTCCGGGCAGTTATTGCAATTGGCCGGTAAAGTGAGGCCATTTCTTATGGCTTTTCTCACCTCTTATGTTATTAGGATAACGTCTAAAACTCCATGTATCCAAATATCCAATATTCCAATACTTGCAATTTGTCTAAGGATAAGGTGTATAGAATTCAAAATGTTGTATAGTAAAGGCCAAAAAGGGTTCTTGTAACTAAATATAGCTTACTCGGAAAGTATATTTTCTTTGTACAAACTCAATTTGCATGAAAAATAAATAAACTCATAATTTTTCTACACAAAATGTGAAAAGGATGACCTATCTCCCTTCATTAATGAGCTTACTAATTTTGAACTATCCGTTTCAGTTTCTAACTCATCTATTATCTCACCCTCTTAAAATTGTGACACAAATTTGAGTAGATATATTAGATGAACAACATAAAGCGTAATAAAAGGATCAGAATTCATGGGCAAAGGAAAATTTGGAAGCCAAGACCCATGCTTCATCTTCCTTGGTTTTAGTGCTAATAAAAAAACAAAGAAACACTCCTCTTCCCCACTTCTAACTGCTGCCCTTTATTCCCCTTCAAATTTTCTGCATTTCTGTTGTATTTGTATTAGCCATTCATTCTCACTATTGTTTCTTTTTCCCTGCATTGTGTTGCTCCCATCAAACACTCCTTGCAATCTCTTTCTCCTTCCTTTGTCTCTTGCTTTGGTTTTTTGCTGTTGGGATTTCTCTGCTTGAAATTCCCATCTGGGTTTTGTGAATTTGACTCTCAGACTAAAAGCCCACAAGAATCTGCAGTTTTTCTTCCTCTTCTTTGTTGCTTGAGAAGACAGAAGTTACTGGAAAGTTTGGCATTTTGTGTTAGTTTTATTCCTTTTGTCAAGTACCACCAAACTCTCTCTTTTCTATTACAATCATTGGTCTACTGGTGAGATCTTGAGGAAACTTCAGATTGAGCTGTTCTGGTTGAATCTTTGGGTGTATTTTTTTTCTCTATCAGCTGTTTAATTGGCTCACCTTATGAAAGTGGTGGAACAATGACAGATGGGAGCTCCATGAAGAGCAAGGTGGTGCATTTTTTGCTCTCTCTCTTTGGATTTATTGTTTCTTTTTTAATTGTTGCGTTTGAATGATGGATTTCTTATTTGGGTTCTTGTCAAAATGAAGATATTTTGGCCAAGAAATCTGGTTAAGAAATGGTTTAATATCAAGAGCAAAGCTGAGGACTTTCACAAGGATCATGTGGTCTATGGAGGTAAGATTCAACTTTTGTAATATGACCCACATTGATGGCTTTAATGACACCCAATCCTTTATTAACTTCCTTTCATAAACTCATGTCATTTTCCTTTTTGTGGACTTCCAAATTGACCCACTTCATTTCACTATAGACTGTTTTGTATGATCCTCCTATTTTTCACAATCCAAAATATCCTTTTTATTTTCTACCCAAATTTCTCATGACATTTTAATAATTTTGTTTCCCTTTTTACAGGAGTTGATGAAGATTGCAGGACCAACTCCTCAGAGAGAGAAGCATGTAGTTCTGTCAAGAAAAGCAAATCAGGTTCAGTACCAGACTAACATTTCATTACTTTGGACCACTTATATCTTCTTTAATCTTCAGTTAACATTCTCAACAGAATCCCAAATCTTAATACATAAATTACTTCATCCTGATTGGTTTTCTTGTATATGCTTGTTTCTCTTTTTCATACCCTTTTACTTGGTCTGCTACAGATAGATCAAATAGGAGAACCTCTGATCGGATTCGACGTGGCAAGATTGATCTAGAGGCCTCTCAAGTCACTGATGTAAATAACTATAGGTAAATTCAAACTCTAAACCAATCTATCTTCCATGACTAATTATATTGTATGCCTAAAGGGTCAGGTTTTAAAACTCCTCTTATTTTATGGTGTGCTCAATTAGGGTCTTTGTAGCTACTTGGAATGTGGCTGGAAAATCTCCTCCTAGTCATCTAAATCTTGAAGATTGGCTTCACACCTCTCCCCCTGCTGACATCTATGTTCTTGGGTATTTCATTTTTCATGTTCAATCAAAGTTTTTATTTTTCCCTTCAATTTCACTATATAGTTTGATAACCTTTTGTTATACTCTACCCTGCAGATTTCAAGAGATTGTTCCTTTGAATGCTGGCAATGTCTTGGGCACAGAAGACAATGTCCCAGCAAAGAAATGGCTTGCCCTCATCAGAAGAACTCTCAACACTCTCCCTGGTGTCACAAGTGGCAACGGCGGCGACATCTATTATCAAACTCCTTCACCAATCCTCAATCCAATTGTAGAATGTGATGCCAACTTTGAAGGATCATCAACAAGACAAAAAGCCTCATCCTATTTCCACCGTCGATCCTTCCAATCACTAAGCCGAAGCATGAGAGTTGATAATGACATCATCATGTCACAGCCAAGTCTTGATAAAAGGTTTAGTGTGTGTGAGTATAGATGGGATTCATCTGATGATGAATCTACCAATACCGATTCACCAATGGGCACGAATTATTCACCCATGTATTACAATGGATCTATTCCTTATGAGGAGAGGGATTGCCAAAGAGGGCAATCAAGATATTGCTTGGCTGCAAGTAAACAAATGGTGGGAATCTTCCTTACTGTGTGGGTTAAAAGGGATCTAAGAGACCATGTTAAGAATCTTAAAGTTTCTTGTGTAGGAAGAGGATTAATGGGCTATCTTGGAAACAAGGTACATTTTCTTGTCAAAGTTTCTTATGTAAATTCCTTTGTTGAATGAGTCATCTTATTTGACTTAATGGATTTTTTGTGCAGGGTTCAATATCAATCAGCATGTCATTGCATCAAACAAGCTTTTGCTTTGTTTGTAGTCATCTGACATCAGGTCAAAAAGAGGGGGATGAGCTAAGAAGGAACTCAGATGTCATGGAGATTCTTAGGAAGACTAGGTTTCCGAGGGTCAATGGAATGGGCGACGAGTGCTCTCCTCAAACAATTCTTGAGCATGAGTAAGTTATCTCTTTGAAATGCTTCAAATGTTAATTGTGCTGCTTTTAGGACAATGTCACCTAATTTTTACCACCATGAATCTTGGTTCAGCCGAATTATTTGGCTTGGAGATTTGAATTACAGAATTGCACTGTCCTATCGCTCTGCTAAAGCGCTTGTTGAGATGCGAAATTGGAGAACTCTTCTAGAGAATGACCAGGCAAGTCACTAAGAAAATATAGTTTAGAACTAGTATTTCAATTAGCTAGCTACAATATTTGAAATGTTGGCAATTCTTGCAGCTTAGGATAGAGCAAAGGCAAGGACGTGTGTTCACTGGTTGGAACGAAGGGAAAATATATTTCCCTCCTACATACAAATACTTAAGCAACTCAGACAGATACACGGGCGATTCAAGGCATCCAAAAGAAAAGAGAAGAACTCCTGCTTGGTAAACTCCTTTCGCTATGCTTAACATTACATTGAAATCTCATTTTGGTCCTTTAGTCACTAGAAAGAGCTGAAATTCAGATGATGAAGTTATTACTTGACTTGTGAAGGTGTGATCGGATTTTGTGGTATGGGAGAGGCGTGCACCAACTTTCGTATGTTCGTGGGGAATCAAGATTCTCAGATCATAGACCGGTGTATAGTGTGTTCTTGGCGGAGGTGGAATCTATTAACCGTTGTAGGATCAAGAAAAGCATGAGCTGCTCAAGTGCTAGAGTTGAAGTGGAAGAGCTGTTACCATGTTCACAAGGATACAATCAGTTGAATTTCTATTGAGGAGTTTTAATCCAACTTCATTCCAAAATGTAAAAATTAAAATTCCAATCTTACACTTTCTTTAAGTCCTGCTTATCTCATTCTTTGATTTCCCCATTTCACTTTTTTACTCTTTAACCACAGGTAACCGCATTGTAAACATGTTCATAACTACTAACCAAATTCAGGTAAAGAGGTAATTTTTCTTATATCTCTGTAGATCAAAGTATCAAACTGCATTACCATTTTTAACTATTCAAAAGTGTGATAGAGTTGTGTTATTCTTTTTGACAGATGGTATTCCGATGTAAATAAATGAGAAAAATTCTGTTTAATGCAAGAAAAAAAGAAAAAGCAAGCAATCAAAGAAGCATTGGAAAAGGAGGTTGAAAGTGTAGAAGACACTGATCATTGTGCTGTTCTTTAGAGTACTCCTAAAGAAAAGAGAAGCTTGTGAAGAATTTTATTTGATTGACCTTGAAAGAGGCTTTTTTTAAGTTTCTTTTGCCATTTTTCAAAGTGTGAAAAGCTTTGTCAGTCTGATTATATACTCTGTAAATGATTTAACTGGGAAAAGAGGAAAGCAAAAGAAGTGGTTTCTGGTTGTTTGCTGGTAGTGGTGATGTTGTTGAGTTATCTGTGCACGGCTTCTTCTAGTTCTAATGATATTCCACTGAGAAAAGCTAAAATTGGGGAGATAAAGCAAAAGCATTTATACAGATTGATCAATGAAATTGCAAGATGAAATGGACATTTTCTGTTACTAGCATGGCGTATGTTTAACTGGGGATTTTCCCTTTCGAGAAGCATTGTTTTTATTATAAAACTTATATGTATGTTGGGTTTTTCCAAAACAATCTAAAAGAAATTGAAACATAATTTTTTTATTAAAATGAAGGTGAGGTGTTACATATAATCAATTGAGTTGTATAAGGTTACTGCATATAATCAATTAATGGACACCAATAAAAATTTGTGATAATACAAGCGTAGAGAAGCATAAAAACTCTCTATTAATTTGACTCAAAAAAGGCTGATTTTCTAAAATTAGTATTTAAATTTATAACGTTACACGTATGTTTTGTTAAAAAACCGGCTCCAAATAAGAAAAAGAAGTACACGACTTGTTCATAAAATTTAAAGATTGTCAATTCACATTAGTCACACTCTAAGGTTGAAATTAAGAATAGTGTTTACTGTTTCGTATCAACTCAACGGTCAATAGGCATTGGAGTCATGGGCATCAAATTTGGCGTGTGTTTCAGTTTCAGTTTCCACCCGCCTGATTTTGTGAATCTTGCAGACTCGCAGGCAAAGCTAGGATTCTGAGGAGTACACGTGGCATGCATAGGCAAGCAAAAAGCGGGACCTGCATAGGCCAACAAATTCTGTACACGTGGCACCCGAGAGACTGCTCGGGAATCCAGAAGCTGAAAATAACGCATTTCTCATGCGCCTAATTAATAAGGTACGTAGGCCTCTTTTAGTTTTTTAGTAGCTTCATTATTTCTTAAATTAATTGTATTCATAATTAATATATGCATCCAGTTATATACTAATGGAGGAGTACTATATTTCAAGAAAATGCATACACACATCTTATTAGTGTATTATTAAAGTTTATAAATTTACGTTTATCTTAGTCAATAGCCGTTAAGTAGTTCCTTATAAATAGCTAGGAGACTAAGTCTCTGATCTTCTTATTAGGATGTTATCTTATCCTTTATTCTAGGATCTGTTAGCTATCTATCTCTGTATTTATACGTTGATAGTTCATCAATAATAAAGATCACTTTCCCCCACTTATTTCTCTATCTTATACTTCTGCTATCGATCATGAACCGATCTCTAGGTTTTGTATTGCATTGCTACTTGCTAGCTTTGTCTTTTTTGAAGGAAGTACCAATTAAGAGAGATCGACAGCTTTCTAAGTTAAAGAATGAAGAAACATGTTTGGATGTTTTCAGGATTTGGAAGAGAATCCTGTTGGAAAGCTTAGCTAGCTTGTGTAGTTGTAGTTGTAGGGAATAAGCAAGCAGATTTGACATTTGTCAAATACGCCCTTTCTCTGTTCCCACTTTTCTCCTTCCCCATGTAATTACTTATTTACCCATGTAAATGACTTTTTTTAACGAGGATCCTGGACTCGTTACTGGCCGACCATAACCAGCTAAATTGACTTGTATCGATCGACTTGATCTAATGGAAAAATGAATGATTAGACTTGGTTTCTCACTCAAATAAAAGAGTAAATAGTAGTGGCAGAGATCGAAAATCCGATCCAATCAAATAATCATTCATTAGATATCCGACGAATAATGAATCTGGATTTTTTTTAAAAGAAATTGCCGAATAGCCATTATAGTAAATCATATCAGATATATCCACATGCTCATCCTTACTTGAAAGTTTTATCATCCAAAACCATTAACAAAGTTTGGTGTGTTTTCCGCGTACGTGACAACCCGATTAACAAAAGGTGAAGTGGGCACTAACGTGATGAATCGGTTCGGGTCAAAATTGGTTCCGTTCTAGTTTGGTTTTGGGTGTTATGTTCTATATTTTGGATTGGCTTTGTACCTAATCTTCTACTTCGGTTCCTACCTGAATCAAACCGAACCAAAATCGAACCGAACCGAGCTTATTCGGTTCGGTCCTCGGTTCCGAAAATTCCGAAATTCGGTTTTCGGTTCGGTTCGGTTTTGAACCGATGAACAGCCCTAAGCCAAACAACTGACTGACTGACTTTGTTTGTGAGCTTGGGCAAACACAAATCAATTACCATGAAAAATCACTTTGAATTTGGTTATGTAAATGCATTTGCGAATATTATCGTTTTACATGTATAATTGACTCAATTTTGCAATGGAAAAAGGTAATCATACAGGAAATACAAGTGCTTGGCAATTATGTAACTATAGGAACATGAGACAGTCGAATCAAGGTGGTTGTAATGGGCCAAAGCCCATAAATAATGAAGGGCTTGGCAAAAGTTTGTCCCCATGGTAGTAGTAAGTACTATGCTTCGATATGAAAGTTCTTTATATGGAAAATAAAGCAAATCTCATTAAGAACCAAAAGTACATATCACATTTTCTACCACAAAAGTACATATCACATTTGCTAACAAAGAAGGCATACAAAACATAAGGACTAAGAGGTAAAAGTTAACTCATATTTTCTAGTTCAATTTTGAATCTCACATAGGAAAATCAGGCGATATAAGTCTAATATATAGGCTCATGGATTACTCTTATTTTTAATTGGTTTTCGAATAGAACCCCATTTGACTTGTATATTAGGCTTGAGTGTTTTACGGTTGGATTTGTTTTCCTTATTACACATACAAAGCAACAAATGTAAGCTTGGACATTTGTCCTTTATATGAATAAAGGCAATCCTACAAACATGAAAGGAAGCTTGAAGCTAGAGAATCAATTGAATGAACATATCACAAGTTGAACGATAAAACTGAGAAGAGTTATAAGCACCGATTACCGCTTTACAAATAGACCAAACAATCAAACTTGAACATCCAAACTGAGAAGGCACTTGCAAACCCAAAGAATGGCATGAGCTTCCAAAGAAAGAATGATTGTCCTAAGTTTTAATCGTTCACTCCTTGGAACAATCAAAGTACCTGAGATGCGGAATAACAAAGTAGATCCAAACAAACAGAAACAAAGAACAAAGATAAATCAAACGAAGTTTTATTTGACTTTGAGCCTCAATAAGAATGCCAAGATCACATCGAGGATCAAAGAGGGCAAAGAGAACTGAAACACGAAGCAAGCAATCGGAGAGAGAGGCAAAGTGAGAAATGCACAGCTTGAACAACCACAAAGGTCTCCAAGGTGCACTCTCTTTCTCTCTTCCTTAGTTTGGATTTCGGAGGGAGCTCGAGGTCGCCGACGTCAATCTCAGGCAAGTAAGGCCGAGTAAACGCTCTCAAGGCTCAAACCCTAAAACTTCTCCAAATGATCCAACTAGCGGCAAGAAGGGGAAGGCTAGCCTTGTAAATGGCAAGCCTCAACCCTAATCTCGCAACGACGTTGTTCTAGTTAATGAGCAAGGATCATCAAACATGGGTTAGCTCGGGTGTACCAGTATTGAGCTGTTTGGCCCAATACAAGCCCAATCTGGTAAACCCCACACACACTAGATATTAGAAGTTACAAGCACAAATGTCCAAACTTAGTAAATTACAAGATGTTTAGCAAGCAATGCTCGATTAAATGCTTGAACACTTTTGAAATCCATGCCACCATCATCTTTAGATGCACAAAGCTTAAACTTTTTTTGGTAGAAGGATAGACAAAACTCTAAATGGGATGATAGTCCGACTCCTCTAACATCATCCAAAAGAAAAAGTTTAATTTCCTCGGACGGGGCGCTCAAAGCATGCAAACCAACGAGAAAAGAAAACGAAAAAAGCTAAGAAATCCATAGCAAAGTTTGTCTCATGGTAGATGTGTCGAAATTGGATAGTCCAATCTCTACTAAATACTAATAAAGGCTTCATACATTACTTATAAACCATGCTAGAAAAGGGGTGGCTCTTCTTTACCTTCTTCGCCAACAGACCAGGAGACCACTAGCGAGTTGAGAATTCGACTCTAAAAAAAACTTTTAACATATATCCCGAATTCCAAAGCATACAAAAGCCATTAAGAATGCCCATAGCTCAGTCACCGGGACATAGCAAGCGTCAAGATTATGCACAAACCCACTCACTAAACATCCATGATCATCTTGTATCAAACCACCGGCAGCTGCCACGCCCCAACCGACCGCCCCTTTAATAGATCTTGACCCATTTAGACAAACAAAGCTTTGTTTTTGGGTTTACATATTAAAACTTGTGTTCATAATGCAGTTAAAATCCAAAATCTTACAATATCAGATGCTAAAAATATTATTCTAAAATAAATAAAAAAAAAGATACAAACAATATTATACTCTGTATCTCCTTATCTAGATTTCTAGTAAAAGATTTTTAGAAAATATTTTTACTTGTTTGGATAAAAAAACAGCTAAAAATATATTGTTTCCCAAGATTTTAATCCTTTCCGAAAATATCGACCAGAACGATATCACGAGTTCATACGTAGCTTGGGAGTTTAGACACAAAGACGCAGTGCCATTCAACAGAAAACGACTGTGACGTAAGCAGCGATTCAATCGGCTGCGGGATGACGGTTGCCGGCGAAAGAGAACCAGTTTTCTTCTTCAAGATTATTCTCTACTCCATTAAAAAACTGGTAAATTGCAATTTTGTCTACTATTTACTGTATCAAGCTTTAATTAAGCCCTAAAAAGGTCAATTTGAAATTGCTGTTTTCGCTGCCGATTAATGCAGAGGATTCCGGTGAAGTTCGCGCGAGAGTTCGGTAACGATCTTTCGTCATCGGCGACGCTCGTTGTTCCCCCGGGGAAGAGCTGGACCGTAAACTTACTTTCCGAGGGAGGCGAGTTCTGGTTGTGCGAAGGATTGAACGAATTTTACGAATTCTATTCGTTATCGTTCGGATACTTTTTGCTTTTCGAGTACCGTGGGAAATCGGAATTCGGAGTTCGCATTTTTGATCTCACTGCTTGTGAGATTTCGTATCCTTCCAATGACGCCTCTCGGAAAATTTCACCGTCTAACCAAGGGGATCGGATTCCATTGCTCTCTGAGCAGATGTCAGATGTCGATGATAACGAGGACGGAAATTGTACTCCTGATCAGGATGATACTGATGATGATGATGCAAATTATACTTCTGATCGTGATGATGATGTTGATTATGAGGAGGATGATCAGGATGATACCTCTGAGTTTGATGAACAGGATGATGCAAATTGCAATGTTAGTGATAATGATCTTGATGTGAATTGTAGTTCTCTCGATGCTGATGCTGATGATGCAAATTGTGCTCTTGATAATGCACATGATGATGAGGATGAGGATGAGGATGTTATGATGCTGGATAGGCCGAGTTTGGTCAGGAATCCTGTGGATGTTTTAGAGTTGTCGAGTGGTGATGAGGCATCAGAGGATCAACCAGGTGAGAACAACTCCTTTATGCGGACGGGGGGATTTCCGACTAAGGTGAAGGATGAATTTGAGACGGAGAGATCTCATGGAGGAGTAGATGATGAACTCTATTCAGGTGGCCAAAATGTGAAAAACAGGAATCTGCAGAGTAAAAGACCATCGGTTGCTCACACTTTCAGTGTGATTAAACCTAAAAATGTCTCTTTTAAAGCAGTTATGAAGCCCTGTGATTTTGAAGAGCCAATGAATTTGGTAAGGTTTTCTCTACTTTGGGTGACATTGTACATTGAATAAGAGAATCAATGCATGATGGAAGCCTTTCCAAAATAAAGATTCAATTACTGAGATGCTAAAATGGAACAATCTCTTATAATTATCTGCTGTCTTCATTAAATGCTGTGAATATGAATCTGTATTTAAGTTATCTTGATTACCAGATTAAGTATGAGCTTTTGAAATTCTGCAGATCATTCCACCTAAAATTGGGCGCAAGTTTCCTGAAGGAGAGTCTGGGTCAGTGAAGCTGGAGGTTTCGGATGGCAGAACATGGATAGTTCAGGGCAATTTCCTTAGAGGTAGATTGACATCTTTGGGTGAAGGATGGGCCGACTTTGCCCGTGACACAAAGTTGATGGTGGATGACATTTGTCAATTTGAGCTGGTCAGGTTCGATAACGAATTCAGTATGAAAGTCTCCATGCACAGGAAGAAGCCTTGAACCAGATGAACATGTAAATCAAGGTATGATGATGGCCTAGGGTTCATTCTGTCAATTTTTTAGGTGGGTCATCTTGAATTTAGTTGCTGTGATGATATATTAGTATGTAGAGAGTGCTTGTAGAGCCTTTCATGACCTTGTATAAGTTTTCTTCTTTCTTGCTGCTTAGTGCAATAATTGGGTTGAACTCCAAACCATTACAATGTTATTTTCAGTGGTTAAAACTGTGTCAAATTAGGTAAAGACCAGGAAACTGTGTCTATTTTCTTAATTAGGCAATAAAACTTGTATTACCATGGAAAAAACACATTCCATTTCAAGAAACCAACAAGATTAACAAACTCGTTTACAATTGAACTTGCTTCAAGCCATCAATAGACACTGAAACATCAGAGCCTCTAGTTTGAAGCTGCTCATAGGCAGTAGTAGTCTGACTCGAATCGCGTTTCCCAGATATAATCAGACAACTAAACCCTGTGAACAATAAAATACCTGCAAGTATCCAACTAAACTGCAAGTTAGCCAACGCCCTCGCCCTGAAATCCTCTTCTTGAGTTCCACACAAGACCGCCGTGTGCACCATCCCTTTTACAACATCTGCAGCCTGTACATGGCAGCCCCGAGGAACAAACTGTGGCGTCCATAGCATTAAGCCCATGTTCATAAACCAAGAGCCTTGAAAGATAACCGAAACTGGAAGGACGAGTGCGAATAAGAAATTAGAGGGTAAAATAGACATTGCTATACACGACACAAGCGAAATAGAGACTATGAGTTGTAGGAGCCAATGATAGTGGCCTTCAAGGCCGACATGATCGGCTGAGTGGAAGTGAAGCAGAAAGAGCTCTTGGCTGAAAACAGAAGAGGCCAAGATCCCAAGAAAGTCAGCCATGGATGACCTTGGCGTGTTTTTGAGCTCGGTGTAGAGGGAAAAGCCTGCAAATATGGCGAGTTGGAGAAACATAGTTGCATGCTCTAGACTCTTAAGGTTGGATTTTAGTACGAAATCGAGTGTTTCTGATACGATGGAGAATATGGAGAAAGAGAGTATGAGTATAAGCTCGAGATGCTTGAGCTTTGGAAAGGTATTGAATGGGTATGAAAATCTTGAGACAAATTTGGAGTCTTTGAGGTAGTAAGATTTGATGGTACTCATCAAATGTTGTATGCCAAGGATGGTAAGGATCAAACCTGGTATAACATGCCCAATAAGGGTGCCCATTTTGATTTCTTGGGTTTTTCAGAAATCACAATTTGAGAGTTAGTTGCAATTTATAGTGAAGCAAAAGACATAACAAGTCTACAATGGAAATGTTTTTTGGTGCATGCTGCATAGATGTCATAGTCCACAGTATAGCAAAACTCCAAGGCTAGATAAAGTAGAATAATCAAGATATAAAGGTAAATTGTACAATTAGGTGAATTCCAAATCAGCTCCCTATATCTAACAATTAGTGGATAGTGGCATGGTCCAATTACTCCAATAGACTGTGCAAGGAAGTGCCCCACTAGTTTAGTGAAAGTTGATTGATGTACACTTATTATTAGGTAATTAAAGCATTGTGTGTTATTATGCACACATACAATATAGTTTTGTTTTTTGACGTTATTAGTTTGAATTTTCCTCATTGGTCTCAAAACTACAAGAGCATTAAGAATAGGAAACAAACACTACATATTGATTCAAATATTCACCTGATACTATTATTTATATATAAAAAATGTCTTATAAATTTTCTTATCCTAATTCCCAGGGTGCTAAGAGTAAAATAGTTTATGAATTTAAACTACATATAAACAATCAATTATGCATTTTTTCAAAACATTTTAAATTTAGGTGAATAGTTTAAATAAGATTATCAAAAGATATATTTTTCCCATGCTAGAAGAGTTATATGTTGGAAAAAAAAAATAACTATAGAGTTTGGTTATGTTATTATTTATATATTTTCTCAGTGTTATGTTAATTTATAGAGTTAATAGTGCTATTTTGACTTTTGAGACACCAAAATTGAGGAAGTTGCAAATTTGCAATGGGCCAAAGCCCAAATATATCGGTAGGGCTTGGCATATAATCCGCGCTTTGATTTTAAGATAAAATACCGAAAACTGCCTCTTATCTTATCTTAGAACATTTGCAAAAAAAAAAAATAATTCTCTTTATTTCACTTAGGCCTTGCTACACTTTTATTAATAAGCATGTTTTTTTTTTAAAAGTATATTTTTTTACCTAGAAACTAGTTTTACCCGTCGTACCATGTACGACTATGATTCGATATTTTATAAATATTATAAATAAGATATTAATAAATAAAAATATAATATAAGTTTTAATATAAGTAATTTATTGCTTGCAGAATGTATAATTTTTTTTTATCAAATATTATATTCTTCACATTTTATTACTTTTTATTTACGTAAATTTAAGGCTTATCAAATATTTTAATACATCTATTAAATATTTTATTATCTATTTTTATAAATTTTAAAATTAAAAAATATTTATCATTAATTTTGTTATAAAAGAAAATCACTATTATATCTATAAATAAATTCGTCAAAAGATATATGCTAAAAGATTTATATTTATTCTAAAATATTTTATCTTTAATCTTAAATACTTGTATAAGGAAGTTTTCAAAAGATATCGTTATACTAAATAGATATTTGTTTGATATTAAAGATAAATTTAAATAGTGAAAAAATAATTTAATAAAAAATTTAAAATATTAGGAATAAAAATTAATTTTATAATTATAAGATGAGGTCAGAATCGTTCTGGTGACTCAAAAAGGAACAACTTTAATATATAGTTATAGAAGATGTGTCAATATTAGTTACTTTTTACGTATTTCAAAGCAAAAAAGTAATGTTTTTTGATAAAAAGCATGCTTATTTATAAAGTGTAGCAAGCCCTTAATAGAAAACCAACTCTTATTTCTATTATATCTCCCTTTTTATTCATTATACCTTCACAGTTCACATTAGAGTTGAAATACATAATTATTCCTTTAACTTGATCAAATTGATAAAGTCCAATAATTACCGCTACTAATGTTTGGTGTCATGAAAATAAGATAATTTATCCCAAGAAAGAAAAGAAAAAGAATTTTATATTTAAAAAAAATCCTATAAAACAATGTTAAATAGCCTCAAATAAACAATATCATTCTTAATAGAGGGGTTCAGAACATCATTGGTTAGAAAAATCCCAAAGTATTTGGTTTTACAATCATTACTTTTTAAGATGCTTTGAAATATTGTTATAAACTTGGTAATATTTTGTTTGTACACTTTATAATTCTTATTCATTTGATTTAGTTGACACCATTATTATTCAATCTTATCAATTATTAACTATATATCCAATTATCAAACCTTCGAATGAAAAGCATTTAATCAATTTTTAGCATCAGTTTTGTTTTGACATCTTTAATTTTAATTTTTTGGTCTAATTCTGCCATCTTAAATATAATGTGCTCAATCAAGGATTTGACCCGTTTATTAACCAAAAAAAAACAAGGAGATGAAAGTCATAATAATACTTCAAAAGATAACTCACTTCTTAGGGTTAAAGACATAACTAACCACCTTTCATTAGTTATTTCGAATAATATACCCATCTCCTATAATTTAGCCAATAATAATCCTTTATAGAAAATTAGACAAAATTGCCCTTACAACCTTTACATAAATTTGTGTATGGTAACTTTATTACATAAATTTTTTATATAGTAATTTTGTGTAGGATAATTCGTGCATGTCAATTTTTTTACATTAATTAGCCTATTACAACCTATTACATTAACTTAAATCGATGTAAATATTTTGTTAATCAAATTATGATTAGTTTCAATAATTTAGTGTTAAAATGTTTTTTGGGTAATTTATGTAATTAGTGTATAGTAATTTTGTTACATAAAATTATGCGAATAATTTTGTTACATTAAAGTATATGGTGATTTGTGTAGTGTAATATGTTGTTACATAATTTTTTGTAGGTCAGTTTTAATTCACCAAATCTTTTAATGATAAGATAAAATCTAGGTAGTTTTCACAATCTGCATAATATTTTTAGAATTCATTTATCTAAATACTTTTTATACATTTCATTTGAGAATAGATAACTTTATTACATAAATTTTATGTAACAAAATTTATTTTTAAGTAAAATTTATTCTAAAGTAATTTTGCTACATAAAAAACTTCTATAGGTGATATTTTTACATAAATTTTGTATCAATAGATTTTGTTACGTAAAATTTTTTAGTTAAATTTTATTACATAAATTTTATGTCAATAAATCTTATTACATAAAATAAGTAAGATGAATTATTTTTTGCATATATTTTTGTGTAAGATGATTTTGTTACATAGTTTTTAACTCGTAGGTTATTGTTACATAAAAATTGTTACACTAATTTTGTTTCATTAATTTTGTTAAGTTAAATTAATGTAAAATAACTATTTTAAGTTAAATATTGTTACAACAAAGTTATTACACTAATTTTGTTTCATTAATTTTCTTAGTTAAATTAATGTAGAATAACTTTTTAGGTTAAATATTGTTACATAAAATAAGTTACATGAATTACTTTTTGCATATATTTTTGTGTAAGATGATTTTATTACATAATTTTTAACTCTTAGGTTATTGTTACATAAAAGTTGTTACACTTATTTTGTTTCATTAATTTTGTTAGTTAAATTAATGTAGAATAACTCTTTAAAGTTAAATATTGTTACAAAAAAGTTATTACACTAATTTTATTTCATTAATTTTATTAGGTAAATTAATGTAGAATAATTTTTTAGGTTAAAATATTGTTACATAAAAAGTTGTTACAATAATTTTGTTACAATAATTTTGTGATATAAATTAATTTAGAATAACTCTTTTAGATTAAATATTGTTACATAAAAGATGTTACACTAATTTTGTTACAATAATCGTGTTAGGTTTTTTTTTTTGATAACAAAACCCTTCATTAAATCAACTCTCACCCAAAATAATATTTAGAAGAGTATCAGGTAATTTTGTTAGTTAAATTAATGTAGAATAACTCTTTAAAGTTAAATATTGTTACAAAAAAGTTATTACACTAATTTTGTTTCATTAATTTTATTAGGTAAATTAATGTAGAATAATTTTTTAGGTTAAAATATTATTTCATAAAAAGTTGTTACACTAATTTTGTTACAATAATTTTGTGATATAAATTAATTTAGAATAACTCTTTTAGATTAAATATTGTTACATAAAAGATGTTACACTAATTTTGTTACAATAATCGTGTTAGGTTTTTTTTTTGATAACAAAACCCTTCATTAAATCAACTCTCACCCAAAACAATATTTAGAAGAGTATCAGGTAAACTAGAATTTGAAACAAAACAAACAGGAATAGAAAAATGGTTTATAGCCAGCCAGTGAGCTGCGGCATTGGCTCTCCTGGGAACAAAAGACCAATTGCAACAACTAAATTCCCAAGCTTTTGCTTGGATTCGAGCCACCAAAACTCCAATAATCGATCTGCTCAAACTCGTTGATTTCACCTTCGTAATAAGTGATTGACAATCTGTCTCCACCAAAACTTTATCAATCCCATGTTGGCTTGCAAGTTCAAGTCCCCACAATAAAGCCTCTGCTTCAGCAACTTCAACATCTGACCCGATTTGGATTGGTTTGGCACCAGCAAAAACAAGGGAACCAGCTGAGTTCCTCCCAATAACTCCGATCCCACACCTCTCCTGCAAGACAGATGCATCACAATTAATTTTCACAACCCCAGCACTCGGCTTCACCCAACAGCAATCATCAACAGAATTCACAGATGCCTTTTTCTGAAGGGTTGAGCACGCTTCTTCAGCCATTCTGGTAGAATTGTGCAACACATCTTCCACCATAATTTCATTCGAAGAGAATACCCTACAATTTCGAGCATACCATAAATTATAACTTATGCTAATCCATAGCACTAAATCAGAAATACCCACAGATCGAAACAACAGATCTGCCCAATCAGCAAAATTTAGGAGCCCCTTTCCCAAGGCAGCCAAACCCCTAAAATGCTTCCACACAGCCTTCGACAGTTTGCAATTCAGCAGAACATGCATTTCTGTTTCTTCCACTCCATAGAGGTTACAAAGAGGGTCATCAGTAACTCTTCTATCAAACAGCCGCCTTTTGCATGGAAGAATATCACGTGCTGCTCTCCAAGCGAAGTTACGAACTCTCGGTAGAACTGGAATTTTCCATACCTGTTTCCAGAAAGAGCGTTGATTCATTGTCTCGGAACCCTCGCCCTTTCCAGATGTAGAATGTGTTTGCTGCATAATCATATGGTACGCAGACTTAACAGTGAATTTCCCACTCTTCTCATAATACCAACATACCGTGTCTTCAACACTCTGATCAATGAGATGAATTCGAAGTATATCCTCCACATCAATGGGATGAAATTTCTCACGTATCAATACCTCCTTCCAACACTTTTCATCCCAATCAATAAGATCATAAACACGCAAATATTCATCAGAATCACTTGGAGATGTAATGACCTTAAAAGAGTTAGGCCGGGGTATCCAACAATCCTTAAAAACATCAATCATACACCCATTCCCAACTTGCTTGAAAGAACCAGCTTCCAAAACCTGACGAGCCTTCCAGATACTCCGCCAAGTAAAACTAGGGTTAAACCCTAATTTTGCTCGCATAAAATCACAGCCTTGGAAATATCTTGCCTTAAGAAGCTGTGCTAAAAGAGAATCAGGGTTTTGAATAATTCTCCACCCTTGTTTAGCTAACAAAGCAAGATTGAAAGCATGAAGATCCCGAAACCCTAATCCACCGAGCTCTTTTAAAGCGCCCAGCTTATTCCAACTTAGCCAATGCATCTTCTTCTTCTGCCCTTTAACACCCCAAAAGAAGTCACACATCATTTGCTCAATTTCTTGACATAGTTCATTTGGCAACAAAAAACAAGACATGGTATACATTGGAATGGCTTGAACTACAACTTTTATCAACACCTCTTTTCCGGCTCTTGACAAAGTGCTCTCTTTCCAACCTTTTAGCTTCTTCCGGACTCTCTCTTTGACATTCTGAAATATTACTTTTTTTGATCTCCCCACCATTGTCGGAAGACCCAAATAACGCTCATGTTTATCAACTTCCCGAACTTGAAGAATAGCCTGAATATCCCTTCTACTGTCTGATTGCACATTTTTGCTGAAAGAAAGTTCAGATTTTGCTAAATTCACTTGTTGACCTGACACTGCTAGATTTTGGGATGAGAGAAATAAAGGTATAATTTAAATTTTCAGGAAATGGTGCACCCTTAAGAATATCAAGACAAAAATTAATAACATCATTGCCAATAATATTCCAATGGTGTTGAAAGAATAAAGCAGGCATTCCATCAGGACCACGAGATTTTGTGGGATGCATTGAGAACAGGGCAGAATGTACCTCCTCTCCCGAAAAAGGACGTAACAGCTCAGAGTTATCCTCCTCCGATATGATAGGCGAGATTCCTTGAGGAACCGTGGTAGAAAGTGCACTATGGTCAGAAGTAAAAAGTTTGCAAAAATAATCAACTGCCACCTTAGTTTTTCCATCCACACTCCTCCAAGCCATTCCCTCAGGGTCAACTAACTTTCTAATTTTATTTCTCCTTTTCCGCCCATTCGCTTTTTGATGGAAAAAAGCGGAATTCCTATCACCCCATTTAAATTCATTGGCTTTTGCCCATTAGAACCACAATACCTCTTCCTTGTCCATCAAATCTCCTTCTTCTTTCTCTAGAGCTCTTCTTTTTTCAATCAACTCACCCGTCATACCCCTCTTATTAAGCAACCGAAGTTGTTCACGTACTTCATTTAATCGTATCAAGACATTCCCAAACTCAAATCTGTTCCACTCCTTCAACGACTCAGCGCACCTGTCAATTTTCCCCATAACACCCCCATCAGACGCCCTTGAGCTCGGATTTCTCCATTCATTGTCCACAACATGATTGCAACCATTGTTTAACGTCCACATCGCCTCAAACCGAAATGGTCTTTTCCCTTTTATACCTTCATCAAAATTAATCTCCTCTCGAAAAAAATCAACCACAATCGGATTATGATCAGAACCCGCTCTGTCCAAATGACGCACATGAGCTCCGGAAAAGATTTCAAGCCATACTGAATTTGCGAAACCCATATCAAGCCGTTCCGCAATATAATCATCGTTCTCCCTGCCATTATCCCATGTAAACCAAGGTCCCGAAAATAATAAATCCCTCAACTGACAACCATCAAGAGCCCCCCTCAAACCAGCCATCTCACGAACCTCGGGCATATTGCCCCCACACTTATCTTCTGCACTCAAAATCTGATTAAAATCCCCTACGCAAATCCAACCCTCATGTACATCCTGACTTAAGCGTTCAAGCAGAGCCCAAGAGTGATGTTTTTCCTCCTTTCTTGGCCAACCATAGAACCCCGTCATACGCCATACACCTCCCCCTTCTACACACTTTACGTTAGCATCCACATGATGAGAAGTATAGGACTAGACTGACACTTCAACATCGTTCTCCCAAAGCAGACATAATCCTCCCGCCCTTCCGACACAATCAACCGTAAAACATCCCGCAAACCCTAATTTTTCTCTTACTACTTCCATACCTTTCCTATCACGCTTGGTTTCCATCAGGAAAACCAATTTTGGGGCCTCTCGTCTCACTAGGTTAGTGAGTCTATTAACTGCACGGGCCTTCCCCAATCCCCGACATTTATAACTTAAAATACTCATTGCTCCCGGCAAGAGGGGTTCACCCCTCCCGCCGATATATCAACAATAAGTTTCTTTCTTGCGTCACCCACATCCATCATTTCCAAGTCCCCATCTGTTCTATCTCCTTTCCCAGTTGTATCCACTAGAGCACCTTTTATCCCAATTGTATCCCCCCTCGCCAGCCTCTTCCACTTCTTACTATTTTTGCCCTTTTCTCCCTTTTCATTCCCCTCTCCAAACTTGCCCTTCCCTTCGCCTGCTTTAAATATCATAACATCACTCTCTTTTTCCCCTACTCCCTCCTTCCTCTTCACTACACTCTCCGCCTTTTCCTTCACCCCATCAGCCCCTTTCCTTGAGATGACATCATCTCCCTCCCTCCTTTCATTCTCCATATCCGCCACATTATCTCCCTTCCCTTTTTTCCCCTCGTTAGTCCCCTTAACTACCTTTGACTCTATTACATTTCCCTTCTCTTTTTTGTTTTCCAAAGCAACTTTCTCCAACTGAGATTGAATCTGAGACGTAACTTCCTGTAATGTTGTACTGTTCAGATTTGCGCCTCCTGCTTCAATCTGGTTTGTGCTACTCTCCTCAGTTGCAACCTGATCAGCTTTATCTAACAAATCAAACAGAGATTTACGCCCCTTCAGTTTCGGTTTCACCACATCTTGTAACTCACTCTTAGCCTCCCCATGAATTCCTATCAAAATAGCTCTTTCCTGCTCTCTCTCTCTTTCCGATCGAGCCTGCCATCTCTTCAGAGGGGATGCACGCATCCAGTCTCCATACTCCTGATGTGTTCCCCTTGTTTCCTCATTCATACAATCCATCTCCACATGTCCGACACATCCACATAGATAACAGAAGTTTGGGAGACGTTCATACTTAATATCAACCCACATTCTCCTCCCATGCACTTTCATAAGTAATCCTCTACGTAAAGGCTTTAGTATGTTCACTAAAACCCTAATTCTCAAGTATCTTGCACACACTAAAAACTCCTCATCATCAATTTGTTGTAGTCCTCCAAAAGCTCTTCCAATCAATTCCGTTGTTTCCATCGTCATTGCATCAATCGGAAGGTCATATATGCGGATCCAGAATGGCACCGTATCCACGATGATCTTGGAAGGTTGTTCTGAACCTGGTTCCTTCAGCGCCAGTAGCGCTCTGTCAAAAGACCAAGGTCCCCCTTTTAGCACTGCCTCCAAATCCTTTCGCTCAGCAAACTTAAAGAGGAAAATGTTATGACGAAGCTCTCGAAAGACAAAGCCTTTACGCAACTTCCATGCTCCATGCATAGTTGCTTTCAGCGCAAAACTGTTGAACGGTCTCATTGTCATTAACGAGCCAACCAACACCAGATTTGACAACACATCAACAACTTTACTCGGGTCAACAATTGCTTCAATCTCATCAGACTCTTCCTCTGTTAACTGTATATCTCTCCTTCTCCCTTGATCATCCATTGCAAACCCTAATTCTGACTCTGTGCACTTTCCACCACTGGCGAACCCCGCACGGTATCGGCGAGAAGACCCTAGCCCCCACGGCCCTTAACCGGAGAGAAGATAGACGATCGGTGATAGCCAAGAAACAATCGCCGTTATCGCCTCTGTTGCCCTAGGGTTTTTGTTTCGAGAATATAATCGTGTTAGGTAAATTAATGTAGAATAGTTCTTTTATATGAAATATTGTTACATAAAAATTCTTAAACTAATTTTTTTACAATAATTTTGTTAGGTAAATTAATGTAGAATAGCCCTACATTAAAAATAACCTAATTTACACTAATGTTAACTCTACATTTAATATAATCAGTAACTTTACGTTGCATACTGATCGATGATCGATTCGTCGATGGTTATATATATGCCATCTTCATATATGTAAAGTTTTATTTCTACGAGAACAAATAATATTAGGAAATTAAGCATCTCTCTTTATATGTTTCATTTTGATATGGCATACTAGATCTATTTAATCAAGTCTCTACTGTTTATTTTATATAGTATTTTGTATTTTGTATTTTTGGCCCTTGTTTGATCTACAATAACTCCATATGCTGGTGAATGGTGATCGATGGGAGAAAGGTGAGAGAGATCGGGGTGAGGTCAGCGGTTATATGCAAGGGTGCAGGCAGACGAGCAATTTAACGATAATTCTGATTAATTAAGATCTAGGTTATTATTTTTTTATCCGAAAATCTAGGCTATTAGTTTTTTTTGAGAACTAGGCTATTAGATAAGTGAGGGTAAATTAGTATTTTAAAATGAAAAGGTATAGATTTGGAAAACAAAATAGGATGGGGTATACTTTTGGAATAAATTAATGAAAAAGAGATTATTACGGAATTCTTCTCCACTTCTTATTTATGTAAGACGAGTATTTCCCTCTTCCACACTTCACATTGTTTACTGTTTACATCCAAACTTACTACACATTTCACATTTTCACGTACTCGACCAGTCAAAAGTCAGCCCTGCAAAAACAAACCAAAACGACGCCGTTTCACTACTCGTCGGCCCTGCCACCGCCCTCCTGGCGGCTCCGGTTCCGGGGGCCCTGGAAGAAGAACTCCTCCTCCTGCTGCTCCAGGAACTCGTCCACCTCATCCGCCTTCTCATTAAACGACAGCTCCTTCGCCTCCCTCTCAAGCTGCTTGAACACGCTCTTCTTTCCGACGAGCGGCACCTTCTCGTTGTCCTCCGCGTTCACTTCGAAGCAGATGATTTCCAGATTCTCCTCCCTCGACGCGATCGTCACGAACGGGTGCCCGGCCGGGACGACGAACACCGTTCCGCAACTCAGCTCCCCGCTCACCTTCTCGTAGTGGACGTCGCTCACTTCCTCCTGCTCTTGGTGCCTTCTGTGCTGCCTCTGCCTCTCCCGCCTTTCGCTCGAGATGTGTGGGCACGCCATCTGGAACCGTCCTTTCCCCCTCACCACCACGGCGATCTTCGTCGCCCGGGTGTTGTAGTGGAGAGTGCTCATTCCGCCCTGGAGAAAGCGTTTTCAATTGGTTAATTAATGGTTACAATGTGTTCGACGAAATGTCTGAATGAAACTTAACTCGTAGTCAATTGACGCCCACAACGTGCTCGACGAATTGCCTGAATGAATGTAAGAATGGATGATTGAAGATATGAAGAAAGTTATTTTACTTGGGTGATGTTGGCGAAGGAGACTGTCATGTCAAGGTCACGCAGCTGCTTGAAGTCATCGGAGTCAACCTCAATCAGCTTGCCGAACTCGTTGGATTTGATAGGGCGCTGCCTGAGGATGTTGAAGGGGCCATTTGAGGTCCTGGCACTGCCTCCGAAGGGCCATTGACCCTCTTTTCCTTGCTGGCTCAGAGCCCTGATTTGCTCCTTGCTTGCTTGTCTAACTATGCCCTGATCTTGCTGTCCGAAGAACCTCTCTAATTCCTGTCTTGGTACCTGTAATTATTTCATTCAATTAGTTTCATACTCTAAAAAAAGCAATGCCTTACATGAACAAGTATCACATCCACTTACTTTGAACAGAGCTTCAACTACATCTGGGCTTAATGCTTTGAAGAAGGAATCTGGATTTCTTCCTCCTGCTCCGAAGAATGACTGAGAAACCACAGAATCAAACAAGCAATTCAGATACATAAACAAGTAAGCTCAGTGCTTTAGTGGTAAGAGTAGTAAATTCAGTTTACCTCAAACTTGCCAGGATTAGCAATTGATTGGATAAGTTTGACAAGGATGAGCCTTCGGCTCTCATCTCTGTTGATGAGGTAAACATTAGTACCAGCTGGAACCCTCATGATGTGCCCACGCTGGATGTTGAAGCTCTCTCTGTTGTCTTGGTTCACAAGGGTGATTGTTCCTCTCCCTGACAGAATCAAGCAAAATTTAAGCATACAAAAAAAGGGTGAGAAAAGGAACAAGTATATGAATTGAGAGAATTTGATAGAGAGATTTTGATTTACCATCTGCTACAAAGAAAAAGGCATCAGCATCACAGTGCCTTGGCAGCACAAAAGTCATGGGCTTGGCCTCAAAGATCTCCACCCTGAAATTCTCAATACCCTTCAATTGGTTTGAAATCTTTGTGAATTTGGGTAAAACCCTCTCTCTCCCAAATTGGTTTTGGAACTTAATCTCAAACTCATCATCACTAAACACATAAGGGTTCCCTCTCTCTTCATCTCCTTCTTCCTCCTCCTCATATCTTCTGCTCCTCCCCATTTCTCCCTTGCTCCTTTCACACCTCTCCTTACACCTTTGGGACTCCCTTTTTTCTTGTGGGTCCCTCATTGGAATAGCAGGCCATCCCTCCTCCATCCCTTCATCTTCTTCTATTCCCTTCTCTCTCCCTTGCTTCTCCCTACTGTACCCCTCACACTGAGTTTCACACTTGTGCTTCTGCCTCTCATCATATTGCCTCTGTTGCCTGCACTGGTGCTTGCAAGGCTTCAGCTCAGGATCATCCCTCCTAGCTGCTGTTAAACTGCTAAGAGTAAACAGAGCAAGCAACAAGAACAGCACACAATACCTCCCTTTTAACCCCATTTTTGTATTTTCACCCTCTCTCTCTGTTAGCTGTGATCTTTCAGCTTTTGGGTTTTGCTCTGAAGATTTGGATTGTGGGTAAACACATTATATAATGGTTTTGGGTTGACGATGTTTGATGAAGGGTGGCATGCAAGGAGACAGGTGTCTGAGTAACGTGGCAAGTGGAGGAGATGAATGAGAAGGGGTTGATCGCCGCGTATGAGATTGTCTGTCACCATTGTTATTGAAGCTTTTGGGAGATCAGATTGATTTCAATTGATTTTGGGATGATGATAAACATTGGAATGGGAAAGAAGGATACAGTGAATCAGTGATGCTATGACAAAGCTCACGTGGCCTTTCAGTGGGTGTAGCTTTGTGGTAGATAAAAAAGGGGGAGAACCCAAGATTGTGATGACTGATGAAGCTTATATGATGCATTTGGGGAAAAAAAAGGAAGAAAAAGTTGTGATTTGCCAACAAGAACAAATGAAATGGTACATTCTTTCTAGTACTTTGCTTTTGTTTTTTGTGAGAATTGTGGGCGAATAGTCCAAAGGACTAAACTCTACACATAAAATTGCTAAGTTTAGTTCGATACAGCAAGGTAAGATAAGAGTAGTAGTGATGATATGTTGTACCCAAGACTCCAAGAGCTGCACAAGATAGAGGAAAGGGTTGCTTTAATTGTTTTTGACTTAGTTTGTGTAGGATTGCTCTGATAGATCTCTTTAGCTTTTCTGTGTAAGAAAGAGTAAAGGCATTTTTGGAAACTAGATGAATTATTGAATTATATGTCAAGAGAAAGTAGATGGGGCGCCTATTATATTGGGCCATAGCTATCTACTCGGCCCATGATCAACTTTGAACCCCCAAAAGATAAGTTTAACAAGGGGAGAAAACCAGTCCATTTACTTGTTTATACACGTATTTTTGTACGTTGACATTATTCTTGATCTTATATTTGTTTTAGTTTTACAATAATCTATTAATCTTAGCTTTGATGATTATGAAATTGAAATTATTTCAAGTTTGACCAAGTCCTATAGGGATAATATATCCTCTCCTTTCATTATTTTACTTGATCTCCCTGTCTCATTATCTTCTCTTCATTCATGCCACATATTTTTCCATCATACAACTAAACCTCATCTCCATTTTTTTCTTCATCAAAATGACACCCTAATGTACGTTCATGGCTATCATTTTTCTCCAAACAACTCTCGTCTATCCCCTAAATTGTCCTCTTTTGCTAGTGTACGTTAATGTAACGTTTTATGAATGATGCATATTGTCACGGGCCCATCCACTCCCTAAGAAAACTTCAAAAAATTCAAGACCAATTGACACGTGTCAAAAGGCTGTGGTGCTCAACGACGATAAGGCAAAAGATGTGTGGTAGCTACCCCGTGCAAGATTATCCTATACAACCCAAATCAAAGGCCAAGATTGCTCAAACCATATCCTCCTAAACTTGTGACCATAGATCAAAGGAGCCTCATTATATAACCAGTCTCAAAACACAGGGAAAATCCTTGTAAGGCAGAGAACAAGAGAGCAAGAGATCCAGAGAAGGGAGCTCTTGAAGTGAAAATCAAATGGCTTCCTCAGTGATGTCTTCCGCTACCGTCGTCAGGCCCAGCGCCGCCCAGGCAGCCGTCGTTGCCCCCTTCACCGGCCTCAAGAACCTCGCCACCTTCCCCACCACCAGGAAGTCCTCCAACGACTTCAGCTCTCTCCCCAGCAACGGCGGCAAAGTCCGCTGCATGCAGGTATACATATACATATACATATATACGTAGTAGTTTAATTTTTGAGTATCAATTTATTCACTCATATTATATACTTTTGTTGATTGTGAGAATCTATTACTTAAGAGTCTATATCTCATCTTACCTAAGCAAAGTATATAGTATTGTTTTGTTATAACGTATTGTTTTAGTAGTACACATTACGTTAGGAGTCCAGTATTCGTATCATTATTATTTCAATATTGACATATGGGCCCACCTTCATCAATAGTCATATTGTGAGTGTTAGCATATATAGAAGGTAACAAGAGATTTGGATTGAGATTAAATGTGACTTAACACTGAAATTTAAGATTGACATTGTTAAATTCTTAAGTTGAAGATAAGAATTATAACAATTGACATTATATATGTTGATAGGGGTCGTGCATACATAAATCCAATACACAGACCAATTAAGATTTCATCCTAAAATCAATTGGCGATAAAATAAGTAAATTATATGCTTATACATACTAGTCTAGTTTATCTTTCAACTTCCCGTATGCGAAGAGTATTCTAACATGGAGAATGTAATGTGTGCAGGTGTGGCCACCAGAGGGCAAGATTAAGTTCGAGACCCTTTCCTACCTTCCACCACTCTCCGAGGCCGACCTTATTGCCCAAATCAACTACCTTATTGTGAAGGGTTGGATTCCTTGCTTGGAATTCGACGTTGGTGTAAGTAGTTCATCTCTACTACCATTGCTACATATCAATATATATGTATACATGTATGTATGTATGTATGATAATTGAATAAATGTGCATGCCCGTACGTAGCTCGGACACGTGTACCGTGAGCACCACGCCAGCCCAGGGTACTACGACGGCAGGTACTGGACCATGTGGAAGTTGCCCATGTTCGGATGCACCGATGCCACCCAGGTGGTCGCGGAGCTCCAGGAGGCCATCAAGACATACCCACACGCCTTCGTCCGCATCATTGGATTCGACAACGTCCGCCAAGTGCAGTGTGTCAGCTTCATCTGCTACAAGCCACCCCGCGCTGAGGGTACCTACTAAGTTTGTGGATCATCATTCGTCGATATGCAAAACTTAGGGCTTGTTTGAATTGTGTCTTTTAATTAATTCCCTTTTCTTCAAGTTCATCATCCGTCTCTCTTTTTTTCAATCCATTTTGGGAAAGATTTACCGTTTCCCATTTTGTTGTTTGTGTTCGTCGCAAGTCGGATATATGTATCATGGAATGGCGCATATGAGTATTGTGACTCTTTACAATTTAATAAGAAAGTATATGTCTGTTCCTGACTATATATATCTTGTACGTGTAACGTGTAATATAATATATATTCAACTCCATATCGCCATATGAAATGTGTCTTAGTTTATTTTCTACTTCCATTGCTCATAGCAAATTCAAATGCTAAAGGATCTATAATATATGAGTATCTAAGTGCAAGAAGATGTAACAAAGGCATTTTCAATTTGTAAATTGTATATACATATTATATATGATAACTGATCAGTATATATGTGCTTGAAATCACAATTGGTGAATTAAAACCCATGTCATTTAATGGTGATATTGGTGGGTGGATGATAGACTCATAGTCATGAAAAGATCGAAGAGTGGAATTATAGAGAGATTTGGGATTGAATGTTTAATGGTATATGTGTGGACAAGCTGCATGCAATTGTCCCTACAAGCTAACCTTATCATTGAAGCACCAATAAGAGCTTGATTTTATTTTATCTTCATACCTCCAATTGGACAAAATAAAATAAAAATATCTACTTTAGTGTGCATTACTAACCATAAAAAAAAAATAGCTTCATACCTTTCTTGACATTTATAATAACCGATGTGATATGCTAGATTTTCTGATAAGATGAAAATGAATCTCTACAGTTTTTCCTTGCTGCACTCAAATTTGTGTGCTTTTTTTGTTTTGAGAAGGCTGTTACCATTAGTTAAATATTGATAAGATAGCTTATAACAAAAAGCTTTCGAAGCTAGCAAAAGTTAGTTTTTAATGAAAGCAAATGAACAATTTCATGAGGATCTAGACTTTATCATAATTCAATTCGGCCTATTATCACTGAAAGCAATTTGAAGACTAATATTGATCAATATATGACTGATAAGCTTTGAAGGAGATCAATTCTTAATTTTGCAATAAGATTTATTTTTCAAAAAAAATTTTTTTTGTTTGTTCTATAATTTGTCTCACGAGAGATTGACATGATACAATTTTCTTTTTAAAGAATAATTAGGGTAGGGTTGTAACCAAGCCAAGTTGAGGTTTGAATTGTTTAAGTTTCGTTCTGTCAGGTAATAATAGGTGAGCTTGAAAATTTCATTTTAGCTCGGTTCATTTAAAGGCTCACCGAATTCGAGCTCAAAAATTTGTTTAAACTCGGTTCAGTCAATAATAGGTGAGCTCGAGCTTGGTTCGAGCTCAAAATTTTATTTTATTTTAGTTCATTTAAAGGCTCACCGAGCTCGAGCTTGGTTTGATCTCAAATTTTTGTTTAAGCTCGGTTCATACAGTAATAGGTGAGCTCGAGCTTAGTTCGAGCTCAAAATTTTATTTGAGCTCGGTTCATTTATAAGGCTCACCACCCTCGAGCTTGGTTCGAGCTCAAAATTTTGTTTGAGCTTGGTTCATTTAAAAGCTCGTCGAACTCAAGCTTGGCTCGCAAGCTGCAAGTTTGATTTATTTGTGAGAAAAGCACTTGAACATGTTATTTACCTTAACATCTACACAAGTAGATAAAACTAGAAATTAAACTACAAAGTTTGAGAGACCATATATTTAATATAATTTTTACTTCAATTATATATTATATATTATATATTATTTAATAGAGGCGAGTTTAGGTAAAATGAGTCTTAGAGTAAAACGGTGCAAACTAATTTAGATCATTGGATGATACCATAATATTTGTATTTCATATTTCAGTAGGATATATCCATACTTTTATACTTGCATATTCATAATTTTCCGTTGCATATTCATTTTTTATTTGACTGTATTCATGCTTTTTATGAGGTTATTGTTGTTTTTATGATCGTATTCATATTCTTAAGTTACATATTCTTGTTTGTAAGGAGAACATTTATGTTTTTAAGGTTGCATATTCATGTCTTTTAAGTTATATATTCACATATTTAAATTGCATATTCATATTTTTAAGTTACATATTCATATTTTAAAGGGAGAATAATTTTGATATGTTGATCTTAACTTTAATCCAACGGTACGGTACGGTCTAAGATTAGTTCGTACCGTTTTACTTCATTTCACCCTAAATTTAAATCTCAATTAAATGTATAATAGAGTGGTGATTATTCATGAATGTATAATAGTAGAGCTTGTTTATGAAATATATAATTGAACTTGTTCATGATTAAAAAATGAGTGGTGTTTTCTTATTCTCAAATTCGACTTTTTTTATTTTTCGAGTTTTAAAATTATGTTCAAATCCAAGTTATTTACTTTTTGAGTCTTCAAATTGTATGAATATCAAAATGATTTTTTATTGCCGGTACATATATAGAAGACCGAGTCTAGGAATTAGTGAATGTGCAATATGGGTGCAACCGTACATACAAATTATATGGTCAAATGTTAACTTCTAAACTCTATGGAAGGTAAAATTTCTGAGACCTTCATATATCTTTATGGATTTTGTATTTCAGTTATGGGAATTGTAATGTTTGCTAATCAACGTTTGTAATATTGTAAATGTGAGCGGGTAAAACAAACATAATTACCATAGTTATTTTCGCTATAAAGGTATTTATTAAAATTACTGCGCAGTTATTTTCATTATTTTCCATATAAAAATTATATGGCGGTTATGCAACTTAATGGGAGAGTGTATCTTTTATTAAGGATAGAATTAAATTGGAGAGAGGGTGGAATATTCCCGACTTGGGCTTTAAGGCAGTTGGCCAGCCTGGGGAGGTTAATATTTTCGGCCATATGGATAGAATTTTCGGCCCCCTTCTCCCCTTCTTCCATTATAAATACACGCCCTAGAGCGTGTAGGGAGAGACACATGTGCATAGCATATTCAGAAATCCTAGGCAGGCTAATATTCGCTTAGCTCGACTGTTTAGGGTTTCACCGCTCTCTTGTTGTACCTCGACGCTCAAACGACAATTGCTCTTCTGACTTAGGCATCGGAGGTGGATTAGGGGGTCCCCGCCCCCTACTCCATTGTTTTGCAGGTTTTCTAGGTCAAGAGATTGAAGACGGAGCGGAAGAGGAGGAGTTCTTAATTGGTGTATTAAATACGAATTGAAGACGAGATTTTGTACACCAACAATTGGCGCCGTCTGTGGGAAACGAATAATCGATCCACGCAATCTGATCGATGGAAAAAATCTCGAACGAAAGCCTAGGGTTTTTTCGAAACCCTAGGGCGTCCTCGTGCGGCGAAAGCAATCGTGGCGCCTCGATCGGAGAAAGCCGCGCTCGCGGTACGAACGCCGCGATCGCGGAGAAAGGAGGCCGCGCTTACGGCCCTTCCGGTCGTGATCACAGGCGGAGGTGCGATCTCGCGAAGTTCGATTCTCGATCGAACGATCAAACCCTAAATAATCCCGTGATCGGAAATCAAGAGGAAGGCGATAGTCCGGGGGCAAATTCGTGTCGTAGCCCCCGAAAGCGAAAGCTGCGTGAAGAAGAACCCGTCAATCAATCAAAGAAGCAAAATCCGAACGGAACGGAATCAGAAGATTCCGGGATCGAAAGAAAGGATCGCATAAGCAACAATCGCTCCGAGAAATTCGATCAATCGCACCCGACCTCGAAGGTCCTCTCGGAAGCCATCCGCGAGCGGGAAATCCCGGCTCGAGTCCGCGGATCCCGCGTCGATCGCGGACTGCCCCAACACCGTCCCGACTCGCCCCGCGATGATCGCGGTTCACTTCGCGACGACCGTGGCTCGCCTCGCTGCGTCAATCGTGGACCGCATCAGCGCCATCGCGGCTCGCCCCGCACCGATCACAGAACACCCCAGCGCCCGTGCGACTCGCTTCGCGCCGATCATGGCTCGCCCCGCGACGATCGCAGTTCGCCTCGCGACCGTGGTTCGCCTCGCCCCGATCGCTGCTCGCCCCACAGCGATCGCGGTCCGCCCAAGGTCGAAAAATTGCGCGAAAGGCAGGAGCTTTTCGACTTCGCTAATATTGGCTCGGAACCGACCCAAAAATCCGTAGACGAGCTTTAAGAAATCTCGGTTAGCGAACATGAACCCGAGAAGAAATTCTTTGTGGGGGCGAACCTCTCAGACGACGAGCTTCTGGCTGTCACGCATCTACTGCGAAGTAATCGAGATGTCTTCGCTTGGAGTCCATACGATATGCCCGGAATAGACCCAACTCTTGCTTGCCATAGGCTGAACGTTCGTCCTAACGTGAAGCCGATCGTACAGCGAACAAGACGGTCTTCTGTCCAGCACGCCGAGGCCGTAATCGCAGAAATAAAGAAGTTGCAAGAGGTCGACGCCGTAAGAGAAGTGTGGTATCAAACTTGGCTAGCTAATACTATTGTAGTGAAGAAAAAGACGGGAGATTGGAGAGTCTGCATGGACTTTACTGATCTCAATAAAGCTTGTCCGAAAGACTTGTTCCCACTCCCAAAGATCGATCAGTCAGTAGACGCTACTGCAGGTCATGAACGCATGAGCTTTCTGGATGCATATCGGGGATACCACCAAATTCCAATGCATAAAGATGATCAAGAGAAGACAGCCTTTATTACCCCACAGGGAATATTCTGTTATAAAGTGATGCCTTTTGGATTGAAGAATGTTGGGGCAACCTTTCAGCGCCTAGTCACAAGGCTGTTCAGTCAAAGAATCGGAAAGACCATTGAGGCATACATTGATGACATGGTTGTCAAAAGTAGAAGAGCTGCGACACACCTCGAAGATTTGCAAGATGTTTTCGACATCTTCAGAGCGTCCAGACTAAGGCTAAATCCCGCAAAATGCGCATTTGCGGTCGGATCAGGCAAATTTCTAGGACACCTCGTTACTCGTCGAGGCATCGAGGCTAGTCCGGATCAAATCTGAGCCCTCGGCACCATCACAAGCCCGAAAAATGTTAAAGAAGTTCAAAGATTAACCGAAATGGTCGCCGCCCTCAATCGATTCATTAGCCGATCTTCGGACAAGTGCCAGTCGTTCTTTAAAGCCTTAAAGAAGGGCCGATCTTTCAAATGGAGCCAAGAATGCGAGGAAGATTTGCAGAGATTAAAGGTTTATCTACAATCCCCTCCAATTTTGACTGTGCCTAATAAAGGAGACACCTTGAAGCTTTACTTAGCCGTGTCTACTCGAGTTGTTAGCTCCGTCTTAATCAAAGAGGAGGGCGGAAATCAGAGGCCTGTCTACTATACTAGCAAGACGTTGCTCGATGCAGAGACGAGATATTCGCCTATGGAACAATTGCTTCTAGCTTTGGTAACAGCGTCCCGCAAACTCAATCATTATTTCCAGGAGCATCCGATTCAGGTCATTACGGCTTATCCTATTCGAGCTCTTCTTACTAGCTCGGATCTCGTAGGACGAGTCGCTAAGTGGGCTGTAGAATTGGGGCAGTATGATATCGAGTACATGCCCCGAACCGCCATCAAAGCTCAAGTACTCGCGGACTTCATAGCGGAATTTGCTCAAAGGCCGGAGGACGACGCCGCGACTATGACCGCACCGGCAACGATCGCCGCCGCGCCATCCGCAACCTCGGCGGATGATATCGCGATCGCGGCGCGCTCCCTCGGACAAGCGAAACCGCGACCGCGGGTCCTTCTCGGCATGCGGAAAATCCGTATTGGATTCTTGAAATCGATGGCGCAAGCAACAACCAAGGATGTGGAGTCGGAATTGTGTTGTCATCACCTACAAGAGAAGTTCTACAGCTAGCAGTTCACCTCGGTTTCGATGCCACTAACAACGAGGCCGAATACGAAGCCTTGATACTTGGGTTAGAAACGACAGCTAGTCTTGGAATCGCCAGATTACTTGTTTTCTCTGATTCTCAACTCATCGTCAATCAACTACTGGGGCACTATGAAGCTAAGGGAGCAAAAATGATAAAATACATGGAGAAAGCGAGGGCCATGATGAACGAGTTCGAGCATTGCGAGCTTGAACAGAGATCGCGCGATCAAAACAAATCCGCCGACGCATTGGCGACTCTGGCCGCTTGTTCAGGAGGCGCACTCGAGGCCTAAATCCGGCTGGAAAATTCGGGGTGCCCAGCGATTAATACCCCAGACGTTTCCGCAGAAGTTTCCACTACTCAGGCCACACCGAACGACGATCTCGGATGGCAGATGCCTTTGATTCGCTATTTGGATGAGAACTTCTTACCATCAGATGCCGCCGAAGCAAGAAAAATTCGCTTAAGAGCCCACAGATTTTGGCTGTCGCCAGAAAAGATTTTGTATCGTCGATCTTTCTCCGGGCCAAACTTGAGATGCGTACCTCCGAACAAAGTTGAGCCTCTATTGTATGAAATCCATGAAGGCATATGCGGAATGTACGCTGGAGGACGTAGTTTAGCTTTCCGAGCTCGATCCCAGGGATATTGGTGGCCCTACATGCAGAGAGATTCTGAGTTATATGTAAAAAGATGCGACAAATGCCAAAGATTCGCCAAGATCTCACACATGCCGGCGGAAAACCTCCACTCTTTGACTAGCCCATGGTCGTTCGCACAATGGGGCCTTGATATCGTCGGTCCATTCCCCAGAGCGCCCGGAAATGTGCGTTATCTCATCACTGCCACAGATTATTTCACTAAATGGGTAGAGGCAAAACCGTTGGCAAACATTCGTGATTCTGACACCCAGAAATTCGTCTGGGAACATATTATCACGCGCTTTGGTATCCCCTTCGCTCTCATCTCTGACAACGGGACTCAATTCAATAGCGAGAGATTCAAGGATTATTGCAAGGGAATGGGGATCAAAAATATCTACTCCTCAGTCGGCTATCCACAGGAGAATGGGAAAGCAGAGGCTACAAATAAAGTAATCGTTGATGGATTGAAGAAGCGCCTTGAGAAGGCCAAAGGAAGATGGGCTGAAGAACTGTCGGCCGTTTTATGGGCCTATCGAACTACTCCGCGCAGATCGACTGGAGAATCTCCTTTTGCTTTAGCTTATGGCACGGAAGCTGTAATACCGCTCGAAATCGGGCTACCAACACTAAGGACAACGCAGTTCGACCCCGAAAAAAATAATCAAGCGCTCGCCGCTCATTTCGACTTAGCCGAAGAACGCAGGGATATTGCAGCTGTACGTCTTGCAATCTATCAAGGGGCCGCCGAACGGGTCGTCGCACGACGTATAAAACACCGCGCCTTCCGAGCAGGTGACCTCGTACTTCGACGAGTCATCGGGAGTGCGTGGGATCCCGTGGAGGGCAAACTCGGACCAAATTGGGAAGGCCCGTTTCGGGTGACAACAGCGTATGGATGGGGCGCTTATAAGTTGGAGAACCTCGACGGAAAGGAGGTACCACGAACCTGGAATGTTGCCCATTTAAAGAAGTTTTTTCCTTGAAAAGAAGGACTACAGACGATAGGTCATCGATGATTGCCGCGAAGTAAAGTCGACCTTGGCCGCAGCTCTTGGGCCGTAAGCACGGGTTCGTCGGTAATCGCTTCTTGCGTGGATGTTGAGCTTAGGCTGGGATCGCTAGAATAAACAACTTTATGTATTTTATTTCTATTTTCCTAAAATTAGAAGACTTGGCCAAGAACTTTTTTTTCAAATAATAAACATTCTATTCTCCTCAGTCTGATTTTGTTTGTTCTAGAGATTTCATCTTATACCTCGACAGAGGTATAAGATGGAATCGCTCATGGATAGCTCTCGCCCCATGATAGTCGTTCATGGATGTACGAATATACGAATATACGAATATACGAATATACGAATATACGAATATACGAATATACGAAAGCGCTAGGGGACCAATTGACCAATCTGCATGGCCACTTCGATTAGAAACCCTCTGTACCCTACGTCGCCTAACACGGTGAGTCGTGTAAGGGCGGTGTAGGTGGGGCATTTGTGAGCGGGTAAAACAAACATAATTACCATAGTTATTTTCGCTATAAAGGTATTTATTAAAATTACTGCGCAGTTATTTTCATTATTTTCCATATAAAAATTACATGGCGGTTATGCAACTGAATGGGAGAGTGTATCTTTTATTAAAGATAGAATTAAATTGGAGAGAGGGTGGAATATTCCCGACTTGGGCTTTAAGGCAGTTGGCCAGCCTGGGGAGGATAATATTTTCGGACATATGGATAGAATTTTCGACCCCCTTCTCCCCTTCTTCCATTATAAATACACGCCCTAGGGCGTGTAGGGAGAGACACATGTGCATAGCATATTCAGAAATCCTAGGCAGGCTAATATTCGCTTAGCTCGACTGTTTAGGGTTTCACCGCTCTCTTGTTGTACCTCGACGCTCAAACGACAATTGTTCTTCTGACTTAGGCATCGGAGGTGGATTAGGGGGTCCCCGACCCCTGTGTCCATTGTTTTGCAGGTTTTCTAGGTCAAGAGATTGAAGACGGAGCGGAAGAGGAGGAGTTCTTAGTTGGTGTATTAAAGACGAATTGAAGACGAGATTTTGTATACCAACAGTAAGATAATCGCAAAGTATATTGCAAAGCACACACCATAAACTATGTAGGAGCAGGACACGAGCCATGGCATTGGGCACTTGAACTGCCTACCAAAATTCTTTTGAACTTTCTATGACAAAAGATAATTTATTCCCTCTTTCACACTTCACATTACACATTTCAGTATCTCACGTACTCGACAGTCAAAAGTCAACCCTGCAAAACGAACCAAAACAAAATAAAACGACGCCGTTTCACTACTCGTCGGCCCTGCCACCGCCCTCCTGGCGGCTCCGGTTCCGGGGGCCCTGGAAGAAGAACTCCTCCTCCTGCTGCTCCAGCAAATCGTCCACCTCCTCTACCTTCTCGTTGAACGAGAGCTCCTTCGCCTCCCTCTCGAGCTGCTTGAACACGCTCTTCTTTCCGACGAGCGCCACCTTCTCGTTGTCCTCCGCGTTCACTTCGAAGCAGATGATTTCCAGATTCTCCTCCCTCGACGCGATCGTAACGAACGGGTGTCCGACCGGGACGACGAACACCGTTCCGGGGTTCAGCTCTGCGCTTACCTTGTCGTAGTGGACGTCGCTCACTTCCTCCTGCTCTTGGTGCCTTCTGTGCTGCCTTTGCCTCTCCCGCCTTTCGCTCGAGATGTGTGGGCACGCCATCTGGAACCTTCCTTTCCCCCTAGTCACCACGGCGATCTTCGTCGCCCGGGTGTTGTAGTGGAGATTGCTCATTCCGCCCTGGAGAAAGCGTTTTCAATTGGTTAATTGATGGCTACAATGTGTTCGACGAAATGACTGAATGAAATTGCTTCAAATAGAACAACTTAGTTTATTGATGACCACAACGTGTTTGATATGCGGAATACAAAGACAGAAATCAAGCATTCAAATACAAGCGAAGTTCAATGACAAACAAAAAGTTTTATTCAGCTTTGAGCCTCAATCGAAATGCCAGAAATCCAAGGGGAACTACAGAGGGCAAAGAGAAATAAAGAACAAGCAAGCAATCTGTAAGAGAGAATCAAAGTGAGATAAGCACAGCTCGAACAAGTCGAACAACCACAAAGGTCTCCTTGGTGCTCTCTCTTTCTCTCTTACTTTGTTTGGATTTCGGAGGAAGCTCAGGTCGCCGGTGTCAAGCTCAGGCAAGCAAGGCCGAGCAGACACAACAAAGCTAGAAACCTGGAGAGCTCTCTCGAATCATCCAACCAACGGCACAAGAGGAGAAAGCCAGCTTATAAAGAGCTCGCATCAACCCTAGTACACGCAACGACGTCGTTCTAGTAATGAGCATGGGTCACCGAGAATGGGTTGTCTCGGGTGACATAGTATTGGGCCGTTTGGCCCAATACTGCCTCCAGCGAGAAACAAGCCCAATCCGATATTACACACACACATATACTAGTTACATTACATGTTCTCATATCCAAACAATAGGAATTACAAGCTCATACATAAATCTCTACAATTTGCCCTCCTAATTCCTGGTCTTACAGTCAATAGTAAAACTTGTATCCTTGTTTTGTTGATCCCTGGTCTTACAGTCTTTCTATCACCGGCCCATTGTACCCTTCTCAGCTCTGTTCTGGCTCAATCACGTGTAGGAAATCCCTGCAAAAGTTGAACTTATCAGTTGTGACAATTTTAGTGCCAAAATCTGCAGGATTTTTCTTACCATCAATCTTTTCTACCAGTATAGCTTTTTGTGCTACCTTTTGCCTAATGAAATGGTACCTCACATCAATATGTTTGGTCCTTTCATGGTACATGGGATCTTTGCACATGTATAGGGCACTCTGACTGTCCATATGCAATTTGGACATATAGTTTTTGCCTTCAATCTCCCTCAACAGTCCTTGGAGCCATATTGCTTCTTTGGATGCCTCAGTAGCAGCTATGTACTCTGCCTCAGTAGAGGATAGAGCTACAATAGACTGCTGCTGAGACTTCCAAGAGATGCAATTGCCACACCAAGTGTAGACATATGAGGTGGTTGATTTTCTAGTGTCTTTATTGCTTGCAAAGTCAGAATCAACATAACCATAGAGTTCAGAAGGAGAGGAGTGAACACCATACAACAAACCAAAGTTGGCAGTACCAGCAATATATCTTAAACAGAATTTCATAGCATGCCAATGTTTCTCACATGGCTCAGACATATATCTACTCAGAACACTGATGGCAAAAGCAAGATCAGGTCTGGTGCAAATCATGGCATACATAACTGAACCAACAGCATCATCATAGGGGATAGAAGACATTCTACCCTCCTCTTCCTTAGAGAGAGGCAGCTTGGCTTTTGTCAAGTCAAGGTGCCCTCCTAATGGCATGGAGGAGGGTTTAGCATTCACAACACTGAATCTATCTATCACCTTATGCAAGTAATCAGATTGAGTAAGCATGATTTGTTTCTTAGACCTGTCCCTAACAATCTTAATGCCTAGAATCATTTGTGCATGACCTAGGTCTTTCATGTCAAAGTTCTTTCTAAGGGCCCTCTTTACATCATTGATCTTAGACATGGATTTGCAAATCAAAAGCATATCATCAACATAAAGCAAGACATAAATGGGCAAATCAGACTTGACATGCTTAAAGTACAAACATGAATCATACTTGCTAGCCTTAAACCCTAAAGTTTTCATGCATTTATCAAATTTTATATTCCACTGCCTAGGTGATTGCTTCAAGCCATATATAGATTTCTTTAATAAACACACATAATCAGGCTTAGAAGGATCAACAAAACCCTTAGGTTGTTTCATATAAATGGTTTCAGCTAGGTCACCATGCAAGAAAGCGGTTTTAACATCCATTTGTTCAACTTCTAGGTCATACACAGCAGACATAGCAAGCATTAATCTCATGGTTTTATACTTAGCAACAGGAGCAAAAATGTCATGATAATCTTCCCCTTCTCTTTGAGAGAAACCTTTAGCTACTAGCCTAGCTTTGTATCTAGGTGGGTCAGTAGGTTTGGTTCCCTCTTTGAGTTTATAAATCCACTTGCAATCAATAACTCTTGAATTTTTAGGTTTGGGAACCAAAGTCCAAGTTTTATTTTCATGCATGGATTTAATTTCCTCTTTCATGGCAAGCATCCAAAGATCAGAATGAACACATTTAATAGCATGCTCAAACAGGTCAGGAGTATAAGCATTCAAAACTTCAGCAATTATGAAAGCAAACTCATCAACATTGTTCACATACTTTTTGTTAGAAATTTTAACCCTAGGGGCCCTATCTCTAGTCAATTGATAATTGTTCAAGTTAGGGACCTCATCAAAAAGCATATTCTCAACAGAATCATCAACATCATGCAAAGAGTCATCAATATCATGCAAATCATCATGGGAATTATGCAAGTCATCATGTGAATCATGCACAGAATCAAACAGAGGCTCATGCAAAGATGGAGAAGAAGAAGAAGGATGTGAACTGACCTGCCCACCGTGATGGTGAGGTTGCACAGCTAAGTGCTCATCAGTACTTGTTTGAGCATTCAAGTGCTCATTAGAAATACCAATGCCAGCATTTTCAGAGTTTCCAGAATGAGATGGAGAGTATCCAATATCAAAGTCTTCATCAAATAACTCAGATTGAGGAGGAGCAACATAGAATGGAGTATGAACTTGTTCAGACCTATCTAAGTGCTCAGGAGAAGATGTGAGAACATTTTTGAAATGGAAGTCACTTTCATTGAAAGTGACATCCCTACTAACTATCACTCTGTAGCCTCCAGGCTGTATGAGCAACAGTTTGTATCCTTTTACCCCTTCAGGGTACCCCAGCATCACACACTTTTGAGCTCTTGGGTTTAACTTCCCAGCATTATTAAGAGCATAGGCAGTGCATCCAAAGGTTCTCAGATGTGAGATGGTGGGTTTGGTTCCACTCCACAGTTCTTGTGGAGTTTTGAATCCAATGGCAGAACAGGGGGATCTATTAATCAAATAAGCAGTTGTAGTGACAGCCTCTCCCCAAAGGGAATGTTTCATCTCAGCACTGATTAGCAAGCACCTTGCCTTTTCAAGCAAGGTCCTGTTCATCCTCTCAGCAATGCCATTCTGTTGAGGTGTGCCTGGCACAGTTAAGTGCCTCTTAATGCCATTTTCATGGCAAAAAGAATCAAATGCATGATTGCAAAATTCAAGACCATTGTCAGTTCTAAGGCATTTCACCTTGAACTGAGACTGGCCTTCAACAGTCTGTTTCCAATGTTTGAACATGTCAAATGCCTCACTCTTAGCTTTGAGTAAATGCACCCAAACCTTCCTGGAATAGTGGTCTATTAATGACAAGAAATACTTCTTGCCACCAACAGTATCCACTTGGGCAGGTCCCCATAGGTCTGCATGCACATACTCAAGTGGCTTTTGAGCAACAAATTTGGATTTAGTGAAGGGAGTTCTTGAAAGTTTCCCAAACACACAATTTTCACACATGCTCAAATCAGAGGTTTTTTTTACTAATATACCCATCCTTGAATAGGTAATGCAATCCCTTGTTACCTATATGACCTAGTCTAGCATGCCACAGTTTAGTTGAATCAACACTCATGCAAGCATTCACTTCAGAAGACATGGTCATAACAGGGGAACCAATGACATGATACAGCCCACGTTTTTTAATTCCTTTTACAAGGACTTTCCCATCTCTGGAGACATTTCTGACTCCATTGTGGGTGTGGATATGACAAGCAAGATCATCAAACATGCTTTCAGACAACAAATTTCTCCTTAAGTCAGGTACCCACCTAACATTTTGGAGAATTCTAACAACACCATCATGCATTTTAAAAGGAACAGTACCAACACCCTTAATCTTAAGAGAAGAATGATCACCTAACCTGACCTCACCCTCATCACAAAGATGCAAATAGTCAAAGACATGCTTATGAGGTGTGACATGCATAGTGCAACCAGAATCAAGTATCCAGGCATCATGATCAGAATTAACATGATTAGCACACATAAGCAATTCAGCAGAATAGGAAAGGTGGGACTCTACAATTGCAGAGGTACCAACTTGTGATTTGGTGGAGGCTGCAAGTGCCTCATCTTTCTTCTTCTTAAAACAGTCATTAATTAGGTGAGTTCCCTTGCCACAGTAATGACATTTGAGGTTCTTTTTCTCAGATTTAGGTTTGGCATTCCCAGAATTTGAGTTAGAAGAGTCAGAATCCTTTTCCTTCTTCTTATAACCCTTTTTCTGGTTTTTATACTTTCCTTTAGTGAACATGATTTCAGTTTTAGCATCTTTTTCAAGTTTACACTTGAACACTCTCAAAGACTCATTTTTCTGGGTTACAGCATCAATTATCTTCTTCTTAGTCAGATTTCTAACACCATCATTGTTAAACTCAAGCACATCTTTAAAGTTCTCAAATTGGGGGGGTAAAGAGTGAAGTAAGATCACAGCTTGGTGAGATTCTACAACCTTATCACCACATCTTTCTAAGTCCTGATTCATTTTAAGAAATTTATCTAGGTTATCACTCAGAGACATAGAAACATCCATTTTGAAATGAAAGATGCGACCTAGCAAGTTAATGACAGAAGGAAGAGATTTCACCTGATAGAGGTCATTCAACGCCTTCCAGAGATTCCTGGAAGAGTCTACTTCGACCACTTGACGAGCAACTTCATCAGATAGTCTAATAATAATCTCAGAATGGACAATTTGATCCATTTCCTTCCTTTTAGCAGCATCAAATGTGTCAGGCCAAGATTCATCAACAACAGCCCAACACTTTTCTTTAATCAAGATGGCTTTCATCTTTAGTTGCCACATAGCAAAGTCAGAGGAGCCATCTAGTGGCTTTATGCGGACAGATGAATGATCAGACATAGTGAGCCTTGCTCAGAGAAGAAGAGTTATCTCAAAGAGAGAGAGAGAATAGTAACTCAGAAAGTTAGTGTAGTCAGAGAGAGTTTCTGCAAGTGAGTCTCACAAGAGAGATTCTCACAACAAGTACCTGCACCTGCAAGGGACAAATGTATGCAAGAGAGGATATGTAACAGATCCAACAAGATATGGCTTTGGTCTGTCACAAATCTCAACAGTCAACAAGTAAAGTGATAATCAAACACAAGTAAAGATCAGAAAGCCCCAAATCAAGTTGTAGGGTTTCAGATCTGAGCAAAGACGCTCTTTTGCAAGAGCTTTGTGTAGGATCCGACAGTGGGATTACACCAGTATAACTGGAACCCGTTCTATCCAGAATCCCCCGCCCCTTTCTATCAAAGGGAATCGGAGATCTATCACTCAGAAGCAAGCAAAGCTATCATGCAACCTAAACACTTGAAGACAGTTGAGTAAAAGTTTCAAAAAACAAAGAAAATGCAAGTTTCTTTATGGATCTGAATGGATCTGAGTTCTAGAGAGTCTCTTGACTCTAGAACTCTAGATCTGGTCCGAGATCTGCAAGAAGAGACTCGAGACTTTAGATCCAGAGAGTAGGAAACTCTCAATGGAACGTAGCAAGAGAAACTTCGAGAGAAAGTGAAGGAAAGAGAAGAACAACAACCGAGAACTCAAGATCTGGAAGTAGAAACTCCAGATCCAGCTAAGCGAGCCTCAGATCTCAAGATCCAACACAAGCAACAACAAGAACAAACCCTAGATCTGAAGATCCAGGACTAGAAAGTCCAGAAACTTCAAACCCTAGATTTGTAAGAGCAAACCTGGCTCTGATACCAATTTGATATGCGGAATACAAAGACAGAAATCAAGCATTCAAATACAAGCGAAGTTCAAAGACAAACAAAAAGTTTTATTCAGCTTTGAGCCTCAATCGAAATGCCAGAAATCCAAGGGGAACTACAGAGGGCAAAGAGAAATAAAAAACAAGCAAGCAATCTGTAAGAGAGAATCAAAGTGAGATAAGCACAGCTCGAACAAGTCGAACAACCACAAAGGTCTCCTTGGTGCTCTCTCTTTCTCTCTTACTTTGTTTGGATTTCGGAGGAAGCTCAGGTCGCCGTGTCAAGCTCAGGCAAGCAAGGCCGAGCAGACACAACAAAGCTAGAAACCTGGAGAGCTCTCTCGAATCATCCAACCAGCGGCACAAGAGGAGAAAGCCAGCTTATAAAGAGCTCGCATCAACCCTAGTACACGCAACGACGTCGTTCTAGTAATGAGCATGGGTCACCGAGAATGGGTTGTCTTGGGTGACATAGTATTGGGCCGTTTGGCCCAATACTGCCTCAATGAACGTAAGAATAAAGAATTTAAGATAGGAAGGAAGTTATGTTACTCGGGTGATGTTGGCGAAGGAGACTGTCATGTCAAGGTCACGCAGCTGCTTGAAGTCATCGGAGTCAACCTCAATCAGCTTGCCGAACTCGTTGGATTTGACAGGGCGCTGCCTGAGGATGTTGAAGGGGCCATTTGAGGTCCTGGCACCGCCTCCGAAGGGCCATTGACCCTCTTTTGCTTGCTGGCTCAGAGCCCTGATTTGCTCTTCGCTTGCTTGTCTAACTATGCCCTGATCTTGCTGTCTGAAGAACCTCTCCAATTCCTTTCTTGGTACCTGTAATTGTTTCACCCAATTAATTTCAGATACTGAGAACTCATGCCTTCGGTTAAGGAGTAATCATATGCACTTACTTTGAACAGGGCTTCAACTATCTCTGGGCTGAATGCTTTGAAGAAGGAATCTGGATTTCTTCCTCCTGCTCCGAAGAATGACTGAGCAACCACACAATCAAACTAGCAATTCAGATACATGAACAAGTATAGTTCAGTGCTTTAGTGGTAAAGAGTAGTAGATTTAGTTTACCTCAAACTTGCCAGGATTAGCAATTGATTGGATAAGTTTAACAAGGATGAGCTTTTGGCTGTCATCTCTGTTGATGAGGTAAACATTAGTACCAGCTGGAACCTTCATGATGTGTCCACGCTGAATGTTAAAGCTCTCCCTGTTGTCTGGGCTCACAAGGGTGATTGTTCCTCTCCCTGACAGAATCAAGCAAAATTTAAGCATACAATAAAGATGAGAAAAAAAAAATGAGCACATGAATTGAGAGAATTTGATTGATGGATTTATATACCATCTGCTACATAGAAAAAGGCATCAGCATCACAGTGCCTTGGCAGCACAAAAGTCATGGGCTTGGCCTCAAAGATCTCCACCCTAAAATTCTCAATACCCTTCAATTGGTTTGAAATCTTTGTGAATTTGGGTAAAACCAACTCTAACCCAAATTGGTTTTGGAACTTAATTTCAAACTCCTCTTCACTAAACACATATGGGTTCTCTCTCTCTTCCTCTCCTTCTTCTTCCTCCTGATATCTTCTCCTCCTACCCATTTATCCCTTGCTCCTTCTCTGCCATTTCTCCATCCCTTCATCTTCTTCTTCTATTCCCTTCTCTCTCCCTTGCTTCTCCCTACTGTACTCCTCACACTGAGTTTCACACTTGTGCTTCTGCCTCTCATCATATTGCCTCTGTTGCCTGCACTGGTGCTTGCAAGTTTTCAGCTCATGATCATCCTTTCTAGCTGCTGCTAAACTGCCAAGAAAAAACAGAGCAAGCAAAAAGAACAACACACAAAACCTCCCTTTTAACCCCATTTTTTCACCCTCTCTTTTAGTTGAGATCTTGAGTTTTTGGGTTTTGCTCTGAAGATTTGGATTGTGGGTAAACACATTATATAATGGTTTGGGTTTAAGATGTTTGATGAAGGGTAGCATGCAAGGAGACGGGTGTTGAGTAACGTGGCAAGTGGAGAGGGTGAATAGGAAGAGATTGATCGCCCCGTATCAGATTGAATTGAATTGATTTTGGGATGATGATAAACATTGGAATAGGAAAGAAGGATATACTGAATCATGATGCTATGACAAAATTCACGTGGCCTTTCAGTCGGTGTAGCTTTGTTGAATCGTGATAATTGAAGGAAGAAGAAAGTTGTTGTTTGCCAACTAGAACAAATGAAATGGTTCATTCGTTCTATTACTTTGCGTTTGTTTTTTGTGAGAATTGTGGGTGAAATGGCGAATAGTCCAAAGGACAAAACCCTACACACAAAATTGCTGTGTTTAGTTCATAAGATGAGAATAGTGATGGTACGTTGTAAGTTGGATCATGGAACTCGTCGTTGGTTTGCTAACATTGTTTGTGCAATAATATCTTGAGACCAAACAGCTTGCCGAAGATAATTTCAAAGTAGCAAAAAGAAAGCTCCTTGTATGTTATAATGATTTTATAAGGATTTCGGATGCGTTTGGATTACTCATCAAGTGCACGTAAAAGGAACATTTAAGTGCCAACATAAGTATCTTACATCACACATAATCTAGTTATAGCAAAGAGTATAGCTAGAATAATCAGCCTAAACAATGAAATAGGAGGAATCAAGAGACAGGCGTTCTTAAAAAATATTCAACTGAGATTAACCAAAATCCAGATAGAGATGGCATTACAAAACTTATTCCTTAATGGCTTTGGATCAATCTTACAGAAAGCATTTCGATAAAGTCGCATTTCAAAATCAAAAACTAGGACAAGTTTTAAAAAATTCCATGGCTTTCAACACAGTTGCACACCCAAACCACGGGTTGTTATTGTCCATCAACATAGCTGAAGACAGAACTAAGAATCATCTGCCTATAGTTTCTTCATTCCGTAGGGTGCATAACATGAACACAAAATGAGGATCTTTCCACAAGGACTTATATTCAAAGGAATCATATTGCAGTTCTTTAAGAGCCCTTGTGTATTTGCTAAAGCAAACATCAAACCTTCTAAAGAGCAGGCATCCCTTTCCCGGATTTAAGATCGTAAGTCTTCTCCAACACAAGATCCATAGGAGTATCCTTGGGGCCAGCTGCATGACAATTGATACAGATGGTTAATATGCATCCATGCAAGCAGCTACCATAACACATGCTATATAGCAAGAGAAGAATGAATGATTGCTCAACATGCTGCACTAATGTAAGCATGCATTGATACATAACCCATAAATCTGATCATTTCAAAGTTTACACAAGCAATCAAAACCTATGTCTTGCCAAAGTGTCCTATTCGTTCAACCTTGCACGTCTAATTCTCAAAGGTGAACTTCAATAAAAACAAAAAATGAAACTTTCACACAAAGGTCACAAAATTTGGTCTAATTACAAACAAGAAGCAATGTAATCTTGAAGCAACAGAAGAATATATTACCAGCTGTTGGTCTTGGTGTGGTTCTTATTTTTAAAATCTCAGGACGAGGAATGATGGACTCTGATGTTCCTTGACCTCTTGAAACTCTTACTTTTGAACCATCTTCCATATATTTGATTCCTACCTTGCAAGGTTTCCTATAAAGCAAACATGATTGGCATTGCTTGGAGATATGATCAATAAGGAACTGAAGAGCAAACATAGCCCAACTTAAAAGCAAATTACAATCTGTACCCTGTAACTGGATCCACAACTTGTACATTTGAGACATGCAAAGGAGCTTCAACTGAAAAAATACCACCCTCATGACCTTGCCCTTGCTTGACATGTTTTTTCACCTATAGCCATGGCAAGAGAAAGATGAAACATGCCAGAAATTAATGCATAACCCCTTTACCATGAAGAAAAGCAAAACTTGATGATATGACCTTCCTGCCACTTTCACAACAGAAATTTCAAAAGCAACTTTAAATTACAAGCTGCAGAAAACTCTTCAGAAAATTGTAACAATTAGGAAAATTGCTCATATTCTCTCTCACCTTCATGCATACAATTTTTAATTTTAGGTATTACAAATGACACCTATTCCTCAACCTGTCAGTTGTCATTTTTAAATAAGTTGGAATTACTCAGTCAGCCTGGAAAAAGCAAATCAGAGGCAACAAACTATTCAATAATATGTAAAAAACACAGTAAACACTAGATAGGGGTTCAGAGTGGGGTAAGAAGGGAAGATTCTCACCAAGTTTTTGCCCTCAACAATAACCCGATTTTGAGACTTTATTACACGCTTGATAACACCAGTCTCACCCTTATCTTTGCCTCTAATAATCATAACCTGTGATTATTAAACCATGAAAAACTTAATATAGGTCAATAAAACCAGGGCAAGTCAAATTTGAAATGAAGATAGTGAGTCAGCTGCTACATTGTCTCCTCTCAGAATCTTCCAGTTCTGTATAAGCTTTTGAGCTGCTTTCCAACCCATGGTAAATAGGAGATAGAACAAGGTTTCTCTTCACCAGTATGTGAATACCTCACAGCCAATCTACATAACAGTATGAAGCACCAGATCAGACATAAATACATCTTGCAAATTGGATAAACTCATGCAGTCGAGCTGGATTTTCTACTAGGAAACTTTCATTGAAATAAGGAATGAAGTATTTACTCAGCAATTCACTCCTAATAGATGCAATCTAAAAATCAGGGTTTTCATTTAAGTAGAAAATTGATATCTCGCCACTATATATCAACCCTAAACAATTTCCATTTCAAGATACAAAATAACTTACATGCTTTAGTAGTGCACAATTGAAAAATTCACTGTTCACAAAGTAAACTTCAATTACATAAACAAGATCAATTTTGTGCATGAAAATCAGAATCTGCTCCGAAAAAACTCTTAAACTAGTGTTCGTCAAACTGATGACTACATATATGAACAAAGGTCTGTGCGGCATTTTGACAAACACCTTCCTGTAATTGCATTGCTAATGAAACCCAGCTACTCAGTGGAGGAGGTAGGTGGGGACGGGCCGCCCCCCCGGCGGCCGGAGTTCTCAGCCAGGTGCCAGCGGCACAAAACAAGTGAAAATTTCGATCTTTCTCAATTGAGAAAAAAAAACCATGGATGACATAAACACATTAGGAAACAAAGTTCAATTGAGAACGAAGAGTTCAAACCGATCAATTTTGGAGACGAATTTGTAGACTTTGACGAGGCAGAGAATGTGCCGGCAGTGAAGAATTCGAATTCTTTCTCCCCGAGTCCGTCGTTCCGTCCTGATTCTCTCTCTGGCTGGTTTCCTTCCTAGGGCTGTTTATCGGTTGAATGAACTTGAACTTGAACTTGGGCCTGTTTATCGCTAGAAAAAAAAAAGATTATCATGTCAATTACGATTTTCTTTAGGAATTTTTCTTTTGGTACTTTCAAGTTTTGAACTTTTTCTTTTGGTGTCCAAAAAATTTTTTTTATTCTTTTAGTACCCCTGTATTTTGTACTTAGATTTTACTCCATAATCTAAAGTGGGTAAAAATCCAAATTTTCATCAAAAATCTCACTTTATCGTTAATGGGTCTTGATGTCATCTGTCCTAGCATATCTACATGGATAAGGTTTTTGAGACTTAGATAGGCCGTCAGCGATTTGGAGGAGACTTTGAGAAAAGATCGGACAATGTAATCAACTATTGAAGGCGACAAAGGTCAAACAAGATATCGATGAAGACAATCTCGAATTCCCACGGGCAACGCTGCTAATGGCGTCAATTAGACATTGGTTTTCTCCATCAATTTCAACATAAAAGCAACCACAACGAATGAATTCTTGTATACCCCCTTGAAGGGCAAGAGCCAAGGTCATAAATGTGGGCTAAGATCCTACAAAGCCACCATTCATACTAATAATGTTCCCATGGGGAATATAAAGAATAACTCCAAACGATAAGGCGTCAAATTCGTTCACATCCCCATTAAAATTGAGTTTTACGAAGTTAAGTTGTGGAGCAACCCATTCTTTCCCAATTCTTTTCCATCTTGGTTTGTTTGTACTTGTTAGAGACACATTATTGAGGTTTTCTCATTTTTTGTCTTCGTGGGAAATGCTTACCTCCAATTTTTCATTCTAATTAGAGACTATTAGCGCGAGAGGTCCTCCCTACTACCATAATCATGAAGTTGGCCGATGTTGTAGTTTTGCAAAGAGTAGAGGATGGGGATCATGAACTGAGTTGGCGGTTCTCCTATTGGTAATCATTTGGTGTCATTGTGTTTTAATTTTCTAGAAGGGAACTTTGATAGGAAGGATGTCGATGGTGTGTTTTAATCAAGGGAACTTTGATGGGGATGGTGTGTTTTAATTTGACAACTCATCGATGAGTTGTCAACCTGTACAGTCGAGTGTGCCTTGGAGCATAATAAGGCAATACAAGCTGTTACACGTTGTAAAATGTGCAACATTACTCTCTTGTTAATGTGAATTGTTTGTCTCCTTTATCCATTTAATCTTTATCTCTTGTTTGTGTGTATCATTTTAGGTGTGTATAGACTTTAGATGTCTTTGTGGTTGTCTAGAATGAAAACTTAAAATTTGTTTGCTTATTTATTTGCATTTGACTATTAATTGTCTTGGCCTAATTTATTGCTATGTTGAGTGTGACAACTTTAGTATGTTTGCCATCTATATAAAGTAATATATCATCTTGGATTGTTATATGGTAATATATTAAATTAATCATAAATATGTATGTTTTTATGGTGATTCGAAATGAACATAATTTATTGTTATATTGAGTGTGACAAATTTAGTATGTTTGTCATCTATATAAAGTAACATATTATCTTGGATTGTTGTATTGTAATATATTAAATTAATCATAAATATATTACTATTTTATGGAGATTCAAAATAACCATAGTATTTCAAAAGTGAATATGTATTTCCATTTGGGTTCATGGATGATTTTTTCCCCTGTAAATTACCTACACCCCAAGGCTATTATTCACATCGCCTACTCTCTTTCCCATCACTCCTCTCGTTGCCATCACTTTCGTCCTTCCAGAAAATCCAACCGAAGATATGCTTTCTTCCTTTACTATTTTGTCTTCTCAAGTTTCTATATTTCATTCTGCTTAAGTTCATAAATTTCCTTGTTATTGTATTCTTCATTTTCACAATCTTGTGTGTGTGTTTGTAGATGCATTATGTTGTCTGCCATGAGGAGGGAGAGACGCGATCTACATGTAGCCATTAAGTATTGAGAGATAGCAAACCAGTTTGAGATCCACACTGGAAAGAGGGTGCCAAACATAGAATTGATATTATGTCTTGACTTCCATAGGACACAATGGCGTGCATGGTGTCGCTTCAACAAACTTGGAGCTCAGGATGCATGGAAATTCGCCATGGGAAAATTATTGGTGATGAGGAATGGTGGGCAAGGATGATCGTGAATAAGTAGTTGTTTATTGTGAAAAAAACTTATTCATTTTTTAAAGTGCGAAAAATAAGGAAAGAAGAGAGAATCAGAGAAATTAAGAGATTATTAATTTTTTGTCCTTTTTTTAGTACCTAAAAATTATATCCATCGATTTCTTAAATTTAAAGACCGAGAAAGCTCCTTGCTATTTACCATAAGAACTCTCCTTACTTGAACTCAACCCTATAAGATATTATAAATCTACGTAAAAATAATTTCCTAGATTTTAAACTTTTTTGGTTACCCTTTTTATTTGGTTCATGTGTGAATACTTTTGTTTTTATTGAATATTTATCAATTTTTGCATATTTGATGTTAATAATTAGTGTTAAATTTTCACTTATAGTACTTTCTGTATGATTGTTTGTGTGATAATATGTCTTGTGTTAAATTTTTTTTTAAGTTTGCACTTGTTTTTCTCTAAGTCAAAAAAAAAAAATAGAAATAGATAATTTGTGTGAGTAGCTCGACCCAGTAGTTCTACGGGCGAGTATCAACAATGTATCATAACTATAACCTAAAGCGGAGGTTAAAAAAATTATTAAATGACACATGTCACTATTAGATTGCACCATATCACCCATTTTTTTTATATAAAAAATATTTTTTTGGATATGATAATTTCTTATCCATGGATTAAAAAATCTTTTATTTTTGGATATGATAGATAGGAAGATCATTAGGACTTTTTTTATGCTACCATACAAATTATAGATTATTTATTTTATTTTTGAATAGAATAGTTTTTTAACTAACTTTATTAAAACCAATCTTTGGATATTTTTATAATTTAGTTTATTTTAAATGGTCCCATATATATAATAAATTTATAAGTTTTCATCTTATTACTTATCTATAGTCATAATTAATAAATTATCATGTTTTGGATATTAATTTAATTCGTAATACTAATAAAATATTATTGTTTCAAATAACAACTTTTATAGTTTATTGATTTTAAATTTTTTATTCAAAATTTATATATAAGCATTTATATGATTATTTTTCTCGAATAATAAATATATTTGAAAATATTTTATTATTAATATTTTATTTAAAAAATCGTATAAGATACGGGAATACATATTGATATTAGTTATACCCTAAAAATTGTGTGGACTCAAAAAGTGTCCAACCCGATCCATATCACACCCGAATCCACGTTTGACCAGGTTATGGATCTATCCATAACCAACATGATTCCAACGTTTCCATGGAATGTCTAGCAAACTTTTATCTTTTTTTTCTACTTTTCAATTTTGTGAATTATTGAACCTCATCATGCTCAAAACATTTTTATGCTCTGATTTTGTGGCCTCCTTGGGGGCGAATTATAATTAATAGCATAGAATCGGTTAGGATTTCGGAATATCAAAAAAGATATAAAAATTGTATGGGATATGATGTTATTAGTAGGTATTAGATATGATTAAAGTAAACAAGTCGAGAAAGCAATGGTTGAATCAAAATAATATTTTTAGGTTATATTTTTGTCATAGGACAATATGAATGTTCTATCATATGTTCAATCAATACACTAAAAGTATTGGAAGCCAGCCAACATTTCTATTGGTAAATAGGCGGTTTTCAAGTCCACAATCAAGCTAGTAATTATTACTTTTTGGGTTGTAATTGTTATCTTATTAACCTCAGCTGTCATAGCTGCTCGAAATCCACAAACAATTCCGATTCATATGTCGTTGAATTCATTCGAGACGTGAACAAAACTCAAATTGGAGAAGAATATCGTTCCAGTGTTCCTTTTATTGAGACTATGTTTCTCTTTATTTTTGTTTCGAATTGGTCAAGGGCTCTTTTACCTGAAAATAATACAATTGCCTCATGGAGAAGTAACCGAACCTACGAATGATATTTAATAAGATTGTAACTTTAGCTTTACTCACGTTAGTGACAAATTTCATGACTGGTTGATATGGACCCGAGGTGGATTCGTATCGAGCCCTTGTTGGTCAAGGGTTTGAGCTTAACCCAAGGTGGACTCCAACTCTATGAAAGCAGTAAAAGATAGGCAAATGAAAATTAGGACAAAATATTTCTTGGATAAATGATTAGGAAGACAATATAGGAGTATTTAAAGCTAAGCTCTAACGGTTCAATGATACGCTACAAGATTATGTTGGGATTATTAGTTATATTGTTACGATTTAGAATATTATTTGTTTTCTTTTATTTAAGGCTATAATTTTATATTTTAGTAAGGATAATATTTTAGCATTATGTTTTCCCTTATTAATTAGATTAGGGTTAGTGGTAGACTTATATAAATACTCTCCTGATGTTATATTTTTTATTATTCAGAAATAAATTACTTTGCCCTAGTCTCTCTATCTCGTTTGATTCTCCCTCCGGGCCATTCTATCCTTCCCCTTCAATTGGTTACGAAATTATACAGGTTAGCAATAGCCTGTATCATTCAAGAAAAGCGCCCCGTGAAAGAACCTTAAAGAAACTCGAGAAGAGAGTACGTAAAACTCTAATTTATAAAAATTACAATTTATAATTATAATACCAAAATATCAAATATTAATCTTCATATTATCTCGGACGACGACGAACCCTTAACGGTCTTTGTAAGCTGAGCTGTATCACTAATCCAAATGAAATTTGAAGGGTGATCGATCTCTTCGAAACATAGTGTACTAGTGTATGCTTTTACAAAGTGAAATAAAGTGTGGGCATTTTGTTACTTGTGTATAATATACGGCACTGTATTTAGTATTTTCTGGTTTTGGTGCCAGGTGTGGCTTGAATGAAAAACCTCCCCCAACCAAAACCCTTTCTTCCTCCAGCCCCCCAAAACTTGGACAACATGGCCGCCGCTTACGCCGTCGCAGGCAGGTCTCTCATCCGCTCTTCCACCGTCTCGAGAATCGCCTCCGCCGCTTCCAAGCCCAGAGCCGCCGCTCAATCCCCGTTTCGCATGCCCAAGCAAAACCTCCTTTCCAGACCCCGCGTTCTGAGGTACGTATATAAACAAATTAATGTCACCGGTACGTTTCTTAATCGATCAGATCAGTACATGAATTGAAATTCAATTTTCTTAATCGATCAGATCTCCGGTTGAATTGAGCTGCTGTGTTGAATCGTTGCTCTCGTATCACACGGCCACCGCCTCTGCATTGCTTACTTCCTTGTTGTCTGCCACGCCTCGTTCCTATGGTTGGACTCTTCAAGGTAAAATCTCCCTCTTTCTCTTCTTTATTAATTAGCATATGTTATGTATTTAACCTAACTTGTCAAACAAGTTATAACCTTGTAAGGAGAACCCTAATCAATGCTTTATTAGTTGACATATGAATCAACTCTGTTGCTCCTAATCAGTGCTTGAAGAAATGATTATCTGAGTATGTGTAGCACAAGTATATTCCATAGTGTGTATGAAATGAACTTATGTGTTGCCTTTGTGTATATGCATGCAAATTAATGCAATGTCAGTTGATAATCTCATAATCATATATACTAATCAGGCCCATAAATTCAGATTGCTATGACGATGAATGATGACACAAGGTACGCGCAGATTCTAGTGTACATGCGCTAGCTCTCTAAGACAAAGCTCATATCTTAGCTCAAGATCTTCTCAGCTTTATCTCCTACCTTCATTTTCCTGTTATTTCTTGTGAGCATTATATGAATTTTCACTAGCTACAATGAGAAACTGTACACTAATTTCATTGTGTTAATGAACTTAAAAACATATGTTGCTGGTTAGTCATGTTTCCTTTTCTTTCATTTGTAGATGGTTGATTGTTGTGTTGGGAATGCATGCAAGTTTCAATGGCCATTAGTAATTTCTTTCCACATTGAGTGGGACTATATTTATGGCTACAGCTAGCTGAGGTACCTCAATTCTGTTGTATGGACTTGCAAGGACAAAAAGCTGATCCATGATGATAAATAATTGTTTCTAAGGCTATGTTTAGGTGATTTTGGATGCAAATCCTTCCTTTCATTGGCTTTATTTGGTTGTTGTGATTGGTACATAGCAGGCTTGTTTATTATATGACTGACCACCATGAATCTAAGTTTGGATACACTGTAATTAATTTGAAAGGCTAAGTTTATTTAAAATTTCACTTATTCAATACTAAATTTACTTTGATATGCTCCTCTAAAAAAAAAATCTTTGATAGGCTAAATTTGTCTTAATTTTACTTGAACTTAAATCTATATCGAGGTAGCAAATACAGTATAGTCACCGGTCCGGTCCGGTCGTTGTATTTACATCAGTATATGAAGCAATGATTTCAGGAACTTTGATGAAAGCAAGGATTTCTTCCACCCCAATTATTTCATCTAGAAAACAATTCAAATTGCTCAAAATTCAAAACAAGCAATTAACACATATCATCATGCCCAAAGACTTTGATGGGTCAGTACAACTTTAGCACCATCATCATCCACAAAGATACTATCATAAGAGCTGAATTAGAAACGGTGCATGATGGGCTTGAACCCGATGCACTCATAACTGTTCGGACCTCACCCGAGCTCGTCTTTGATAACGCCTGTACATCAACAGGTGAAGCCGCTGGTGCCAAGCTGGCGATCTTCGGTGCAACTTGTGGCGCTGCCCCTATTCCTAGTGCTGTAGGAGCTGACCCTGGTCCAACAAGATTCATCACTAACATATCAATCAAACCCAAGACATTCCTAAGGGTGCGTTTGGCAAAGTTGCACTTTACATTAGAAGGCTTTTCTATCATAGCTAACTAGTAACCTTACCAACAACATCATCATCAACAACAACATCGTCGCCTAGTGTAGTCCTACTTGAGATCTAGGGGGTCAAGATAGGTATACCCATAATTAACCTAAACATGTCAGGAGAATGCGCCTAAATGCCTAATAGACCCAAGGAAATTGAAATTCAGCTATATATGTGACAACGTTAAAATGTTAAACTTGTTTACCAAACACACCCTATAACCAAATGGAGTTCAGTTTGCCTTTTTTTTTTTTACCTGTTGGAGTGATAGCAGACGGTGGTGGTGGAGGTGCAAACAGAACAGGGCCCGGAGATGGCAATGGACTTCCAGTAGCTGTGCAATCGCGAATTCGTTACAACCAACTCTTAGTGTTTTAAAACATAAGACTATTACTTTAAGCTTGAAAAGGAACAACTATTGTTGACATATGAGATAAATCTAACATTGCCTCTTACATGGGATGCACAACTTGTTAAGCAATCTCGGAGCTCTAGTAAAACTTTACACAACAGGCAGTTTTTGTAACACCACCAATTTATATCGTGAATATCACATGCCAGTGACCCAATTTACTAGTAATGCGACAAAATTTAGGGGTTATTATAGTTTGGTGGAGGTTTTTTGTTTACCTTGGCATTGAATGGGAACTCCAGGACTATTACAGAAGCTAGGGAGGGAGATGGTGAGAGCTTGATTGATAATGCCATTTGTAGGCAAAGGCACACTGGCAGTTACAATAAGGCAAGCGCAATCAATGCTAGCGGTTATGATCGTCTTGAGGGAGTTGCAGCATTCGGTTGTTGGTGAGGTACCACTGTAACTGCTCCCAGTGACGTAGTTCATACAAGGCGTAAACGTACTAATCATTGAAGTGGTGCACGGCGTGCTGATCTGGCCGCTTGCTGAGCCTAGAAACTGCATCAAAACATAAACTGATATGATAAGAGTGTGAGAGTAGTGAGATTGGTGTAATGTGTTTATCTTCATGTTGTGTTGTATTGGATTGAGCAAAGTTTGGAGAGTGATGAAGGGGGTTAAGAAGGTGGATTTGAAGTGTGCTTTTGAAGCTGAATAAAACCCATTGAATTGAGTTTTCAGTTTCTTTTAAGTTATAGTTTAGTGATGCTAGGCAGTGTTGGTTAATACTTGCAGCAAACTTGAGGATGAACTGATTTCGCCTTTGTTTTCGTGAGCTATGAAATTCAAGATATATAATATTTACTTCTATGGAGTAGCAGAATGAAAAAAGAAATCAATAGGAAGACAAGAATGCAAGACAAAATATTATTACAATAGGTTGCTGATCATCATGGTAAAGATTTCTGGCTTGCAAGTTTCAATCTCCTGCAAATTTAAAAAATGAAGAAAAGTGTACTATCAAAACTCAAAAGTAAAGCATATTGTATTTGAAACAAAGATAATATTTAAAAAAAAAACTCTGCAAGCAATCCATCCAAGAAGAAGGGATTTTCTGATGCCTTATTAAGGTCAGTCAGACCACCAGAATCTTTAATGTTAGTTTTTTTGCAGCTAAAAATTCCAACTACCACAACAACCTACACAAGTTTGGTCACCCAAGTTTAACTAATTTATATTCTTTCATCCTAGTAAAAAATCCTATAAATTAAACACCCATTTCTTCCAATTCTCAACAAGATCACAAAAATCAAACCCACCACAAAAATTTCTTAACAAATCAGCTTCCAATTCCCCAAAAGTTTCAATATGTCATTCCATTTGGTTAAGCTCTGCCTACTTTTCTCTGTCTTGGGCCTAATCTCCTCTGGAGCCAGAGCTCAATCAACCAACACCATAAGCAGCTGTGCCAGCGCAATAATGAGCTTATCCCCGTGCGCTAACAACAATACCCGAAGGAGCTCAAACAGACCAACATCAGCTTGTTGCTCGGCTTTGTCTAATATCGTTCAGGCGAACCCAGATTGCCTTTGCTCGGTTCTCAACAATGGCGCCGGCTCTGCCTTGGGTATGGTGATTCCGCTCGCGTTCCCTCAGGCTTGCAGCATACAGTCCTCTGCCCTTAGCCAATGCAGTGGTGAGCACTCTTAACAAATTATGACTTATAATGTCATTAAAAATCAAAACATTATCGCCCTTAGCTAAATTCGGTTATTATTGTCACATAGCTGAATTTCAGTTTTCCTTGGGTCTATCGGGTGAATCCTCCTGATCCCAATCAAATGCTAATTGAATTATAAGTTCATTTTCAAACTTTTGTTTTTTGCTTCTGGACTAGCTGGTCCTCCTGCAGGATCAAGCACGCCTTCTGCCATGGCGCCTTCAGGCATTACATCTTCAAATACGCCTCTTGCGGATTCTCCAACAGGTTCGCCAAATGATGTAGAACCCGAATCTCCATCATCTGATGTTCCAACTGGTATGAGAATTGTGAATACTACTAAGTTTAAAAGTTTTGAAAACAGCAAGGTTTTTAGCTCTTGTGTATGATTGCTGTGGATGCAGATTCCGGAACAAGTACGCTTCCGGCCTTTCAAGGATTTTCGGGTGGTAGCATCACCAAATCTTCACTTCATCTTGTGGTGTTTGTGGTTTCTATTGTATCTTGGACTTCAGCTGTTGCACTGTTCTGATCTGTTTCTGTAATTTGTGGTCCTGATATTTGTGTTTAGTATGAACGTCATAGACTCATAGAGTGAATATAGTTTTTTTTTATTGTAAGTGAATTTGTTTGATTGTACTATAAGTGGGATTCTTTTATGGTTTTTGGATGTATGATTGTATTTATGGGTTTTTTGTCAGTCTAAATAAAGAGTTATTTGTTCTTTGGTATATGAAATATTGGGTCAGCTCCTCAGATCAAAGACATCATAAAGATGCATAAAACAAAATTCATTCAATCTTCCAATTGCTTGCAGATACAGAGATACTTATATAGATAAGTTGATGAATTATGTGACAAAAATGGATAGAAATGATTGGAAATTTATTAGAAACATGAGAAAAATCAAATGCAGTGGTATGGATCAAAACGGGTTACTAATTTCCAAATTGTAAAATCATGTTTGTGTTGATTTGATCACATGCTACCATCAGGCTTTGTTCACTTGCAACATATCTTCGAAGTAACCAGAATTACTTCTTTGTTCAAGCAACCTTGCAATACTGAGAAATTGAAAGAAGCCTCAAAAAAAAAAATCAAAATATGTCATTAAATATTATGAGTCCATCGTATAACTGTTACAATACTGTTTATACTAGAAGTTACCAGCTTATTCGACCAAAAAAAAAGAAGTTACCAGCTTAAACACAAGCATTAATAACAGAGTAAAGATCACTTAAGTTGCTTAATTTCATTCCTATGATTAATCAATGTGCTACCAAATGATATCTCCACAGCCAAAGTTAGTTATCTTCCTTTTTTTTTTTCTGTGGAAATATTTTAAAGTTTAAATCAGACCAATTTGGATCTAGTTCTATGATCTACCTCCCCAGGAAAATGGGAAAGTTGGGTTGTTAATAATTAGGTCAACAGATACATCAAGGCCAAAAAACAAAAATCCAAACAACAAATAGTAAAATACTAGCAAGTCAAAAAAGGCCAGCCAAAGATCCAAGTTTTGTCCTTGTAATTTGGGTATCACTCCACCTGTAAAAATCATGAGGTTCTAGATTTCATATTTTTAATCACCCTTTAATTACTACGTGGCAGGATTCCTATGGAACTAATGATAAAAGTAAACAACCAACCATAGAACAACAAGGTCATAATATACTTAACCCCTGTCCCTTAATTTCTTCTGTATAAATTAATAATTTTACTATTGTACGTACTTGACCAAAGAAAATGATTTTAAGTAATGTGTTTTAACCTAGTTATTTATGAAATTATTTTTTTTTTTTTTTTTTTTTTTTTTTGGTCTTGTCTTTTGGCTCGCCCGGTTCGATCGGTCGGACACCGCTCTACATCCGGACCGGGTACTTCGTGGCCCCATTTTGGGGGAGACCCTCCCAATAATCAATATTTATGAAATTATTTATTATGCAACTCCTATGGTAATGTTAGATCTGATTAGAATAAGCAAAGATTGCAGAAAGATGACACAACCATTAATATTGATTATTTATGATAAGCTGATAGCATTAGTGCCACCATACATATAACCAACCCTTAGAGTTTGGATTCATTTTTGCATATTTCATTACAATCATATTAAAAGCGCTACATATGGCAATAGATGACCCTTGTTTCCAACATAAACTACTAGATCAATGCTAAAAAAAAGCCTTTAAAAACTTTGATTGTTAGATTAGGCAACAAACATACCTGAATTAGGAAGGAGTTGGCCACCCAATCAAACCCATATCTTTAATCAAACACTACACAGTTTTCCATATAAATCTCAAACCCTTATCCCTTTGTTTCCACACCATCCAATTCTCAAACCCCTACAACACCTCTTCAAGAAACACACTTATAATTCCAAAGCACAAACAAACCCACAATAAAACAAAATGGCTTCAAAGATGGTCCAAATGTACTTTACATTGGCCATACTCACGGCGTTGGCAGGCCAACGAGCCATGGCTCAATCGAGTCAATCCGGTTGCACCTCCATAATCGTGGGCCTAGCACCGTGCCTTGGCTACATCCAAGGGACCTCTTCAAACCCGTCGTCTTCTTGTTGCACTCAGTTGGCTAGCGTAGTTCAGTCGCAACCACGGTGCCTTTGTTCATTGCTCAATGGAGGTGGCTCTCAATTTGGGGTTACTATTAACCAAACATTGGCTCTTGCCCTCCCTGGTGTATGTAATGTCCAAACTCCACCCATTAGCCGGTGTAATAATGGTAAGTTTATATATTCTTCTTCATATGGGCCACATATTGTGTCATTTTTTACCATCATAAAATCTATCAGGCTCAAAAACCAAAACGAAAATATTTTTAAAGTCCAGTAGGCCAATAAACCGAGAATAAGTCCATTATATTGACCTTATATATACAATATGTTTCTTTTACTCCGCACTTATAATGTGAGACTTTATATTTTCAATGATACAGTTTGATAATAATAATAATGCGAACCTTAAAAATGTAGGCCCAGCTAGTTCTCCAATTGGCTCTCCAGACATTTCGCCATCAGATGCTTTGAGTCCTGATGGCTCAATTCAGCCAACGGTTTCAGGAATTCCTTCAGGTAAATTTCACACAAATTCTCATTTAATTCAGGGTTTGTGGTTGTGATTTTTACAGTATTGTTATCTCTAATCTCTTTGATTTAACTCAAATTACAATTGACAGGGACAAATTCCAAGACTGTGCCATCAAGCAATGGGAGCAGTTCAGATGGGACCATTACAAAAATGCCTCTTCACTTGACCATCTTCCTTCTCTTTATAACCTCCATGGCTGCAACAACAGCTTTCAAGATTTAAGAATCTAAATACTCCTATGTACTGTAGATGAACATGAGTGTTACTCTTCTTCTTACTCTGTGTAATATATATAGCACTATATATATCATCAGTATTGTTTTGTCATGTAACTGAAGTTTGTATACTTTTTTACTTATAAAAATGCAATAAAGACTACTTTTGCAGAACATGAACTACAACTACTTATATCTTGCATTATTCTGCAAAAGCACATATACATTATATATTAGAATAATCAGATAGATTATTGTAATTGATCTATCAACCCTAAAACTAGAATCAACAGATCCGATTGATCTCGAATCTCCAAACGCAAACAGAAAGAACAAACATGAGCAAGAACACAGAGAATTGGTGACCCGGTTCGAGCACGAAGACTCTACATCCGGGGGATCTCAGAGGAGGAGACCCGGCTCGAATATGCACTAAGGTCAAAGCCCATGGAGTTCAAGTACAAGCGTATACACAAGTAAGCAAAGCAAAAAGACCAGAACTAAAGAACAAGAAGATCGGAGAACAGTAGCAAGAACAGAAGGAAGGTCAAGAAACAAAAGGGATTCAGCCCCCTCTCAAGGCAACGAAGCTTAAGCTCGACTCTTCAAAGCTTCCAAGGTCACCGGAGATGAGATGTCGTCGGTGAGCTCTCTTTCTTCTTCCTCTCTTTCTTCTTCTTTCTCTCTTCTCTCTCTCTATTCTGGATCTAGGGTTTGCGCCGCGGAGAATGGAGCTTCTCACAACTGAAGCTCCCTTTTATAAGCTCGAAGGAAGGCTCAAACGACGCGTTTCACATTAGGAGAAATCCGAGCTCTCAAGTTTCGGTTTTGGGCTATTGGGCTCAACAAACAGGCCCAACTTCAAATATTAGATATGGCCCAAGCTTTCCAGATTGAACCGGCCCGAGCTACCTCCAACCGGTTTACCCGGGGTGGATTGTCTCGACCGGTTCACCAAGAAAACCAGACCCATTGTTCAACCTGAACCCGGTTCCTAAATCCTAATCATTTGCTCTACCAATACATTGTGTTACATACTTAGTACAATGAACAATGAGACATATGAGGATTATTACATTATAACAATTATAATCAGTGACACAAATACATGGGAACCAATTAATCAGGCTCAACCACTTGGATTATGCTTTGCTTTACTTTTCCTTGCTGAGGGTCGGGGTTATGCTAAACTTTTTTATCAAGTCATTCTATTAGACAGGAAGTGTTGTAAAATAATACACACATGTATATGTACAATTGTATAGAATAAGCACTAAGGTAGAGCTAGGAATTCAGAACCGGGTTCATCATAAGTATAGGGTTTGGTTTTATGGGTGAACCGGGTACAAATGCCACCCCGGATCAAACCGGTTTGGAGGCAAACCCGAGTCACTTATTACCGGACCTTGTATTTGATGTAGCTCGAATAAAAGCTTGTGAGCTCGGCCCAATTATGGGCTTGGCCCATTTGTTAAGTCTTCAACCCAAGTTGAAGCTGGAGACGTCCTTAGTTGAAACGCGGCGTTTTGTAGCTCTCCCGAGTGACCTAGCTATAAAAGGAACATGAGCTTCGAGAGGAGCTCATTCTCGCGCGGCGCTAACCCTAGATCTTCAGAGAAATAGAGAGAGAAGAGAAAGAAAGAGAGAAAGAGAGGAAGAAGAAGAGGAGTTCGCCGGCGATACCTCATCTCCGGTGTTCGTGGTTTCTAGTTGGAGTCTAAGTGTGACTCGCAGCCGTGAAAGGGGGCCGAAGCCCTTTCGTTTCTAGAACCTTACCTCTGTTCTTGTTTCTGTTCTTAGATCTTCGTCTCCCTTCTTGTTTCTGTTGTCTGGCTTTGCCGAGTGCTTGATTCTTGCACATTGTAACCTCTTGAGCTTTGATCTAGTGAAGATGCTTGGGATCGGATCTCCCCTGTTGAGGTCCCCCGGATGTAGAGTTCTTTGAACTCGAACCGGGTCAACAAATCTCGTGTCCCCTTTTTGCTTTTGATCTTTGCTTGATTGTTTGTGTACGAGCTCGATTTGCTTAGATCTGTTGATATTCTTATAGATCTGGGACAAACCACGATTACAAAGTGGTATCAGAGCCTAGCTTTGATAGATCCTTGTTTTTGTGCTTCCGCTGTTAGATCTGAGTCTTTTTAGTCACTGTGTAGGCCTTTGGGTCGAGACAGGGGAATCTTGACAGAAGGGTAACGACTTGTGTCGGTTTAATCCCACTGCCGGTTCCTACAGTAGAGAGTCTTTCCATTTTTAGGGTTATTTCGAGTATTGATTGTCTGTTTTCGAGTTTCTTGGTTACTCCTAGTGACTGACTAAGCTTGTTCTGTATAGGAACCCAAAAATGTCAGAGAACTATTGAGTAAAACCCTATGATGGGCACATGGACTTCTCCATGTGGAAACTGAAGATGAAAGCCGTATTAACAAAAGAAAAGTGCTATATGGCGATCACAGATATCTGGCCTGTAGAGACTTCAGCTGCAAAGAAGCAGGAGGTCAGAGACCAGGCCCATGCTGAAATAATGTTACGTCTTGCTGATGAGGTAGCAAGACAAGTGGTTAGTCACACTGCACCTAAACCTCTTTGGGAAGCTCTTGATGCTATATATCTTACCAAATCTATGCCTGGTCTTATCTCTACGATGTGCAAATTCTTTAACTTTAGAATGGACACTTCTTTCACTTTATCTGAGAATCTTGATAAGTTTCTTAGATTGTCATTGGACTTAGAAAGATGTGATGAAAAGGTTAAAGAAAGCTATCAAGTAGGAATTCTGTTGAACTCAATACCTAGTCAATTTGATGTCTTAAAAGACGTGGTACAATTTGCTAGGGATGACTTAACAGTTGAAAAGATTGTAGAATACTTGACTAACAAAAATGACTCCCTGAAAGTCTTTAAAATGAAAAATGGTTCTAAAACTGAACAGAAGACTGAGTCTAAAAATGAAGTCATGTTTACCAAAGGAAAGGGTAAGAAATTCTACAAGAAAAATGATAAGAATACTGGTGAGAAAAATGGTAAAGATATGTCTGGAGTGAAATATTACTATTGTGAGAAAATAGGACATTACTCTAAAGAATGCCCTAAAAGAACTAGGGATGAGAAAAATAAGAAAAAAGAAAAGGAAACTGTGTCAGTGTTTGAAGAAAAGAATTTCTATTCTCATGAGTTGCTTGCTGTGTCTAGTTGTGCTAATAAAAATGTTTGGATCCTTGATTCTGGGTGTACTATGCATGCTACTCCACATAAATCATATTTTTCTAGCTTATCTGTGCATGATGGGGGTGAAGTTATGTTAGGTGATCACACCACTCTTGCTATCAAGGGGATAGGTAGTGTACCACTAACTATGCATGATGGGAAAATTAGAATCCTGCAGAATGTTAGGTGGGTTCCCAAGTTAAGAAGAAACTTACTCTCTGAATCCATGCTAGATGAGTTAAAATACAAAATTATAACCCAAAATGGAGTTAGGGAAGTTATAAGAGACAACACTGTCTTAATTAGGAGCATTAGGAAGGATGGCCTGTATCAAGTAATTGCTAGCATGCCTGAATTAAATGTCTCTGAAAAAACTGACAGTGTAGAGAAATCCAAACTTTGGCACAACAGATTAGGGCACATTCGTAACACTAGGCTAATGCATTTACATAAAAATGACATTATTCATGAGAATTTATGTGATATTTCTTTTTGTGAAACCTGTGTGCTTGGAAAAAAGACTAAGCACTCTTTTGCTAAGTCATCCTATAAAGCTAAAGGGCCCCTAGAATATGTGCATTGTGACTTGTGGGGCCCAGCTCAAGTACAAACTATTGGAGGCAGAAACTATTTTATGTCCCTAGTTGATCAGTACTCTAGGAAAGTCTGGGTTTACTTACTCAAACATAAAAATGAGGCTTTTGAATTCTTTAAGAGTTGGCATGTATTCACTGAAAAACATTCTGACCTTAAATTAAAGTGCCTTAAAACTGATAATGGACTTGAGTTTTGTAATAAGACTTTTGATGACTATTGCAAAAACAATGGAATAAAAAGACATTTAACTGTGCCATATACCCCACAACAAAATGGCACAGCTGAAAGAATGAATAGAACTCTCCTAGAAAAAGCTAGATGCATGCTTATTAGTGCTGGTATGAAACCATCCCTATGGGGAGAAGCAGTTACTACTGCTGCATATCTCATTAATAGGTCCCCTTCCTCTGCTGTGAGTTTCAAAACTCCACAGGAAATGTGGACAGGTTATAAACCTAACATTTCATACTTAAAACCCTTTGGTTGCACAGCTTATATTCATGTCAATCAAGGTAAGTTGCAACCTAGGGCACTTAAGGCTGTCATGTTAGGCTATCCTAAAGGTGTGAAAGGATACAAATTACTTGTAATCCAACCTGGAGGTTACAAAGTAATAGTGTCCAGAGATGTCACATTTCAGGAAAATGAGTTCCATTTCAAAGATAAACTAATGTCTTCCATTGAGAATACAGGTACTCAAACACAAGAGAGAGACACACTGGCTCAGGTGAGGCCATCCTTTGTTCCTGGTGATCAAAACAATGACCAACCAGGCCTTGAGGAGTTTGACATTGGTCACAACAACTCCTACTCATTAGGTACTTCAGAAGAAAAAACTGAAGAACAACAGCCTGATGAAGAAATAAGCAGCAACTCAGAACATAATGAAGCTGTTGAATCTGAGCACAATGGTGACCAGGATGAGGCTGAAGAGGGCAACAATTGAGGACAATCCCACCAATTAGGTGGGGCAGTAAGTGAACATCCCATCCCTAATCTTGATATGCATGATGAACATGATGAACATGACATTCATATTGTTGATGATCCTAATGCTATGATGAATAACCGACATGATGATAATAGTATGCATGACTTGAACAATGTTCCTGAGCATGATTTATCTAAATTATCAACTTGTTAGGGATAGGGAACCTAGGATCAGAATTCCTAATGCTAAGTTCACTTCTAATATTGTTGAGTTTGCCCTTCTTGTTGCTGATGTTGTTGCTCATTTTAATCCTGAATCATATGAACAGGCCATTAACTGTAAGCATGCTAATGAATGGTTAAAAGCTATGCATGAAGAAATACAGAGTATGCATGTTAATAACACCTGGTCCCTTGTACCTAAACCTGATAAAGTCAAACTAGTTGACTGCAAATGGATATTTAAGGTTAAAGAAGGAGCTACTAACCTTGATCCACCTAGATATAAAGCTAGGCTTGTAGCCAAAGGGTTTACACAAAAGGAGGGCATTGATTATAATGAAATCTTTGCACCAGTAGTTAAGTACAAAACCATGAGATTATTACTTGCTATGGCTACAATTTTTGATTGGGAGATTGAACAAATGGATGTTAAAACTGCCTTCTTACATGGAGAGTTAATAAGAAACCATTTATATGAGACAACCGAAGGGCTTCATAGATAAAGAGAAACCTAATCATGCTTGCTTGCTTAGGAAGTCTATATATGGCCTGAAACAGTCTCCTAGGCAGTGGAACTTGAAGTTTAATTCCTGTATGATGTACATGAACTTTGTTAGAAGTAAATGGGATACATGTTTATACTTCAAGCATGTTAAGAATAATAACCCCCTATATGTGCTACTCTATGTAGATGACATCTTGCTGATTAGTAACTCTAAACAGGATATTAACAGAATAAAGCAGGATTTGAGTAAGCATTTTGATATGAAGGATTTAGGCCCTGCCCAGAAAATCCTAGGGGTTAAAATCTTAAGAGATAGAAAGCATAAGATAATGAAACTATCTCAGGTTGATTACTTAGAAAAGGTGCTTGATAGGTTTTCTATGACTAATTCTAAACCTGCACCTATACCATTAGGAGGGCATCTTGAACTGACTAAGAAAGATTGTCCAACTGATCCTGATGAGATTAAGAAGATGAATAAAATACCTTATGATGTTGATGTGGGATCTGTGATGTATTCTATGTTGTGTACTAGACCTGACCTGGCCTTTGCTATAAGTGTGTTAAGTAGATTTATGTCTAACCCCGGTGAGAAGCACTGGTCTGCAATGAAGTATTGTCTCAGGTATATAGTAGGTACAAGGAAGATGGGCTTAGTATATTCTGAGCATAAACCCAGGACTGAATTAGAAGGGTATGTGGATGCTGACTTTGCAAGTAACAAAGACAACAGAAAGTCCACTACAGAAAAAAGCGAAATTAGCGACCATATTTATGGTCGCTAAATGCAAAATATGGTCGCTATTAGCGACCATATTATGGTCGCTAAAAATGGTCGATAAAAGGCCGGTCGCTAACCATGTTGCGACCATATGGTCGCTAAATTTAGCGACCACGCGACCATATGGTCGCTGATTTTAGCGACCATATGGTCGCTAGTTAGCGACCATGGTCGCTGGTGGTCGCCCCCATGCGGCGACCAGTTTGGCGACCACAGCGACCAGGTGGTCGCTAAAATCGGCGACCATATGGTCGCTAAATTGGTTTTAGCTACCACTTGGTCGCCGATTTTAGCGACCATATGGACTCTAATTAGAGACCATATGGTCGCTAAAAGCACCAAATAAAAATGTGTAATATAGCGACCAAATGGTCGCTAATTGTTTTTAATTTAAAAAAAATAATTACGAAATATTATAAATAATTACGAATTAATATAAATAGTTAATATTTAATGTTTCATTAATTACTAGAAATTCATTAATTTCCATAAATTTCAATAATTTACATACATAAATTCATTAATTTATATAAATTCATTAATTTACATAAATTCAAATAATTTACAATAACATAATAAAATTACGCTAATCTATACGGCTGCGCCGGAGCCGTCGTCATCGCCGTCGTCGTCGGGACCGGACGGGTGGGAGGTGCCCTCACCGCCTTTCTGCTGGCGCATCCACTCCTCGAACATCGAGAACTTACTCTTGAGCTCATTTACGTCTTGCCTAAGGCTGACGTTTTCCTGCGATAATTCCACCACCCGAGGAGGTGGAAGACGCGGCGCCGTCAATCGATTGCCGTAAAACTCATGTGCGGCGTTGCCAAGGCCGAAGACGGCACCTCCCGGGCCCACCCCCCCGGCGGCCGTAAGAAAGGCATCACACTGGTCCTGGAAGGACGGCGGGGTGCCCGTTTCCTCCGACCTCTGGGTAAGGATCTCTTGGGTCCGAGCCTAATGAAACAATTAAAATAAAACAACAACAATCAACAACAACAACAAACAACTAAACCATTTACAACATCAACAACAAACAAAAAACAACAACAACAGCAAATCAACAACAAACAACAACAACATTAAAAATCAAGAACAAAATTTAACAAGAACAATAACAACTTCTTAATCAAATCAACAACAACAACATCAACAACAACAAAAAACAACTACAACATCAACAACAACATCAACAAAAACAACAAAAACAACAAAAACAACATCAACAACAACAAAAACAAAAACAAAAACAAAAACAAAAACAAAAACAACAACAACAACATCAACAACAACAACAACAACAACAACAACAACAACAACAACAACAACAACAACAACAACAACAACAACAACAACAACAACAACAACAACAACAACAACAACAACAACAACAACAACAACAACAACAACAACAACAACAACAACAACAACAACAACAACAACAACAACAACAACAACAACAACAACAATTTTTCAATCAAGTCAAACAACAACAACACCAACAAACACACAACACCAACTCCTTTTAAAATAGAGAAAAAATTATTAAAACTTACAGCGATTAAGGACGACCGCTCGTCTATAAAATGTCGATCGGCACCCTGCGTGTGCGTCTCGATGAGAAGCTCGAGAGGCGTGCAGGGGCGTTGCAGGTGTTGCTCCTACGAAATTCATTAAGGGTGTTAGAAACTATTAGAAAAAATTAACTTAATTTAAATTTAATCAAATTAAGATAAAATACTTACCAAACGACGCTTGGTGTCGAGGTGGGACCTCGAACCACTACTATGGTTCGCCGGATTGGCATTCCGGATTGCCTTCTGGCGGGCACACTTGACTTTGAACTCATCTGTGGCCCAATCCGTCGTCTGCCACTTCTCCCAAGTGGCCTCTGCGATGAAAGCAGGCCTCTTCCCATCCCGGCGGTGCTTCCCGATGTAGTCATTGTATCTCTTCTTCGCTCTCTTCTCCCACAACAACCGGACGGACTCCACGTCCATACCCGGCTCGGACTCATCCCACCTAAAGTGCGTCTAATAAAATCCAACAAACAATTAATTAAAAATAGTAATTAATTAATGCGGAAATTGTAAAAAGAAATATAAAAAAATTAAAAATTTACCTTCTAAGTATCAAACCAACGTTGCTTCGACGCGGCAGTGGCAAAGTCGAACTGCGACGCCTTATCGTCGGGTTGACTTTGTAGGATAGTTGTCGACCACCGCGACACCGGTCCCGACGGCTGCAAGCTACGAGATTTGAAAACACATATTATAACATTTTTAAAAGTAAGAAAAGACTTAAAATAAAAATTTTGTCTTAGAAGAAATTATACGTACCACCCGCCGGCAATATAAAGCTCATAAATGCGATTGGGATCGAACCCTCGACACGATCCCGACGAGGACGCAGACGTAGTTGCTCGGGTCGCCTCCGCTTCGGTGCCCGTGTGGGCCCCGTCGTCATCGGACAAATGTGGTGTGTCCGTGTGGGTGGCCTCGGACTCGTCATCGATCGGTATCCGGGACGAGTTCGGCTCGTCCGGACGAGGACCTCGTCCACGTCGGCGTGATCCTCCGGCTCCGGCCATAATAACACAACTAAAAAACAAACAATTCAATACAAATTCATTTTTTCCAACATTTGCACAACAACAATCAATTTCATTCAAACTTGACAAATCAACAATCAACTTGTTCTAATTCATTCAAACTCTATCAATTTCATATTTCTCTATCTCAATCAATTTTTCTCAACATTTCAACAACAACAATCAATTTAATCCACTTTTTTTTCCAAATCAAACTCTATCTCAATCAATCAAATTTTGCTCAATCAATTTCTAAAACAACAACAACAACAACTAACCAATAACAACAAGCTACAACAACAATTTCTCAATTATATTTTCTCAAATTCAACAACAACAACAACTAAACCATACCAATTTCTCAAATTTCACAAATTTCTCAAATTTCAACTAAACAATCTCAAATTCAATTTCACAAATTTCTCAATCAATCAAATTTTCTCTATCAATTTCTCAAACAACAACAACTAAACAATAACCCCTAAACAATACCAATTTCTCAAATTTTCTCAATCAATTTCTAAAATTTTCTCATTCAATTTCTCAATCAATTTCACCCTAAACAAAAACCCCTAAACAATACCAATTTTCTCAAACAACAACAATCCCTAAACAATACCAATTTTCTCAAAAAACAACAAACCCTAAACAATACCAAATTTCTCAATCAACAAACCCTAAACAATACAAACAACAAAAATCAATATCAAAACCAACAACAAATCCACAAATCACTTACAAATAAAGAGAGGGGTGCTCGGACGGGAGGAGGAGGCGGGGGAGGCGAGTCGGACGGAGGCGGAGAGGCGGACGGAGGCGGAGGGGCGGACGGAGGAGGAGGCGGACGGGAGGAGGAGGAGGCGGACGGACGGAGGAGGAGGCGGACGGAGGAGGAGGCGGACGGGAGGAGGAGGAGGACGGGAGGAGGAGGCGGTGGCGTCGGGCGACAGAGGCGGCGAGAGTCGAGCGATAGAGCGAAAGAGAGGAGTCGGGCGAAATGAAGAAGGAGAACTGGTGTTCTCCTTCTTATTCGCATTTAGCGACCATATGGTCGCTAATTGTAAGTGAAAAGGGGTGGGACCAGTCGATATATCGGCGACCATATGGTCGTAAATTAGCGACCACATGGTCGCTACTTTGCGACCATATGGTCGCTACTTGTAAGTGAAAAAGGGTTGGGACCAGGCCAATATTTCGGCGACCATATGGTCGCAATTTAGAGACCACATGGTCGCTAATTGAAATATTTCGTGAAAAATTGAATTCTCAGATTTTCCCTCCACGTGGCGCCATAAATTTCGTGCTTAGCGACCATATGGTCGCTATTTAGCGACCATGTGGTCGCTAAATACGAAATTTAATCAAACTACGCGCTTAAAAACCAAATTTCGTGCCAAAATTTTAGATTTAGCGACCATATGGTCTCTAAATAGCGACCATATGGTCTCTAAATAGTGACCATATGGTCGCTAAGAACGAAATTACTACCAATAGTGTTATCAGAAAAGTGAACAACTAAACAATAGTGTTATTTCGATTACATGTCTTCCTCATCTGTATCAGTCTCACTCTCAAACTCACCCTCAGACGTTTCAATAGACGTCTCTTCTTGATCCTCAACGACATGATCCTCTCCGTTTGGGTCGTTTAACGGACCAAGTGGATAATTATCTTGTGTACTGTCGTCGATAACTCGTGGAAGGGAAGAATCATGTTGAAATGCCTCCTCAACAGCAACGCCCCTTGACCCACTCTCATGAGGGTCTACGCACGTACCTTCATCGGGCCACACTCGTGACTTCACTTTACAGACCGCTCTCCATTCAGCATCTGCACGCCTCACCTTTGGGTAATCGAGGAAATAAACTTGAGTGGCTTGATGTGCTAATATGTAATGATCTTTTGTTCTCAACATTTTATGTCGATGAACATCGACAAGCTTTAGGTGAGGGTGAATGCGTGTTCCCCCACGACTTCTAGTGTCAAACCACGAACAATTAAAGACAATAGGCACTACAAATTAAAGATAATACGAGCAGAATGTGGACGTCTCCTTAACGAGAAAGGCACTACAAATTGACCCCTCAACGTGGGCTTTGTTGCCAACTGAGGCCTTCAGCCTTTTTAAGAGCCTACATGATATACATTCAAAACCATTAATATTTATTGTACAAGTTAATTATATGAATCCAAAACTGAACAACTGCATACAACTATACGTACCTTTCTTCTGGATACATCCATCTATAATTGACAGGGCCACAAAGTGAAGCTTCCCGTGGCAGATGAATAGGCAAGTGCTCCATTGAATCAAATAACGCAGGGGGAAAGATGCGCTCCAGCTTGCACAAAATGATTGGTATTTCCTTGTGCAACTGCGTAACCACCTCAGGCTTCAGCTCGTAACACGTCAAGTCTCTGAAGAACGCACTTAGCTGAGCTATGGGCTCCCATACTTTGTCATCAAGAAATGGACGAAAAGCAACAGGCATCAACCTTTGCATGAACACATGACAATCATGACTCTTCATCCCAAAGAGCCTAAGCTTGTGCAAGTCAATGCAGCGGCTCAAGTTGGAGACGTAGCCATCCGGGAATTTTACGGATCTCAACCAATCTAGAAGCACTTGTTTTTCATGACGATCTAGTGCATAGCAAGCCTTTGGGTACCTATTGTCCTCCTCATCAGGTTCCAACTCCGGACGCTTGCACAATTCCTTCATATCCTTTCTAGCCGACCACTTGTCTTTCGACTTCCCCGGAACATCGAGAATGGTAAAGAAAATATTATCGAAGACATTTTTCTCAATGTGCATGACATCTAAATTATGTCTTACCAGCAGACTAGGCCAGTAAGGTAGGTCCCAGAAAATGCTTTTCTTCTTCCAACCCGAACCTCTACTGACTGCGGCATTGTGCTCCTCAGCTCCCACTTCAGTTATCTTCATCAAGCCCATATTGTTTATCTGGTCTAATATCTCGTATCCATCACGAAGTACCGGGGGACCACGACGCTCCCGTCTACCTTTCTTGAAATCAGTCTTGTTGTTTCGGAAGCGATGATCAGGTTCTGTAAACCTCCTGTGACAATCGAACCAGCACATTTTGTGTTCATGTGTTAGATAAAATGCATCGGTGTCCTCCATACAATAAGGACATGCGTATTTCCCAGAAGTGCTCCAGCCTACACAAACATATATTTTATATCACACATTAATTAAAGTTCACAACTCATATATATGCATTATTATTATATATAATAGTCTCAAATTAATTAACACATGTAAAATTAACAACATACCAGACAACATCGAATATGCGGGGAAGTCACTAATAGTCCATATAACAGCTGCACGCAACACAAAATTCTGCTTCCTCCAAGAATCGTATGTGCACACCCCATTAAGCCACAGATCCTTCAGCTCGGCTATCAACGGCTGCAAGTAGACATCCAACTTCTGCTTCGGGCTCTTCGGTCCAGGTACAATAACCGTCAAAAACATAACCTCTTCTCGCATACACATCGACGGCGGAAGGTTGTAGGGTGTTAGAATCATAGGCCAACATGAGTACTGGCGTCCGGACGCCCCGAACGGATTGAAATCGTCCGTGCACAAGCCTAGTCTTACATTTCGTGTTTCTGATGCAAAATCTGGCCACATAGCATTGAAGTGCCTCCATGCCTCTGCATCCGAAGGATGTCTCATCACCCCATCTTGTGCGTGCTCTGCATGCCATCTCATGTGTTCGGCAGTCACCACAGATGCGTACAACCTCTGCAACCGTGGAGTTATTGGCAAGTAAAACATACGAGAATAGGGAATGAGCTTTGTCTTGCCTTGCTTCCATCTAGGATAGTCACATATCTTGCATGCCGCGTATTCTGCATCTGCACCCCAATATATCATGCAAGAGTTTGGACAACAATCAATCATCTCGTAAGGAAGACCGAGACCCTCAACCAATTTTTTCGTGTCGTAAAACGTGGCTGGTAATGTCGTCTCCGGGTGAGAAACGCATCCGCAAAAATCCGAGATCATGTCATATCCGCGCTCCGTCATCCTCAGCTTAGACTTTATGTTCAGTAGCTCAGTCGCAGCCTCCAATTGCGTCATATCACATCCAGGCCACAAAGGCCTATTTGCGGCCGACAACATGTCGTACATACGTTGTGCATCGGGATTGGGCGCTTCATTATAATATTGCTCCCTTTGCTCATGGCTTATATCCGCATTCTGCACGGGATCATCAGCAGTGTAATCACTTCGGCCATAATTAAAACCATCATACACCATCTGTTCCATTCGATTATCATTGCCAACATTTAATGGTGGTGCTGGATCGGAACTGCTACAACCTTCATGTTGTCTAGACTCGGCCAACAATGCAGCGAACCTTTCATCTGTCTCCCCGTGCGAAACCCAATGGTAATAGTTCGGAACAAAACCTTCCTTAACAAGGTGATAATGCACATCATCCGCAGATTTCATTTTCTTATTCTTGCACCTACGACACGGACACCTTAATTCGGATGGGTTATAGGACGGCATAGATTTGCAGAAATCAAGAAATTGCTTTACGCCAGCTAAAAACTCGTCGTTCAAAAAACCATTTATATTACGCACATACATCCACTCACGCATTTTTTCCTTCCTGCATTTCAAAATAAGAGTACAATTAAATTAATTCAACTACATTTAGCGACCATATGGTCTCTAATTAGAGACCATATGGTCTCTAATTAGAGACCATATGGTCGCTGATACACTTTTAGCGACCATATGGTCGCTGATACGCTTTTAGCGACCATATGGACGCTAATTAGCGACCTTATGGTCGCCAGCTTCAAAACAGTAGATTAGCATTCACAACATAACCAATTGCTATTTGCGGTAAAATTCTGTAACACAATCTCTTATAAATATATAAACGAAAGCTTTCTACCTTCAATATCTTTCTAAAACAATATAATGACGGAATGAAAAATTAGGAATAAGATTTAAATACATACCTTTAGTGAGGATGTCGGTAAAATTTGACGTAATTTCTTCCTACAATCAATTCACAGTTGTGGTTGATTTTTTTCTCTTTTCTGAATATTTTGGAAGAGAGCGGAATGAGAGTGAAGTTGTGTTGAAGCGGAACGAGAGTGCATTTTTTTTGTGGAATGAGAATGCAATACATGCTGAAATGGCGGGAATTTTACCAATTAAGGTTTTTCGCGACCATATGGTCGCTAAAAACGCGGGCTATTACCCGCCAAAGTAGATGTGAAGCGCCAAAACATCTGACCAAGTCTGCGACCAAGTGGTCGCAAACATCCGCGACCATATGGTCGCAGATATGTTTTCTTGTTATTGCGACCACATGGTCGCGAATTTTTGCGACCATATGGTCGCAGACTCGTTAGCGACCATATGGTCGCAGACATTTGCGACCATATGGTCGCCAATATGTCTTTTTGTTTTTGCGACCATATGGTCGCAAATATGCGCGACCATATGGTCGCTAAATGCTGGCGGGAATTCTTCCCGCGAACCTTTTGCGACTATAAAAGCCTAGCGACCATGTGGTCGCGGATATTAGCGACCATATGGTCGCTAATTTGTTTTTATTTTTTTTTCCCGTTTTGACTACCAGATTTGCGACCATTGGCGTCCATATGGTCGCTAATTAGCGACCATATTTCGTGGTCGCTAAAATATGGTCGCTAAAACTGCAGAATGGTGTAGTGGTCTACCACTTCCTACTTCTACACCTGGGCAGGAAACTGTATCTCATGGAAATCTCAGCAACAATCCATTGTGGCTTTATCTTCAACTGAAGCTGAATACATAGCTGCAGTGGAGGCCTCAAAAGAGGCTTCATGGTTGAAAGGCATTTTGAAAGAGATTACTAGGAAAATTTTTATCCCTAATATCTCTACAGATAGCCAGAGTGCATTATATTTGTGCAAAGATCTTGTCTATCATGAGAGGACTAAGCATATTGATGTGAGATTTCATTACATCAGAGATGAGATTGAAAAACAGTTGATTAGTATTGTGAAGATAGCTGGAGATGTGAATCCTGCAGACTTTGGTACTAAGATTGTGCCTCTCAACAAATTTGAGTTTTGCAGGAACTCACTCCACATCAAGGATGTAAACTGAGATGTGGACCCGGACCAATGATAGAAAGGGGAACCAGATCCTAGCATAGTCACTATTGAATTAGAGCTCGAGGTGTAAAACATGTTTGTATTAAGAGGGCATGTTGTAAAATAATACACACATGTATATGTACAATTGTATAGAATAAGCACTAAGGTAGAACTAGGAATTCAGATCCGGGTTCATCATAAGTATAGGGTTTGGTTTTATGGGTGAACCGGGTACAAATGCCACCCCGGATCAAACCGGTTTGGAGGCAAACCCGAGTCACTTATTACCGGACCTTGTCTTTGATGTAGCTCGAATAAAAGCTTGTGAGCTCGGCCCAATTATGGGCTTGGCCCATTTGCTAAGTCTTCAGCCCAAGTTGAAGCTGGAGACGTCCTTAGTTGAAACGCGGCGTTTTGTAGCTCTCCCGAGTGACCTAGTTATAAAAGGACCATGAGCTTCGAGAGGAGCTCATTCTCGCGCGGCGCTAACCCTAGATCTTCAGAGAAAGAGAGAGAGAAGAGAAAGAAAGAGAGAAAGAGAGGAAGAAGAAGAGGAGTTCGCCGGCGATACCTCATCTCCGGTGTTCGTGGTTTCTAGTTGGAGTCTAAGTGTGACTCGCAGCCGTGAAAGGGGGCCGAAGCCCTTTCGTTTCTAGAACCTTACCTCTGTTCTTGTTTCTGTTCTTAGATCTTCGTCTCCCTTCTTGTATCTGTTGTCTGGCTTTGCCGAGTGCTTGATTCTTGTACATTGTAACCTCTTGAGCTTTGATCTAGTGAAGATGCTTGGGATCGGATCTCCCTTGTTGAGGTCCCCCGGATGTAGAGTTCTTTGAACTCGAACCGGGTCAACAACTCTCGTGTCCCCTTTTTGCTTTTGATCTTTGCTTGATTGTTTGTGTACGAGCTCGATTTGCTTAGATCTGTTGATATTCTTATAGATCTGGGACAAACCACGATTACAGGAAGAGTAATGTGTTATAATCATGATTAACACTTAACAGTAGTTGTTCGGTTTTCTATTTGATTATCGCCATTCACAAAGTATAAACTTACTTGCACGACTATAAGGCCGCAATTTATCTTTACTAAAAGTCAAAAAAGAATTCACGGTTGCGTTATTGCGTACTGAGATACGGAGTAATTTTTTTTATGTAAGGAAAGAGAGTTAAATTAGTTCCATTAGGAATATTATATTTTATGACATATGAATTACCCAAAACTACGTTACTGCGCAAAACACCATCCACAATCTCAAATTATGTTACATTTAAAACTTGTTTCTTGATTTATCTATACATGAGTACGACGTACGTTGACGTAATGTTTATGAATGTCATTTTACTAATTTATACCTAAATAAAAACTTTTAAAATGATCAAGTATACATAGCTGTTTTTTTATAGTACACCCCAACAATGGATAATTCTGTATGATTGTAATTTATTTATTTTTGTCAAGAAACAAGCAATCCCTGCATATTATTAAAAAAAAAGAACTAGTTAAGGGTCGATTGCAATTTATTGTGTGTTTTGCTAAAGACCACCTAGTTAGGGGTCGATTGTGTGTAACTTACCTGGTTTGAACTCCATCAATTTATCTTCTTAAGATATTAAAAACAAAGATTATGCCCACTTAAAAAACTTAAATTATTATTTTTCTTAAGAAAAGTATTTCGATGTATTAGATATAGTAAGTTTGATAGACCGAGAAGTCAAAGCAATTCGACAAATAAACAAGCCAGCAAAAGCACGTAAACACAAAAACATGTAGAAAAAAACCCTACAAGTTAAGCTACCAAAACATATATGAGATAATATTGAGAATTCTTCCATGTAAAAAATTTGGGACTAAATTAACTAATATATAAGCTCATGAATTATATATAATTTTGGGTTAAAATTTTAAAATTTTATTGAACTTGTAATAATTTTGTTACTCACATTACTTCTAGATTATCAGTCCATCTCGATCTCCATCTCGGTCGATTGCCCTGCCTAAATAAGGAATCTTATAAGAATATTCTATTTCTAAGAAACAAAAGTAGAATTTTAATATTGGAAATGATACAAAATTTAATTTTCATGGAAAGCTTTCTCATAAATCTTAGTGGTTAAGGAGTTGAGAGGCGTTTGGCGTACAACTACAAGAAACCCAAACCCGAATCCTACGGTCAATATCCACCAAACAAGGTAATCATCCAACGGCTCAAAATTCATCATTGCTTTCAAGCTGGGCAAGTTTTCGCCTTTCTCCCATCTTTTCTTTGCCCTCTCTCTCTCCCTCTCCTCCCCAAACCCCTTCTCCTCTCTCTACTTCGTGTTTCCCCTGGGAATTTGAGAACGAAGACTCCGCAATTGAAGTTTTCGTGAAGATTGCTTGAATTGAAGATAATTGAGGTGCGTACTTTGGTTCGTTGTCGATTATTCCTCCCCTATCCAGTTCAATTACAGATGACTTCACATTTTCATTTGTTTTTTGCGATTAGATCTTTGTGTTTCTTTTTTATCCCCTTCTGGTGTGGAATTAGATGAGTACAATTGAGGTTTTGTCTCCTAATGCGCGTCTTCTTCCGATTGTTATCGTGAGTCGGCGGTACGCTACTACGCATGCATGTGAAATTCGTGTGTGTTTGCTCTGATTTTTTAGAAAATTTTTGGTAATTTTAGTTTCTGATCGCATTTGGCAATATCAAGTATGTCGGATTTTGTAAATTTGTTGAAACGCGATTCGTAGGCGATATTTTAAGATTGTGCGTCAATGTGTTTAATCTTCTGATTCGAGGACTGCTTGAAATTTGGCATTTCGTGCGATTACTCATTACTCATTTGATGTTTGAATATTGTTGCTGGGAAAGGAGTACAATCTGTGAACTTTTGCATCCTGGATCTGTCTCGATCTGGTGGTATTGCGAATTCAGTTGTCTTCCCTCAGCTGAATTTTTTTGGTGTTAGTGAGTGTTGATCTTATTAATGCTCTGTTATACAACTGTAAAGGTGGTATCATATAGAAGGATTATCAGGATATGCAGGTGGATCATAATTGTTAATACATATGATAAAATTTCTGGTAATAGTGATCAGTGTTTGTAGTGGGGATAGAGATATACTCTTGTGACCACCTTATCTATTGAAAAATGAGGATTATTTTCTAGTTAACTGTATGCGAAGGATTAAGATTTAGAGTTTTTTTATTATCAATATAACCTGAATAGGGGAGATGCTTAAAGCCAGCATAGCTTTATCCAACATCAGTCATGTGTGAAACTTTTGGATAGGGGCTCCTATGGACGAACATTAGTTGAAGATGCCATTAGTTGAAATGGCTGTTTTTGCATCCCACTGTTGTTATGCTGTCATTTGACTCCTCCTTTTGTTAGTCTGGATGACTTGCAACTTCATGATTCTTATGTGGAGATGACAATTTTTTGATGTTGTTCACAAGTACACTTGTGCAGTATGTTTCATATAAAATATATGATCATTCTTGTTGCTCCCACTGGATTGTTTCTACTTTCTGACTTTCTGTTGTGTAATATACTTGTATATATAAGACTTCTGTTTTTCATTGATTCTTGACATTCTTGTTTCAGGAATCTGGATTGTTTTTTGAGCTTGACGATTTAAATTCAAGGCTTCAGTGGTGTTACTGCTATCTGGGACTCAAGCTACTAATACATTATCATGTCCGGACTTATTGAAGGTCTTCCTGATGCTGTAGCTCTAAGGTGTCTTGCTTTCGTTCCTTACCACCTTTACCCAAAGTTGGAGATAATATCTCACACTTGGAGAGATGCCCTCCGTAGTCGTGAGCTGTTTAAAGCACGACAGGACGTTGGTTCATCAGAGGAACTCTTATGTGTATGTGCATACGAGCCAGAGAATCTCTGGCAAATCTATGACCATGTCAATGACCTTTGGATAACCCTCCCTGTTCTTCCATCCAGAATAAGGCACCTCTCTAACTTTGGTGTTGTCTCCACTGCTGGAAAGCTGTTTGTACTTGGTGGAGGGAGCGGTGCTGTGGATCCACTAACCGGTGACCATGATGGTAATTTTGCAACCAACGAAGTTTGGTCATATGATCCTATTTTGAGGAAATGGACTCAGTGTGCACCCATGCTAGTTCCAAGAGCAATGTTTGCATGTTGTGTCTTGAATGGAAAGATTGTTGTAGCAGGTGGTTTTATTAGCAGCAGGAAATCAACTGCACGTGCAGAAGTTTATGATCCCCTAACCGACCAATGGCTGCCTATTCAAGATTTACCTCACACCCACAACTCAGCCTGCTTAGGTGTAGTCATTGGTGATAAATTGCATGTTATGCACAAGGGGCTATCAACAGTTCAGGTTCTACATGCGCCTTTGTCAGATTGGCATGCTGAGGATTATGGCTGGCTTCACCAAGGTCCAATGGCAGTGGTGAACAATGAGCTTTATGTGATGAGCCATGGCATTATAATGAAACGAGAAGGCAAGAGCACAAAACCGGTGAGTTCTTTATCCTCAGAATTTAAACGTAAAATTGGGTATGGGATGACTAGGTTGGGGAAAGAGATTTATGTGCTTGGAGGCGTTGTGGGTCCTGATTATGGGCAAATAAAGCCCACTTCTGATGTTGAAGCATTGGCTGTGGATCATGAAAGACCAAGTTGGCGACGTGTGGCTCCAATGACTAGATGCTATGGAACTATACTTGGGACAACTCAACTGAGAATATAGTCCTCCTGCTTTATAGAGTTTTTGCTCTTGTACTCGTGTTAAGTGGCTGGACTTGCGTTTTTGTGCAAGTCATGTTTGCCAAAGAAACTTGTAATCTGGGCGGTGTTTTGTTGTTCATGTGCTCTTTTTTGTTTTTTGTTTTTGTTTGAACTATGAAGTGTTATGTAATGCTCAAACTTCACAACATTTTGAGAGGAAACCCAAGTTTTAGGGACCATAGTTAGGGTGAAATCAGTACAGGCTATGTTGTATCCTTTCAGTTTTATCATGTCTCTGCATGTTTCATTGTTTCCATTGAAGGCATGAACATTTGGCACATGCAGTTTGAATATGAGAGTTCAGAATCTTGATTTTGCAAATTGAAAAACCCAACTCCTATGCGGCAAACTAGATGTTTCTAATCCGAGTGATATAATTACAATATGATATGATTTGCTAATTACATGTACCATACAAGCTTGCCCTTGTGAAATCCTTTTGCCCTTTCTTTTCTTTTCTTTTCTTACTGTATCTGTAATTGATCAATTAGAGTTTCTATTGTGCGAACATTTAGAATTGTTTGCTCTTGCTAAGCAAATGGTTCCAGAGATTTGTAGCACCCTGCAGACAATGGCAAGCTTGCTAAGATGTGAAGCTCTTGATCATCTCAATTCTCAAGGCCTTGCTACTGTGTACGTCAAGTGGATGCTGATTTTGTTCACTGTTTGTGGATAGAACTCTTCTATTTAACTTTGTCTACTTTGAATACAATTTCGAAGAGGGTGACTGCAGTAGCTATAAGCAAAGAACACAAGTTTGCTTATTCAGCTGACAATTTTGTAATTGTCTGGTCAATATAGGTAGAGGAACTTGATGAAGTCTAAGCCATGCCTGATCGAAAGCCTGCGCATATTTTTGCTCAACAAAGAATCATAGTTCTGTTCTGAGGCACATATGCTGCTTTTTACATGCAGGAATTCTTAGAAAGAGAGGATTTTGGAAATGTTAAGACCAATACAACAATTGAACACACCTATTATTACCCAGAACACATATATTACAATACTATTCGATTGCTAAGTTCTAACCACCTATTGAGATTGATTTGCAACTCTTACAGATTGATTTGAAACACACCTTGCATTTTTTTCACAACTTGGATCATCCACTAGGCAGACTTTCTTCTATCTTGTCATGGTGACTCAAAAATTCAGTGATACATATGGACATATGGTTACTATAACTATTCTCCCGTAAATGCAGATTTTGATTTTGTTGGGTGTTAGGTGAGCATGGACTTTCATTTACTTTGCTTGTTTGCTTGTGGGTCATCTTATCTTACAGGTATTCATTTACACACTAGATGTTGATACAGAAATTGCAAGTTGCATTCTTGTGGGTTATATTACCTTTTGATTGTGAGCATTGTAAAAATAGTTTTGTCAACATCAGTAAAGCCTTGAATCAAACGAACATAAACTTGAGTATCGTCTTCTTTTTACCATTCTTATTATCCTATTTCTTTGACAAATTATCAATCTTGCATTGTCGAATTGTTTTCCCAGCAAAATTCTTCCATGCAAATTTGTCGAATTGTTTTAAAATTGTAGAACTTGTAAGATGTTTTTAATGTAGTGATTATGATCTATTCCCATCAGACTATTGCCCTATATCAAAATATTCAAGAATGGTATATATGGTTGAGCATAATTTTATGCAGTAAAGGAAATCCAACTTCTCTGAAATTAATCTGGTTTTTTTCGAAGGACACTGTCCATAAAAATCGAAATAGAGACCTTATTCTATTACCCTGGTTTTTCTTAATATATATTGGAATGAAACAAAAAGAAAACCCCAAAAATTCTATGAGAAAACATGATCATCCATAGACTTAAAGCACATAGAAGGAATTGCTTGACGAGTAACATAAATTTGTCCTAAATTATCAATTATGTATGTGAATAGACATGCTATAAATGAAAGGGGAAACCAATTGAAATGGATTCCTTTTTTAAATTAACGCTTTTGCACCTCCTACACGTACTCTAATTTTTTTTGGTGGGTCTATATCTATTAGACTATTTACTCTCTCTACATTTATATACTATATTTTTCCTAGCTTTCATAGACATATACACTTGATGGTTAATTTTTTTCCCCTCTAAAAGATTTGTGTCTTCCACTATGATTAGTGTAACCCACAATGCACAATTAGCAGGATATGTGAGTATTTTTCACCTCCAAAACTCAATGCGTAGTGCTCCCTTCAGTCCCTTGGCATCATCATCGCACTTAAATGCACACTAGTTGGCTCTAATTATGTGACAAGTTCTATATGCTATGGAAATTAATTATTCCAATGGTCAAAAGGATGGGTTGGTTAATTATTCTACTTGAACACTAGTATTATTTTATTTTAGGTGTCAAATATTGTATCTCTCATGAAACATATATGATCATAAACTCAACAAATTCAAAGAAATCATGGTTCATAAACTATAGCAACATCAACACAATTGCAAAGTAAATTTAGCATGCAAAGCTAGCGATATTATTTAATATATAAAAAAAGGGCTCAAAATCACATTTTTGTAATAAAACCTACATATCAAACACTCAAAACATATCAAGTAACCTTGGGTTTACATACTACGATTTTCCTACCCATGTCCTTAAAATGGAAATATTTTGTTAATTTGCATATATTTATAATTAATTATTTTTTTTAAAAGGGTTCATTATTTTTTTTATAGGGTTTAGTTTCCTTGAATAGTATAATTTACATTCTTACCTATGTTCTTAGGACATAAATTAGAAAACCGGTACATACTATACTAAAAAACAGTACCAACTATAAAAATGGAAATTAAATGAGGTTAATGCCATATCATTAATAAAGCAAATTAATTAATTTTAATTAGTCTAAAAGCCCTATCTTGTGATGTATATCTAGGGGCATGCATGGCCCCATGTAGGCCCTAGCAAATGGTCAATTCAAGCAAGCAATTCAAAAGACCTCTCAAATTAAACATTGCACCATAAATTATTGCCCTAGAAAGAGAGAACTTTTGAAGGGGCCCCTTCTTTTTGTGTGACCTAAGTTTTGGTGGAGAATATAAATTATGGGTGTCAATGTAATCACACTAAGGTTGGCCCCCAATGAATTTGATGTTTCTACTTTCTTGTACCATTCGAGACTAGCTTCAAAGAGACGTTATCAATAACTATTAACTAGTCGACGTGATAAAATCTCTAAACTTATATGTGAAATTGGAGTTTTATTTTAATTTATTTTTGGTGGAGTTTAATTGAAATGCACTTGTCAATATCATGCTATTTATCTTCTTTCTTATTGCTACAAAATGTTTAAAAAAATACAATTGGTAAAGACACAAATATGCTTTTCTATATAAATTAAAGCTTGTAATATGAATATTTGTTGCTAATGATCACATGATGTTATCTTTATCGACTCAGTTGGGAAGACTAATTGTAAAAATGCACGATTAGATTTTAAAATGCTGTAAGCCTGTAACGCTGTAAAATGCCATCATTTTGCCTCACTACTTCCAGTGTACTTGTAGCTAATAATAAGTACAGGAATCATATAGTAGTAGATCATATATGCATATATGAATCATGAAAAGCCGTCTTTGCATTTTATGTATGGTCAATTCAACTGAATTCATATGGATCATTTTGTTAACGCTCTCATAAATTCATAAATAATCGGTCGAAAACAATTAAATTACATGTATGCTACAACTAATTATAAGAAATGTGAAGTAATGTAAATGTTCTTAAAAGGACATTTTTTTCTGAGAATAGCAAGCAAGAGAGGTAATATAAATGAAAATTTTCAAAAGCATACACTAATATATCTCGCCTTTTTTATGTGACAAACTGACAAGTCTCACCTAATCCAAATGGAATATTAGGCTTGTCAAAAGATTATACCTTTTCAATTCGCCATTGCCGATTCAAAAAACACTATAATAATTTACATGAATCTTTATTGCCAATATAGAAAAAATTATCTTGTTTTCTTGCTATGAAATATAAAGTGATTGCTGATTGACATCGTGAAAGTTTAAAAAATCTCATGTGAGTGACGTGAGATCTCTGAATTATTTTACTAGCTTACGCTAAGTAGAAATTATACAAAATATAAAGATTTTAGTTTCACGTACATTTAATTGAGTTACTTAAATTGATTTATTGAGATGAAATTTTGAGAGTAAAATTGACTCTTTTTTTAATTTTAACATTTTTTTTACTTAAAATGACCTATGTAAAATAAAGTTCCTGTACATCTAATTGTATCACCTAAATTTAAAACGCCAGCGTCCAGCGATCATGAATTCATGATATACTTATCTAAAAAATTTCGACCCAAAAAAAAAAATACTTATCTACGTACATTTACATCAACACCTCGTCTTTAAACGAATTTTTTTTTATTAAATATTCATATAACTAGATAATTAATGTGCAACTATACTTATCATTTAAATTGTCAAATTTGAACATTTATCTTCTCTAAATGTGCACCTAGTGAAGAACTTTTATTGAGCTACAGATATATTAATACATATCTATAAGATTAATTAAAAACTCTAGTCCCTAAAATTTGAGAGGATAAGAACAAATGTAGGATAGATTCTTAGTCTCGAGCGTAATCAAGTTAGAAGGTTCCATTTCAAAGTGGCTACATTTGCAAATCTCTCTATTTTTTAAAACCATGGGCGTAAGATGGGAAACATGAAATGGACACTAGGAATATTAATTTAAAACCATATTTAGCACCTAGCTACAAATAGTCATCTTAATTTTATTCTAAGCCATTTTTTTTCCACAAAAGAATAATGTGAAACGCTTATATCAATAATTTTGCACTCTAAATATTATAATATATACTACTCCCTTGTTTTACTTGTTTAGTCAGAGTAGATAGGTTACCTTATTAGTTTACTTTTATACATTTTGTATGTAAATTATTAACGATTTTTTTATAACGTTACACTTGAGATAGGCACATCCTCCTGACATATTTACTTGCTCGAACGAAAATATACTGATGATGATGTTGTATCCTTAAGAGTGCGTGATAAAAATTACTTAAGAGAGTCAAGAGGCGCATGAACCAAAACTTAGTGATCAATGAATCGAGAAGCTCTATACAACCTTATAATTTAATTACGGTCTTATTTCACTTTGTTACTATAGATACTTTCTCTCCAAAATTATATTTTTAAATTCTCAAAATAAGTATATATTTTTTTGTACTTTGTATTTTTTTCAAGGTAAACAACTAAACATGATTATTTTCCTATACAAGCTATTCGATGGATTGCGCAAGTTTGGTAGAGATGAGACTCTAAAATTGATAGTATATGTTTAAAATAAATCCCACTAAGAAAAACAATTATTTGTTCCATGATACATATGTTTAAGAGTATAATTTTTACACTTGGCAAGTCAAATGAGAGAATCGAGTAGAGGATTGCTAATAATTGTGGGAGGGAAAACTACATAATGGGCCCAAACGGAAAATATGAGAAAAGTTGGCCCATAATTCAGCCCAAAAAGTTGAAAAAAAATGGTTAAAGAAGAAAGTGGCCCTAAACCTTGGTAAAACACGACAACCAAACAATAAATTCAACATCTTACTGTATTTATGAAAATGACAACATTATTTATGAAAATGACAGCATTTGGACCAAACCAAAAATATGAGTTTATGGGGAAGCTTCTATAACTTCTATTGTGACACATCAGCAGCTAAGCTACAATATAAAACAATAAGGCTGCCCATTAGTTTATTTTTAATTCTCATTATTTCTATCTATACATAATTACATGGTGAAAATAAATCAATCGAAAAAGTGATCAATCTCTTACTACTAATATTTTCTCAATTAATTTACTTTTGGTATGAATTTTGTTTTGGATCCTATGCTCAATCATGCACTTGTATCATTCAATGTGCTCATTAATTATATAGTTTTTTGGTTGAGACCATTCATTTTTTGTTACGTAATTAAATGGTCAGATTCAGGTTCTTCACGAAAATTTTAAGTTTTATATTTCTGCCCATTTCAGTCCCCGGATAAAAAAAAAATACTAGTATGAAAGTACAATTGAATGCCATGCGAATTTACAATGGTACAGGTGAAAACGATTTACCTCTAGATACTGCTACACAATGTCACAGGCCACAATTATAGTCACTGTAGTAAAATCTATTTTACAAAATCCGACCCAAAGAAAAATCTGATTTTCAAAAGTTTTTCAACCATAGACCGATCAAAGCCTTCAATTTCAATCTTAAACTAGTCGATTTAGCAATCTTCTTCTTCTCTAGAAGTTATTTTGGATCATCTTCAACCTTTATTCGGACCTTGTCTTCAGTTTTAGTCTTAGACCACTTGAAAAAAATTCAACCCTTTAGCTTCATTAATTTTTAATGTGAGGGACATGGACAATGAAAAGGGAGATGGGTATTGTACTAGCAAGTAGCAGCAAGATATGTAAGGAGGAACTGACAAATAGTGAAGGAGAATGAAAAAGGATATCTGGATCTGAAACCCGATACCTACAAGTATTATACAGTAGAAATTAATCTAAAATTGAAAAAGTATCAAACATACAGTGTCTAAGTTTATATTTCAGAGAACTCGGAGCGAGTAAAATTAATTGTCATTATTTTTTTTTTATTATCCATCATAAATGTACTTTTATTTATTATACTTGTTTAAATTATATATCTATGCAATTATAAAAGTTGTCCCTCTCAAGTCACATAAATGCACTACATTTAAGTTTTAAATTTCATCAATATTAAAATAAAATAATTATTTGAAAATTCATTTGAAGACATAATATACATATTTACAAATTGACTATTTATCTTCTTTCAAAAATTTGAGATTCTTGTTTCAGAAAAATATTAATAATAAACACTATGACATATAAAGAAATAATATCATTTTTCTTAAAAAAATGGCAAAATATTATTGTTGGCTATTCACAATTTCATATGCACGAGAACCACATTAATTTGAATTTGAAAAAATTAATTGTAAAAAATAAACCAATGAAATCGATGGTAGATTGAACAAATAAAATCAAAACAATTCCAACCAAATTTAGATGAAAAAAAAATTATATCTTAAATTGCTATGTAGTGGTGTACACCGATTAAATAATCAAATAGTTTATTTTCTTAAAAAATTATATCTTAAATTGCTAGCAAGTCTTATCCTTTTACACCGACGTTCGATCCACAAATTGTTCTTTTGACTTAGGCATCGGAGGTGGATTAGGGGGTCCCCGCACCCTGTGTCTATTGTTTTTGCAAGTGCTAGTTTGAAGTAGAGTTTGAAACGGAAGGTGAAGAAGGGAGTATTCGATCTATGCATTAGAGACGAGTTTTTCTACAATAACAAATACGAAAAGGAATTTTAAGTTGATGATAACACTCCAATCAAATGAACATACCAAACAATTTTTTTTTTAAAAAGAAATATAAATTAAGAAAGATTGACACCTTATTACCAAAAAATTACTTTGATAAATCTAAAAGCAAAAAATGGTGATGGATTCATTATTATTAGAAGCGAATTTGTCTTTGTGAAAGGTATTGTCAATGAGAATTGAACCAGAGACCTTGAGTATTATTTTTAGAAACTTAATCGTTTGATTAAATGTCCGAAGGTTATTATTAGAAGCGAATTGAACAAGCTTAACCTATTTATACAGATATGTCACAATGTGCTAAAAAACTACGAAAGCATTAGCCCTAAGAAAAAAAAAATCTTTCAAGCGAAATACTTGTCGTTTTTTTCAATTGAAGGAAATAACCCTTGTTGAATGCGATTATAAAGGAATATAGACATGTCCATGATAGATCGAGATAGGGTTGTAAATGAACGGAGTCGTTTATGAGAAATTCGGTGTTTAGCTCGGTTAAAACTTGTTCGTGTTCGGCTCGATTTGTAAATGAACCGAGCTTTAGCACAATTTTAAGGCTCGAAAGATAAATGAACTGAGCTTGAGCACAAGATAACTCGGCTCATTTGCTCATGAGCAAACTCGATTATATGCTCATAAGCAAGCTCGATTATACACTTATAAAAAACTAGAGTATACGTTCATGAATAAGGTATACTATATATATTATATACAATGTATAATTTATGTTAAATTACATAGTTATGGTGGTGTTTCTCAAACCACTTAGTTTAAATTTTAGTTTCATTTACTTGTATAATTAATTAAGTAAACAAGTTGTTCATGGATTTGTCTCTCGAAACAACTAAATGAGATGTTGGCAAGCAAGTTCGAGCTGAACATTTAAATAAACCAAACTCAAACAAGACTTTAAACTCGAACCAAGCTCGTGTTCGAACTCAAGCTCGCAGGGACGCGGACGCAGGATTTAAAATTAAGTCGGGCTAATTATCGCTAAATTTTTTTGGGTGGGCTTTTAACTAATTTACTACTAAATTTACCTTATTTTTTATTATTAAATTTAATTTTTTTTTATTTTTTTATTTTTTTAGGGTGTGTTGGGACACCACTAGGTCCGTCCTTGCGAGCTCGGCCATATTTAACCGAACCGAACTTGAACAACTCAAAACTCGACTCGGCTTAGTTCGATTACAGCCCTAGATCGAGATCATGCAACAAATATCCTCTTTGAATGTGCTACGTTTAATTTGCAAGAATACATTGGTGGCCTTGGAAGTTGGAACCGAAATTTATGTCAACCTAATTCATTCTTGTATTGGTAGTAATCATATTCAAAATGTACAGAAAATAATAATTTTTAAATGTATGAAAGAATCCATTTTAGTTGATTTTTTTAAATTTTATATACATTTTTAAGCGCTCATAAACAATTATTGATTCATCACAAGCAACAAGATCCCTTGACTTACAAGAAAGTACTGTTATATTCGATTTGCATATTAATTACTCATAAGCATTAAATAAGCTCCAATCCCGAAAATAATAATAAGTCTTCTATGCAACAAGGAGTAATAATCTTGTTAATTATATTTAAGTTTCTAAGTATATAACTACAATTTTACTTAATGCAGCAAGTTGCCAAATGATCCCTGTATTTTTGTATAGCGTAGAGTTCCACACAATGTTCTCATACCCATTTACGTTTGGTATCTTGATCATATCTTGATCATATCATAGTAAGAAGTAATTAAGAACAATTATATTATATTTTATACAAAGTTAATCAATGAACCCAATCGAATAATTAAACTAAACCTCCCATTAGCCCACATTTAAACTAAGACCAACAGGTCTAATCTACTTAACATTAAACCAACTCTAGCAATTAGCAACTAGCAAGCAATACCCAGCCATTAAAAGTTCAAAATTTTCATATGCATGTTTATATTATAAGTAAAACCTAGGGGGTCTCTTTATTTTGATAAACTAGATTAATAAATCCAAATCAATTTTATTGTGTGCAGCATTAATTAACTTGGCTAGCTATAAAGTTAATTAATTAAATAGGATGTTGAAATTTTGATGTTGAATTGAGTATGAAACACTCATAAACCTATTGTATCTTGCAATAACAAGATATTTGAAGAGCAATAGAAGTCTAACATTGTAGGATTTGGATGAATGGAGATGATCTGGCTTCTTGTGGTTAGAAGGAAGAAAATAACTCCAAATCCAACTCCATCCTTATCCTCAAGTTTATGTTCATCCAAATGTTTTGTTTTCCTTTTTTTCTTCAATTTGGATTAACATCTTGCTTCCAATGATGACTTTTTGGCACCATCCCCCCTTCTAGATTTTATATTATTGTTATCGATTATTATTATTACTCCATTTCAATCATTAATTAAGTATGCTCTTAATTAATGTCTTTTATCTATAATTTATGAGAAATAGTATGGTTCTTATGTCAAGTAATAATCAATAAATCCAATGCAAGCTTGCGTGTTTGTACATAATGGGCCGGTAGGTAGATATATTTGTAACGTATAATGTATGTGTGTATTGTACAATATAGACCTAGCATATATAAGTTTGTGGCTTTTATTCTAAAACTAATTAATCTCAATGATCAACTCTATAATAAAACTACAAGAGCAATAACATTGACCCAATTCAGTATTCATTCAGGGAGTATTTAGGGGGTCAAGATGGGGGCACCCTTGGCTAAAAGCTGAGGGGGTGCGACCGAGAGATCCAAGGAGACCGAAAACCCACTACAGACGCAACAAGCAAAGAGGCAACAAACAAGAAACGAAAGCAAAACAAAACGAAAGTGGGACTCGAGGAAAAACAAAGCCAGAGTAAGGCGGAAAAAGGAGAAAACACAAGAGCAAACAGTGCAAGAAACCCATTCTGCTAAAACCCCAAGCGCAAATCGTTTGTCCCGTCGGCTAACTGTTGTCTCTCACTCGGATTGCCTCCCTCCACCTGTCCCTACATGCAGCCAAATCTGCTGAAATCCCCAACTGGCTGATATCTTGCCTTATACACTCTTTCCAACACTTCTTCGGGAGGCCCCTCCTTCTACGAAAGTCTCCCAGGGCAAGTTCTCACACCTCCGAACTGGCTCCCCGGGCCCTCGTCTATGTATATGATCAAACCAACACAATCTCGATTCTCTCAATTTGTCCCCTATGTTGGCAACCCACACCCTGCTTCTGATCGCTTCATTTCTGATCTTGTCTAGAAGTGTGTGTCCGCTCATCCACCTTAGCATCCTCATCTCAGCTACCATCAGTCTGTATTCCTGTGCTTTCGTGATGGGCCAACACTCTGCTCCATAAAGGATAGCAGGTCTAATAACTGTCCTATAGAACTTTCCCTTAAGCTTAAGCAGTACCTTTCTGTCGCAAAGAACCCCGGACGCTGCCCTCCACTTTTGCCAACCTCTCTGGATCCTGTGTGTGATGTCCTCGTCGATCCCCCCGTCACTTTGTAGGACTAATCCCAAATACCTAAAACTGTCATTCCTTGTCACCGCTTCCCCTCCTAAACGTACTTCATCTCTGTCAACAGTACCTTGCCCGAACCTGAACTCTACATATTCCGTCTTGGTCCTGCTTAGTTTGAAGTCCTTAGACTCTAACTTCTCCCTCCAAGTTTCGAGTTTACTACTAACCCCAACTCTACACTCATCTACCAAGACAATGTCGTCTGCAAAAAGCATACACCACGGGATATCCCCCTGAATCTCACTCGTCAGAACATCCAACACAATTGTGAAAAGGAAAGGGCTTAGGGCAGAGCCTTGGTGCATACCAGCCTCCACCTTGAAATACTTTGTGTCCCCTCTTGGGGTGCAAACACTGGTCAACGAGCCCTCGTACATGTCCCTAACGATCCTGATAAATGTGCCTAGACATTGGAATTAAGTCTCATCCCACCTAGCCGTCTAGCCCGTCTAGGATCACCTAGGTAACTGGTCTGACTATCTAGGCGTTGGGCAGTCCCTTTTCAGATAAGTTCGTTCTCAACATGCCCCTCAAGTGCAATTAGGTTGGTCATTTGACAATTGAACATCAATAGGTAAGTAGGGTAGATAACGGGTGGTAGTAGTAAAACCAATTAGACATCAATTGACAACTGATAGCATTTCAAATTCTGACGAATCGTGATTAGATGGGTGATATGTCAGGAATTTTTAAACCAACAACAACAACAATGACCCAGTGTAACTCCGCTTCAGCGGAATTTGGGGCCAGGATGGGAGCATCCCTGGCTTAACGTTGAGGGGGAGTGCCTTGAAAGGCCCGAGTATGACCACCAACCAGAAAATCTGCAAGCACAGGACAAAGGTTTACACCCAAAACAAGCAACACACCACAACAAAGCATAAAGAGCACCGACACACCCTAGACAAACACAGCAAAACAAAACGGAAAAACAGAACCAAGCAAAATAAAACCAAACACTCAAACAACGATGGACCGTCTATCTTGGCGCTTAGCTATCTGCCACCTTGATCTTCTCCCTCCAGCTATCTCTACATCCTGCTAGCTCTGCTGAAATTCCTATCCGCTCGATATCTGTTTTATGTTGTCCCTCCAACATTTCTTAGGTCGTCCCCTGCCTCTGCGAAAGTCCCCAAGGTCTAAGCTCTCACACACTTGCGGACATGCTCCCCTGTACCCCGCCTTTGTACATGTCCGAACCATCTTAGTCTTCTTTTAGCTTATCCCCTATAATAGCCACTCCTACCTTGCTCCTGATGTCTTCGTTTCTGATCTTGTCCCATAGTGTGTGCCCGCACATCCATCTCAGCATCCTCATCTCAGCTACCATCAATCTCTGCTCATGTGCCCTCGTGATTGGCCAAACCTCTGCCCCATAAAGAATGGCAGGCTTGATAACCGTCTTGTAAAACTTACCCTTGAGCTGTAGTGGGACATTCTTATCGCACAGAACCCCTGATGTTGCCCTCCACTTTTTCCAACCTCGCTGGATACGATGCGCAATATCCTCACTGATGCCTTCGTTGCTCTGTAGCACTGAACCCAGATATCTGAAGCTCTCCTTCTTTGTAATGATTTCCCCTCCTAAACGAACTTCGACACCGGTGTCTGCTCCTTGCCCGAACTTAAACTCCACATATTCCGCCTTGGTTCTGCTCAGTTTGAATCCTTTAGATTACAGCTTATCCCTCCAAGTCTCAAGCCTGCTGCTAACTCCATCTCTGATCACTTACACCAAGATAATGTCATCCGCGAACAACAAACACCATTTTAGATTTAAGGTCGAGATCCACATTTTAACCAAAAAATTTATACGTACGCATTTTATGATATGAGCCTAGTACATAACTGAATAAATTTTATCCTAAATCTAATTAATAATAAAAAGAGTAATTTATAATTATATATACTGAGCAGTTTTTTCTATTGATTTTATATGTGGGATGAGTTCATTCTCAATAGATATACCTTTGGTTTGTGGCATTAACATGAAAAATAATACTGAATGAGTTCGATTTTGATTAAAATCAAGTTAACATCTTTCATAGGTGAACAAATGAAGAAATAGTTCTCATAATACATTTCCTTGAATAAAGGTTGAAAAATGAATCACAAATTTTATATCAAATGGTCAAATTTTCACCACCCAATAATTTGTCCAATACGTTATAGGTTGTAAAATCCAAGCATTGATTTTCAGTAGGCAAAATCCAAACCCATGCATTCTTCTTTCCCACCACTCGAACGTTACAACCTGCAATCACTCTACCCGAATTCAGATTATTGGATACCATCACAAAATTTTGAAATTGTACTATAATTAAAACCCAAAAAAACAGATCCAATTCATGACACTTCGATTTTTTACTGGTTTGATGTAATTATTTCCCTGGAGAACTGGTGTGGCACAGAAATTTTAGCATGAGCGTCAGAGTGCATCAGCATCAGCAATTTCTTCAAATGCGTGCAATGTGAGTTCTCTCTCACACATTCACAAGCACACAGAGCTAAGAGAAAGAAGAAAGAGATCACAACAAGACAAACATCAGGTGTCAGCTTATTATAAAATCCCAATGAAAACAGAATAATTTCTCAGCCCAAAAACAAATGATAAAAGAAGAAAAAGATTAATTCTTTTTCAGTTTTTCAAGAAGAGTGAAAGATCTGAAAACCACTATTTTGGCCTTTTCTCCCATCTTTCATTTTCTCACACTCAAACCCCCTTTTCAATTTTCATGATTGTGCACACACGCCCCCAGTTTTATAAAGGCTGAGCCACTCTTTTCAGCTTTTAAAGTTTACAGCTTTTGTTTTTCCCCTCTTATCTTTCTCTTGCTCTTACATTACAGCAGCCAAATTCTCTTCCTCTTCATCTCCTCCTTCAAATTCCTTGGTGGGTTTTGATCTATCTGCACTGAAAATTTCTGGGTATTTCATGAAAATCCAATTACTGAATTTTTAAGGGAATTGAGGGAATGGAATTGGATGGTTTCCTCTGCATCAAACACGAGAAATTGCTAAGCTGATAGGTGGGCTAATTTTGGAATGGGGAAAAAGTTGTTTGTTTGTTTGTTTTAAAGTTTTTTCCTTTTACAATCTAAAAAAAAAGTACCCCATATTATCTTTTGATGTCTGAAGATCAATCATGACATGGTTTTTCATGTGGGTTCTTGTGGTCCCAAATCTCTTGATTGCTTAAGAGAAAGGAAGGGAAAATTTCAGCTGCAGGTAGAAGAAAGCTTTTGGATCTTTAGTTGTTTGGCTCCTCCCCTTGGATATTGGAGTTCTTCTGTTTCTTCAATCTTCAGATGTTCCACATGGAAGCATCTGAAATCTAGCAAGAAATTCTGTTGTTAAGTTTTCAGTTGTAGAGAACATAGACTGGATTGTGTTTGCTGACAATTTTTCAAGCTGGAGAAGTTGATTTTTGGGGCTAAAGGTAAATCAAATTCTACTAAAATCTCTATTTTCTTTTCCTTTTTTTTATTGACTTTCTTCAAACTCATTTTTTTACTGATTCTTGATGACTGATGAATTGGGCAGTAATGTTGAGGAAGAGATCAAGGCCAGTGTCAAGTAACAAACAGGCCATAGTGTCTGATCACAACAACAACAACAACAACAGCAATAACAACATAGCTACAGCTTCTGCAGAGAAATCACACAAACCCACCTCATTTTTCTTCAATTCTCCAAGAATCTTCAAAGATTTCTTCTTGTCTAAAGACAATTCATCAGAACAATCCACACCCAAATCCACCATCATGAGCCCATCATCTGTTCTTGACACCAAACCCTTATTTTCTGTTTTCCCAATTTCCCCTCCTCCTCTCTGTCTTGAGAACAAAATCCAAAGCCCACAAAATCTTCCATCTGCAAAGCGCCCACAACACTTATGGGAAAACCCAGGAATTGGCCTTGCTCTCATTGATCATGATCATGATGATAATGAGTGGGACCTTGAGCTAGGACACACTAAAACCACCACCATGACCAAAACTTGCAAAGACAGAAGAAGTAAATTGGTAGTTTTTGGTTCACAGCTTAAAATACAAATCCCTTCACTTCCTTTGCCAACTCCACCACAAATCCCCTTGTTTCCTCCAAATTCCTCTCCCCAATCTCCCATGGAGTTTGGGATCAAGACCCCAAAATCCAACCTTTTGGGTCAAGTGTTTGTGAACAGTCACAGAGAAAAGAAGAGCATGTCAATGGAAGATATGGAGTTGTCTGAAGATTACACTTGTGTGATATCTCATGGTCCTATTCCAAAGAAAACCCACATATTTGGGAATTGCATTGTGGAGAGCACTGCAGAAACCAGTTCTAAAAGTTTGTTTTCTAATGGGCTTAAAGGGAGAATTGAGACAAGTTTTTCCTCTCCAAGAAACACTGCATCTGAGGATTTTAGTTTTCTCAGCTTCTGTCATCATTGTAACAAGAAGATTGGTCAGGGGAAAGACATTTACATGTACAGGTTTGTTATTCTTCTTTTCCTCTTTTCTTTTTGAAAGTAAGAAAAGAAAAGGTTTAATCTTTATTTGTTCAGGTGATTAATTTTGTGTTTTTTTTTTTTGGCTTTGTAGAGGTGAAAGGGCATTTTGCAGTCAAGAATGCCGCGGCCAAGAGATGCTTTTTGATGGAATTGAGAGCTAGGATTAGTCATTTAGAATAAGCTCATTTTTCATGATTTTTCTTTCTTCTTTTTGATATTTGATTCTCTGTGTACCAAGTGAGAGAGAAGTACAAGATGGTAACTCCAACCTCCTTCAATCAATTGCACTAAAGAAATCTAATTCCCATGGTCTTCTTGGAATTATGCTTATGAATCAAGAGGAGGAGACAATCAAACACAGACCAATAAATTTTTCAAAAGAATTTTCCCTCCCTTTGTACTTTGGTTTCCCCATGGGATTGTGATCATCCAAATATGGCCTAAAAGGGTCCTGGATTCCATAGAATTTGTGCTGAAAACTTGAAAAGAAAGAAGATATTTTTATATATTCCCAAATATCATTTCATTTATGTGAAGAATCACCAGCACAAGACTAGCTAGTTTGATCACATAAGTGAACTCTACCAACTCTAACCTATGAGCCTATGGCTAAAGCCTCTCAAAGTTGTTGATTTCTTGTTTCTGGATTCTTCTTAATCATACTCAACCTTGTCACCATGCAATAATAATAATTTCCTTCACACAACTTTTGCTTTCTCTGTTTTTGATACTCCCTACAACAAATTATGATGGGGTATCAATGAATTGATGAAGGGTGAAATTATTGCTTGGAAAAGAACACAATACTATAATGATGGGTATTGAATAGTATATAAATCATTCATGCAAAGGGTGACCCCCCATTTGCTGTTTCAAAGAGTGTGAGGAGTGTGATGATTTGGGTATATTTTTGTCCTATTTCTTCTTCTTGTGAAATATCAAGGGTTTATGAAATGGAGATGTGGGGATGCAGATTTAATCACCCTGTGGCTGTGGTGAGACCATGGGGTTTCTCAAACAAGTGGATCCATCATAATAACTATTGTATCTTCTTTATGTAAGAACAAATTCTACTTGTAATTAAATAGACCCAGTTCCAAGATTTTCATCAGCAAAATGGCTTTCTTTTGTCATTCAAAAAAATTAAAAAAGGACTTGTAATTAGCAGCTCTTATTGTTAGATTTCTTCAAAATTATGTTGGCCTTGTAATATTTTCTTTTTTGAGGGAACCTTGAAATATTCCCTAATGCTTGTGTGGTACATCAAAAATAAATAAATAAAATAAAAATTGACTTGTAATGTATATTTTGTAAGGCCATAATATGTTAAGAAATTCGTTTTAGAAAATCCTACTTATATACTCCCTCCGTTCTATTCTACTTGTCATTTTAGTTAAATTTACGCATATTAAGACACTATAATATCTTACTAAAATGTCCCTATTAAATACAACTTATATTATTATTCATTTTCTTTCTTTAACCAATAAAATTGATCCACATAATAGTTGTTCATAGAAAATTGAAATATAATTAAGTTGGGAGAGAGATTTAGATAATAAACGAAGGGGTTTATTTGGAAAATTATGAATAAAATATAAAAAATGACATGTTTTATGGAACACAAAATTAAGGCTAAAGTGACAAGTAGAATAGAACGGAGGGAGTAAAATCTAACCTAATGCTTCTAAATAAGAATTCTTGAACAATGAATAGTTTGAAAAATCGATGTATGTCTTACAAGCTTATTTGAAGTTTTGAATATAGTAAGCTTATAAACTGAGAAGTCTGGATTATAACAGGTGGGTTATTCTAATAAAGTACTAGTATATCTTCATTTCTTTTGGCATTTATGGGTATTAACTAATTACATTGACTCACCCTCTTCGTCTCTTCATAATATTATTATGTCAGATGTATTAGATTATTGTCTCCATCACAATAAGTTGGTTTTCTCTTATCAAATTCATATTTTCAAAGGATGATGACATTGCCGAATACACTATCATCTTTCTTATTACTGAAAACCAGTGGCTGCATTCTGCAGTATCCTAATTCCCATCCTTAGTTAGATCCTGGGTGATTAAGAGACTTACGGTTCACTAAACATAATCTAAGAAGAACATTTTCCAAATTTAGGATATTAGTTACAAGAAGCCCAAAACTTTTGCTTCCCCAATTCATTCATGAAAGAAAGGCCATTAGTCTTGAATACCATAATCTCCAAAGACCCCTCTTTTTTAACGTTTAAATGGATCTCCCACCTATCAGCAGATAGATAACTCTCACTCTCTCAGCATCAAAATTAAAACTGAAATTGGAATGGCATAGAAAGAGCTTCAACAAAGAGGAGTTACTAAAGAAGCAGCTGGGAGTCTTTTGCTTAGAAAACATACACGGAAGACGGAACATAACATGAAAACATACACGGAAAATAACATGAAAACATACTGGCAGTGCCATGTTTGATGAACTACTAGTTCTAACACATGGGGTACACAGAACATACAACCAGATGAGCAGGGCAGACACAGAACGCTAGCAGATCCACAGAAGCAACGGTAAAGTTTGCTTCCATTAACTTCTTCACGCATAACCTCGCTGTAACAGATTGAGCAAAAATAGTGTTAGCCAGAGTCACTAATAATTATCCTGGTTTAACAAAAATGACACTAAACCAAAAACCAACGAATTCAAGTTTTACCTTGAGAATCAGCTCTTTCAAATCTTGATCTTCAAGGACAACGAGTGGTGTAGAGAAGATGGAAGTAAGAACGGGGCATAACTTGCTAACATGAAGAAAAAGTAGAAATGGCTAAGCTGGTGAAAGGGAAGGGCAACACAAAATGACAGAAGGGGTTTTGACATAGGCAGAAGACAATAATACTAAAATCACCTCTACCACCCACCTTTTCCTCTCCAAAAAATCTGAAAAGATGGTGTAGAGGTGTCTCTAGACAACACTATAGAGAGTCCAGCAAAGAGTGAAGACCTAACTACAAAAGGAAAATGAAATATGAGAAGCTTAGCTGCCAATTCAGGCAATGGACACTAACCATGGAAGAAGACTACGGATATTTTCAGGAGAAACAAGAGAGGGACCAAGATAGTTTTGGATAAAGAGTGGAATAACATGAACTCAGACTCCATGTTGAACCACATCAAAAGAAGGTAACCAACTAAGGGAAATGAAAAATAAAGGATGAAAGAGAGCAAATTTAGGATCCTACAGTATTCACAGGGTAAGTCTAAGAAAGACCTAAATCTGAGAAACTAAGTTAGGTAACAAAGTATCTCAAGTCTTGGCAATCATAGTTGTGAAAACCAAGTTGAGAGATGACTAGATAGTCCTACAAGTGTTGCAACCAGGTTTAGTAGATCATAACATCTGAAGCATATCCCACAGCAAGTTGTCTTCTGTCTTCCAGCCACATTAAAACATCTATCATCAGTGCGAAACACCCCCCTTTCCACAAACATGCCATTTCAACAAATTGCAAAGACAGCTGAACTGCCAATCTGTGTCTGTGCCACTGTACAAACAGCGAAAGCTGAACAGACCTAAAGTCACACTAGCATTGAATTTATTACTTCTATATACACACCCAAACCACATAACAGTACTTTTCCCAGCTGCTTATCTATTCTAAAACACCACCACCTCCAACCTCAATCATCCGCAACATCTAGATTAAGGATGCGACGCAAGGTCTTTGTAGCATTGTCATCGTTATGCAGGAAGGAAATGGCGGAATGCTTCAGTTCTCTGGTAGGGGAAGCAGGGGCAGATTTGGCAACGGGATATGGAGTGACCTCAGATACTGTTCGAGGTAGTTCAAGGGAAACGGTCCTTTTGGGTTTCAAAGAGAACTTGGGGATGGGCACTGAACTTGGCGGTGGTGAGTTTGAGTATGCAGGTCCAGCCCAACGCTCAGAAAAGGGGGTGTTTTGGTTCAGAGGCCTCTCTTTCTTCTCATCCTTGGAATTTATAGTGATCGGACTGCTCTTGACATTCCTTTTCAGCAGTCTACTTTCTCCACTCTTCCAATGGTAGGGAGAATTTTCACAAGCAGTTGGTGTTTTGGGGGACGAAACGGATCCATTGGACAAGGGAACTGTGCAGGCCTTAAGAGGAGAAGGCAATAAACCTCCTCCAGATTCAAATGCTCTGCAACTAATCTCGCTAAATCCTCTAGATGGGGATGAACCAAATCGGGCTGAACCATGCGATTTGCCCCTACTATAGTATTGGTTCCTGTGCTCAGCCACTACAAGAGTCTCCATCATTCTATTTTGTTCCGGTGAATCACAAAACCTAATCCTTCGAGCCTTTTGTAAGAAAAACCTATCACCAAAATACTAGTTCGTTCTACTACTTCAACAACTCCAGCTCAACCACCGATTCAGGAAAATCAGACCAAAAACTGAATACACTAGCTTTCAATAAACCTAAAACCAAAAACTGGCGGAAACTTCTAGATCTCGTCCGTAACTCGGAACAAATAATCACCGTGCTCAAAGAAATCGACAAACCTAACAAACGCACGCCGGCAACCAGCGATTCCTCCTCTTCCTCAGTTCGTCTGCGATTTGAAAATGTAAAACCCTCCGTCCGACGGAGAAAACCCCAAACTCAAAAGCTGTAAACATTATACAACAAAAGAGAGATTCATAAATCAAAGTATTCCACGAAACACAAAGTTTCTTTGACATAATCGGCAGAAGGAAGAACATCAGATGGTAAAACTTACCGGTTGTGAAACAGATCTGAGAGGCGAATAGACGAAACGCGAAACAGAAGAAAGGCACCAGGTGAAAGGCGGATAGAGGAATGAGGTGGTAGGTATGGGATCAGATTCTGGATTTGAAGAGGAAGAAGACGACTTTCAACAGTTCCCTGGTAAACAGAAGGAGATGAGAAAGGAAAAAATGGAGCTAGTAACTGAAGGAGAGAGGGAGAGCGAACACCATGAGAGAAGAAAAGGAAGAAGATTTATATAACGGTGGGAAACGATAAGACGAAAATGACACTGGTGTTATGTCAAATGTACGATGGGCAGGTGAGGTTTTATTGTAAATAAGAAAAAAGTTCAGGGTCCTTTGTTTGCTTGGATTGTGTAGGGAAAGAGTAGTTGCAGGTTAGTGTTACTGAAATGTCCAATTTGCCCCTGAAATATCTTCGGGCTAACCACGTTTCGAATGTTGATACGTGTAGAGACTGTGGAGTAGACGAGTATTGTGGCCGGCTGCCTTCTCGGAAGGAAGATCGGGCCTCTTTTTCAGTTTTTCTCATTTAAAAAACAAAATAAAAGCACAATTTTGAACCTATTTTTATTTTATTTTTCAGTTCATAATTTAGATAACTACTCCGTACATAAAATTTTGAACTTGTTTTTATCAAATTAGTAAATTAATGTTATGAAAATAAATAACCTATTTTACTTTGATTTTTTTAGACATCGTAAAAATTAGGCGAACTCAAAGTTCAACCTAATGTATTCTTACAAATGGAAACATGAAGTCTAAAATGTTATTGAATTTGATCGACACTTGATGAATGACGTAATTGGACAATCAAATCAACAATCGAATTATAATCATGAGACATGTGTTGGATTCAAACTGTCTTAAAGAATTGTAGGAGAACAAGAGTATCACTAATTAAGATTTCAATAGATTATATATGGACATGATCTACTACCTTTTAAAGCATTGATTACTAATAAACTGTCCCCTTCCAGTTCGATTTTCGTAAATTTTCTATATTTAGCCTCGCAAACAGCCTCTTATATACCTTTCGATTCAGTTTGTATTGCAGTTCAACGGTCGTTGGATTTAGCATTCGGACAAATGGTCTCACCATTCTCATCACGGATGAGAAATCTTAATTCTCTTTTTGACCAGTCAAAATTTACTCTAATAAATCTCGTTTGAACCATTTTGTTAATTTCTTTTCTAATGTTTTATATTTGGCTGAATTAAATATATGTGAGATTCATCCTCTAGAGTTTTTGTTTTATGACAAATTTAAATCTGAGATTGGATAAATTCTTTGATATTTAAAGTAGGTCCGTCTAACAATTGGTTTAACACCGTTTTATTACAACAATACCAAATACCCTATTTTGTTGTTAACAGTTCGTGAAAACTTTCATGTCTTCCCTTACCACAATTGCTTTCAACACTTTATTTTAAGCTACAATTGTGTAAGCTAAATTCGAGTTACATTGATTTATACTATTAAACTATTCTTCGTGTAACAATAAATTATTTCGTGAAAACTAGTTTTGTGCTACCCTAATTTCACTCTATGCAGTCATGCATCCTAATTTCGTGTTGTAAATACTAGTTATACCCGTCGTGCCATGCACGACTAAATGAATTTAATACTTAATTTATCTAACGAATATGATTTAATTTAATATAAAAAAATTAATTTATTAGAAAAACATTATATAGAATATTGTAAATATGAGTTGGGCCAAAATTATTAAGGTGATCACACTATAATTTTGATGGCTTAATGATAATTTATTTATGCAAAAATGTAAATAAAAGTTACTTGAATTAGAATCGTTTAATTTTGAAAATATTTTACAAAAAATATGAAAAGGTAAAAATAATCTAAATTCTTGTAATTTTTTTTTCAAATTCAATTCTTAAAAAATTTGAATTAAAATTTAAAATATACTTAATAAGAAACAATGAAAAAATATATTAAAGAATTAATTTTTTAATGATAAAAAACATTTATATTTACATAAATAATTCAAAAAGAAAATTAAGGAAAAAATAACATAATTTTTTTTATTATCAAAACTCAATTTAGGCTAGTATTATCTTTTTAGATTGAAAGTTCTATTTTTTTATCAAAATTTTATTTAAGATACATCTTTTACATAAATAGATAAAAGATAAAGATAAAATAATTTTATTTAATTTTAAATAAAATTCGAATTTAATTTTTTTCATATCAATAGATAGAAATTTAATTATAAAAACTAAATTAATATATCTATCTTAATATATAATATCTAATGTTCTATAATTTATTTTAATTTTAGATAAAATCTTTTAGATCTATTCTAATTCCTAATATATAATAGATAACATTTTTATTTTAGATATAATCTTTTCTAGAATAATTTATCTTATTTCTATATTATCTTAAAATAATATCAACATATATAAATTTCCAAAATAAAAAAATCCTAGGTGGCAAAATCTTAGGTGGCTTAATGTGGGAGCAACACATAGGAAAAATCCTAGGTGGCGCAACATGGTGGCCTTATTCCTTGCGTCTTTTATATATATACATAGATTGTATTGATAATAGATTGCATTGATCGAACTTTGAGATTATTAGTCAAATAAAAAATAATTTGTAGGTAGATCGATATTCATTTATTCTACATACATACATCTAATCTTATCTTAACAACTATAAAAGTTGTCTCTCTATATTTAATAAATATTCCATTCTCTTATAATGATTTCTATTAATATTAAATTGCAACAAATATATAAAAGTTTTTTTTTGAAGAAAATTAAATTAATGCTTACAATTGTCTATTTATTATTTAAAGGCTTCAAATTTCCTTATATACAATACTTATCTCTTATAAAGTAAATGAAACTTATTTCAAAATGAAATAACATAATAAACAATACTTATCTCTTATAAAGTAAATGAAAAATACAATATATATATCGATTATTCACAATTTTATATGCATGAGAATCACATTAGTTTAAATCTAAAAAATATTTTAATTATAAACCTAATATTGACAATAGTTTAAGTATAAAACGTGAAATTAATGCTATAGGACTATCAATCAAATTAAAATATAAAAGAAATTCATGTATCTTAAAATAATATGCACTAATTAAATGATCAAATAACTTATATATGTATATCTTTTCATATTTTTTTGTATACAATAAATTCTAATATTTCATAACGAAATTAATTAATATACTTAATCACATGTTATGATATCTAAAAGTCCGGAAATTTAAGAAAATTACAAACACGTGATATAAACTTTATCCCGTCCTAGCACTCTAGTGCACTTAATTAATGTACTTATATATAGGGATTAATAACTAGAGGCGGAACTATATTGGGGCGGGAGTGGGCCATGGCCCCCCCAATCCAATTTTTTTTGATATATATGTTCATCGTGTTAATAGCTTCGATTTGATATATTATACGCTCCAATCTGACATTTGAACAAAAAGTTATGAACGTTTTAATATTAGACAGATAAAAACCACTTCTAACAAGTCATTTATTTATAATTATTTTATCTTTTGCTAAACTTCCTACTTGGAAAGTGCAATTGAACCCAAAAGCTTTAAAAAAGCTATTGTCGGGATGTCTTGAATCATACAATTCATTATTAGTACGAGAATTTTAGTTTTTAGATATGAGCCTTTAGTGTTTATAGATTCAATCCGTTTGTATTTTGAAACATTTTTCTTTTATTAACCTAAATGTATTCCGAAAGATAATTGTATAAGTTGTTTTTATAAACTATTGTTTTCTTAATTCAATTGTATTCTAAGATATTTTAGTCTCTCCTCAATAAAATATATTCTTTTTTTTGTATAAATTTATATTTATATTTCTATATCTTTCTCAACATTATCTTATATAATAATATTTTGTCATTTTGAAAAAAATATGCGTGTTTTCAGTATTTATTTTAATTATGTATTACTAATTTTAACATATTTTTTAAATATTTTTCAATATTTTGTACTCTATCCATTCAGAAATACATGTCGTTTTAAGATTTGTCTTTAAAATGTTTTAAAAAATCATATGATTTGACTTAAATACCGTTAATCTTGTTAAGATCTTTTCCCTTCTATTATATTTATACAAATTATTTTTAATTATTGAAAATAATATTAGAAAAAAGTGTGGTAAAATACGTAAAATGATAAATATTATTGAACAAAAGAATTATACTAAAACGACATGTATTTCTGAAAAGAAAGAGTATTTTTTTTTATTAAACACATTAGTTTGGCCCCTGCAATGGGTAGTTTCTGGTTCCGCCCCTGTTAATAACAATTTAAACTATTAACTACTAAGTTTACGAACCTAACCTAACCCATCCAATGAATTTATCATACAAGAAAAATGGTGAAATTAATTCTATTAGTTGTAACTTGTAAGTCATTAAGAGATCATACATTCATACTATTAGTTGAGTTGGCATGCCTAAAATATATGCCTTTGAATTTGATCGAACGTAAAATGGAAGATGCATGAGATCGATGTGATTACATTTTGGCACAAGGGTGAAATTGTAATTACAAGATTTAATCGCGTATTGTACAACTTGCAAGTGGTTATAAGTCACGACAATAGTATGATTCTATTAAAGGGACAAATATGTATGTTTAAGCTTTGATGACATGTCCCTAAGAGAAATGAAATTTATAATATAGTCGGCACAACACACCCCAGCGTTATTTGTAGATCTGTCACACACCATTAAATGTCAATAAATCACAATTATTGTCCACGTACATGTTCTAATTATAATTTGACCAATTGCTATTACATACACATCTAACATGTCCCAGCTTTGAATTTATATTTATCAACTACCCCGTATGGAATTGTGTATTTATGATATATCAAATTGATTACACGTACACTTATAGGCTTATAGCCGCTAGATAGATGTTTGTATTTCATCATTTATTTAAAATGGTTGATATTATTTTGGGAATTAATGATTGATCATTTGATCATATATAATAAAGTAGAAGAAATTAAAAAAAAATCTTATTGATACGTAGTATAAAATTAATATCAGTCATAAAATAATGTAGGATCCTTTTTTGTGGTTTACGTTGGAGACAATTGTTAACATTTTTTAGTCAAAAAAAGGAAGATATTATATTATGTATATGCTTTGCTTGATTAGAATGAACAAACAAAAGGGATGATGCTTTTCTTTATCAACAACTTTTATTTGTTTGGAGCGCCGAAAGGAAGCTAAGAAAAAGGCCAACATCTTGATGACCATGTCAAATCTCCATACTCCCACAATCAAGATTACAATAGAGGGTATTATGGAATTAATTATATATCTTCGACTCATGCAATGTCCAAGCTGTAAAATTTATTGCAAATTTCAGTGCTAATTAATTAATTATTTACAAAAACTTATAAAATCCCTATCATCCAACAAGTGGTCGATTCTAATAGGCGGAGTTGGCAAAATTAATTTATATCGCATGTCTTCTTTGTGGATGATCTTGTTTTCTTTATTGAAGTGGAGTTGTCCTAAATCGTTGTTATCAAAGATTGTTTTGATCTGTTTTGTTACACTCGAGTGAACAAGTTAATTTCCACAAAAGTTCAATGATTTTTTCTCGAAAAACCAGGGTTGTTGCTCATGCGAATATATGTTTTGCTCTCTCTATTCCTATAGTGGATGACCTTGGGAAGTATCTCGGTGTTCTTACGGCCCGTGGGCGAATGACCATATATTGATTGGTACTCTTATCTATTGGACAAAGTTTCATCTTGGTTACGTGAGTGGTATGCTAGAAACCTCTCTATGGTGGGGATGACAATCCTTGCAGCTAATTCTATCAAAATTAATTCCCCTCTCAATCTTTGGCAAGATCGATTGATGAGATCATTTGTGATTACGTCCGGGGGGAGGGGGGGATCTCTCGTCGGGTCATTTGGGACTACGCTCCATTAGACATGTTAATATACTCTCTAAGGTATGGTGGCGCTTTTTAATTTTACTGAAATTGACTCTATTCTGTCTCGCCTTATTCGCGGAAAACATGCCAACGACATCTTGATATTGGTAGCTTCTAGCCAGTTCTTGTTCATATCACATGTGGAAGGGAATCCTTTATGTTGTCGCTCTCTTATTGAAGAGTTTGTGTATTATCATTGGCAACGATGTAACCACTCTCATTTTGCTCCATCCCTAGCATGGGCCATGAACTCGTGTATAATTGATGTCACCACTCAAACCTTGTCTGATGCTCTGACTGGCGTGAGTACAATTGTTGAATGCATGACTGTTGGATACTTATTGGAACTGGGACATGCTTAACCTATATCTTCCTCTTTCCATGTATCTCTTCCCTCCTCATTTTAACAAATCCGAGTTTAGAGGATTGGGCTAGTCAAAATATTAGATTAAGAGATGAAGAATGTATTCGATTTGTCAATATGATTTGGTATATATATTTGAAAGTGTCGCAACATACTGATTTCTGATGGTGTGGATTTCGTTGCTTCGATCACTTTCATGGTTGTTGATTCTTCCTCTACTTGGAAAGCTTCGATAATGTGGCCTGATGCTCCAAACCATCCATATTACTTCCTTATAATGCAAGCAAATCCTCTAGTGTGACAATAATAAATTTAGGGTCACTGATGTTTGTTAATCCGCCCAATCATGTAGCAGATCGATCTTTTAGCGAATATTTCCCTTTCATATATATATGATTGCCCCTTTAATGAATTTTCTTGTTTACCTAGTTTCCTTACAATTCAGTTAGCTAGTGACTATAATAACTTTGTTATTTTCGGTTAATTTCTTAATTTTCCTATAAGGTGTCGCCTTCCTTTCGATCAATAAATAACTTATAACATATCTCTTAGATGAAAATTTAATGAACTGGCCGGCGACTTCATAAAAGTCTAGATACACCTTATACATTAATTTCATGATTTACTTAGTGCTTCTATTCTTGTTTGGTTGACATTGAAATTCTCATAAATCGAAATATCACAAGAAGTAGAGGTAAATAATTGTTTTTGGTTGAGAGAAAAATTGATAGAAAAACAAAAGAATTTAAATTCATATAAATTATATTTCCTATAAAATGGAAGCATTGCAATTACATGGCGGGAAAGGTAGGCTTCAATCTAACATTAATATAAATATTTTTTTCATTTTATATTACAAATCTCTTGTTTGCCCTTATTGAGCTTTATGGACAAGGGTTTGTTATAGTATTTACAAATAATTTTTCACGAATTTTAACTTTGAACCAAATAAAATGTAGAAATTTAATTCTTATATAAATAACTTTAACCAAACACTTTTTTTTGCAAATCAGAACAAATTTTGAAAATATAACTTTTTAAGATTTAATTTCTTAGGAGATATATATAATTCTCATGTTTAACCCTAAGCATCAAATCACACAAACAGAATAATTAATTAATCAAAGAATAAATTTCATATACTTGCATAAAAAACTATGAGCTTGAATTTTGTGTGGAACAAATGTTATGTGCGAATATTCAATAAATAAATGTGAATTGTAAAACTTTAAAAGTGCATTTCTAAATGACACTATTACAGTGTATCGTAAAGTATCAATAGTGCATCCTAAAGAATCAAAAGTGCATTTCTAATTTGAATGCATTTTTAATACTTTACGATACACTTTCAATTTTTATGTAGCACATGATTCACACTCATAAAACTTTTAATTAGTTTGCTTGATTCTGCGAGCAATGCAAGTTCTGCATGCAATGCAAACAATTGAAATGGAATATTATTTTTGAATATCTAGTCAAAGGAATAGAATGTTAGGGTAATATCTTAAAGTCTCCGTTTTCACTCTTAAAAATAATATGGTTGTCATAAGAAATTAAAATACAATACAATAAGTCTATATCTTGGCAGCTGACCAAGAATATATCGATCAATGATTTGATTAAGAAGAGATTACATTATATATGTTTCCTTTTCAAAGCCCACGTACGGACACTTAGATTAATTGACTATTATGTTAATTTAATCACTACAGAGTATGCAATTGAAAATAAAATATTGTGTGGTAGTTGAAGAGTTGAAAATATCATATGCTTCATGCATGTGTTTGCATGTGATATTGTGATGGAGACTTCTAACAATTTTCCCCTTCTTAAAACTAATGTGACATTGGATCAAAAAAAAAAAACTAATGTGATATTCGGTCTGAAATTCTCAAAAACAACATTATAATTCGTACGTTAAAACTACGCCATTCGTGTATCAACGATATAATCGATAATTAGTCACCATTAAACTTTTAGTAATTACTAATTACCACTTCAATTAAGAAATAGTGGAAATCAGGGCAAAATTAACCAATCGAAGGAAGAAAACTTAAGAAGAATATGGCACAAGAGGGAGAGAAGAAGAATTACGTGGAGTCGGAGTACGGTCCGATCAAGTATGGTGATGTGTTTCCGGTGGCCGGGGAGCTCGCCGACAAGGTGATCCTGCCGAAAGACGTGGCGACCATGCGGATGGTGGAGAAGGAGTCCTTGGGGATGACCATAAAGGGCGGCGCCGCTGACGTCATGCAGTCCGGCGCAAAGGTCAACGTCCAGGCGGGCCTGGTGGAGCCCGACGACGCCCACCTTGAGGGCGGTGTTCGGATTCTCAAATCCGATATCGAAGATGCTCGGGTTGTTAGTGAAGTCATTGGAAATCAGGTATGCGCGCACATAGATGATTATTCAAAAGCTTTCATGATAGTACAACGCTACATTGAGATTTCTGTTTCGATTCTTATATGCAGTGTTGTTTGAAAAAAAAATTATTTGAAATCTTGTTGATGTTGAGAATTTTGATAAATTTTGCATTTAGGTTGTATTGACAAATATAACTTATAAGAAATATCGTTACACTTAATTATATCGGTAACACCCTCAACTAAACTTTAAATAGTATTGGAGAAATAGGTGTTGAGCAAATATCTAGGGTCGCAGTCGGAGGAGGAGGAGGCAAAAGGCGGTGGCAACAGCAAGGACAACTCCGACACCATCACGATTGGGGACGCGTTGGAGGCAGTCGCAACATCGGCAGGGCATAAGCCGGTAACTCAAAGCGACGCCACCGCCATCCACGTGGCGGAGCAACTGGCTTCCGGAACCAAGGGCAGGTCCCCCGACGGAATTTCCGACCGGGCTTAGGCTGCCGCCAACCATAACTCCTTGCAGAGTTGGGATGAAGACAAGACCAACTTATCTGACGTCATCTCGGTAACCGTTCTCTATCCGTATTATACGTGTCTATTCTTAATATCGGTGAACATGGTCCGGCCCAAACCTCAGAGTTGGGCCGGCCCAAAGATCAATTAATATGATTATCAATGTGTATACTCAACATGTAATGCGTGTATAGGATGCAAAGAATTTGATGAGGGAGGACAAGACGACGACAAGGAAGGACGCTGAGGTGGTGGTGGGAGTGGAGATGCACACCAACGCCCATATCTATGTCACCCCTGGAGCTGTTGGGGAGTCCTTGGCCGCGGCCGCCGTCCTCAACCAAGACAATAACTAGGAATCTCCACATCACCATATGCTCATTCTACTTAGACATGCATAACCAAATTCTTCTTTTGTAATCTGGAATACAAGGAAACATAATGGGTTGTATATATTAGTGTATTAATCACTCGATCCACAACACAATACAAAACGGAGTTTTGCTGAATTAGAATTGGTTGCACGTGTCAAGCCACGTCAATGTTTGATAGAACAAATTTGAATAAGTTAAGGTGTTCAATAAAATATTTTAAAGTTTAGGTTGAAAACTTTTTACATGTTTAGAGGGAGTAAGGGTTGCATTCCCACATTGAAAAAATGCAATGGAAAAGAAGAAAGTGTGTTTATAAAAAGAAAGGTGAGAGTATTGTTGAACCATCCATTAAGTCAAACCAAATACATGATAGTTGAATCACGAACAATATTGTAGTTGCACCTGTCAATCACAAATCAAGCCTAATCTCTAATTGATATAATAGACTATTATCTTGGTAGTTTATTTCCTATTATTCATCTCTTGTAACTATAATTAATCCTTTCATCTATCAATGTAATATATCACTCATGCTACCAACTCCTTTGAGGTAATCAGAGCATGATCCAATCTCATTTTTTTCTCCCCAATCTCTTCTCTGAAAATGGCGTCTAACAACTCTCAAATCCCAAATAATGTTGAACCCACCAGACCATTCACCATGGTTAACTTTGAAAATGCTATCAAACTTACCCCTACTAATATATCACATGGAAAACCTAAATCAAATCCATTCTCTTTTGTTATGGGTTGTTCAAGTTCATTGACGAAACTTATCCCGCACCTCCCAAAACTCTCTCAAATGCAAATGACAACAATGACACCCAATCCCGCGTACTTTGCGTGGATGCGTCAAGATCAACTCTTGTTTGGGGCGCTTGTAGGAACCTTGTCCACAAATGTAGTGCCCTTGGTTACTCAAGCCGAAACGACCCAAGCCGCTTGGAAGATACTTGAGGAGACGTGTGGCAAACCATCTCGGGGGCATATTAATCAACTCAAGCACAAACTCAGCACAATGAAGAAAGGAACCCAAACCATAACTGAGTTTATGCAAAGAGTCAAGGCAAGCACTAATCTTCTTGCTTCTCTCGAAAAGAAGCAAGATCTTGAAGATGTCATCACATATGTCCTCAACGGCCTTGACTCATCATTTCAATCTATTATTGATGGTGTCAAAGCTCGTGATGACACAATTCGCTTTGAGGAACTTCATGAGAAGTTAATCACTAAGGAATTAGAGATCAAAATGAACACCTTAGGTTTGAGTTCTTCGGCTTCGGCCATGACCGTTCAAAGCAAATCTCGTTCAAAGCATCAAGGCAATCACTCACCGGCGTCAACGCCTTCTTGGTCCTCATTATCCCTGTCCTACCGCCCATGAAATTATCAAAACTCCAATCACTAACAACCTCCTCCTAATTCAAATCAAACACCATCTCTCTTTGGGTCACGTCTCTTCTTGGGAAAATGTTAGTGCTGTAAAGAGTTTGGACATGTTGTTGCTTATTGTTCCGACTTCTGCCAAACCGCTCCTCATCTTCGACCTCCTTACCAAACTAGGTCCCCAAACTGCAATCCCCAACAGAATTCTACTAGAACCCCGCCACAAGCCCATATCGCCACTAACTCTAGCCATCAATGGCTTATTGATAGTGGTGCAAACTAACATGTAACACATGATCTCCAAAATCTAAACCCTTATAAAGGTCCAGATGAAATCATTTTTGGAAATATTAAAGGTCTTAAAATTTCACACATTGAAAAATTTGATTTCAAAATAAACAACCATACTTTTGTTTTTGATAATACTCTTCATGTTCCTCAAATTTCCAAAAACATAATTTCCGTTTCTAAATTTACATCTCAAAATAATGTCTATGTTGAATTCTTACCCACTTGTTTTCTTGTGAAAGATTTACAAACGGGAACTCTTCTTCTTAAAGGTCCTTGCATTGATGGTGTTTACTCCCGACCCTCGTCAATCCCACCACAAGCCCTCACGGCTCAAATAAATGATGCGGCTTCATGGCATCACAAGCTGGGTCATCCGTCTTCATCTATTTTAAAATTTATGCAAAGTAATTTTCATCTAGGCAAGTCTAAAACTCAATCTGATTTTTGTACCTCGTGTTCTATCGATAAAAGTCCTCGTTTACCATTTTATAAGTCAACAATTTCATCCTCCTCACCGATGGAAGTTATCTTTTCTGATGTATGGACATCCCCTATAATATCTTATGATGGTTTTAAATATTATATAATATTTGTTGACCACTTCACCAAATACATATGGTTTTTTCCACTTAGACAAAAATCTGACACAAAAGAACCATTCATAAAATTTAAAGCCCTAATTGAGAATTACATTCAATCCAAAATAAAAATTCTTTAATCCGACAGTGGCGAAGAATATATGTCTCTTGCCTCATTTCTTTCTTCTTCCGGTGTCTCTCATTATACTACTCCACCCCACACCCACAACATAATGGGTACTCTAAGCATCGTCATCGTCACATCATTGAAGAAATCGGCCTAGATCTAATGTCCCATTCTAGTCTACCAAAAGATTTGTGGCATCTTCAAAACCACAATCTATTTAATTAATAGAATGCCAACTCCTACTCTTCAAACGTCTTCACCTTATCTAACACTCTTTCAAACTCCACCCAATTATCAAAAATTAAAATGTTTTGGTTGTTTATGTTTTCCACGGCTAAAACTCTTTCAAACTCCACCCAATTCCAACAAAATGGATCCAAAATCCATACCTTGTGTGTTTGTAGGTTATTCATTGACTCAAAGTGCCTATTATTGTCTTGATCAAAAAACATACAAAATATATACCTCAAGTATTCTATCCCTAGTCCCTACTACTTTTGTCAAATTACTATTCTATCCCTAATCCCTACTACTTTTGTCAAATTACTATTCAACCCTTTCTTCTTCCTCCTCAACCCTATTCAACCCTAGGTCGGTGTCATCCCCTCTGCGCATCCTACAAATAGGACATCCACTTTGTTGACCCTCTCACTCACCGCCACATTTGCGCCCCTCTCGCTTCTTTCTTCAACCTCATTGGCTCTATTTTTTATACTACTCTCTCCAATGTCAACAAGTCCGTAGCTGATGTCAAGCCCCTTTTCAACTACTAAGATGTCAACACCTCCCTCAAACCCTCCTCATCTACTTCTTGTATGGTTTCCGAATCCGAAAAATTAGGGGATTTCCAAATTAGGCCAAATTTGGGGAAAATTTTATAGATGGAGGAGGTCTTGATTTGGATTCAAGGTAATGATTTTGAGATGTTAGCATCGTGCTGTCAAGTGGTTTTGAACAAAATGTCTGAATTTCAAGATTCACCAATGGTTGTAACAATGGTGATGTGATGATGCTGGAAGCTAGACCAGAGGCCCATTGGTCGTGGACATCAGCTTTGAATGTTGAAATTGTTGATGCCTTTCCCTAGTACCCTACATCGACAAAAACTATGATGACTCTTCCATTAAAGAAGAGGTTGACCGCTTAGTCGAAGAGAAGATACACTAAAGCTCCAAGAAGCTCTTTGATTTCCTCAAGGATCTCCCTCCTATTCACAAGTTCAATTTTATGGATCACTCTACTATTAAATAGAGGATGAATTTATTAGAATAAATTGAGCAAAACTATTTTTCCTTTTTTTTTTAAATTCCCACATCAACATATTTTTATTTAACTTTTTTACTTGAGCAAAGTCATCTCAATAAATAATGTAGCATTTAACTCGCCTTAGAGAGAGAGTTGCACGTGTCAAGCCACATCATATCACAGTGTTTGATAGAAAAAATTTGAATTATTTGAGGTGTTTAATAGAATATTTTAAAAATTCAAATGTATTTTTTGAAAAGTTTGTACAAGTTTAGAGGGTGTGAGGGTTGCATTCCCACATTGAAAAAAATGCAAATGGGAGAGAAGGAAATGTGTTTATAAAAAGAAGGGTGAGAATATTGTTGGACAATCTTTTAAGTCAAACCAAATACATGATAGTTAAATCACCCGCATTATGTTGAATCAAGTGTTACGCAACTCTTAGCCAAAGTGTGAATCGGTTTCACTAAGTCTTGAGTGACCTACAAAAATCTATAGCCCATTCACTAATATCAAACCCTTCCAACGAGTGAAATAATAAGGCGTAACGACAAAACTCATTCAGCTTTGATTTTGAACATTTTTTGATCTTCTAGTGATAGAATGGTATTCAACTTTGATTTTGAACATTTTTTATCTTCTAGTGATAGAATGGTGAGAGAATCTTTTTCTTATAGTGATAAAAAATTGTAGAACATCAAAAAACCTATAAACAAATCTTCTAGTGATAGAATGGTGAGAGAATCTTTTTCTTCTAGTGATAAAAAGTTTGTAGAACATCAAAAAACCTATAAACAAGAGAGAAAATCCTTAGGAACAACACACACTTGAAAATTTGTGCCCGTTTAAATTAAACTACTACTCATTAATTAATTCATTTCCTTTCTCCTATCTCCTCCTTCCTCTATCTCGTTCTTTCCCTGCCCTTGTCCTCCCTGCACCTCTTCTGTTCCCATTCTCGCCGGCTAATCATACCGTCCGCACCACCTCTCACCTCCAAGCGCATCGCCCGCACAACCTCTCACCTACAGCGCAACGCCTCCCACCTAAATAAGGCAAGCTCTTAGGGTTTCGGGCTATGTGTATTGATCTCCGACTTTTCTATGCTCTGAGTGTGCTGTATCAGGAATTAAGCTTTGTTTACGGCCTTTGCTTGGATTCTGAATCGGGAGTAGTTAATCGTCTCACCTAAATAAGGTAATCTTTTAGGGTTCCACTTTTCTTTTGATAATTTCATATTTAAGGTTTTGTGTTTATGGAATTTGGTTGATTTGATTTGAGATTTGGGATTTACGGTTATGGAATAAGGTTAATTTGAGTGGTCATTTGATTTTGGATTATTTTAAGTGGAAGTTCAGATTTAGGGTCACATGTTAATGGAATTTGGATAACTTGATTGGTGTTGTGAGATTTAGGGTTACAGAATTGGGCTAAAATGTGGACTGGAGCCTAATTAGGGGCATGCCTCTTGATTTGGATCCTTAAAGATGTATTCAATAAACAAGATTAAATTTACAATCTGAATAACTTGGAAATATATACAAACACCCAAATAGTTGAATAATTATCAAGATTATAGTTGTGCATACCCTTCCATTATCAAAAGAGAATTCAACTTATTAACTAAACAAAAAATCTAAAACCCAAATTGGCATCAAATGCCCACACCACCATGATTAGTTTTATATTCAATCCAGAACCTTCATTTTTTATACCCTGGTCACCCTTTTCCTTTTTTGAATGTAAGTATACGCTTACTACTTTAATATATATATATATATAGCAGCAGAATTATGTAAAATCACTCTTTCAGTAGATCCAGTTGCAAACACACACGTCGTAGCATCATAATAGCTAGAGTGTCAAATTAGAGACTCCTAGGGTGTGAATATTAAAGTATGCAAATAGGTGTTGTTGTGTTTGTGAAAAGCTTTCTTCTGACTGCCAACTTTAATTTCATTCTGTAAATAGTTAAAGTTATAAACTCTTTTGGTTAACATTTGGTTGGGCTGTATGTGGATTCAAGAACTGAGTTTGAGGTTAGGATAAAAATCTACCATTTACTATGAAAAAAAAAAAATCAAAATAGCAAGTAAAAAAAGGGGAAAGATTTCAATCAAGAAAATGAAATCTACTGTAAATATCTATCATTACCTTCGGTAAAGAGCAAATAAAGTATAGTACAAACTTTTATTCCTTACCAAATCTCCTATGAATTTATTAGTTGAGGGTTACGTTAAACAGTCACGTAGTTGTAAATTTATAGTTAAAATGATGTAAAACAAAGAAACACAAGACATTAATTTAGCTTCAACTTGATGACTATAAATGTCGTTGTTAAAATTCTATGTAGTACTTGTTAATTAGTTTCTTCTTCAAAGTTTTTCTTCTATTATTTGCATGAAACGGGTGCTAAAGTTCAAATTATGGCTGATGCAAGGTATTTTTGCCTATTGTTCTTGTGTAGTTAGTTACTTAGTTTCATACACGTCCTTATCTACTTCAGATTAGAAAGGGATAAATCTTGAAGGTTGAAATCAAGATTACTTAAAACTTTTCCTTTTTTGTATTATACAGGTCATTTGAATTGGATGAAACAGAGTTTCCAAATGTTTAGCAATATTGGATGTATAACTGCCAAAAGTAAGTGAGTTCTTTATTTTGGGTTTTTGATTTGGAGTTTTTTTATGTTGTGTTTAGGTTAACAGTATGTGTAAAAATCTGTCATGAATGACTCTTTGTTTTTGTAGGTAAGTGGCTGTGAAAGAAGGGGTTAATCATGTTGCGGCCTGAATCTGTTTTTTTTTTTGTTTAAGAAAGTGAAATGATCTTGTTTCTTTATACGGTTTGTGGATGTAGTGTTTTTTGGTTTTGGGTGTCTATATTTGTGGTTCTGAAAACACCATGTTTTCACTCTTATAGATGGGTGTATTGTAGAGTAATATCAGCACAACAAAACTGCAAGACTTTATGCTTATGAAAAACTTCGTGTGGTAGTAGAAGACACTTATTTGTTTGGGGTTGATGCATTGGCAGTTTCTTCATTATTTGCCCTAGTGTTGTTGTTGCTGTTGGTTTCCCTTTGGCTTTGTATTTGCAGTTGTAGCTGTAGCAGAAGTTCTTGATTTTCTTTTTTGATTTTGTTCTTCGGTCTTTCATTTTTTGAGGTTTTCGATTTTGTTCTTCGGTCTTTCATTTTCAGTAAGAAGGTGGTCGTTTTTTATTTGGGCTTTTTAGTTTTGAGTTTAGGGTTTTCAGGTAGACCTGGGTTCCGGTTTGCCTGAACCGGCGAACCACCGGTTCAGATACCGGCGGGAACCGGAACTGGCGGTTCCGGTTTATGAACCGGCGGTTCCGGTTCCCCCCCCCCCGGTTTCGGTTCCGGTTTGCCCCCCCGGAAACCGTCGACCCGGCGGTTCAAAAACCGGGAATCGGTGGTTCAAAACCGCCGGTTCCGGTTACACCGGTTCGAACCGCCGGTTTGTAAGTTAACGGCTATTTTTTTGAACGAAAGACAAACCCGCGGCTGCGGCCTGAGACCCATGGTCGCGGTTTTTATAACAGAATGTTCGGTTTTTAGGCTAAAAACCGAACAACGATAGCGGTTCTCAGGCCGCGGTCGCGGTTTTGGTTAAAATGCCAACGGCTAGTTTTTAAAGGCTAGTTTCCAACGACTAGTTCACATTTCCAACGGCTCTTTGATAAATTTACCTATAAATACCCACTAAATGATCTCATTCCCACCCACACTACCAATCTCTCTCAATCTCTCAAGTTTACAAAGCTCTCTCAATTCTCAATCTTTACTAGTTTTTACAAATTGCAATTGCTTTCCTAATTGTTCTTTTAAAAAATTAGCACAATTGTCCTTACATCTTATTGCTTAATTACATATTTCTTTACCATACTTTACTAGTTTACTCTTTTTGCTTACTTCTTTAGTTACATTTTAAGAAAATGGAAGGATTTCTTAACGTTGATCAAATTTTTGGCTCACAAGAGAGTAACCAACGTGTAGAATTTGCACCTCCTATTAACTTATCGGAATTTACGAATCCCAATCTCAATGTGGTACAACCTGGATTGTGCACTCCCGATGAAAATGAGGGAGTGGGCGTGGATCATGGATCGGAGCCCTTCCGAGGCGAGCGAGGTTCCATCCCTTAGATCTGAAATTTTTACAAAACATTTTCGGAAGGGAGTTTATAATGCATCTACCAAGAAATTTAAAGTTCATTGTAACTATTGTCCTAGTGTTTACTCATGGTTGTCGGGATCGGGTTATGGAACATTATCCAATCACATGAAGAATAAACACCCCGACAAGATAGACATGATGCAAGGACAATCCCAACTATCCGGGTTTGCAACTTCTTCTTCCCTTAATCCTCATCATAACCCTCATTTATTTACTTATAACCATAATGATAGCATGTATGCCTTCTCAGAGTCTATTTGTGATGATCACTTATCATTTAGTTTTGCCGAAAAGTTATGACTTAACAATTGGATGACTAATCATGTTCAACCCGCTTATAAATCGACTACTAGGAAGTCGGTCAAAAAATGTGATGAAAGCATATAAAACCCGTAAGATGGCATTGGTGAAGTTTTTTGCTCAAAATGATATTAAAGTTTCAATTTGGAGTGATATTTGGAGTGATCATTGGCAAAATCATTCATACATGGGCTTAACATGTCATTTTCTTGATGATCATTTTAATGTGCAAAAACGTGTTTTGGCTTATAGAGTATTTGATTTTTCTCATACTGCTTTAATGATTAGTAACATTAGTCGTACTATTTTGGAAGAGTATAGACTACTTCATCGAGTTTTTTCTATCTCGTTTGATAATGCATCTAACAACACCACTTCAATCCGAGAATTGGTTCCGCATTGTCAACCAATTCTTGGAGCGAAGTATTTTCATGTAAGATGTATTTTCCATATTTTAAACCTTTGTGTCAAAGATGGTTTAAATGTTATGTCGGTTTTAATTGCTTCTATTAGATATATTGTTAGTCGTATGTGGGCTAGCCCCCGAACTGCCCAAGATTGGACGGCGTTGTGTACTCAAAAAGGTGTTCCACCCTGAACATTTCCAAAAGATGTTTGCCACCGTTGGAACTCCACTTATAAACTACTTCATGCATGCATGCCTTACAAAGATCTTTTGACTTCTTTTGCGTCCATATATTTTCCCGACAATCCCATTATTTCTCAAGTATGGGATTATTGTTATAAAATCTTAAAAGTTTTGAAAAAATTTCATGATGCAACATTAACTTTTAGTCATGTTTATAACCCTTGTGCTCATTTGTTTTGTTTTGAAGCATTGAATGTGGCAGGCGGTTTTTGTGAGGGGCGTAAATTCCCCGAACTTTATGGTGCTATTGGTGCTATGAAAGTGAAATGGTTGACGTATTATAAATTTATCCCCGATATCTATCTTGTTGCTTGTGTGTTTTATCCTAGGTTTAAGATGAGTGGTTTAGAAATGTGTTTCAATGGTTATTATGATGCATTAGAGTAGGATGTTAATGATGATATTGCTAGTGTTGGGGATATACTTAGTAAAGTTAGAAGATCAATTGAGGAATTGATTACCGAATATTCATCTAGTGTTAGTTCTTCTCCATTACCTCTACATTCATCCTCCTCTTCGATTTCGAGTGCCCTCGGTGCTACTAAAAGGTGGGGGCTAATCTTTTGCATACCATTACCAAGAAACCGAGACATGCGAGCTCGAATGCGGAGTTGAAACATATCTAACAACCCACTTTGAGTTTGGTGAAGGAGAATTTGATATTTTAGATTGGTGGAAGACCCATAAGAAGACTTTCACAACCTTGGTCAAGATCGCGGCTCAAGTGCTTGTTGTTCCCGCCTCGGCCGTATCGATAGAGCAAACATTTAGCTAAGGAGGACACGTCCTTGACACAAAACGATCTAGTTTGAAGCCCGAGGTCTTGGAAGCCCAAGTGTGCGTATGTGATTGGAAGAGGGCAGAAATTCGTCAATAAAAGGCGGAGGTATCCGAACCTTCCGACTCAGACGGCCAAGACGACGAGTCCCAATCCAAAAGCGCTTCGGATGCATCGACGTAGATGGTAAGCAAATCGGGGTTTCATATCGAAAGGTAAGAGAACTACGTGGGCTTTGATTCCTCTATAACCCCGAGAGGATACGTAGGCAACTTAATTTTAAGTCCAAGCCCTTTAATTATCCAACTTTTGTTTTGTTTTAAAGAACAACCATTAATCGCCTATTCGCCTTAGTCCAATTTCAAGCTCGGTTTGGGCCAAAGTCCAAAACGCGATCGCGGTTGGACTTTGGCCAAAAAACAGTTTCTGTTTTTTGGGCCCGCAATCGCGGTAAACAGACACCGCGATCGCGGTCCTTCACCCGCGATCATGGTGTGTGTTTGCCGTGATCGCGGCGTGACCGGGATTTTTTTTTTCACCGGGTGGAACCGGCGGAAATCGAAACTGGGGAACCGGCCCATGGCCGGTTCCGGTTCCGGTTCCATGTATAAGGCAAACCGGACCCAAGTCTATTTTCAGGTTGATGGTGTAGCTTGGATTTGGAGAGTGTGAGGTTGTTGTTTGAGAAATCAGTGTTTATTTATGACCAGATTATTCGCAAACATTTAGTTTACAATTGTGCTTTGTGTAATTCTTAATGCTCGTGTCTGCTAACTTTTGTATTGGATACATACAACCCCCGCGCGCGTTCCTTTCCTAGTATATAAAAGAAATTAAATGCACGAAATATAACACATTATAAAACAGTCTACATATCAGAGGCCTATCAGATTGATCACAAACAAAATAAGTACATGTACATCATCCTACTCGGTTTGACTTTGGATTTTAATTTGGTTCCCAAATGTCACACTTGATCACCATTTAACATGATGCATTTGTGTATGAATGTATGTGGTTTTTCTTCAAGGGACCGGCTAATGCGTGCCATTAGTTTGTGTTATTTCATAGTGTTGGACGAGTATGTAACTTTGTATGCTTGTGTCAAGTTGTGTTAATTAGGAATCTGATGAAACCGAAATAAACCGACGCTAAAGACAAGAAATGAGATTATATATTCGATGAGAGAAACCCTTGCTTTTATTAATGATTTCCGAACGAGGTTATAACAACGAGATTATGTCCCAGATCTCCTTTTACAAGATTCGAGGTCTCCGCCTAACGAGAGTCAAGACCTCTTTGTTACAACGACATAACCGCTTACAAACTATTAGCGTGATCTTTCTCTATTACAAGCTTTGAGAATTGCTATCTATCTAGCGAGGCTAGAGTCTTGTTCACGATGCCGGGATTGTAGCTTGCAAAGAGGTTTGCGGGATCTTTTGCGACTTCGAGATTTCTTTGAGTGACTTGAAGTCTTTTTATTGAGCTTCTCTTGATGGTAGTGTGGTCTCTACGATGATTCCAACACGTCGATCTTCAACAAACAAAATAGTTTTTGAGTTGGAGATGTTTTTCGACCCCTGCAACTATCGAGGTTCTCTTCTATTTATAGACGCTTGAGGAGTATGGCTCTTGCCAACTTCCGATGTGGGATGCTCGGGATTCGACCATTTGATTGGTCGAGAAGAGGGTGGCTGACTATTGTCAAGAGTTAGGTGGCTTTTGACTGGCTGAGTGGGGCACGGGTGCTAGCTTTTGAGTCTGCGAGATTCGTCCCCGTTGCTTGAGACTTGCGATGTTTGGACCTCGTTCCCGCGACTTGGGGCTTGCAGGGACTTCGCTTTTTTGGATGGGTACGGAAAAGATTTCGGGGGATTCCCTTGAATTTCGTTCTTATTTCTTTTACTTCGCGTTCCGTGTCCACTGTTCAACATCGTTGTTTGACGCACCATCAGAATCTTATTTGCTTTCAAAGTGCCACCCACTCGTTAAGTTGTGTCAAAATTTGTATTTTGTTTGTATTTTGCATTTAATTTAAATTTAAAGTTTATTTTATTGAAAAATAATGTACTTTTTGTATAAAAATCTGATTTTTTTATTTAAAAAGAAATTTAAAACAAGTCAGTTAACCGATAAACCGTATCGATTTTCAAAGTTAACCGATAACGAACCATGCATATGCTAATTGTTATTAAAATTTACAGTTCTAGTTAATCGAAACTCCGGTTAACCGAGCGTCCAACCCTACGAAACATATATGATGTGCATAAGAGCTCTCTACCTTGAATCAACACGTGACCAAACAACCAATCAAATTCTAACAAATTGAGTGCTGATCATCAAACCTCAATTACCTCGAACCTGCCACGTGATCTACACAATTGTCAACGTGTTCATCCGCCAAGACTTGCTCACATCTTGGTACCAATATTATCCACCGCTTTGCCCACTTTATATATTTGTCAAATCAATTCGAGGAAGTTGCTTAATTTGTTAACGAAGGAATTGAAATACTAAAAAGAAAAAAAATGGCACAGGAGCAACCGCGGCGCTCAGCCGAGCCGGAACAGGAGCCGATAAAGTACGGCGACGTCTTTGCCGTCTCCGGGAAGCTGGCGGAAACTCCGGTGGCCCCAAGAGACGCGGCCGCCATGCAGTCGGCGGAGTATGAGATGACGGGGAAGACGCTGAAGAGCGGGCCCGCTGCAGTCATGCAGTCGGCGGCCACCAAGAACGTGCAGGCGGGGGTGGTCGACAGAGGGGCCGCCACCGACGTCGCCAAGCACGAGGGCGTTAGGGTGTCCATGTCCGAGGTTGATGGCAACCAAATAGTCACTGAATCTCTTGGAGATCAGGTAACGCTCTTACAAATTATATTAAGGACATGTTTGGTCATACGAGTTTTTTAATAGTTACAAAAATTTCGCACGTTTATATTGTCTGCCTCATCAATTCTTGTTTATACTTGTACGCATGAATGACACCATCAATCGGGCAACGTGCAATTTTGCACGTTTTTAGTGTAACAAAGTAATATTTAACGAGATTTATATGTGTAGGTGTTGGGGCAATACATGGAGCCGAAGGTTGAGATGAAGAACCCGGCGGGGGCGCTGGCAAAGGACGCCATCACGATCGGGGAGGCGCTGGAGGCAGCCGCTCTCTCTGCTGGGGACAAACCCGTCGATCAGAGCGACGCCGCGGCCATTCTGGCGGCCGAGATGAGAGCCCTCGGCACAACCGTCACTCCCTCCGCGGGTATAGGGGCGGAGGCCCAAAAGGCCGCCACCTTGAACGCCCGCACCCTCAATAACCACACCATGACCACCATTGCCGACGTCGTAAGCGTACGTGCATATATAGTCAATGGATTGAATTAGTTATGTGATTTTGTGGACATAGGTTCTTGCCATAAAATAACATGCATGTATATGTGTAGGATGCTACGAGTAAGCTGGCGGAGGATAAGGCGGCAACAAGAGAAGACGCGGAGGCGATAGTTGCAGCGGAGATCCGAAACAAGCTCGACATGGCGACCACCGCCGGTGGGGTGGCGGAGTCGGTGGTGGCGGCGGCTAGGCTCAACCAGGATAAGCCCTCCGGCCCAACTCCGAGTTGAAATGACTAGTGGGATGCATAATGTAGAATATAGCTTTGTGTGAAATGTATTAGTTGGGCTTTATACATACTAGAGTACTATGTGTAGTAGTAATAGTTGGGCTTACAAACTTTTTGGGCCTTGTGTACGTGTCTTGCACGGGATTAGCTGGGCCTTAGCCCATTAATCCTGTGAGCTGGATACTACTTTTAAGTTGGATGAAAAGATGTAAAATTTAGAGTATGTTGTCAATAATTTCCCACTGAAATCAGTTGCCTTTTCTGTCTTCGATCAATCAGTTGCCTTGGCTCTCTCATAAGCTGGATCTCTTCTTCATACACCGACCGTACTGTCATGGAGCGTTGTACCCGATTGATTAATGTCCAATAATTACCCATTTAATATTAGTAGCATTTATCAGCTTAACTAATGTCTAATGTACGTGTATATATCATATATGTTCCACCTGACAATGAGTTGAGCGCACACTGACATTAGGCAAGCTTTCTGAACCTTCCTAGTTTGTATTTTATAAATTCAACAATTTTGCATTTGGTTTTTATTGTTATAGTTCTGGTCTAACTACCACAATGCTGATCATTTTATTGCTTTATATCATTAATTATACGTTTGGTTTTTCAAATTTATACCCTTAAACATAAAACATAAGAAAAAAAAAAGGTGTTCAATAACAAATTCTTTTTAAATTGAGGTTCTTATATTCCGTTAAAAAACTTGACCAAAAAAAAAATATTCTGTTAAAAAAAATAGCTATACATGCATTTAACATGAAAACATTCGGTCTTTTCAACTTGGTTCCATGGGCGTATCTAGGGGGAGGGCGGCCGTCCCCAGATCCGGTCGAAAGAATGATGAGTTTAAATATGGGGATTTGAGAAAGGAGAAATTTTTTAGAATTTCACCCCATAAATAGGGCGGCTCGGGATGCGGCAAAGGTGGAGGTGAGTCGAGGAAGGCAAGTAGGACTGGATGAGGAAGAGGTGGAGGGTTGTCTGTAAGTTTGTTGGTGATTCAATGAAGGAGGAAGATGAATCAGGTTAAGATTGGGGGTGAAAATAACACGACATTGTTTTAGCTCTACTTTTTTTTAAATGACTTAGCCTAAAGTTTAGGTTTTTTCATTAAATCATTTCTACCCAATTCACCATTGAGCATTGAGAAGAAAGAGTACGCAAGAGCTCGACAAAGTTGTCGGCTAGCAGAGGCTTTATTACTAAACTATTAATTTGTTCAAAAGTCTGCCCCCACTTTTAGGCAACCCTGGCCAGCTCCGCACCTAATTGGTTCCAAAGATATTGTATTTCCTTAACTTCATCATCAACATTATTTTCAAGCTAGTAACCACAATTTCTTTTAAGCTCTAGACCCTTGAATATGTATGAATTTTACTTAGGTAATCAATAGGCTATATATAAACGATTTAAGTTTACGTAAAACCATTCTTATAGTGTGCCCGTGTGCCCAGTTTTATATTCATGATTTTGAGTTGCATATTCATGGTTTTTTATGACTGTATTCATATTTTTGAGATGCATATTCATTATGTTGAGTTACTCAATTTTATGAATATACAACTTAAAAATATGATTATGTAACTCTATAAGTATGATAAAGAGATGGAATATTAAGAAAACTTAAAAAATACAATAATATAAAAATATCAATATGCGACTCAAAAATATGATTACATCTTAATAGGAAAAGAATGAATATGTCACTCAAAAATATGAATATTGTCATCATCACAATGAATATGCAAATCAAAATTATGAATATAAATTGGGCGCACGGTCTCACTTTAAGAATGGTTTTACTTGAACTCACTTCTATAGACATCCATTTTTTTCTAAACTCATTAATCATAACCTTAAGTTCATGAAATTGTTTTCACAAGTGGGTTCACAAGATATTACCTGGATTAGATCGTCCCAACTCATAGTCATCTAAAATCCTGCGGTAAAATCTTCTACGATAGTACAACTTGAAAGTTCTTATTACAAAAAAAAAACTCTTTAAATTAATAAATATTAATTTATCAATTAAAGAATAATAAATATTATGGTCCCAATACTATTAATTTATATATAGAGAAAAATTAAAGCAATATGTCATCTATTATGCATTATTTTGGCACTCGATTTATAAGTAAGTCTTTCTGTACGTATTAACTTGTTATATATTCACAAATATGCTGTAGGATTTTAGAACTTTAACACATATGAGCCAAATCCCTTAAGTATCGGTATAATGAGAATTTATTCAACTAATAAACCCAATCCAAGTCAAATTATAGTCAATGGCATGAAGCTACATTTTAATGTCATTGAATTTTCTTTTACCAAATAAAATTGTCATTTAATTTTCTTTTCAGAACTTGGGGAAAAGCCTTCCATTTGCAACAGCATACTGTGACTGGTACTGTCACAGCTCATTGTGACTATGTACTGATCAAATGCATATGAAATTATTTTTAGGATAGCTTTTGTTGGTGTACAAAATCTCGTCTTCAATTCGTCTTTAATACACTAATTAAGAACTCCTCCTCTTTCGCTCCGTCTTCAATCTCTTGACCTAGAAAACCTGCAAAACAATGGACACAGGGGGCGGGGACCCCCTAATCCACCTCTGATGCCTAAATCAGAAGAGCAGTTGTCGTTTGAGCGTCGAGGTACAACAAGAGAGCGATGAAACCCTAAACAGTCGAGCTAAGCGAATATTAGCCTGCCTAGGATTTCTGAATATGCAATGCACATGTGTCTCTCCCTACACGCCCTAGGGCGTGTATTTATAATGGAAGAAGGGGAGAAGGGGGCCGAAAATTCTATCCATATGGCCAAAAATATTATCCTCCCCAGGCTGGCCAACTGCCTTAAAGCCCAAGTCGGGAATATTCCACCCTCTCTCCAATTTAATTCTATCCTTAATAAAAGATAGACTCTCCCATTAAATTGCATAACCGCCATATAATTTTATATGGAAAATAATGAAAATAATTGCGCAGTAATTTTAATAAATACCTTTATAGCGAAAATAACTATGGTAATTATGTTTGTTTTACCCGCTCACAAATGCCCCACCTACACCGCCCTTACACGACCCACCGTGTTAGGCGACGTAGGGTACAGAGGGTTTCTAATCGAAGTGGCCATGCAGATTGGTCAATTGGTCCCCTAGCGCTTTCGTATATTCGTATATTCGTACATCCATGAGCGATTATCATGGGACGAGAGCTATCTTTTCGAGTCGTATCTCTGTCGAGGTATAAGATGGAATCTCTAGAACAAACAAAATTAGACTGAGGAGAAAAGAATGTTTATTATTTGAAAAAAGTGCTTGGCCAAGCCTTCTAATTTTAGGAAAATAGAAATAAAATACATAAAGTCGTTTATTCTAGCGATCCCAGCCTAAGCTCAACATCCACGCAAGAAGCGGTTACCGTCGAACCCGTGCTCACGGCCCAAGAGCTGCGGCCACGGTCGACTTTACTTCGCGGCAATCATCGATGACTTATCATCTGTAGTCCTTCTTTTCAAGGAAAAAACTTCTTTAAATGGGCAACATTCCAGGTTCGCGGTACCTCCTTTCCGTCGAGGTTCTCCAACTTATAAGCGCCCCATCCATACGCTGCTGTCACCCGAAACGGGCCTTCCCAATTTGGTCCGAGTTTGCCCTCCACGTGATCCCGCACACTCCCGATGACTCGTCGAAGTACGAGGTCACCTGCTCGGAAGGCGCGGTGTTTTATACGTCGTGCGACAACCCGTTCGGCGGCCCCTTGATAGATTGCAAGACGTACAGCTGCAATATCCCTGCGTTCTTCGGCTAAGTCGAGATGAGCGGCGAGCGCTTGATTATTTTTTTCGGGGTCGAACTGCGTTGTCCTTAGTGTTGGTAGCCCGATTTCGAGCGGTATTACAGCTTCCGTGCCATAAGCTAAAGCAAAAGGAGATTCTCCAGTCGATCTACGCGGAGTAGTTCGATAGGCCCATAAAACGGCCGACAGTTCTTCAGCCCATCTTCCTTTGGCCTTCTCAAGGCGCTTCTTCAACCCATCAACGATTACTTTATTTGTAGCCTCAGCTTGCCCATTCGCCTGTGGATAGCCGACTGAGGAGTAGATATTTTTTATCCCCATTCCCTTGCAATAATCCTTGAATCTCTCGCTATTGAATTGAGTCCCGTTGTCAGAGATGAGAGCGAAGGGGATACCAAAGCGCGTGATAATATGTTCCCAGACGAATTTTTGGGTGTCAGAATCACGAATGTTTGCCAACGGTTTTGCCTCTACCCATTTAGTGAAATAATCTATGGCAGTGATGAGATAACGCACATTTCCGGGCGCTCTGGGGAATGGACCGACGATATCAAGGCCCCATTGTGCGAACGGCCATGGGCTAGTCAAAGAGTGGAGGTTTTCCGCCGGCATGTGTGAGATCTTGGCGAATCTTTGGCATTTGTCGCATCTTTTTACATATAACTCAGAATCTCTCTGCTTGTACGGCCACCAATATCCCTGGGATCGAGCTCGGAAGGCTAAACTACGTCCTCCAGCGTGCATTCCGCATATGCCTTCATGGATTTCATACAATAGAGGCTCAACTTTATTTGGATTTACGCATCTCAAGTTTGGCCCGGAGAAAGATCGACGATACAAAATCTTCTATGGCGACAGCCAAAATCTGTGGGCCCTTAAGCGAATTTTTCTTGCTTCAGCGGCATCTGATGGTAAGAAGTTCTCATCCAAATAGCGAATCAAAGGCATCTGCCATCCAAGATCGTCGTCCGGTGTGGCCTGAGTCGTGGAAACTTTCGCGGAAATGTCTGGGGTATTAATCGCTGGGCATCCCGAACTTTCCAGCCGGATTGAAGCCTCGAGTGCACCTCCTGGACAAGCGGCCAGAGTCGCCAATGCGTCGACGGATTTGTTTTGATCGCGCGATCTTTGTTCCAGCTCGCAATGCTCGAACTCGTTCATCATGGCCCTTGCTTTCTCCATGTATTTTATCATTTTTGGTCCCTTAGCTTCATAGTGCCCCAGTACTTGATTGACGATGAGTTGAGAACCAGAGAAAACAAGTAATCTGGCGATTCCAAGACTAGCTGTCGTTTCTAACCCAAGTATCAAGGCTTCGTACTCGGCTTCGTTGTTAGTGGCATCGAAACCGAGGCGAACTGCTAGTTGTAGAACTTCTCCTGTAGGTGATGACAACACAATTCCGACTCCACATCCTTGGTTGTTGCTTGCGCCATCGATTTCAAGAATCCAATATGGATTTTCCGCATGCCGAGAAGGACCCGCGGCCGCGGTTTCGCTTGTCCGAGGATCGCTTTCTCCGAGGGAGCGCGCCGCGATCGCGATATCACCCGCCGAGGTTGCGGATGGCGCGGCGGCGATCGTTGCCGGTGCGGTCGTAGTTGCGGCGTCGTCCTCTGGCTTTTGAGCAAATTCCGCTATGAAGTCCGCGAGTACTTGAGCTTTGATGGCGGTTCGGGGCATGTACTCGATATCATACTGCCCCAATTCTACAGCCCATTTAGCGACTCGTCCTGCGAGATCCGAGCTAGTAAGAAGAGCTCGAATAGGATAAGCCGTAATGACCTGAATCGGATGCTCCTGGAAATAATGATTGAGTTTGCGGAACGCTGTTACCAAAGCTAGAAGCAATTGTTCCATAGGCGAATATCTCGTTTCTGCATCGAGCAACGTCTTGCTAGTATAGTAGACAGGCCTCTGATTTCCGCCCTCCTCTTTGATTAAGACGGCGCTAACAGCTCGAGTAGACACGACTAAGTAAAGCTTCAAGGTGTCTCCTTTATTAGGCACAGTCAAAATTGGAGGGGATTGTAGATAAACCTTTAATCTCTGCAAACCTTCCTCGCATTCTTGGCTCCATTCGAAAGATCGGCCCTTCTTTAAGGCTTTAAAGAACGATTGGCACTTGTCCGAAGACCGGCTAATGAATCGATTGAGGGCGGCGGCCATTCCGGTTAATCTTTGTACTTCTTTAACATTTTTCAGGCTTGTGATGGTGCCAAGGGCTCGGATTTGATCCGGACTAGCCTCGATGCCTCGACGAGTAACGAGGTGTCCTAGGAGTTTGCCTGATCCGACCGCAAATGCGCATTTTGCGAGATTTAGCCTTAGTCTGGACGCTCTGAGGATGTCGAAAACATCTTGAAAATCTTCGAGGTGCGTTGCAGCTCTCCTACTTTTGACAACCATGTCATCAATGTATGCCTCAACGGTCTTTCCGATTCTTTGACTGAATAGCCTTGTGACTAGGCGCTGAAAGGTTGCCCCAGCATTCTTCAATCCAAAAGGCATCACTTTGTAACAGAATATTCCCTGTGGGGTAATAAAGGCTGTCTTCTCTTGATCATCTTTATGCATTGGAATTTGGTGGTATCCCCAATATGCATCCAGAAAGCTCATGCGTTCATGACCTGCAGTAGCGTCCACTAACTGATCGATCTTTGGGAGTGGGAACAAGTCTTTTGGACAAGCTTTATTGAGATCAGTAAAGTCCACGCAGACTCTCCAATCTCCCGTCTTTTTCTTCACTACAACAGTATTAGCTAGCCAAGTTGGATACCACACTTCTCTTATGGCGTCGGCCTCTTGCAACTTCTTTACTTCTGCGATTACGGCCTCGGCGTGCTGGACAGAAGACCGTCTTGTTCGCTGTACGATCGGCTTCACGTCAGGATGAACGTTCAGCCTATGGCAAGCAAGAGTTGGGTCTATTCCGGGCATATCGTATGGGCTCCAAGCGAAGACATCTCGATTACTTCGCAGTAGATGCGTGATAGCCAGAAGCTCGTTGTCTGAGAGGTTCGCCCCCACAAAGAATTTCTTCTCGGGTTCATGTTCGCTAACCGAGATTTCCTGAAGCTCATCTACGGTTTTTTGGGTCGGTTCCGAGCCAATATTAGCGAAGTCGAAAAGCTCCTGCCTTTCGCGGAATTTTTCGACCTCGGGCGGATCGCGATCGCGGTGGGGCGAGCAGCGATCGGGGCGAGGCGAACCACGGTCGCGAGGCGAACTGCGATCGTCGCGGGGCGAGCCATGATCGGCGCGAAGCGAGTCGCGCGGGCGCTGGGGTGTTCTGCGATCGGTGCGGGGCGAGCCGCGATGGCGCTGAGGCGGTCCACGATTGATGCAGCGAGGAGAGCCACGATCGTCGCGAAGTGAACCGCGATCATCGCGGGGCGAGTCGGGACGGTGTTGGGGCAGTCCGCGATCGACGCGGGATCCGCGGACTCGAGCCGGGATTTCCCGCTCGCGGATGGCTTCCGAGAGGACCTTCGAGGTCGGGTGCGATTGATTGAATTTCTCGGAGCGATTGTTGCTTATGCGATCCTTTCTTTCGATCCCGGAATCTTTTGATTCCGTTCTGTTCGGATTTTGCTTCTTTGATTGATTGACGGGTTCTTCTTCACACAGCTTTCGCTTTCGGGGGCTACGACACGAATTTGCCCCCGGATTATCGCCTTCCTCTTGATTTCCGATCACGGGATTAATTAGGGTTTGATCGTTCGATCGAGAATTGAACTTCGCGAGATCGCACCTCCGCCCGTGATCACGGCCAGAAGGGCCGCAATCGCGGCCTCCTTGCTCCGCGATCGCGGCGTTCGTACCGCGAGCGCGGCTCTCCGATCGGGGCGCCGCGATCATTTTCGCCGGACGAGGACGCCCTAGGGTTTCGAAAAAACCCTAGGCTTTCGTTCGAGGTTTTTTCCATCGATCAGATTGCGTGGATCGATTACTCGTTTCCCACAGACGGCGCCAATTGTTGGTGTACAAAATCTCGCCTTCAATTCGTCTTTAATACACCAATTAAGAACTCCTCCTCTTCTGCTCCGTCTTCAATCTCTTGACCTAGAAAACCTGCAAAACAATGGACACAGGGGGCGGGGACCCCCTAATCCACCTCCGATGCCTAAATCAGAAGAGCAGTTGTCGTTTGAGCGTCGAGGTACAACAAGAGAGCGATGAAACCCTAAACAGTCGTGCTAAGCGAATATTAGCCTGCCTAGGATTTCTGAATATGCAATGCACATGTGTCTCTCCCTACACGCCCTAGGGCGTGTATTTATAATGGAAGAAGGGGAGAAGGGGGCCGAAAATTCTATCCATATGGCCGAAAATATTATCCTCCCCAGGCTGGCCAACTGCCTTAAAGCCCAAGTCGGGAATATTCCACCCTCTCTCCAATTTAATTCTATCCTTAATAAAAGATAGACTCTCCCATTAAGTTGCATAACCGCCATATAATTTTATATGGAAAATAATAAAAATAACTGCACAGTAATACCTTTATAGCGAAAATAACTATGATAATTATGTTTGTTTTACCCGCTCATAGCTTTAAATTAATTTTGATTGATACATAACCTTTTTCTTAGAAGTTATCAATGCACATCATTATGTCAAATCAATGTCAATGATGATCACGTACCTTTGCTTCGTTGCTTCGTAATATGAACATCTTGATGTTCCATCATAAGATTTGAGTACGACTTTATAATATTGTTTGTGAAGATCATTTTTTGTTGTTATATTAAATTGCAAAACTCACAAGTAGGTGTCATATATGAGTGATCCTTTCTACAATTGTTTATATGGGTGCACCCACCAACATGTGCACTTAAAACCCACACGAAATGTTTGTTCATTCATATCCCAAGTATTTTTTTTCCCATCCTTTTTTTGCCCTTTCAAGTTAAGTGTTTGTTGCTTCAAGAACAAAAAATAAGGATGGTTATATGTAGATTTCAATTACATGCCTACTTTATTGCCAAATTTGGGATGTTTTTGATTTCATTGTTGTTTACATAAAGCTACAAGGGTAAACAATAAGTTAACTCAATTACTTTATTCCCTTTTTAAACTATAAGTACTAAGGTGTCAACGTAACTTATTAGCTATAGATATGGTGCAACTTTATATGATTTGTCATGATCATACCAGGGGTCCTAAATTAAAAGGGATATACTGCATTCAACTTTATATAGTACTATAGTACATATGCACATACGTTATTATACAGACTTGGACACTAAAATTCACCCTTCAACAACTATAGTTAAATCAAAACTGTAGCCGCTTATATACACACATCTCAAGTGGTCTAAAGTATAAAGGCCTATCCATTAAATTGGAAATGGAAGATCTCTTGTTATTTTTTTTCAACGCCTTAAAAATGTATCCTAAGTTACGAACCAATTTGTTAGGGCGCCACTAGTAAATTGGTTTGTGCTGACTAACTCGATCCAATAAAAATGACGAATGATAAAACTCGAGTTTTAATCCAAGTGAAGAGACGAATACTAAGATTGAATTTGAGATTTTCCAACATTCTAGTATATATATTCCCTATCGCGAACTACTAAATTACCCTAAAAATAAAAGGTTAGCATGGCCTAAAAATATAGCATGTGACCGAAACCACCTCAAACCCACATTATCAATTAAACTAATCAATACAACAACATATTTAACATAAGGACTTATTTCCTACTATAATATTTAATTATAAGAAGAAAAAAACAAGATGGAGACAACTATTGTACGTTGTCTCATCCACCAATATATTGACGAGTAGTAGTGGAGAGTCATAGTTACAAACTTAACAATTAATTGTAAAAGCAAGCTAGCAATATGGCACCTCTCCTCGTGAAAAGCCTCAGCCTATGCTTCTCCATCATCAAACGCCCGCCTTTACCCCACCCAACGTCCGCCGCCGCCTCCTCATCGGAAGACCGCCACCGCCCATCCTCCACCACCACCTCCTCCGACGACGACGACATGATAAACGAGGCGGCCACCCCGGACCTAGCCATGGTGTACGCGTCCCACAGGTTCTTCTTCTCGTCCCCGGGACGCTCCAACTCCATCGTCGACTCCTCCTCGTCCGTTGCCTCCTCCTCGTCGTTGGAGGAGGAGGGCGTGGCGGTGGAGACGTACTCGGACGACCCGTACGGAGACTTCAGGAGGTCGATGGAGGAGATGGTGGAGGCGCGTGGGCTGCGCGTGAACGTGGGGGAGAGTTGGAAGAGTCTACAAGAGTTGCTCCTTTGCTACCTCTCCCTCAATCCCACGCACACTCACAAGTTCATCGTCGCCGCTTTCTCCGATCTCCTCCTCTCCCTCCTCCTCCACCGCCCGGAATTCCGGTTACCGGTCACGGGATGTTCTTGTACGTGATTAAACCATGTCCTATAGATATTGAGATATGTCAATAAAATTTAGCATTCGATCTCTTGAATAATAAGATTTTAGTTTTGTAACTCGTGAACCATGAAGAATTGGTTGTTGTACATGTTTTATGTTGGGGGATTAGATGGATTTGTATGATATTGTTGTTGCTTTTTTTTTGGGTCAAAAGTTGTAGTATGATATTGTCATGTAAATGGAGAGTTAGTTTAAGGCTTTAAGCTTACATGGTTGTCAATTTCTAGCTGCCTCTACTATATTTTGCAGGGTATAGTACATTTTTAATTAGCATTGAATAAATAAATCAATGACCAAAAAAATGAAATATTACTAATTTCTTTAATTGCAAAAATGCAATTTTGTAGGATACCTTAATTACTTAGCTACTAGGTTGTATTAATATATTGTTTCTCTAAAGATTGTTAAATAGTTTTAAAAAATCGTCCTTGAACTCTGAAAAAATTTCGTGGTCCGATAGGTAGGTAAATTAGGAATATGTCAGTGTAAATGTACATCTGTATTATGGGTCTAGTAAGATTCTATCCTAAAATCAATTAATTATAAAAAGAGTAATACAAGTAATTATATGGTAAACAATTTATATTTTTATTCTAGATGTGGGATAGGTTTTATTTCCAACACGCCCCTCTCAAGTGAAATAGGAAGGGCATCAGTTGACACCTGCTCTGATACCATGAAGAAAGTCTGGGGGCTCAGTAGGTATGTAAACTGGGGACGTATCTGTACGAGCACACATGTACATTATTGGGCCTAACATATAAGTAGACTTGAACAAAGTCGGATTAACTCGCCCAACACGTACCGCCCGCCTAGAAAAATGGGCGGACTTAATTGGACAAGATTGCTAACCCGAAAGGATAAAAAAGCCCGATCCGCCCGAATTCATGGGCGGGACACGGACAATATTTTTGACCGAATATCCCATATAACCCGCCCGAATATATTAAATATTTAAAATAAATATTTATATTTATAAATAAAGATATGTTTGTAAAGAATGTCTTGGGGCCATTGATTGTAGAATTAATTAGTACAAAAGAGAGTTAGTTATTATAGTTCTTTCACCTTATCACCTAAAAAGCTAGCATAAATACACTCTTAATTTCAAGTAATGTTAGACAGTGTAATTATAATATTAGGATTTTCTAGTTTTTTAATGGACATAAAAAAAATATTAATGAATTTATGTCCGGGTCTCGACGGGCTACCCGGGTCAGAATGTCCGGGCTAACTTGGACATCCTTGTCGGCCCGAATCACCCCCTTGACCTGAACCCGCTCAAACAAATGGGCAAAATTTTTGTTCAAAGCCTGGCCCGAACCCGAATTTGTACAGATCTAAACATAAGTCTAGTAAGATTTCATCCTAAATCCAATTAATTATAAGTGGAGTAACTAATGTACTTATATGATAAATAATTTATATTTTTTTTATTTCAAATGTGTCATAGATTTTATTCCCAACCAACACACTAACTAGCTAGTAATTCGATATTTATTTACAAAGAATACTAATTCATTAATATTTTGACTTGAGTACGTTTAAAGTAATTTCCGACTATAACTTTTTAGCATGTACAATTGTAATTTGCAAGGAAACATTTGGGTCAAAACCGAGTCTTCACATTCACATAAATTATTTTCAAACTAGAGTGATAGATTTTGAGGTACAAAATTTTGTACTAGATTTTGATATGATGAATTTAGCTCATGAAGTCGACCAAAGTCAAATAGTTTCATACATGTTGCAGGTAAGAAGATTACAACATAATTAACATTGACGAGGGACAACCCCAAAATGCACCTTTAACTTTTTGCTAAATTGAGTAACAATATGTGAGATACATATTCGATCATCATATGCTATTGTAAAATCAGTGTTGGATATTGGTATCATGGAAACAATGACTGTTACTATGCGATCAGTGTCAAGTACTCCTCTTTAGTTTTGATAATGACAAACTCTATAAGGACTAACGATCTTTATGTTTGTGTAAGATGTAATGTAGATTGCAGGTTATACAGAACATAAGGGAACAGTCAATAAAGCACTGATGTGAGGGAACAGTGTGAGGGAACAGCAGTGCGAAGATATTTCATCTTTCCTTATATAGAAAGCGCGTAAATCAGTTGCGAAAGAATCAGATCTCGAAAGATTTGATAGCTGGATGAAGTTGTTACTTGAAGAAGATCTTGGAGTGGATATTGGCGAATAACAACTCCAAGATTTAGTGGATAAATTGGTTCGAGTCTTTCTAGGTTTAGATAAGATAGAATCAATGTAATTCTGATTTATAATGAATTAAATCGTATCAAATCATATCTGAATTACGAAAGTAAGTAAGATATGATTGGTTTAGTTTGCTTCACTATAAATATAGGTTAAGTGATTAGATTAGAGTTACCGATTACTTGAGAAGTCATCGACGAGTCTGAAGCTGATCACTGTAAGTTGTGTTGTGGTTTAGTTTTATTGTTGAATCGTTCTAGGGCTAAGAAGTTGAGTTAGATAGGTCTTGGTTCTAGAGAATAGGATAAGACTATCTTGATAACTCTACTTGCTTGTAGTTCGTGTGAAATCAATAAAACTAAGAGAAGCATTACAACTCCTCTTCGGAGGGAGTGGTTTTTCCTTCAATCAACTAGTTGGTTGTTGAAGGTTTCCACTATAAGTAATCGTGTCAAGTCTTGCATATTTCCGCTGCCCAGTTCACTGTTCCCATAAGAACAGTGTTTGTATTACTAACACACTCGTTCCAACAACCAGAGAGAACAAATATTTGGATTACTTTTCCTTTTTATTTATTTTAATAGAATTTAAAATATATGTACATATATGTACACAACTTATCCAAAGATAACAAATATTAATGAATTAAATACAATATCTTTTTAGCTATATAATAAATTAAGGAAATTACGTACCACTTGAACATCCGATCCCATGTGTTTTAATTTCTTCCTTCATGCAAAGAAAAATGATATGGTTAGGCAGCAATGGACCAATGACAATGAAAAATAGGTTTTGGCATTTGACAAAGTGCTACGTACGTACCAATAATCGGTGAACTGTAAACAAAAAGGATTTGGCCTGAGCCTCTACTATCAATAATAGAGTACAACAAACATTAAAAATTCAATATATATACCTAAATCCTAGATATTGGTATTTCTACTATTTTTGAGTGTGCAAATTAAATTTGAATTATCTATTGTTTATAAGGAGAGAAAAAGAAGATTTATAGTCCACGATATCATTTTCATAAACTAGTATTTAAGCTGCAATTTGATTTATGTGATTATTAGTATTATGATTTTTCTAAACTATGGCCTGAGGACATAGGTTAAGAACCTAGTTTTATATAGAAACTTTCAAATATATTTTGATTGTTTAACATTTATAACATTATTTTCTAAGGGTTTATACTTTCCTTCTTAGGGTTTAATTTCCACATTCGGTATCCTTATCATATGTCCTTAATACATAGGTTAAAAAACCCGTTAATATTATACATACAAAAATTCAAATTGTAACTTACAGATTCTACCCAAATACTCAGTTCATCTGGTACATCTGTGATCTGTCCAAGTAAGTACAAAACAAGGTTATTTTATATATCTTGATTACATACAAGGATGTAAATTAATGTATGGAGGGTTTCAACCCAAAAAAAAAAAAAACTAAAATATGGAGGCGCAAATTAAAGTTGTGCAGGATTGGCATTAATTTGGTTAAGCTATGGTTATTCCTTGAACAATCATTTATAAGTTCCTTGCAAAGCATGTGTATATTCACTATATACAATATTATCAATGAAATTATTGCTGGCTGAAACAAACAAACAAACAAACCAACAAAATTAACAAACACTTTTTATTAATTATCTTTTCAATGTCTCCAATTCCAAATACAGACAAACACCAAAGTCCCTTGATTCTTGTTCTTGTTCCACTTCACATACACCCTTTAATATTACTCGTGCATTAGCTTAGCTAAATAAACATATCTGCAAGTGTGGACTTGTGATCAAAACAACGTACAGGGCAAAACAACAAGGCCACGTTTGGTTGCTTAAAAAAACCAAAATTCACAACTTGTTCAATCAATAATGATGAATCAATGAATTAGCTAGAGTTAGATGCACTCACTTGTTAAGAGGTGATGAGTTGGTGTAGCACGTTTAGGTAATGTAGAGCCTCATGTATTCATGTGGGTTGAATAGAAAAACCTCATCAAAATACAAATTCTATTAAATGAGTGTGGTCCAAACTTGTGGTCGAATTTTGACATGCATGTACAGCATGTGGATTAATGTCTTAATCGCATTTATGTGATATTGTTTGCCTAACGTTACGTTATATTACGTGCGGATTAGATGAAGGGTGTTGAGTTAATATTATGACGTTCGATATGATCGAGTTCGGTTGCCTAATCTCCATCACCAGATTAAGCTTAAACGAGGTGGACTGAAATAGCTCTATTAAGTGTTACATTCTAGTACAAACATATCATATATCCTGCAAGAAAAGGTTAAGCTTAAGTACGTGCAAGTGTGCAACCAATTAACCATAACGTATGAAACAATCCCGACCTTTATGCTATAAGATATGCTACTAATATTGTCTCATAAATAGTGTACTTTGTACTATTATATATACAAAGTAGAAAGTGTACTTTTGTGCTCAATGAGCGTAACTTATATGAATACATTTTATAAACAGTTTTTTTTTAGGTACAAGAACCCAAATTCAGAAGAAAAAAAATTTGCTAAACTATATTTACGTATTGTAATTTAAATTATTCATTAAGGATTTTTTGGGTAATGGTTTTTTCCTAAGGACATCAGTAATACTCCAATAATTATATGTGGCTATTTGATTTGCTATGAAAGACCCTCAGCAAATCAAATTTAAAGTGAGAGTTGGGGGAATGGGCCACTTGGGCCTTTGATTTGCTCTCTGGCCCATCACTTAAATAGCATTTGTGAGACGCACATCATTACATATGCAATCACAAACACCTCCAAGGCCCGAATTGTCAAGCTTTTTTTGGTATTGATCGCGTGCACTTGTCAGTTGTCAATGGAGTGAGTATTGAAATCATCGAGAAGCTATTCATCGCTAGAGAGACCTTTAAAAACCAGTTATTGATTGCAGCCCGTAATGGAATTTGATCCAAATGTTACCTTAGAAGACTTCAATTGAATATTTACATTTAACTAGCTGTCTTAGGCTTTGTTTTAGGGTCGTGTGTGGATGTATTGTCTTTCTTGTTTCTTGGTCATGTTGATGAGTAGTTGATATTGAAATGGTAGATTGGTGGTTGTGAAAGAAACAAGAAAGACAATGCATCCACACACGACTCCAAGAGGTCATATCAATTTTGTCCTGTTTTGTAAACTGGAGTTTTAAGTTTATGGATGCAGTCCGAGTCACTGGGGTATTGCCCGTAGCTATGTTAGTTAAAATGGATATGACCTCTTGGAGTTGTTAGTAATGGAGAAGTGATCTTAGTATCTTACAAACTACAAAGTGCAAAGATGATTTGCTTAGATAGAAAGTATTTACATAATCTATTACAAGTACTAACCCATTTTAAGTTGGTCCTTGTTTTTTATGTTTTGTTTTTAAGTTGGTCCTTGGTTTTAAATTTTAAATGTCTCAATTTAAGTTGGTCCCTCTGGTTTGGAATTTGGATGTCTCGTTTTAAGTTGGTCCCTTGGTTTTGGATGCCTTGTTTTAAGTTGGTCATTTGGTTTTGGATGCCTCGTTTTAAGTTGGTCCCTTAGTTTTGGATATCTTGATTTAAGTTAGTCCCTCTGTTTTAAATGTCTTGTTTTAAGTAAGTCCCTCAGTTTTAAATACCTCGTTTTAAGTTGGTCCTTTGATTTTGGTTGCCTCGATTTAAGTTGGTCCCTTGATCTTAGATGTTTCGATTTAGTTGTTCCTTGTGTTTTGAATGCCTTGTTTTAAGTTGGTCCCTCAGTTTTGATGCCTCGTTTTAAGTTGGTCCCTCTATTTGAGTGCCTTGTTTTAATTCATTCCCTTATTTTAGGTGTCTGGTTTTAGTTGATCCCTCGGCTTTGGATGGTTAAATTAATCCAGGATAAATGAGATAAGAATGAAAAAGTAATCATCAAACTAATCCTAATCTTTGATGTTAAATGAAAATCCTTGAGTATCCTATTTGTTCATTAGAACTTGCCATCTTCTTTAGACACCCCACCACCACCAAATCAAACACCATTCTTGTTCTTTACATGCTTACATCCAAAAATGGCAGCTTAACCCACCAAACAAAAAACCGTTTCAATCGGGTATTGTATCGAGCCATTTACATTTACTTATCTACCAAGCCAGAGAATAGACCAACAGCTCATTCTCACGTCTAATATAATCAATCTAGTTTGGTGTTGATCCTAGAAAAGCATTTCCAGATGAAGTCCTGTCAGCCAGATAGTTAACAGACACCAACTGCAGAAAACATACCACAATTGAATTCTCTTGTCAAACATGACAAACAAATCTTATCCAAACAAAACAGAATAGAAAAACATACCTCACTTTCATATCCTCTTGAAAGGGAAAATGGCTCCTTTTCTCTAACTCCTCCGTTTTCGACGATAATTTTTTCCAAATCCTACCAAGAAAAATGAAGCAGAAACTTTTGTTAAGTACATGTTCAAGTAGGTAGCAGGAAACCAAAAAGAAAGGCAATAGAGTAGATCACACCTTTCCTGATAGAGTTGAAAACTTGAGTAGTTCTTCCACGATCCTTTCAAGAACCTGACGATTTTTCTGAAGCATTTCTTTGGCTTTATCATATGCTAAATTATACATCTGTTGATTGAAAACAATTAACAAAATCAGTCAACTACCACATATTGCAAGTACAAATTCCAAGAGTTAAAATATAGAGTATCTCAAGAGCACACTGTGTAAGGCTCTGGTCAGACCTTTTCAACTTTAGATGCCACTTCAAATTCATACTGATCCCCCATACTCAAAGCAGTAACCTGAGTAGCCATGATCAAGTCTCAGGAACACAGTAAGCAATATAGAATCCAGAATACAACTAAAAAAAGTTCCAAAAGAAAGATGAGAAGCTCATAATAATAAAGAAGAAAGAGCTAGGACTTCCAGCGAATGTTAGTCAGACAACTAACAGAGTTCAGCTGAGCTATATAACAACATCATCATCATAACCCAATATAGTCCCACTCAAGCGGGACCTGGGGATCAAGATGAGGGCACCCATAACCTGAACATGCCAGGAGGATGCGCCTGATAGACCCAAGGAAAACTGAAATTCAACCATTTGACAATAATAAATCACTGAATTTAGTTAGAGTGCACCAAAATTGATGTAGGGGCTCACCCCCCCCACCCCCACCCCCACCCCCACCCCCCCGGGATCCCGCTATATAAGAGGAAGGTAAATAATACCGCATTTCCATGGAAGTAAATTGCAGGACTGTCATCTGGCCCCCAGCCATACTGAATCACCATCCTAGTTGCTATCTGTTGCAAGATAACAATCGTAAGCAAGATTCTGAGATGAATCTAGTATGATAGGAAAAATCATAGCGGATTATCATTATTCCACTATGCCTAGTAAGTATTAACGAGACAACACGGATGCAGCTCACCTCCTGTGCTTGCTTCAGTTCTGACATGGAAAGCAAAGTTTCTTCACCAAAAGGAAGTAGCATTTGGGAAGCAACATGTGATCCAAAGCAGAAAACAAGCTTCTTTTCTAGGTAAGAGATCGTTTCAACATTTCCACATCCTGATCCTTCATCCTCAGCTTTGGTAATCTTCGTGCACCCAATTCCCTGAAAACAAGAGCTAAGTATTCCTATGTAAAGAAGATCACATGCCTAAATGGTCTACAATCAAGAGCATTAAAAAAACAACTAAGTCATGCATACTTACTAACCTCCCAAGAAAGGGGTTCGAGCCATATGTTATCAACCGTGTCAAAATTTGGCAGCAGAAGAGCAATGAGACCTCGACCAGCAGCCCACACAGCATGTGGCAATTTTGTCTCCCTAGTCCACTGGTGCAATCAAATTATGTTAGTTTCCAAAAAAGGCTTCAAATTCATTAGAAGGTGTAACAATGCTAACTTTAAATGATCACAAGAGAAAGAAACAAGCATAGAAGTCTAGAAGGTGAAAGTGGCATATTAAAATACAAAACAAATTTCTTACATCAACTGGAGGATTTAGAAATTCAATTCCGTTGCTAACCAAACCATATGGTTCCATTAGATCAACTGCATTTTGCAGATCTTCTTTAGTCAACGCCAGTCCAAGATGGTTTACTAGCACACTGCTGATTTTTCTCACAGGTTTGAGTCTCCTCAAAAAGGTTGGGACAGTCCAGCTGAAAGTCTATATAAATAAGTACATCGTCACTAGGCAGTTTACAATTGCTTGCAGAAGAAAAAGACAGAAAGCAAGTGATTCCAAAAGTAGATGTTTTAGTCAGGAAAAGTTGCAGTGTATGGTTTACTCACCGCAAACCAGCCACAATAGCTCAGAAGTTCATCAGTGTCAAGGAACTTGCTTCTGAAGGCACTCCCTTCCAGTGCCACAGGAACACGTTTCAAGTCTATGGGATATAGGTTAACAGTCTTCTCAGCCACCTAAAACCAAAATTCCCAACATATTAGCAATTGAAATGCAGGAAGGGAAAAAACAACATCAAGAAGATTCAGAAAGAACGTGGCCATGATGCATCCTTCAGGCAGATTTCAAGGCAGGGTACAGTATAAAATAAATTTAGTCAAATATCGAAGAAAAAACACGTCTAAAGGATCAAAATAGAGCTGCATTACGTAAAAGAAGGTTTCAGCCATCAAAAGGTTTCAACATACATAGAAGATAGGACTAACAGACTATAGAAGATTAAATTACACAGAAGACAGATTAGTTTCATTCCACCTTTTAGGCTTTTAGTTTGCCTCCATATTTTAAGGCCTTGTTTCACTTTGCATACCAAAGTTCTTTTTATCCAAAAACCACTTTTAATGTCCTTGAAATCCGTGCAACTCTCTCTACTTTTTACGTTTTTCAAGACACTAAAAATCACTTTTCACCCAAAAAAACCTTTTTCACCTAAAAGTGAAACACACCCTTAAGCAACACGAAAGTAACTTTCCAGGTAGCAGAGTGAGATGCTGGTTTATATTATATACCCTGTAGTATAAACCAACCTAGAGTGAACAGAAATATGATGCATAATCAAGGTCGGTACCTTGCTCCAATCTATAAAATCAATTATATCAGGATCCATAGTATCTTTTGCTGCAAGCCACAATATCTTTTCTCTCTCTGCTTGAGTTGGTCGAGTAAGATTAAAAATTCTATCCATTCGACCAGGACGCTTTAAAGCTGGATCAATTTTGCTTAAATTCCTAGTAGTGGCCATGAAAACCACCCCATCTTGCTTCTCAAACCAATCCAAAGATCACAGCACCATATAGAGGCATAAAACATACAATGTAATACCAAAAAATGGCTCGAAGAAAAACAAAATCCAAAACAATCACTATTTCTAGTGAACCCGGGAAAATAAATTTCCTAAGAGCATTGAGAAGTCTACACCAACCCTTTTACAAGTGTGGAACATATTTAACCAACAGTAACAAAAATAGACTCCTACATATCATTTCCTTTTTCATGGTCTGACTAGAGTGAACAGAAATATGATGCATCATCAAGGTCGGTACCTTGCTCCAATCTATAAAATCAATCATAACCAGAATGTTGAAGGAGTCGAGGATTACCCATCGAGTTCTACAAGCAGTTGATTAATAAAAGCATCACGGTCCTGGTTTTTTGTATGAATGAATTTTCCACGAACACCAGCAAAGTGGTCAAAGTCCTCCACAAATAGTATAACAGGTGCCTAGATACAACAAATAGAATTTAACACTGATTGTTGATTAGTAGCATGGCAAGGAAAAATAGCGATTGTTTACTTTGGGCACTAAGGAAAAATATCATTTTTGTAATCAAACCAACCACATATTATGTAGCTATATTGGATCATGTGATTCCATTACATGAAAATAAAACATCAATTAAAATGATCACAGAGACTAACCAACTCTCTTGCTGTTTGAAACAGTTCTCTGATATTTGCAGCACTTTTCCCCATATTACTAGCTTCCGACTGGATCAACCGTTTTAGTTCAACCTTCACAACAGGTACCCTTGCTTCTGCAGCGATTGCCAGAGCCAATGATGTTTTTCCATTTCCCATTTCACCAACAATGAGAACACCCTGCAAAAAGAAGAAAATGAACCATCAATCAAACCCACCAATAGGTCACTACATGACTACACATTGATAGTATTTGGTCCAATGTAATAAAATAAGAAATTATGTAATTATAACATACCTTTGGTGCACGTGCTCCTACTTTCTGATATGCATTTGGATTTTGAAGAAACATAACAACTTCATTGATTTCCTCCCTTATAGATTCAATACTTGAAAATTCTCGCAAAGGTATAGGAGGTTTTCTCACTCTCTGCAAGCCAAGATACAATTTCATTGTGATATTCCTTGTCACTGCCTACTCAGCTAGAAAGATATATCAAAGTCATGCATATACCTGCATGTTCTCAAAGGCAGTTTTTACTGGATTAACGTCAAGCATCTTTCTGCGCTTAATTAGCTTTTTCATCACTCTACGAATGGCTATCTGCAAAAGTCACACAATATTAGTATATTTAATCATGTTGATACCAGAAGTACAATTCTATTATTTCATGCTGAAACATTCCTAATAGATCGGAAAAACTAGTTTCAAACAGCACCAGCGTGAAACACTATCAATGACTAACTTCTTAACGCATACGACTTATTTTTGCATGATGAAGCGATACTAGTTCTGAGCAACAACAATAGAATAGCAATAAGAAGAAAGCATTACCAGTTGCCTCTTTGTGCGGATATTTGGATTATGACACCGTGGCCCCAAACCAAGAAGCCTCAGGGTTTTCTTCTTCATAAACCATGCAAACTGGATCACATGAATTAAGACATATCCATATATGGCGCATCGGAAAAGGATCTTAAGATAAGTAAATGAGTCAATGTAATTCCTCGATCTGAATCTCATCTCTGTCTCTAACTGCCATTTCAAGTACCAAGGTGTCCCAACCGTCTGACCTATTTCTTCTGGCCAGGCCATTCCAATCATTATTCGTACCTAGAAGCACAGGATAGCCCTATTAACTAATAACCATCATAAAGAAAAAAAAGATAAATGAACAAAAACAAAAGAACATATAGTTAAGGAACTACCGAATAGGGGATGGCAGATTCCACCAATGGAAACAGAATTCTCATCATTGCATCATCTGCTATGATTTTCATATCGTCAATGAAATGATCCTTGTAAGAAGAAACAATATTTGTTTTCCAGAATTGGTAGGCAAGTAAAAATGCAAAACTCCCTGCTACAAGCATCTGCTGATAGAGAGTCAACTCTGTCACTGGAATTGGCATCACTTGAACTGAAATTGGGATTCCAGAAGCAACCATTTTTAAGTACAGCCCATCAAATCCTCCGAAATCTTCAAAGAGAATTTCATATTCCTGAAAAAAAAAGATCCTGTCAGCAGCACTAAATTATGTAGTAGAAGCTATTTGAACCAGAGTTAACAAGCATGACCTGAATGTCAATGTAATACTCTTTGCCATCCCCTTTCATTGCAATATACATGACACCCCAATCATGTCTTATCCGTGCATATTCTACAAGATTCTTGGAGACAGCATATGGCACAGCAACAGGGTCAATTTCCCACCGATGTTTGTCTTCATTGAAGACTGTCTTTGACATTACTCTGTCTCGATCCAAGACAATACGTTCCTGAGAAAGACATGTAGCCAAGAATAAATTAGATTACTGCATTCACAAAGATCAAATCTTATATCATGTAAAAAGATATAAAACTTCAACAAGTAAAACTTGTAATAAACTTAGTAAGGGATATTTTTTTTGGTTGAACTTAGTAAGGGATATAAATATTAGAAAGAGACTGTTTACATTATCAAATACAAATGGAAAGCTTGTATATAAGATTACGTTACAAAGAATGAAATTATAAATAGAAGCAAGCTTAACCATACAATTGGCTAAAGGGACCTTTGGACCCTATATGTTTTATGTCTCTCCTCTATAGTATGTAATTCATTTTATTGAATGATTAGATCATTATTCTTTTTTTAAATGAAAATCATTCGTCTTCTGATTTAATACAGAGACAGTTAAAATTCTATTGTTTCCACATTTCCACTGCTAAAGTGTTGCAGAGCAAAGCTACCTTTTTCTGGTTCACATATTCTTTGCCAAGGTTAGCATTCTCTAACAATTTCCTTTTCAAGTCTTCCTTTCTTTCTTCACGCCACTTTTTCCACCCATGGAACAAATGGAAACTAATTGCTTTGGGAACAACAACTTCGTTGTTACCAAACTTCCACTTCATTTCAAGTTCAGGAAAGCCCTTCACAGTCTCCTCTTCTGATGTAGGAACAACAAAACGCTTTTCATTCCCAAACTTCTTCACATCTTTTCTTATTGCTGCCTCCAGCACCCTTTGGAGATCCTTTGAGCTTCCCAAGGCTTGCTTTATTCTCAGGGCAGAATCAACCTGATCACTGCCAGAAACAGGACCAGAGTCCAGACTAGTCTCTTCATCTTCCAATAGTTTGGGCAATATCAACTGTTTTAAATGCTCTTCTTGAGCAGCTTCCAAGTCCTTCTTGATGCCAAATCTAGAGAGTTCTGGGGATGAGTTCTTCGAGACATTGTAACCACAACTGCCATCGTCAAATTAAGATTTTAACACATAAACCTGTAACAAAACAAATCTAGAGAACAAGCAACAAATTTAAACAGAGGAATCATGATGCGTAAACAAGAAAGTTGCACCGCAAACAAGGAAGTGTAATATCCAGCAAGTATATTTTTTATAGCATACAAGTTGCTATAACTCTCTTAATGACTCTCTCAACTTGAAGCACCAAGAACAAAAATGCATAAAAACAAGGGGAAAGCGGCAAGACTAGCTTAAAGATTACATATTCAAGCTAAAGCTAATAGGTATGAAGCAGGCCCAGATGCATTGAGCCATTGAGTAGCTATATTTTACGAAGATAATTATACCAAGTTAATGATTGAAAGTTCATACAGAAAGGTACCCAAAAAAAACTAACGATCATAAGACTATGATATGTCCATAAACATGGGGAAAGATACCAATTAGACAACACAAAGCATGCAAAAATTTCTATGAACTCCTAGCAAAACTCCAACTTGCAAGCCAGCCAGTGTGCGATTTTTTGGAACCTTCACCAGAATTGCAGTGAATGAAATAGCTTTACATTGGAAGAGCCTAACAGGCCTTATCCATGAAGACCGAGGTAGAGGAAAGGATTCATCTTTATATTAGCGACACGGTTGTCACCGCCAATATATAGAATGATAGTACATTACTGTCATCACATCACAAACTCACATATATAGAAATACCACAGCACAAGACCTGCAAGACTTCAGATAACTTTTTATTTATGGCACATTACAATCTTCTAACCTTTAAAATCATAGCAGCGATCTTGTGGGAAAACAAAAATCACCATGTGCATCCATATACCAGCTCAAACTTTAGGAATGTCATTAGTTTCACACACAAACTTATTCTTTCCGGGTTTAAAACACTCGATTCAAACCATGAATATCAAAAGCAAACAGCAAATAAAAGAACAAGCACAATTACTACCTCTCATCAGGTTTCCGCTCCATTTCCTTGATAAACCTGTCAACCAAGCGCTGACATTCCCTCTCAATTGAAGAAAGCTCAGCCAATAAGATACTCAAATCGACGTACACCCTCATCTGCACCTGATCCTCCAAATCCTCAAACTTATTTTCTAACATATCAAACTCCTTCACACGCCTACTTACTTGCTTCTCCAAGCTCTCCATCTTCAGCTTGAGAGCCTCATCCCCGCCACCACCAGCAGCTAAATCCTGCTTCATATACAGCCACTCCTGCTGTGATCTTGCATTAAACACGTAATTTGCTGCTTTCACGGATTTCTTAACCAAGTCCCTCCTCTCAGACTTCAACTCCTTTTGCCAAGCATCCAGCTCGCAATCAACTTCGTGTTCGATTTCTAATATTGCGGATTTCAAATCATTCAAAGCTTTCTTCACATAGCTTACGCCTCCATTGGAAACCCTGGCTTCCTCCATTGCCTTCAAAACGGCAATTGCCTTCTCTAGCAATCTCCTAGTATATGCAGAATAATAGTGATCATTCTTCTGTAAAGGCGTCTCCTTTTCTAGTGTTTTTTTGTCTTTCTTCTTCCATATTTCGCTGATAGCTGGTAAAGCAGTCGCCGGAGGCTGGCAACCCTTAATTGGGCACAACCCGAGCAAAATCCATAACAATGTGAAAGCCACCAGCTTTGCAACGAATTCAGAAGCCCCGTTCTGCTCTCCTCTTCTACAATCCGGCAATCTAGCCACTTGTGCTCCTTCGCCAGCCGCTGAGGGGATAACACTCCAAGAAGCTTCTGAGGAATGCTTCGCGGAGACTCGTTGGCTGGATCGAATAGGGTTCCAATTTCGAGGATTCTGACTGTGGCGACCATTGCTGAAGCTTCTGAACAAGAATACAACTTTGGTAGAGGCTCTAGGTTTAAATATATGGCAGTTTTTAGGTGGTGTATGGAAAATGAAATATGGAAGGGGGCGAAAGGGAGTATAAAGTGTAGGCGAATACATAGAAGCGAGAGTGGGGTTTTGGCGGGAGGATTTTGCTTTAAGGTCTTTACTTTTCACAGTGTGTTACTGTTGGTGGTGTTTGGTAAATTTTATTCGAGAGAGTTGGGAGGAAGACGATGAGTCGATGAAAAATGAGAACTGAGAAGTGACAAACTGTCTTGTTTCACTTTATACCAAAGCTCTTTGGACTCAAAAACTAGAGTCTTTTGTCGGAAACCACCCGTAAGATAGGCCATATTGCATTTAACCACCCGTCTAATATTAATTTACCGGAAACCACCCATTTAACCAATTCCGTTAAAAATTAACCACCCTCGACCCATCTCCCGTTAGTACCCCGTTAAAGCGCGTGTGGATTTAATTTTTTTTATTTATTATTTTCTTTTCTTACTGGATAATAATGGGAGGAGCAATAGATTGAAGCTAAACAGTGTTGTATCATTAGAAAAAACATAAACTGGAAGCATAAGCTTCAATTTAGTCAAGCTAAAGCTGACTTTTCCCAAACACACCTAAACAAATTCACCAAATCCCCAACCTCTTGACATATGATGAATGATGAAAAATTAGAACTTGACACACTCTGAAACTTTACAATTAGAAAGCTTGTGATCTTCACACTTCAAACAAAATTCCTACTTAGATAATCACATTGCAACAAAATCCATCAAACCTGAGAAGATTTGTCCATGTTCATCTGGGGGAGATCTTACACCGCTTGAATTCAGAGAGCAAATCGGCATCCCTAAACCCAACAACAAATTGGGCAAGGACTTAAGGAATCAGAGCATCCTGAACCCCTGATACACATCAATCACCCCCAAAATCTCACTTAGAACGCTTCTCCTCATCCTATTAGCATCCACCACGACACAACTCAACTCATCGACAGCCTCCATCACCTTCTTCCCAACCTCTCCCTCCTCATCCTTACTGCTCCGGCGCTCGCACTGGGCGGCGACCTTGTCACCGAGCTCGTACTGCGCATCCCTTGCACGCGCAACCAATGACGGGACCATGAGTCTCAATCCGCACTCTATCTACTCAATTCGACTTGGGAGGGTTTCGCTAGGGTTACTCCAAACATCAAGATGTTCTAAGAGTCTGAAATTCTCGGAAATCAGAGTGAAATTGTTGGAGCGGGAGGCTTCGTCGTCGAATTCAAGAAAGGATCGGAGGAGGCTGGTGAAGATCTTGGGGTGGAAGTCGCAGAGGAAGAGGAATGGCGTCTCGAGAGGGTTTTGTAAGAGGCCACAGGTTTCGCTTGTCGGGTTGGAGAACCTGGGAGACATCGTCGAGGGCGGCGAGATCTAGGGCGGAGTAGTAGGACTGGAAGTCTGGAAGTGGTTGTGGAGGAGGGAGACGGGTTGGAAGGAGATCGTCGGCGGAGGAGGAGAAGGAGAAGGAGGAGAGAGAGTGGGAAAGAATCGGGAGAAATCTTGAGGGTTTCTAGCCACTTGGCATAAGAACAAAAAAAAAAAAATTAACCTCACACGCGCTTTAACGGGATACTAACGGGAGATGGGTCGAGGGTGGTTAATTTTTAACGGAATTGGTTAAATGGGTGGTTCCCGGTAAATTGATATTAGACGGGTGGTTAAACGCAATATGACCTATCTTACGGGTGGTTTCCGACAAAAGACTCTAAAAAATAAGCTAACTATGGTTAGCAATGGAAGAGCATGTAGATTTCTTCACTCAACCCAGGATTAAAAAATAAGCTAACTATGGTTAGCAATGGAAGTTCATTTCTTCCTCCTGGATCAAAAATAAAAGAGCATGTAGATTCAATCGACTTCAAAAGATTAAGCTAGTTTGACTAGACATGGTACCATGGCCAAACATGTCCCAAACATGTCGCGCATGCACACGTGTGTGGGGTGCTTGGCTCAGGCCCAACCCAGTGTAATTACTTATGCCTTGTTTGGACCAAAAATTTTGCTCTATTTTTTTTGTTTAAGAACGTCCCTTTCTTTCCCTTATATAAAGTTGCAAGAAATAGAACCACACAATTTAAAAATATTGTTGGTTAGACTTTAACACCTTTGCTACCATAGAAATTTTGTCCAATATCTTTCACTTTCTCATTTGTGTAGTCACAAGACTTCTTTATTTCACTAATTCACATTTGGGTTCAGACTTGTAAAAACAAAACCTACTTTTTTCGACTGAGGGTTGGTTTAAAACCGAACCAAACTGAAAATCGGAATTTGGTTTAAGATGGATCAAAAATTGAATCGAATTGGTTAAGTTCGGTTCAGTTTAGATTTTTTTCGGTTTAGGTTTGATAGAAGCTTATTCTTTAGGAAATTTGAGCCGAACCAAAATCGTGCTGAACCGAAACCGAAACTCAGCAAATTCCTAAACCGAAAAAAATCAAACCGAATCGAAAATTGAAATTTGGTTTAAGGTGAATTGAAAATCGAACCGAATTAGTTTGGTTCGGGTTAGATTTTTTCGGTTTAGGATTGATAGAAGCTTATTCTTTGTGACATTCTAATTTTTTTTTTCTGGTCAGTCACTAGTCCCACATTGACTTAATTTGCCTAATGTTTACGTATTAAAAAAAACAATTAGTATAAATCTTGTACCATGTACGGGTTATAACTTATAATAGAGATGAGTATAATAATTTTCAATATGTATACATAATACAATGTAATATAAAGTAATTATCAATATAAAATTGTTTAGAAAATATTTAATTAAATTGGAGTAGTGTTTCTATATATTTATGTTTTTTATTTTAGATAATGTTAAAATAACAATTTATATGATATGGTTAGGATAATAATTTTTCTATACAATTTATTAAAAAAATAGTACTCCCTCCGTTTCAAAATAGTTGTTCATACATAAATTTGCACACATATTAAGGAAAAAAATTCTCCCAAAATTCTCCATATTAAATGGTACTATTACTCCTAAAAGTTGCTTTGGAAAAAGTGTATATAATTAAAGTGATGTAATTATTACGGGTATAAGTGGAAAAAATTCACATATGAACATCTATTGTGAAACAAAAAAAATAGTCTTTAAGAACAACTATTATGAAACGGAGTGAGTAATTGTTAGATAAATTTTAAAAATAATAGCCAGTGAACCGTACAATACGAGGTTGTTTTAATTTATGCCGAATTCTTTTTTTTTTTTTGATAAAAAAAATCTTATGTAGTAAAGTAGGATGATGTGGGTGTCTTGTAGTCTTACCCTTAATATAAAAAAAAAGAAAGAAAAAAGAAAAAGGAAGTACATCAATCGGGATCAACAGATCTAGGACCCTTGATTGAGAGGGCATGAGACTCTTTCCCGAAACCAAACCCTGAGAGTTCTTCGGCTTGCCCTGTTACATTTGAATTCATCAGGTAATATATCTAGTTTAAAATCAAAGTTGTCCAGTAATAGTTGATTGGTTTTATGGATTGTGGAAAGGATTAGATTAGATTAGATACAGAATAGATGGCTTCTGAATCGAACTTTGTTGTTATTGTTGATCTAGGAAATGCCTTCCTGGGCAGATCTGCCGGCGGATTTGCTGCAAATCATCTGCGGGAAGCTTGCAAACTGTCGGCAAATCATCGGATTTCGATCGGTATGCCGAGGGTGGCGATTCTCCACGCCTCCGCCTCCGAATAAACTCTCCGGCGTGTTCCCTCTCCGGCCCTCCTTCCTCGTCGAACATGACGGCTTACACCCCCGACGCGATTTCGTGATCAATGCCAGCGCCGTGTACCTTGTTCGGTCAGGCGGCGGCGGCGCGTGGATGGTGTCCATACAGGAGCCCTCGGCCGGAAAGCTCGTCCTCCGCCACGCGCTCTCGTACAAGGAGCTGTTCGACTCCGGCGCTGATACGGACTGGATCGCATCCACTCAAACCCCCATCGCCCGATGCTACTTCCACGGCCTTGCCTGTTGCTTCTGCGGGCAACTCGCTGGCCCCAACAAAGTGAGGTTCGTCCGAGAATCGAGCCAATTGGTAGGCGTATGTGACTATGGTTGTACGGATATGTTTGCTTTTAGGATGGAACTAGCCGATGATATTACAACAACATGTGCAATCCGATTGTACCCTGAGTTCCACTTGTCCCAAGTCGGGACCTTCAATGGACGCCTCTTTGCCGTGGATTACAATGGCAACATATACGTTCTCGACACCACGAGCTTGGAGATGATTCACATGAATTCTGTTCCTAAGCCCGACGAAACCTACATCCACTTTGTGGTGTCCGATGGAGATTTATATTTGGTTTCCTTAGTGTACGAGTGTAGGCCTCCTACCTGTCAGGTGTATCGGTTACAAGTGGTAGGAGGAGCCAATGGGGGCGGTTTATTAGTGGAGAGAGTCCATGATTTGGGTGATGATAGAGTGTTCTTCACTAGCATTACTTGCGCCTTTGCCCTCTCAGCAAGCCGAGACCTTCCTCCTTCTTGGAAAGGAAACTGCGTGGTTTATGGCGGCAGCACTCCTAGTGCCTGTGTATGTAATTTTAGGATGAAGCACATGCCCACTGCCGATGTGTTTGTCTTTGGAGGAGGTGGTCAGGAACCACAATGCATCCCCATCACTGACTTTCAAGGATATTCGGACTTGTTTTCTCCCCCTGCCGCCGCTCCTCCTCCTTAATTATAAGGCCTCATGGAGTAATCTATCGTAACTTAAGCATTGGTTTTACTATTAACTTAAGCATTGATCTTCTTTCTTTCCAAGTGATGTTGTTGCACTATGAATTCGAATCTCTCTCTTATCAATTATTTATGCCTTGCAATTACATTCCTTCATATGTTTACATTATATTATATGACTTTCTTTTTTTGCCATTGGCTTGACTCAATTGTCCTCATACTGGATCTAGTTCAAAGCAAAATCCTTTTTCATTGAACAAATTGATGCCCTTTTTCATTTCATCTCATCTCATCATGATTCATTGAACAATCATGATTCATTGAACAATTTGATGCTTCTTGATGTTCTGGAAATTACATGAACTTGCTTTGATTCGTTCGTTTGAATGTTGTTGGTGACCCTTTTAGATGCTTGAATTTAAGTGTTGAAGCAGAAGGTCGAATTTAGCACTTGTATACTGTCATGTAATTTTCTGCTGAAACGGTTAATAGAAGAAGATGGTCAGTTGGATATAAAGGCTTATTGTAAGAAAGGTAGTTTTGAAGAAGCAACTGAGCTTTTAAATGAGATGGAACAGGCTGGAGTTCATCTTAATGAATTTACTTACAGAATGCTGTTTACAAGGACAGGCAGATGAAGGTGGATAGAGCAGAGGAAGTTTTAAGTGATCCCTGATAAGTATTGCTTCAGTGCTCTGATTCAAGCCTACTACAAGCAAGTGTGGAAGCTTTGAGAAAGTTTTGTGAGTTCAGTTCAGCTTATGCAGGAACAGGGCTTGGAGCTATTCAACAGTCTTGGCGAGTATGAAAAAGCAGTTAGTTTTGTTGTTTAGAAATTCTCAAATTCAGTTTTGTTGCTATGAAAAAGGCGAGTATGAAAAAGCAATATAAAGTATAAACAATAAACATACACACACAAGATAAATATATACAAACATCAAACATCAAATATCCATGCAGCAAACATCAAATATCCAATCCAATGTCTCAAGAGAAAAAAAAATCCAAACATCAAACATCAAACATCTCAAGTATCCAAACATCATCATAAAGTCTGAAAGATATAAAGTCTCCAAAGATATCATCCATCATCATAACAGAACACACACACACAAGAACCATCCATCCATCCTAGCACTCATCGTCAATGGCCTACAAAAACAAACCGCACTCATAAGTCATACGAATTCATAAGATTTTTTTTTAGAATTTCAAATTGTTTATACCTACTAATAACGTACCGTATCCGGGTTCTCTGTTCCACACGTGCCCGCATCCCCAACACTCGTATCGGTAGTACACAGAATTTGGCGTCTCCCCGATCTTCACCCCTTCCATTTTCCCGCACAGCCGGCACCTCACCTTGGAGTCTGCGATATCCTGCACAAACCTTCGTGCACTCCTCGCCCCAGCAACTTCGTAGGCCTTCTTCCTCCCCGTCAAGAGGAGGATGACGAGCTCGGACGACCTGTTGCTCTCTGTAATGATCTCCTGCATCCTCTCCCCGTATTCTTGTGTGGGCTCTCTAAATTTGTCGAACACGGCCTTCTCCAGCTTGTTTGCCATATTGGTGTAATCAATATTGGGGTAGGGGCTCAGTTCAGTGTGATCCGAATAATGGGTAAATGAGTCTAGTAGAAGCTGCCTCAAGTGTGACCTATCCATCTATATTAAAGATTGGAAGCATTGTTATTTAAATGAACTATAGAGGGATGATATGGCGGGTAAGCATTGTTATCTCTTAACAAGAAATCTGGTATTAATGGGCCTATTTGGTATTAATGGGCCTATTGTTTACTGGGTCTGAAATTTGGTATTAATGGGCCTATTGTTTTAAATCACATCTTAAACAACCTTTTCTTGATTAAAAAAAAACTTGTAACTTTCTTTATTGTTTGCTGATTTTTTTTTTATTTAAAGTAAAATGTGATTTAAAACTTCTTCCTGGCCAGTACGTAGTTGCCAGTTCACAGTTAAAAAAATCTACAGAAATTAAATACTCAGTAGTTGAAAAATAATTTATAGTATGAGAAAGTTAATTGGCCGGTAAATGATTTCACACATACAATACAATTGCAATAAATATCTCAGATAGTAAAAAATTGGACCGACCCGGTCATTGTCAAGTGTCATATTCAATTCGTACCCGATTTACTTCAACTTTTAACTGCTATATGGATTTCAGAAATTCGAATTCATGTACTCTATCTAAAATCTAAATTCATTAAAAACATATACACAATTCAAAATTCCAGATGCGTTATGGAAAATAAAAGGATGGATGGGGACAACCCGAAAGAGGAACAAGAACTAGTATATAAATATATTATTATTATTTTGACAAAAAAAATATAATATTATTATTATTACTATTACGATGAGTAGTGTTTTTTACTACGAGTATATATCATGCAAATCAGCCAAAAAGAAGAGAAAAAAACCCGAAAAGAGATACACACACTCTCATTAACACAACTGCTCAAACTTATAAAAATTAACTTAGCTATATCTCATAGAAATCAGTATGAATTAATGATCATGGGGTTGAGAAAAGTAGCTTAGCTAGCTAGAGTTAGCTTGTTGTCTATGGAATTGATGGAAGCAGCTTCCAAATCGATCTCAACGTACACACCTGATCATGATCGACAAGAAGAGTACGTTTAGTAGTGATCGATCGAGTAGTATATATTGAATTGATCGAGCAAGCTAATTAACCTGAAATAATACAGTAAGAATCTACCTATCAAATCCCCCACCTCACATTAATTATTAGTTGTAATAATCCTTTTAATTAACCCTTCTTCATCGTTTTCACTCAAAAACATTTTTCCTCTATAGGAGTATAAATTAACCCAAAAAAGGAGAAAAACCAAAATTATAGTATTCGACAAAAAAAAGGACGTACCAAACTTATAGTATAAAAATTCAAAAAATTTCCACAAGTACGTCAAGCCCTTGTTCTGAAAAATTGGCTAAACTGAAAATTTTATCCAAAAAACAATACTTTTATCACAAATGAGATGATGCATCCATCATACAAATTAATCGGCTAAACTAGCTGACAAGTTCGATCAATACGTACTTATTAGTTTGCTTTTACACAAAATATTAGGTCATTAACATGGAGGATGAAATTGGAAAGCAATTCAACAGAATGATAGTACGAGTAAGCATTCAAAAGATCGATCGAAACCGGAAATAATAAGAATCTAGCTATCAAATCCCACCTCACATTATCAGTAATCTTTTTAAGTTTTAACCCTAGCTTCATCGATCGTTATCATTTCAAAACTTTTTTCCTCTAAATTAACCCAAAAAAAAGGGGGAAATTCATTTTAACACTTTTTTTAAAAACAAATTAAACCTCCAAAATGAAAATAAGAACCCCAAAAAATAATTAAAAAGCCTTGTTCCTACCCAAAAAATCAAATGAAATCAAGAAAACCTTTCAAGCAAAAAAAAAATGAAATCAAGAAAACCTTAACCTTAATTGTACGTACTTGTGGAGATGGAGAAACGATTGTTGAATGTTGAGACTCCTTAGCTTAGCTTATTGTACGTACGTTCTATGGATCGAATCGCTTCGAAATCTCAACACATGCACAGAAGAAGAGTTTAGTTAGTACTAATCAATTAATTAATTAATAGTAGAGATATATTAAGATGGAGGAGGCGACAAACTAACTCAAACACAGTACACACCTTATGAATTCGGAGAGGAATATGCATGTAGTAGAGAAGAAGAAAGAATGAGGGTTTATATAGAGAGACATTCCTTCAATCGATCATCATCGAAATGTGACGCATAACGACATAAAAGTACGTACGATGACATGGCATGTCACACTCACCTGTCTTTCTCACTTGCTTTGTGGAATATTCTCCCATCTATCTATCACAAACAATATTATATTATCAAGGCCGGGTTAACTACTTTTTCAAACTATTGGCATGGACCGATATAGTGCTTGTAATACTATATGTAACTTTTAAAACTATATATATATATATATATATATAGTATTACGCTCTAGAGAAATATCAAATTAAGGAGAAAAGGGGGAACAAATCTTAAACGTAAGATTTGATATAATAAATGGCTAGGATTAAAAAAAAAAGAGGTGTAAAAGTGGATACATGGGTGAGAGATACCAGATTGTGTCAAAATCCCCTAGAATAATTATTTCTCTCTCCTATCTTTGAAATTCCATATTATTCGTTCCCTTCCATATCAAAATTGTTTCTCTCTCTCTCCCCCTCCCTCCCTCCCTCCCTCCCTCCCTCCTCATTCTTTGAACCGTCTTCTCAAATGCAGTTTTCGGAAGAAGAAAAAAAAGGTGCAATTTTCTTATTTTTTGCAATTACGAGATTCACATGTTCAATTTCATCATTGTTTGAAACCGATTCAATTGTAATACAACGTTATTTCAATTTTTTCGATTACTTTTGTGTATTTTAATCAGTTTTGTGTTGGATTTTGGTTAGACGAGATCGAATGAGACAATATATTAGGATTTGCGAGAACCGTCACACCACTGCTATCCGAGTTGCCGCTAGTACGTTATTTCCGACGCCTTTTATGTACTATATCCATTTGTGTTATCGATCGAGTGGGATGCACTTTGTTGATTTCAAACGAGTTGTTAATTGGTGAACAGTGGTATGGTTCTTCACGAAAACCCTTTCTGTATGATCAAATAGGTTGATTCCAATGGGTTAGGGTGCTCTGTGATTCATATATGTGCGGTTGGTCATTCATATATGTGTGTTTTGTTATTCGACATGTGTGTATTATTATTCATATATGTGTGTATTTGTTATTCATGTATGCACGGTTTGTTATTCATATACGCATGACTTATTGTTCATATATGCTTGTTTTATTATTCGCATATACATGTTTTGTTATTCATATATACGTTGTTTATTTTTCATATATGATTTGTTATTCAAATACATGTGAATTGTTATTCATATAAACCTTTATTATTATTTATGTGTACATGTCTTGATATTCATGTATTTGTGTTTTGTTGTTCATGTATGTTTGTTTTTTTATTCATATATACATGGTTTGTTATTCATATATGAAATCCTTTTTTAATGGGTTAGGGTACTTTGTTATTCATATATCTGTGGTTGGTTATTCATATATGCATGTTTTGTTATTCGACATGTGTGTATTGTTAGTTATATATGTGTGTATTTGTTATTAATGTATGCACGATGTGTTATTCATATACGAATGACTTATTATTCAAATATACGTGTTTTATTATTCATATATACGTTGTTTATTGTTCATATATGTATGATTTATTATTCATTTATGCGTGCCTTGTTATTCATATCATATATATGTGATGTATGTTTTCAAACCAAGTAGAAGATAAAGAAGTCTAAAGACATGGAAGAAGATAGGAACCATTTAAGACGGCGATGAAGAAAGATTGAAAATGTGTAGAAAACTATTAGGTCGTGTTATTCATAGCATTGGTGGTAGTTGATAATATTCTCGATATTATGTGATGATATTCATAATATTATGTGAAAATATTCATGTAACTAGGTGGTGATATTCATATTCTTTTTATAATTATTCATTTAGGAGATTAGAATGGGTGTATACACATACTCAATTTTGTCAAATTAGAATGCAAGTATAAAATTACTCATTTTTGTCATATTCTATGTATCGCAATTACATGTTCAATGTCATTAATAATGATATTCATTTGACAAATATTTTTGTAATAAGGTAAATCATATCAATTACATGTTTCATTCGGTTAGGACAACTAGGAACCCAATACTTTATACTAATGTCATTGGATCAATTATGCAATGAGAATCTTATATAAATTTTTGAGTATCTTCATTGATTTCTTCATTCCCACATGTTTCAAATTCATAATATGAAATGTTGGATCCATTCGCGAAAACATAGTCACTCTACTTGTTTGTTTCAACTGTTTGATAAAAATAGATATGCTCATATGCATTTTCAAAACCATATACTAGAATATTCATATTATGATGAACATTTATTCTAAAACATCCATATTTACAAACTGCTAGATATGCAGAAACTCGTTGGATTGTGTTATTTTGAAAACATTAATATTCATATTACAATGAGAATGCGTGATTAAAAAACCAGCCCGCATTTTTTTTCCTATCTTCTTCCATATCTTCAGACTTTCTTTATCTTCAACCTAGTTTGGAAACAAACCACAAATATATGAATAATGAGACAAGCATATATGAATAACAAAATACGTATATAGGAAAAATGAACGCTTATATAAATAACAAGATATACATGCATGCGTAAATGAAAAACAACGGGCACGTATAGGAATAACAATTCACGTGACTATGAATAATTGTCCAAACTTATAAGAAAATAGAGACAATTGTATATGAATGATAAGCCACTCATATTTGAATATCACTTCATGGGTTTATGAATAAAAATCAATGTTTTAAGAAATATCAATCACATGAATAATAATAGATCTATATATGAATTATAAGACACATATAGTTGAAAAACATGTTATGTAATCATGAATAAGAAGACAAGTCTATTTGAATAATATATCACACATTTATAATTCAAAATTATATGAAAATCAAAACACGCATAGTTGAATAACACTTAATGAAAAGTTGAATAACTATACAGTTAAGTACGAATAGTAATACAATTATGTAGGAATAATCTTACGTGACCAATTGAATAAAACTATACTACAATAAGAACAACACCTCACTTATGTATTTGTTATGAAGAATATCATGGAAGAATAATAAAAACCAAATGGATATGAAAAACAATAATCTCATATATGAAAACTAATACATGCATATTATAATAGTTCAACATATATATTTGAACAACAATATACGTCCTTTTTGAATGAACAATAATTCACTATTAAATAGCATGTTATTCAATTTCATTCATCATTTTTAATATACGAACACTTGATCAATCGTTTTTCATTCATTATTCGATTCAATCCAGAATTGAGGGTAAGAAAAAAAAACAAGAACAACTATTTTGATTTTTGAAAAAATCAATGATAAACAAAGCAAAAAACCCAAAAAGTATCAAAACGATATTGAGTTCACATACCTCTCTCCATTGTAATACGATTATTTCAATGCAAGGTAGAAGAAAAAACCAAAGAAAGATGATGAACAGATCTGTGATTCAATGGCGAGATAATACTAGTTTTCTTAACGATAGAGAATTTTTTCCAATCCCGATTGTGTGCAATATTCTGTTTTTTGATATGGCAAGTCTAGAAAGATATGACAGTTTTTCCCATGATCTCCTCAATTTTCGGCTGATATATTTATTGATTTATTTTCGGAAATTCCCCCCTATTTTACCCATAAATTGCACTATATACACCCTCATCTCTTGCCATTGATCTCACTAGATCTAACGTCTAGAAGGTGTTCCCCCGTTTCTCCTGAATATGTGTTTCTCCTGAGCGTTTCTCTCTCTCTCTCTCTCTCTCTCTCTATCTATCTATCTATCTATCTATCTATCTATCTATCGAACTCATCCCATCAAAATTAAGACTCAAGCTTCAAATCAAAATAGACCCAACACATATATCAAACCTTGACGTACGTGCATGTATACGACCTAAGGATTTCAATATACACTAACAAATACGTACGTACTATTATAAATTCAGAAACATTATATATTGCAGGTGCATATATATATATCGATCGGTCTCACCATAGAATTAAATTACAAAAAACATAATATATAAGTTGCACCGAATAAATTCCAAGAGAGAATGTACGTGAATCCCTAATGCATGTCAATATTCGCTTCCTTCTTTTAGCATTTTTCTTATTCAATTGGAATGTAAAAATGTGACCAGTTTTTGCTAAAAAAAAACAAGTCCTGTAAAAACAGACGTGACAAAGAGATCGAGAGATGCTTTTTTTTTTTTTTTTTCTGAATATGCATGATTAAGATTGATCACTTACTACACTATGCAATTATATTATACATCCCATAAAAAGACTCAAACTTGAAATCAAAATAGACCTGGGCGGCTTAGTATGTTATGTACAAAACCTGGACCATCAAAACCCAACACATCAAACTTTGACTTGTATGTATATGATTAATTAAGATTGCAAGTGCATATATATCTCGCCATTGAATATAATTAAATTACAAAAAAAATGTAACCATTGAGAAACATATATAACAGATAAATAAGTTACAACAAATTAATTCCAACATAATGTGAATCCCTAATGTCAATATATATTCTCTTACTTCTTTTAACATTTTTCTTATTGAAATGGAATGTAAAAACTACAATCTAATGGTGAAGAGCTTCACCATTAACCTAAACAAATTTTTTTTGATAGAATAACCTAAGCAAATTAATAGGTAATTATTGAACAACTCAATTTACAAAACTAGTAACATCAAAAAACTCCTTACACGTTGCCTACACAACTTAGGAGCGTAGAGAAAACTCCAATGAACCAATCTTACCACAGGAGGCCAGAATCATATTAACCAGGATTTGACAATTTGGTATGCCCCGGGATTCTTTCTCTTTGGAGAAAGGTATAAAATGTTATTGTTGTACTTTAGTGTAAGAGAGAACCAGAATTTTACGGGTCGAAAAGAGTCAGACGGATCGAAATGGGTTGAATAAGGTCAAACAAGTCAATTTAACCCGTTATGATCCAGTCAAACATATCAAACCGTAATCCGACCTGTAACAGTTCAGTTCACTGGTCAACTTTATTTATTTTATGGGTCGTCGGGTCGACCCGTCGATCCTAACCCCATAAGCATCCTGAATCACCCTAAACCCTAAACCAACAAGTATAAAACCATAAGCATCCCGAATCACCCTAAACCCTAAACTCATAAAAAAAAAATAATATGTTATTTTATTTTATTACTCTTGTGATGGGCCAGTTAGTGATCGAGAGCAAGATTATGATGGGCTACTTGGGCTTCATTTTGTTTGGGCTTCAATATTGATTAACACAAAGTTAGCTCAACTCAATGATATACTCCATAATAAGTTAAACTATAACATATGTCCTTATAAAAGAATAAGAATTACTGTTGATAAAAAAATTTGGAAGAGCTTTTAGTAATTTTGAATTAAAAATTAATTATTTTCTAAATTAAGAATAATCCTAGTGTAAAATAAGATTTCAATCTATCACTTACTAGTTTTTTAAGAAAGCTAGTTTTTATAAATTTTAAGAGAAATTTTTAGTAGTTTTCGAATTAAAAAATTTATTTATTTTTTAAATAAAAATAATCCTAGTGTAAAATTAGAATTAAGATTATCACTTATTATAATAAACTAATTAAATATTATCAAAAAATATTTATGTATTTTCTTAAAAACTCTAACAACTACTACAATTAATTTTACAACTAATTTCCAACTACATGACAAAGCTTCACAACAATAATCATTGATCAAAGATTAGAAATTGCATGAGCATACAAATTCGAACGTCTCTCATTTATGGTCAATTCTTCGTAGCTATACTAACACATGTCATTATGTCAATAGGACTTAAATTTGGAATTTTAAGGTGCTCTATTTTAGCGTTACTCGTGCACGATTCATAGCCGTTAGATTATTTACATGGATGGTTTGTCGTTTAATTTGTAGCTTAATTGTTGTTTTCTTGGGCGTGGCTACTCGATCGATTGATAAACAAGAATTTGTTGTCATTGAGATGGGAAATAATGTTAAGTCAATTCGATAAATCTTATTCGTCCAACGCAAATATATGATGACATTTCATGTCTATGAATAATGGGTTGGAATTTAACCATGATTTTTGTGGTAATTAAATAGAGACGGATTAATCAAGATTTCGGTTAGTAATTTTTAAATCATTAATATGTCGTTTAAATCTTTTATTCTTTTAAGCAATACTTGAGCTCTCTATCTTCAACAAGTTGTTTTTTATTGCCTTTCGACATATAGTACCACGATGTCTCTATTTCGACTCCCACAAATATTACCCGTTGGAATAAAAAAACTTGCTAAAATTCGCCTACATTTAATTACTTATTTCAATTCAACCATTTATTTCATCACTACTTAATCATACATACTATAAAAATAATCTAGCTTCATATGTATGTCTTATTAATTGGTTTTACGTCGATGAAACTAAGTTTTAAAGAGCTAAATACTAGAGAAATTAAATAGGATGACAAAAATTATAGTTTTGTTGAACCACATGGGAAAAAGTAGAAATTTCAAATTCTGACCAAATTCCCTTTAAATACATGTTAACCAATAACGTACAACAAAATAGACTTAGTTCAGTTTCGCGAATCTGGGGGATCATGATAAAAGCATCATTGGCTTGACGTAGAGGAGATTCTCCCATAAAAACCCAAAAAAAACTAAAATAAAGCTACATAACAATAATAATTGAATTTAATTAGAATGCTCCAAAATTAAAATAAGGGTTATATCCATCTCAAATAATCATATTTATCGGTTATCCGTACCGAAATTTTCTTATTGTAACAAATATATACTCTATATAAACTTGTACATATCGGACATCGTTACAACTAATATTGGCCATGCATCAATGACCAATCCCCACTACGGGTTTGATCGATAGTACGTACGTACGCATCCTTATTCTCTTCACCTAAGTGCACACGTTACATACATATAACATATTAGTTAATATATAGTCCACTTATGATGGGCAAAATGTAATAGTATATCCCGATCCTCCGGGGCAAGTAAACGTGCTAGACTGATCATCGGCCGCAAAGCTATAAGCCTGCGGGCACTCTCGCTTGGCCATCTGCGTGTAGTCGGTACGCACGCACGCGGCCGCGCTCTCGTAGCTCCCGGTGCAACAATACCTCGCGTCGTTGTTCGACGCCGTGCACGTGCTCTTGCACGCGATAGGCGCCTCCCCTCCGCTAGCCGGGTCCTTGACCTTGAGCTGGTCCGGGCAGAGCTGGTTGACCCGCCCTTTGCACGCGATCGTCGTGCACCCGGAGCCTGCGGGGACCACCGAGACGGGGATGTTGGAGCCGTCGACGAGGCTGATGTCGTAGGTGTCCTTGTTCGCGTTTTTCGGGTCGTTGTGGGTTAGTTTGACCAGGGTTACAGGCTTTGCTCCACCGTTACCGTTGCATGGGACCTGGCCCGTCCCGCAGTCGCCCACGAGGCACGAGAAGTGGCCCGTGGAGTCGGTGGAGCAGTGGATCCGGGCCCATATGTGGCCCGACCATGTGGATGGGGCGTCCAGGGTTTGAGACTTGCCTGGAGCAAGGAGGAAGCCGGTTTCAGAGAGAGCGGGGATTTTGTAGTTGGCTAGGGTTGCTGGCCATATTTGGTATTGGCAGTTGTTGGTGATTGTGAATTGAACCGAGTGACCACCTACACACAAATGTACGCACCCAAATTAAATACCCAAATTAAATATTACTCTTGAGGCTTAACTATTTGACTAGATATCCGAAGGTCAAAAATAATATTATTACCAGGACGTTACATTACGTTAAAAATATAATATCATAGTCATGTTAAACATGTAAATTAAAACGTGCATATGCAATTCATTCATTTCTAAAAGAACGTGATTTGTTTTTCGATTAATAATTACATAATCACAATTTGACTTATTATCTTCAATCATTTATATGGGTCAAGACTGATTTTAATGTCGTGCAACCCCAATGAATCAGGCATTTCTCATTCATATATGAACTTTATTTTATTTCATAAAATGAGTTCCAACATTTACGACGAAATCCATTAGATTTTTTAAGACGAAACAAAGTATTTGTCACGCAAGTCCAAACCCATTTTTGTGTGTAGATAATTATAGCTATAGCCTCTATGAATAGATTGAAATCAGAAGTTTATAAACATATATATTAGCAAGTGAAGATCGATAGAACTAACATGTAAAGTAAGAGAAAAGTAAACATGTATGGATATATACCTGAAATGAAGAAGATGAAGACTAAGGCGAAGTAAAGCATTGGCTCAATTTGGGACCTCATTTCTTCAAAAGTTTACTTTCCCTTTGCGATTTTGTATTGGTGTTTAGGTGTGAAACAACTTAGTTAGGAGCAAATGCTTGAATGCATATGATCTTGGTTAGGGAAGGTTTATATAGGCGTTGTGAGAGCGGGGTTTGGAATTGTCAAAGGATGTGAAATTACATTGAAGGGATTGCGTATAGCAGACTAATCAAATAATAAATTAAGGTAATTAAATTAAGCAATTCAGCTAAGTTACATAAATTACTAAAGACTGATGAATTATAGAGGCGAGATGTCAATCTCTTTCGTTAATTCTGAAAACGCCTCGTAGTGTGATGGTTCTATAGCGTTCCGAATTTCAGGATACAACTACATCAATCTCCTGCTTTGCACAATCCAAACATAAGAGCCTAATGAACCAAGAATCTGTGTGTACAGTGTACTCTCAAACTCTATGATTTTGGAAAAGATCGAGAGGAAGGAGGAATTTTATCATGTGCCTGTGAATGAGATGATCAGCAATTATCTTTTTTTTTAACTATGGTGAATTGAAATTCATCTACATGTTCTAAAATAACATGGTTTGTTTTTCAACTGATCTGATAATCAAGGAATCATATTTAACCTATTTTTCAGTCATCTTCATAATTTTAATATCTTATAGCCTTAATGAATTAGGCATTTCTCATTCACATATAAACTTTACTTTATTTCATAAAATAAGTTCCAACGTAATCTTGAGTACGGGCTTTAAACTAATTCCGATAAAATTGATTCCGGTCAATCTAGTTTCGAATATATATTTCTATGTTTTTTCGAGTATTGAGAGTCAATGGATCGGGGCGGTTTTTCAGACCGGATCAAGTTTTTACGGCCCTAGTTTTGAGTTTTCAAAGGCTGTGGAATTACGATGAAGGGATTGCGTAGCAGACTCGGCTTTACTATACATCAATATCCATCATATATGACTTGAAAATCTAATTAATTTGTCGTTCACCACTAACGAATTAGACTGGTTTGGCTGAATTGTTGATATTGACATCTTGACGTACGCTCGAAGGTGTTATATAATAACAATTAACATGATCACTTGTAACACGAATTATTAAATAAACTCTAACTTAGCGCCTCATCCGGTTAGATATTTTTGAAAGGGCATTGTTCAAAAGTCGAACCGGAAATATCTGAATATTATCCTTAGAGATTAATCGTTTCATTAGATGTCTGGTTATTAAAATATTATTATTGATTATAATTGTGATATGATATATTAAATAGGTGCAAGACACATGTATGGATATCATCATTCTTTTGAAATTTCAAAATATTGATTAATTTCCACAAATGCCAAACCTTGACTTGAAATTTTTGTAATCGTAAGACGAAGAATATAAATAAATTCTAACTTCTCGTTGTAGTCAATTTAGTTAGCTAGCTACATACACATAACACTTGTCATTCTATCAAATGGCTGATTTTTAATTAGACATTATCACATATAAACGGGTAATTGCCGTTAGATTTTTATTTTATTCGAAAGAGGCCGTAATTCGTTCATTTATAATAAAGAGGGGTATAAAAAAAGTTCAAAGTAGACTAAGTGAATCCAATTAACTACACATCTTATAGTTTCTCATCTTAGAGTTTTCCTATTTTTTCAATTGAAAGGGTAATTCATTCGTATAAATAAAATTAATTATTAAATTATTATTTATAGTCTAGGCGTACTTAGACTTTGACAAAACTTTCAACTACTTATATAAAAAATCCTATCATTTCACGTCATTTCCTCGACTCTCAAGTCTCCTTTCTCCATCTTGTCAACATAACATTTTACCCATGATCGAACACAACATCGATCAACTAACCAATGACTATCTAACTAACTAATCCTACTACTTAAACCCCACCATAAAGACGTATATATATAGCTAACTAAATAGAATCAACTCTTCCATATATAATTTCACGTTTATTTTTATTAATTAATTTGTAATACGCAGGTTCAAACCCATCGGCATCCCAGCCTCGCCAAACAGTGGAAAGGCGAAAGCGGCATCACTGCCTACAACGACCAAGTCACCGATGGATTCTGGAACCCACTCCGGTTCCCCGCTCGACGATCCCTATCCCAAGACCCTAAAATTCTAGTTTTCAAGCCCGACCGGACCTAAGCCTAAGCAAAGAAAGATCTACGAAGTCGGGATGGCTTACCGGTGAAGAACAACCGTTGCGGTTATGGTTGAGAGCGATCGTCGACGTCCCGGTGCACCGCGAAAATAGGGGATGGTTTAGTTCCTGGAGCACGAAGTAGTTGACGATGAAGATCCAATGGCGTCTCAAGGTGTGGCGGTGGCAGAGGCTCATGGGAACGACACCGAACGACTGTGCGGACTGGTGATGAGGAATGTTTGCCGGTGAACTCGATCGACTGAGCGAGTACGAAGGGAAAGAGAGGAAGTCTCCACGAAGAACGGGAGGGTCGGATTTAAAGTAGGAGATCCGAATATGAAAGAAAGGAAGGCATCGTTTTTGTAGGAGGAGATTGACTTAAAGATAAAGTTTTTTTTTTTTTTTTTTTGCTAAAAAAGATAAAGTTTGATAGGTTAAAATAAAAGAAATAAGGTTAAGATAGATATATATGTAGTCAATTCGATTTAAGTGGTTAAAGATATGCTGATCTACTGAATATTCCGTATATAATTAATTTGGACTAGTTTTTCTCGGATTCGTTAATTACATCTATATTTATATGGAAAACTTCGGAATAATCCTAGGGATATAAGTACCTATTTTCAATCACGGGGTTACTTGTGAAACAAGTCATAAAACTTGATTTTTTTTTTAATTTTTTTTTGAAACTAAGAAACTTATTTATCGGACTTAGAAGGAGAAACAAACCTCGGATATTACAACATTGACATACTATATTCAATCACGTATAATTTCTTGAAAAATGATATGGCTTTGTGTCCTAATGACCAATATAGACCTTAAAAATTAAATAAAATCTAAACTTACTAATCATATTTTATAGAAATTAAATCATATCTCTAGAAAATTGAGTACAAATTTTGGTCTACTGAGATTTTCACCAATATGTAGGAAAGACTCCAATAATTTGAGGCTTAATGCAAATCTACTTGTGCATAAAGAAACCAATAAATTTGAGGCCCATAAAGAAACCAATAATTCTAAGAAATCCAATCATAGCAGGTTTTGGGCATGCATTCTACTTGTGGAATTGGATTTGGCTGAGACAGATATTAGAATTGCTCCTGAAATTAACCCAGAAAACAAGTATGATTCAATTGAATTGTGTATTGTTTTTGAAAATACAAATAAACAACTTGGAAGATGAAGAAGGCTAATGAAATGTGTATGTTTTGGTATTTTTTTTCCGCGATTGAACCTTGAAAAACTCTCATCTAAAAATCTAGTGTGAGAAATACAATGAAATCCAAATGAAACCCAAATTAAAATTTCAAATCTTTGTTATCATCGGCCTAATTCTCCCCCATATCTTGTTTGTAATATCCGAGTCTTTTAAGAATCCGATATAAGATTATTCCTTGTTTGAATTAAAATTCTCCGTTGTTGGCTAGAATTCCCATGAACGAAGTTGGCCCAATTCTTTTATTTGACCAACAGTTGGCCAGACTTCTTGTGGCCCGAGATGTGTTATGAATAGCCCAACTCTCTACCCACCCTTCCCTAGCCCAATTTCTTATTCTATTTCTCTCTCCCACCTTCAATTAGGTTGGAAGAGAAAAAAAAAACCTAGCTTTGGGGAGAATTGCCGCACGCACCACCACCCACATCAGACGAGACGGAGATCAATTGCCTTCGCTCAAGCTTCTCAAGCTCGCTGATCTCCCACGTTGTTGCGTCGCTGGCGTCCTTCGACCGGAAATGAAATCGTCGCGAAACCCTTCAACGACAAGGTCGTCGTTCGAAATCGACGTGCCTTTGATCCCCTAGTCCTCCGACTGACCCCAAGTTCTTCATCTCCCCTGTTCTAGCAGTCGCGTCGCCCATCTAGAGGAAGATCGGACCCGTCTCTAGGGAAGGGACTACAATCGTCGGTTTGCTCGCCCAAGACTGGCGGCGAATCCATTGTATCATCCTCGTCTTGAACCTGCTCGCCGCCGGAAGATTTGCCCATTCGGCTATCGTTTTCTTCCATGCTAGTGTCGCCGGCAAGGTCGAACCAGTTCAAAGCAACCCCGACCTCGGGTGTTCCGCTCCTGATGCTGCTGGGTTTCACTCGCTGCCTCGTCGCTAGGATCAAACCGAGGGTTCGTCTGAACCGTGCGCTGAAGCTGATCGGAGTTGGATCAAAATTCCAGAGCTTGGTTCCATGAACGCCAACTCAAGTTGTTGGAGACTCGTTCGCGTGCGCAAACCAGATTTGTCCCAAAGTCTAGGCTTGTGTGAGTGCTGTTTGCCGCCGTCCGCGGGGTGCCAAAGTCGGATCAACCGAGAACAGGACTGACGGTCCTATTCCGATGCCAACTGATCGTTTTGAGGTTGGGGAATTTCAAATCTCATGCTAAGTTCAAATTCGATTTTGGTTCTTATAATTTGATGTTTTGGGTGTCGTTGTAATGGTTGGAGCTATGATTATGTGACTATGCAATTTGAGATGGTTACTCACGAGACATGTAATTATTCGGTCCAATTCTTGCTTCGATTTGAGGATTTTCTGATTTGGATTCTTGGCATGTAAATGTGTTAGTAGATTCGAGGTAATGAAATTTCATGCGTGTAAATTAGGAGGGTTGGGTTTGTAAGCTAGTCAAATTGCATGCGTGACCTTATCGGATCATAATTGTAGCATGATCATGATCGTTCTTCTAGGCCATCATTGAAATTGGTATTGAATGTATGCTTTGTTGGACAAGATTATTAATTAGTGGGTAATTATGTGGTGATTCTGCTCATATGGCTTATAGGTAGGATATAAATAATTAGATGTGTTGGTACGTTTCCTATTTTAGTTAGGATGGTTGAGTAGTAGATATTAATTAGCGGATATTAGTCAAGCTTACGGACACACTTTAATGATTTCAATATGGCCTATCTTACGGGTGGTTTCCGACAAAAGATTCCAAAAACTATTTCCGACAAAAGATTCCAAAAACTATTTTCAACTATTTTTACTACTGTTGAAATTTGTACAATTCTCTCTATTTTTTACGTTTTTTTAAGACACTAAAAATTAATTTTCACCTAAAAATTCTTTTACACCCACAAATGAAACAAACTCAATGAGATTCACTCGAGCAAGTTCGTCATAAGAGTCTTTCACTTTCCACGCCAACAATCTTTTATTCTCTTTTTTTTTTTCGGAAATTCTACGTGGTAACCCTAGGGTTTGACATTATTTATGAGGTGTACAAATATTTTACATAATACGTGTGGTAACCTGAGATTAATACAAAATTTACAATATACCCCAAAAGTTAAATCTAACATTTTACTTGTTAACTTAATTAGTTTTATAAGGAAAAAAAAGAAAATAAAAATCTTAAAAAATAAAAATAAGATCTGATTTTCCTAACCCAAAAAAAGCGTTCTAATTTTCTTCCAAATAAAACGTGTTAAGAGATCTTCCCAATAGCCACAAGTCGGTGAATTGGTTACCATAGGAGATAATCGAGCAGTGTGGAATTGGTTACCTCTTGTAAAACATTATCGATCGAGAAAAACAGATTCATCATATATACTAATTCTTAAATATTTAATCTAGTTTTTAATCCAATCCTGGCCTAATTAATTTATAAGTCTGAAAGTTTTGAAAAATCACACCTTAGATTATGATTGATATTGCAGCAGTCGACTGGTGTATAATCCAATTCCTTCGTTGCCAACCGTCTATTGCATCTCACTTGAGCGTAAGAACTCTTCTATAATCCTCGTTCTTTTGGTAGAAAATCATAACACTGTTTCAACCTATTTTATTTTTTCTTATCTTGTTATTTTTTAACATTTTTTCTTATAAAACTAATTAGGTTAACAGTAAAATGTAGATTTAACTTTTTGGATATATTGTAAATTTTGTATTAATCTCAAGGTTATCACACGTATTATGTAAAACATTTGTACACCTCATAAATAATGTCAAACCCTAGGGTTACCACGTAGAATTTCCGTTTTTTTTTAGTTCTTAGAAACTGTTCATAGAAGTTGAAAAAGAAATCTAATAAAAGAAGGTTTTTGAAAAAAAATCGGATTTTTCCCCAAAAGGCATGATTTTTTTAAAAAAATCAGCTTTTAAATTTTTTTTAAGTAAAAACACCTTTTATAATACAAACACTCAATTTCAACCATCTTAAGTTATTTCCAACGAAATTTTATCCTAATTTAATTATTTTTTAAAAAATATAAGTTTGGTGTAGTTTTTTTACAACATCACCTTACATGTTTTTCAAAATAATTTAATCATTTTGTACAAATGAATAATTGAGAAAGAAAATAAAAGAAAATATGTTTAAAAGGGCATTTTGGTCCAATTAGGATATAAATTCGCCGGAAAATCACTTAAGGTGGTTCAAATTGAGTGTTTGTATTATAAAAGGTGTTTTTACATAAAAAAAATTAAGGTGGTTTCTTAAAAAATTCATATGTTAAAAGGTGGTTTTTGACAAAAAAATCTTTTTTTATAAGGAAATGAGTTCGAAAGATTAAACAAAATTTAGTCAGATAAAAAATAATTTTTTTTTATCATTTATCAAGATAAGATGGGTAAGGTGAAAGTGGGTGGTGGTTTTTTGTTAGTGGGTGGTGGTTTTTGAGATAGTGGAAAAATGGGTAAGGTGAAAGTGGTTTTAAAATTTTTTAAATTTAAATTATTTTCTTAGTAAAATTACAAAAATATTAATTTGTTAATAGGTGGTGGTTTTTCAGATAGTGTAATGCGAATATAGGGGAGCTTCATACACATTACTCAACTCACAAACACGAAAATGTCCGAACTTGCCAAAGTCCCTTTCAAAGATCCCGAGTGTTGCAATGATAGATATCGAGCTCGGCATTTGAATTATTAATACCACACCTTTGCGGATCGCACTCCATGGAAATGGGCAAGTCCACTTATGTTACTAATTCTCATTCCTAAAATGATGAGATTCAAATCCACGGAGCCCAATCCATGATGGCCGTTCATTTCGCTTGTGACCAAAACCGGTTCTACCTCTTCATCTCTTGAAGTCTTTGATTGAAGTATTGAATGAAGTGGCATTTCCTTAAAGAAGTCCCATGAAGAAGCAACCTCTTCATATGCTTGATATTATGGCCACGTATCATTAATAAAACTCTTTTAGTTCATAGTAGTTAAGTGTGCTTTGAAAGCTAGTAGTTGAGTGGTTTTTTATTGCCACTTGAAGGGTTGTTTTCAACCCAATTTTGTAGCCTATATGAAGGCACGACCTAGATCTCTTTTGGCAGACTGGGATCCATGAAAAAAACATTGTTTTATCTATTTTAGTATCAATCAAAATTTATGTAATTTTTCAATCTTGCTCGTGAGTTACATCGAGCAACTAATTCGAGTTCCTTTGTGTGAGTCATATCATAAAGAGCTCTTGATTCTCCTCGGTGGTGCGTCACATCCACTTAAGGAGTTTCACCTATCCCTCAACAACATTTCTATAGTCCATCCATCCATAAACCACGTCCCTTACTGATAGCTTGCATTTAGGTAGTGTTTAGGATGCATATTTATGTTTATTTTGCATAAGTTTTAGTTAGTTTTAGTGGGTTTTAGCTTAGTTTCTAGGATCTTGTGTTTTCGGGTAGTTGCGCTTGTTTTGTTCGGTTTTGCAGATCTGTAGGTAAACAAGCATGGATGGGATGGATCTTAGATGATTGTGGTGGAGTTTGATGAAGCTTAGAGTGATACAAGTGAAGATTAGAAGAGTTAACGCCCAAGAGCTTGTGTGAAAAGAACGCTTCAACCCGGGCTATGCATTGGAGACTTGTTTCGACACCTCTATCTTGCAATGCTTGGTTTGGGATCTATAGTGCTCGGATGAAGCTCAATTTGGTATCACTGGAAAGCTAACTCGAAGAGATACAATTCATATTTTTACTCCGAGTCCAAATTTCAACTCTAAGTGGGTCAAAACAGCCTCTGAAGTGTCACCTGAATGCTGAACCGAGGCAATTGCGCGGGCTAGAAGGCTAATTGCGCGGCCGCGCTTTTAGAGGTCAAACCGAGCAATGAAGACTTTACGCGGAGGTGTCTTGGGCCGAGGTTTAGGCTTGGTTTTTTGGCTTAGGCTATATCTTGTCCGAGTAGTAGCTTAAAGAGAGATTTTTTTAGGGTTATTTTGAGAGACATATTTAAACCTTATGTTAGTTTATTTTCTCATAACTTTTGGTCATACTTTTGGATGCTAGGGTTTTCTCTCAAGGAAGACTTTGAACCTTTGTAAGTTTGATTTAAATTTCAATTATGCATTGCTAATTTTCCCTTGTGTTTGACTAATTAGCGAAGTCATGATTTGTGTATGATTGTGAGGTTTAATTGATTCTCAACGAACTTGAATAGAAATTATTCATTGTGCTTAAATGAATCTAAACTAGGGTTTTGTTAGATTGATCACCTAATTGAATTTCTAGTTAAAACTGAATCTGATTAATTACCGGTTGGAGTTAATTTGATCAAGAGTAGACTTTAATTAATTTAGTACCGGTTGGACAAATTGATTAAATTAGGGAATAAATTCACAAGTCACTTAGATGTCTGGTTGCTCTAAGTGTTTGTTTCTATTGATAACTTGAATCTTCATGCTGTTATTTAATTGAATCTAGAAGGTCTTTTAGGTTATTAGATAATTAGGGTTGTTAGAACTGGTTGGTCTATCAACTAAATCTGAAGTTTGGGTTTTAGTCCTTAGTAGGATCATTATCCACAATAGATTGTTCAAGTGAGAAGAGAATCAAGAGAATCGATGATCAATAAAGCAATATCATGATGGATCTAATTAGTTGAACACGCTTGTCTCTTAATTGATTAAAACCATCTTTTTCATTCTTAGTTAGTTTCTATTTTGCATAGTAGTTTAGAATTTACAATCAAAAACCCCCATATTAGTTACTTGGCACTTAAGTAATAACATTCATACACGAGTCTCTGTGGGATCGACCCTTGCTTACCATTCTACTCATATTGGTTAAGTTAGGATTCTTTGATAGGTAAACGACTGAAAAATACCTCATCACTTACCCCACGTTTCCATCCTTTCCACCACAAACTCCGTCACCTCGCTCTTCTCGGTCACTTTCTGCGACCCTTCTGTAAAAACACCATATCTCCCAAACCACAAAACTTTTTATTCTCAAAATTTGAGGGTTACAACTAGACGCATAGATCTAACTCCTCGAGTTGGAATCTTTCAAATCGGAGTCCGGATCAGAGAGAACCATCCAGTTGAAGACAGACCAGTTTTCTTGGGGTTCGTTGTCGAATTCCTTTGAAGTTTGAGGGCTTACCTTGCACTGTGGACGTCACGATCCTTGATTCACATCATAGTGGGTAATTGAATGTATTTTAGAAAAATAAAAAATAGGCAAAATTGCTTAAAATAGCCTAACCTTTTAATACTACTGCGGTAATTAGCTTATCGTTTCAAAATTGTACTTAAAAACCTAACCTTTTTAAATGATTGCGGGTTTTAGCCTCAACCTTTCATGTGGCAAAGGAGTTAATAAATTTGATGACTAGAAAATTCTAGATTTAAGATAATTAAAAACACTATTAAGAAATCTAAAAAGAAAAATTGATAACATTTAATAAGTCCTTTGCCATATGGGGATTTTAGCTTTTTTAACAGTGTTTTTGATTATCGTAAATTCAGAATTTTCTAGTCACTATCACACTAGGATTAAACTACATGTCATGTCATTAAATTTATTAAGTTCTTTGCCCCATTAAGACTAAAACCCACAATCATTTAAAAAAATAGACTAATTACCGGCTATTTTTCCTAATTGTTTTTTTCAAATTGTCAATTGGCTCAAAATTTGAAAAATATTTACATTTTGCGTTACAATTGTACATGTTTGCAAAATACTCGGGGACATTATCGTCATTCGGTGTTTACAAAAAAAAAAGCTCTAACATTTTTCATCCAATAAAAGCCTCGACGGTGGCTCGGCTTGGAGAGTTGGAGACTGCCATCGCTACGTTTCTCTGCGTAATCTACTTCTGAATCCATGGCGTCCAGTTGTCTGCCGCTTTGGCTAGGGTTTCTCTCTCGATTGCACCTTCTTCTTCGTACTTGCTGTTTTTCGCATCTACTTCTGAATCCATGGCGTCCAGTTCGAGCTGCTAGGTGACGATGACAACGATGACCCCAGCCTACTTCTCGCCGCTCAGCAGCAGAAGGTAGCTGCCGTCTCCGACGCCGCCGGACAGGGAGCTAAGCCGGATAAGTTTCCGACCAAACCTCTTCCTCCTTCTCAAGCTGGTAATGAACTTGAAGATATCTTACTGATTCCTTTCTGTTTTTAGATTATATGTGCTGTTGAACGGATATTGTTCCGATTAGCTGTTTGAGTGTTTTAATTTAGATTATATGTGTGTTTGCCTGTTTTCTGTTAAAATGTAGAGTGACTGTGATTGGATAAAGATGAATTATTTTTCCTTGTTTGATATATGTGGAGCAGGAAAGCAGTAGTTTTTTGAAGAGCATAAATTTACAGGGTTAATGGCTATAAGTTATAAGATTTGTTGCTGAAGAATATAAGGTCCGGAAATCTGCTATAAGAAATGAAGGGCATGGCAAGTCTATTTGCAAAATCTGTGGGTTTTATGTTTTTTCATTTGGAATTTGAAGATTTGGTATCCATGACTCCTTGGTATATGAATAATTATTGGTGTATTAAGCTTTTAGATATATAATAGATGAATGCTGATACTGCATTGGGCACACTACTTAAAATACACCCAGCAATGAAAAGAAAACCTGTTTATCTGCTAATGTGTATCTTATCCCTGTGGCATTTGTGAAAATGTTTGGTTAATGATGGAATGTACTTGCTTTTTTCAGTTAAGGAGTCAAGAAATGAAGACAGGGTGGTTTCTGAAGACAGGGAGTCAGGTAAGTACTCGGAGAGGCGCCCATAGTCTGGGCCACGTGGTGGTTACCGTGGAGGCAGACGTGGTGGTTTCAATGATGGAGAAGCTGGTGAAGGTGAAAGACCCTAGCCATCGCTTCCAAGGTCTCTAGTTTTCTCTATCTCATTCCATACAGATATTGTACACTGCAAAGACTGGCCTTTACTCATGCGTTGTTTCGTGATTCGTTCTTCTAAATTTTGGTTAGGTGTTGGAACAACTCAGTGGCCAATCACCTGTTTTCTCTAAAGGTAGGTTTATATGGTCTTTCACTTTTGCTTCTAGTGTTCAGTTTCGTCATGTTCTGCTCTCTTATACTTTGTGTGAATTGAGTGAAACATCAGCAAGGTACACTGTTCAATCATTTGGCATCAGGTGTAATGAGAAGATCGCCTGCTATGTGACGGTTAGGGGTGAGAAGGCAACGCAGCTTCTAGAGAACGGCTTGAAGGTCAAGGAGTACTAGTTGCTGAGGCGCAACTTCAGTGACACTGGCTGCTTCGGGTTCGGTATTCAGGAACACATTGATCTTGGTATCAAGTATGTTGTTTTTCTCTTCGTTAAACTCGATCATGTTCTTGCGCGCATATTACGAATTGTATAGTACTTTACTTCATGTGTGTTGTGTTCATGGAATCTACCTTCACTTTTACTACTTCAATAGACCTGAGGTTCCTGGTCTTTTATTATGATTCAGTCGAGGCATTTATTGATGGAGTTTTTCCTACTTTCTGCTAGTATGTGTGTATATTTTGTCATCGAGTACAGGTGATTCAAGCATTTATATTGCTATTATTAGACTCCAGGCAGTCTTGTATTGACTTGCAATTGGTTATTGTTTGTTGGTTTGTAATCAAACACGAGTAATTGAATCAAATTCATGAGTTTGTAATGCTGGAATTGCCGTCCCTAGGTATGATCCATCCACTGGTATCTATGGTATGGATTTCTTTGTCGTTTTGGAACGCCCAGGATACTGTGTTGCTAGACGCCGCAGGTGCAAGGCACGTGTTGGAATTCAGCACAGAGTCACCAAGGATGATGCGATGAAGTGGTTCGAAATGAAATATGAGTGTTATCCTCAACAAATCACAAAACATAAGCTGAAAGTTAGCTGAGTTGTATCATCCATTTCCAAAATTTGTGGTTCCTTTTCTGCCTCTGCTTTCGAGGATCTATCTTCTAATTTCTTATATTACTACTGCAGATTTTCTTTCAGAATGAGTGATCACAGCTTAATATGTTCTTATGATGCACTTCCTCACATATCACAAGAAAATATAAAAAGGGCTTGTTTAGATTCAGTCTATTGAAGCCGAATCTGTAACAAACAACCTTAGTTTTATGGATATTACATGAGTATTCTTGTACACAAGAGCATTTTTCTTTCTAAAGCAAAATGCCGGGTGAATAACCTAAAATGAAGCCAAAACTTAAAAGAGACTATGAGGGAGAAGATTCTAACCCAACCGTCTTGAGGGTGTCCGAGGGGAAGGCGCTGCAACAGTTGACCGAGGAGAAGGTATTGTAGCAGCTGATTGTCTTGCAGAGTCACGCTTACTCGTAGGCATGGCGCTAGAAGAGGTGCCAGTGGCAGATTTTCTGAGTGCTGCACACCAGCAGGATTAAAAGATGGCTTACTGCATATTACTATGGAAAAAAAGGAGACAAAAAACAGACAACTAAACTCGAATGTCAACTATCTATCTCAGACCAAATAATACCTGTTGCAGCTTTAACAGTTGTCTTTACTTGTGACAAACGAGACGGAGGGCCTGCCGGTACTCTTGGGGACACTAGTTTACCAGTTCTCGTCCTGCACCAAAACGATTCAGAACCGAAAACGCGTGATCTATGTGAATGCTGCAAAATTGTCATGTGCTATTGAGCAGAGTCGGTAATTTGGGATTGGCTAAAGGAGAGGACTTACTTGTCAGCAGAGCTCCCTTCAGGGTTTCGGGACGACCTTGAGACTTTAGGTGTTTCTTTTGTTTCATCAGCATCCGTTCCCAGCGATATATCTCCATCAGACTCCTCACTTAATCTCTCATCATTATCTGCATCCACAAAAGTCTTCCATTATCAGCCTATGTCTACTCAACTGAAGCTCTGACTCAAAATTTGACATTTTTTAGTTCATCGCCACCTGTGAGCTGCGTTGAACCACTGTCTGAATTCCTGTCTATGAAGTAGTCTTCCTGGTCAGTGGCTATGGAGCTTGTTGGGGAATGGGATCCATAATTGGTCAATGAGTTTGTGCTACGCCTGCTGTGTAGAGGGCTGTTAATGCTTCTGGGATCTTTGAGCAGCTGCAACCTCTCAATCTCCTCATCCTTCTTTGCTATCATATCTTTGAGAGATACCACCTAATATATTGCCAAATTTTAATATTTGATCAGAGATAGCAAAAAACAAAACACTTGAACCATTCAATATTGGCTTACAACAACAACAAAAAAAAAAAACATGTATGCAAGAAACGAACCTGTTCCATTAATTCCTTGACATCCCTTCCCTCTTTGTTACTCCGAGCTGCTCCAAGTTCGACCCCAGAAACTCGTTCAGCAAACTTCAACGTACTCAATGATTCGGAGAATGAGATGATATCAGGATTAAGCTGAACAAACATGAGAGTTTTTGCTCGACCACCTGAAAAAATAAAAATCCTAGGATCATGCAAATTTAATTACCCATTTAATATAAATAAGAAATACTTTGTGATAAGGGGCTTCGAAAAAAGATTACCTAGAGAGCTTTGGAGAACTTGGGTAAGTTTGCTATTTCTATAAGGCACATGATTACTCTTTGAAGCCAATGCGAAGATGACGTCTCCCAAAGCTGACAACGACTTGTTTATGTGTTGTGCTTCTCGTAGCCTGTCTCCTGTTACCTCAGAGCGATCTATCCGCTCACTTCCAGCTAGATCTACCAAATGAAGGCTAGCATGTGTACTAGCATTAGATTTTAAATCCGTTCCCTGGACGTGAATTGTGACAACACTGTATGGAGACAGATGTTCAACAATTGCACCAATAAAAAAATTTGCTTTGAAGCAAAAACCACTACATATGTATTAGAAAGCGGTTGCAGAAGAAACAAACCTGTGTGAGCGACTACTTCTCTCGTTCATTGCAGTAGAACTCACAGTTCTATTTGCATGTCCTAGGCTCATCAGTTCAATAACGTCTGATGTTGATTGAACCATGTGCATGCTTGCATCCGGGACAGCAATCCCATTTGGCTGAGAGCCGGTCAAAACTCCAAGCGTGTGTATGTTAAGGGAAAATAGAGTATAAACACTAACTGAAGGACATCAAAGTAAGAAAAATAAAAATACTGTTGAAAATCTATGAGAAAGGATATTTCTTTTGTGAATTATCACTCGAGAGTAGGTCTAGTATCTGCTCATTGTATATCTCAACCATTTGAACACCAATGACATAATGAAAGTTGCTCTTCCTTTCTTCAGAGATCTGGAAAAGGTCATCTAAAGCACGATAGTTGACTCCCCAGTCTTCTTTAGTTGCTCCCTCTGGACCAGTCTGTCACAAGGGTATTGAAACACCATGAAGTTTCTTCAAATTAAGCAGTCAAGAAGTATGCATGAAAATGGAAATTGATTAAACAAACTAGATAAGTACCATTGTGTAGGTCTTTCCTGAACCAGTTTGTCCATAAGCGAAAATGCAGACATTGAACCCATCAAGAATAGTTCGTATCAGGGGTTGTGTATCGGTGAATACCTCCGCTGTCATGATATTGAAGCAAAATAACTTAATCACAAGAAGTGGTTTCTTAAACTAGTATGTCAATAATTGAAGTAAGATTCTTAATGTACCCAACATTTTAATAGGTTAAGATGGAAACAAGTGTTTACTAGCTAATAAAGTATGGATAGTGGAAGGTTAAATGCAATTCCATTTGTGATGGGTGGTTTTGTGCAACATAGCCAAACTTCAGAGATGTACCTTGAGTTGAAGTTGGGGAAAAAACCTTATTGAACTTGAATGATTTCTGAGATTCCTTCCCTTTGGTAGGATTTATTATAGTTAATTCCCCATGGTCACCAATGGAATCAATGACAGTATCCTTTTTCGTCTGCCCTGGAAGGAATGGTCTTATTCTGCAGTACACTCTAATATTACCTATCCAAGAAACAGAATCATGAGTTGATGGTAGAAGATGTTAGAAGAGAATGTTTCTTGTTCAAAATATACACCTTTTAAATCTTGGAGCTCATTATATATTTTGCGGTTTTCATAAAGGACCTTGTGATACTTCTGAGCAGTGGCTGCTATTCCTTTGAATTTTTCACCTGTACGCGAGAATCTTACTCCAATTAGTATCAACTCAGATTTGTAAGTAAGGATTTGTAGGATTAGAAGACAATCAATCAACACACCTATCCGGCTCAATTCCTGTAGATAGCTCTTTTGTGTTTTGGCAAGCTCTAGCTTTGTGGTTTCAGAAGAATTCCTCAGTTCCTAACCATTATTCATTGAATTCAGGAAAAATGTCTGGCATCAATATTCAAATCACGTTGATATGGCCAAAGAATACCTGCAAAGCTGAACCGTGGTTGCTTATAAAGCTTTGGAACACATTCTGTTTCCTCATCCACGCCTTACATTTCAACTCTGCATTTCCTTCAATTTCTTTCATCTTATTCTTTGAATATTCTAGCAACTGCTCCTGCTCTTTCAACTTCTGCTCTAATTTGCTTTTAACTGATTTGGTCTCCGTTTCCAGTTCCTGGCAATGCAACTCATACGTCTTCTTGGACATTTCTAGCTCTTGTTTCAAAGTTGAGATCTCAAGATCACTTTGATCTTTTGCTTTCGTCAGTTGAGATATCTCCTTTTCTTCAGTGTTTTTTTGCTGTTCCAAATTTTGGCATTGTTGTTCATATGTCCTTTTGGCTTGTTCTAGTTCTTGCTTCAATCTTGAAATCTCAGGATCACTTTGATCTATGTCATTTTTCACCTGCGCTATTTCCTTGTCTTCTTCATCATCCTTTTTTTGTTCCATCCGGAGGATACTTTGTTCATGTGTCTTTCTTAATGCTTCCAGCTCTTGCTTCAGTTTGGAGATCTCAAGAGTACACTGATCCTTCTCTTTCATCAACCGAGTGATCTCCTCATCTTCAATCTCCTTCCTCAGTACTTCCTTTTCTTTGCAACGTTGTTCGTACATATTTTTGGCCATCTCCGGTTCTTGCTTGAATCTTGAGATCAGAGTATCCTCATTTGACACTTCATAAATTTTTTGTTGTTCCGTGTCCAGGTGACTTTGTTCACAATTCTTTCTCAACTTCTCCAGTTCTTGCTTTAATGTTGAGATTTCAAGTTCAATTTGAGCCTTCTCTTTCTTCAGCTGTGCAACCTCTTTGTCTTCATTAATATCCTTCTTCTTTTGTCCCGGCTCCAGACAATGTTGCTCTAATGCCTTTTTTGACATTTCCAGCTCTTGCTTTAATGCTGAGATCTTGCTTTCAAATTGATCTTTCTCTTTCTTCTTTAAAGGAACCTCCTTATCCTCACTTCTCTTTTTTTCTTCGAGTTTCTTCTTTTCATTCTGCGTCCATTCATAGACAAGTGAAATCAAACACAAGTAATCTAAAAAAAGCAATGCAAAAATGATTAATTAAATTGAGGAGGTACCTTAAGATGTTGAAGCTCGCTCATTACTATCTGTAACAAAGAACCTTGAATCATATCCCATGACAAGGCAAAAAAAAAAAAAACTAACAAGAAGCATATGAAAGTGAGTTCGCATTTATGATACCTCGGTGTCTTCATTGGTTCCTGATGCAAGGGCTTCAAGTACATTTATCCGGGACTGATATTTTTCTTCACGGTTCTTGAAAAGATTGTTTTGCTATAGGCAGAAGAACATAATGTGAGTAAGATGAAGCAAGGCTAGAACTTTTTTTATTTTGAAAAATCAAATGAGAGCAAGCATGTTACCATTCGAAGGTGTTCTGCTTGAGTCGCTAAACGTCGTTCAATCTCCTGCACAGCTTTTCTCAACAGACATGCAACCCGCTGACAGAGGGGAATTGGAGATCAAGAATTAAATCAAGGAGGAAGGAAGATAACATGACAAATAATTTTGTAAGAACATAAAAAATTAAGTTTTGCTTGCTCTTACTTGAGGAATCTCTGTATTCTTTCTTTCTATGCTTTCATCCAAGATTCCATTTACCACACTTAGAAGGGACTGAGTTGGAGCATTCTGCATAGATTACTCCACACTAAGAGAAGGTAAAAGAATTGGTTTTGCAATGATACAAAATTTGTGGATGAAGAAATCAGAACATTACATCAAAACTGTTTGATTTCAGCATCTCTGAAATCCTTGTTACTCTAAGATCTGAATAGATTCCTTGTTTCATCTGAAACACTTCATTGAACTTGTTGTGACCACCGTGGAGTAGCCCTGATTGTGATTCTGCCAAAAGAGGGTGAAAGTAGAATCAGAGAAAATGTAGAAGAACCACATCCCGCGATTTACCACCTCCACGGGAGACCACTCCTTGCATTCAGGTTCGAGAGATTAAAATTTTGGAAAGATTTCACATTTAAAATCTTATGAATCATTTTGTACCAAAACATATACTGATACTTCAATATAAATTGAAATCATAAGCAAAGGGCTTTTACCATTAGATTAAGTGTGAAATAAAAGTAAAAATAGAAACTACGAAACTCTCTTGGCACATATTCAATGACTGTGGCCCTGTGTACTTATAAGTGCAAACCAGATCTCTGGGAGGATATAAAAGAGAGAGAGCCAAACCAGTTGAGGTTGGACTATACGGCGAGCATGTAAATTTTGAACGAGCAATGTTTGGCATATATTGTTCCTTAAGTGCATAAAGGCAGTCCAGCACAGGCTTCATAGAATCCTTAACAACACCAAAAGGAAAAGGGTTTACAAGTTAGGACATGGAGCTAAAAGAGAGAAAGCAAGAAAATGTGTCTACATATACAGTCAGTGTGTATGAATTAGGCAGAAAAATGTGTACCTCCTCCAGATCAGAAATCTCAAAAGCTGGCAAACCCATCTCAGTTATGGTGGCCAGAAACTTGTTCAATCTCTCTAGGGAATTAAGGGGGTCGGCTTCCTACAGTAGAAAACGCGCGCAAACATAAGAAGAAGGCATTATTGGTTTCTCAACTAATGCCTACAATCACATCAACACTGCACTAATAAACAACCTCAAATGGGAAGGTAGGTTTTAGCTTGCTTAACAGCTGACATAGGACAACACCATCAAGCAAAAATGATCGGAGCTCTCCATTGGAAGCCTTGACAGACAAGTGGGCATGAGGAACTAGAGTGTTTATCCACTCCACCAAAACCATTCGCTTTTGGGCTGCAAAAATGAAGAGATCGATAATCACAGCTTGACATCAATGCTAACGCAAAAAATCAAAGGATTAAATCCAATATTTTACCTTCATAGTCAACATTTCTGCTAAATGGAGATGCATCCTCACTAAGTCTAACCCTTGAAGTGGGATTCATGATGCTGTTCTTGGCAGATGCATCTGCTTCAAAACTGGAGAATTTCTTTGCTGAAAGAAAGCATCTTATTCAATTGTGTGGACATCATAGATCTCCCAATAGTGAGAGATCTGGATTTCCAGCAGACTTTCTTTGAACTTGAGCAGGGTTCCTGAATATGCAAGCACTGATTTATCTCTCACTTTTGTACTTAATGGTATGTGAGAAAACAGGATACCAATAAAAACAGAACTCCAACAACATGAAATTGAAGATTATAATTCTGAAGACGTGATCTTTTCCATTAGATCAATTGTTGAGCTCCATTCCACTCAAGCGGGTCTTTTATATTCTCAGTGTTTTCAAAAGGAGGATAAGCTCAGCCGCTCAGGTATGGTTGATGCTAAGAACATGGCCAGCACTCATGGGGTGATTGATCATTGCTAAGCCAGATGTATGATAATTCAGAACTAGATATCACTAAAAGGCAAGCCAAGCAAACTGTTGTTGTAATTATATCAATTCTAACGTGAGTTATTTTTGGTGGTTGTCTTTGACTTGAAAATGAAGATGTATCTCGTCATGATCACGTACCGATTAAAAAGTGTTTCAACCGTATCATATGGAGGTAGAATCCAAATTAAAACAGATATAAAGTGGAATGTGATTGAATTTTAATATCCTTGTAAAAATACTTTTATCTGATCGAAGCATATCATCAAACAAGTCATAAGCAAATTAAAATAACGATTCAAACTAACTGGGAAAGGAAAAAAGGACCAAATTAAATACCCAGCCAGATTGTATAAGGAAAGAGCGTACTTACAGAAGATTGAAGAGATTGATTGATGAAACAAGAAGAAATTGGAGTTGAGATTTTGAGGCGTAGAAAGCTGAAAGAAGATTTTGTTAGATTTTTTTTGGTCGAGAAGAAATGGGTTGGTGGTGGGAGGGAATATCCTCCCGGCCAGAGAATGAGAGAAAGAGAATAGGAGATTGTGAATGGACTGCCTTTCTTTCCTCAAGGAATGCAGGAAATAAAAGCCGTTGAAATTGGGAGAGATGGAAAAGGAGAGAAAAGATTTGAATATTTCCTATTATCAATCATTTCGTATGATGATTGATAATGATGATGAGCCTGCATGAAAACTATAGATACGGTCGTGCACAACATGAACACCCCCTTTTCTACCATTTTTTTATTTCTAGCATTTTTAAAACAAAAGAGATGATACAATTAAATTAGTTCCTGTATTAATTATGTAGGTTATTTCATATTCTTATATAATGCAAACAATAAAACCACCATTATAAGTCTCAATCTAATAGGCTCTTTGCTCAATCTGATAGGCTCTCTGCTCTCCATCGCTTCAAATCTGGACAAGTTCCTATATTGCTGGCAACTGATGTTGCCAGTCGTGGTCTGGATATTCCCACTGTTGATGTTGTTATTAATTATTACATACCAAGGTATATCTTTGCTATATTATGTTTAACTGATTCATTGTAGCTACTTTAAAAGGGCTTCTCTAATTTGTTATTTGATGCTAATGCAATTTGCATAGCAGGGATCATCCTACATTCCTACGGACGGACTATGTTCATCGTGTGGGGCGTACAGCAAGAGCAGGCAGAGGCCCTCATTTATTGCTGGCTATTTCTTCTGACTATGAATCTATGTTATTATACAGAATGATATGGATCTTATTCATGGCATAGAAGCTCAACTTGGGAAGAAGCTTGAAGAGGAGTTTGAATGTAAAGAAAACGAAGCCCTGCCTAATATAACAAAGGTGAGAGCTGAATTGGTGATGCCATGATATACATTATCATTTCATTGGGGCATTCATTAATTTCTTCACACAGGAAGGCCATGATGCTATTTAATTTGTGGATTGATTTACAGGTTTACAAGGCGAGGTGAGTTGTGACTATGAAGATGCTTGATGATGGCTTTGAGGATAAGGTGAAAGAGCGCCAGAAACAGAAGATGAAGATGTTAGCAGAAAAGGGATTACTGAAGAAGAGCAGCTGAAAACGGAAGAGAGTTAAGGGTCCTGAAATTTTTTGCAATGGTTAAAACTAGTTTGCTCAATTTTGGTTGTAAAAGAAAAACAATATTCTTCATCAATATACAAACTCTTATGCTGTTACTGGGTTTCTGATTTTGTTTAATGTAAATATTTCTCAGAATACTTTTCTGTTGTAGCTTTGTGTTTGATAAATTGGACGGATGGTTTGCTCGCAAGTTCAATCATGGTTTGTTGGATCAATGTGCATCATTTCAAGCAATATAAGCTTTCTTCTGATTTCTATTGCAATGTAGCCTTTCTTAGCACTCTTTCTTGCAGGCCTGGTTTGATTTTCTTATTCTTGCTTGCTTTGGACATCAGCAGCCATTGGTTACAAATGTACAGGTATCCATCCGCATAAGTTTCATATTCAAGCAAACTTACTGTTACTTGAGAGTTCATTATTAAATCATCTGGGATTCTTACAATCATATTGTGGTTTGATTTCAGTACTTTGTTATCGAGCAAGACTAGTCACAAAGACGTATAATGGAAACCGGATTTTTATGGCTTACTGTTGTGTGGCATGTGAGGTAATTAGTGTGGTGCTAATGTAGAACAAATTAATCTGATTATATCATGTTGGGGTGGAACTAATGTTTAAATGCTACAGACCCAGAATGAAGATGTGATCAAAGTAAGATTAGATTGAAAAGATGAAACTTTTTCTGTTGTAATCTAGTGCTTTGAGAGGATTTAATTTTCTCATATTTGTTATTGCCTTCATGTGTAGTTGATCCTTACATCTGGGACTCAAAACTTGCTTCTTTTTACCCTCTTTTAGATCTGTCTCTATTTGGGTGGACCATTAAGCAAACAATCAATGTCATACAGGTAATTGATTACATAACATTAGACTAGAATTTTGATTTTATTTGTTGTGGATTGATTGCTTTTTTTTATTTTCCATTTTCATCTCAATTCTCAAGACTGCTGCTGCAGATATGTGTGTGCTGGTTGTAAAATTGCACCAAAAACTGCATTTTTGCATACTTGATCTTGAATTCTTGATGACGACAAACATTCTTCTTCAGTTCTTGATTTGTATAGCGGTCAATATTTGGAGGAAATGAGATTGTAAGATCACAACCTTGCTAGAATGATGGTGGGTACTTCGACTAACATCTCTAAGTAGTTTCTGTTCCTTTTGTTCATTTTTCATCAATGAATCTAAAAAAGGATAAACTTTATCATCAAGGGTGTAGCTGAGCAGGAACTTGTAATTTTATGAAATTCATACACCAAAAATTCAGCATTTGCTGTTTGGCTTTAATTGTATGATCACATGGAGTGAACAAGGAAAAGCCATCATCATCAGCTTACATGGATCAAACCTACACAAAGTGCTCATTTGTCTTCAGAGTAAACACCACAACAGCAGCTGCCTAGCTTTCATTTTGCATTTACAGCACTCGATGGACTGGAAGCAGCAGCAAGCCTAGCATCCTTGCGGAGCCCGCGGGCACGCATTGCGACGAAGTAACGAAAGGCGAGGGCGTTAAAGACAGAATCCGGCAAAGCCTGAACGAGACACCGCTGCAGGTAATGTGGCCAGTACGGCACGTAGGTGCGACTTCCATTCCCCACCCACCTCAGGCTCGCTCTGCTGTACTCTTTCGGAGATGGCACGAACAACGAGGACCTCCTTATCGACGCCATCTTCGTCGCCACCAGAAAGGGTGCCTGCAAAAATGAAAAACAAATCCAGCCTAGCTATGTACACGCTTGAATCATATACACATGATCTTAATTAATTACCTGGCACTGAATGTCAATTCCGAGCTTCTGATACTCTACACTAAGGCACCTGGAGAACATATCTAGGTACCTACACGCACAATAACGTCAATAAAAAGATGCAATAGCAATTACAATGTCTACAAGCATTGCTCTAAAAATCCCGTCTAGGCACTAGATGCTAGACAACCTCTTTCTGTCTAGGATTTTTAGAACATTGTCTAGAAGTTGCAAGATATGGAGCATAACAACATACGCTTTGGTAGCGGAATAAACAGTGTAGAGAGGATAAGAAGGAAGACAGACAGCAGAGCCCGATCCAACATTGAGGATTGCACCCTTGCCCTTCTCCAACATCCCGGGGAGCACAGTGCGTGTAACCCACGTGGCTCCCCGAGCATTAACCCTCATCACACTCTCCATCAGCTTCAAATCCACCTCATGGAAGAAGCGGGCGTAAGGGTACGCCACACCGGCGTTATTGACCAAAATACCCACATCGACGCCCTCGATCCCTTGCTTGAGCCGCCTCTCGACCTCCTCTCCGCTCGCCTCGGCCAGGTCAATGACGACGCTCCTGATCTCGATTGCGTCATTGAGCTGCCTTAGCTCGGATGTAGTGGCTTCGAGCTTGGACCGGCTTCGGCCAACAAGGACTAAGTTGAGACCCTTTTGGGCTAGCTCGAAGGAGAGCGCCTTGCCGATGCCGTCCGTGCAGCCCGTGACGACGGCCCATGGGCCGTAGCGAGTCCTCAGATCCTTTGGGGGTCTTAGGTAGGATGAGTATAGGGATGCGAGGAGGTTGAGGAATCTTTTGACAAGGGTGATGAAACCTAATGCAGAAGATGGATTTCAGAAGCAGATCTTGCGAATCTAATGCCGCCATTCCAATGATTTGGCCAAAAAACATATGATGAATGAATGCACTTATCCTATTTGTATGCCTCCATTCATTACTAACACTTAATGTGGGCCTTACTGTAGTGCCCACAATCAATCAGCCCTAAGGTCATGTACAATGAGAGTGCTTAAGGCTGTTTATGGGGTACTTAGTCCAATTTTTGGGTAAAAAAAACAATGCTCCTGGTGCTTGTATAAGTACTTTCTAAGCACTCTCCCATTGCTCTCTAACTAATAATATTTTGCCACATCTAATATTATAGAGTTACTCTATTGGAGTGAAAAAAATAAATGGATGTTTGTGTAATGCTGAAAGAAAAAAAAAATATTATACTAATAATTAAGTACTCTTAAGGAACCCCTTTCACTAACATGCCAACATTCCTCCCACAATCAATCAGCCGATTGGCAATGCACAAATTTGAAAGAGAGAATTGGGTTTGTGTACTCTTTTTTATAGTAGGTTTAATTAAATATTTCTCTATCTAATTTTTTTAATTAAATGATTCCTTAGTGATGTTTCTCTTTTCTTTACATTAGTTAAACTTAAACTAATTATTATATTCTTCACCTTCAAAGTAGTAGAAAATTTGATTATTAAAATAATCAAATTTAAAACCAAATCATTTTAATTTTAATTTATAAACAACACCTTAAAATAGAAGATTGTGTTTTTTATCTAATTTTTAAGTCTTAAATTCTAAACCTTACCTTATCATAAATAAATAAATAAATAACTGGTAATACTCCACTAAGACCCACGTCCTCAACTGTGACCAATGATGGACCCTAATTAAGCATTCGTAGCTTCTGCAACTATTAACTCGAATCACCAACGGTGCGTTGGTGCAGTGGTATGGGAGCTGCACTTGGAAGGGCGAACCCCGTGTTCGATCCCCCGCAACGTCGTTGGGAGGAGTTTAAAGCTGTAATTTCCTACCCCGCTCCGAATCTGAATGTAGTTCTGGGCTTAAGTCTGACCCGAATTCACTGGGGCAGGGCGAACCGGGTGAGAAACCAAAAAAAACTATTAAGTCGAATCAAATTTTGTTGTATTAAGCACTAGTGCATGGTTTCACCTTATCTCCTCCAAGAGTCCAAGCTATAAGAAACTTGGTTTTTTTTTTTTTGGTAGAAGGAGAGGCGGTACTCTCCGACCCCTCAAGGGAGCATTTTATTAATATAAAGAAAAAGGGCTAAGTAGTCAGCAAACGGGGGATAGCCCGACCCCTTACATCAGCAGAAAGCAAATGAAAAACACCCTCGGGAGGGTCACACAATACATGAAATCCTAAACTAAACGAAAAAGCTAGTGAAGCTAAAAAATCAGCCACCGAATTAGCCTCTCTAAAAATATGACGGAACTGTATAGACCAGTCCCTACGAAGAAAGC